>CM050518.1:9083761-9681261 GCA_027563665.1 Antrozous pallidus
GACAGTGCGATGGGTCGTTCGGACCCCCCTCCCCAGGCTCCCCTTGAACAACTCAGACACAGTGAGGAGCAATCACCCTGGGCCTGGGCAAAGGAGGCCCTTCCTCTCTCCTGTCCTCCTTCCATCTGCTAAGGAGCTTGATTCCTTCCTGAATGTGTTTTCACACCAGTTCTTCAAACAGGTCATGAATACCTCACACTCCTTTCTCCTTTCTTGACAGACATTTTGACTGTTGCCAGAAACTACCTTTGATGTGTTCCTGTAAAGAAAAACACCGGCTTTCCTGTTTGTCTCACAGCTACTGAACTGAAGCTGCAACTGCACAGGACAAATGATGATTTGCGTTAAAAAAACATCAGCACCCCCCCCCCCCCCGCTCTTCTCTCTCTCTCTCTCTCTCTCTCTCTCCCTCTCTCTCTCTCTCTCACACACACACACACACACACACACATCATTACAAAACCAGACCAGCCTCCCCTGGGTTCAAACAGTTCCTGTTGTTACAGTCTTAGTTGTTTTAAGGTGATTTTTCATCCTGCTTCCCCAAATCTCTGCTATCTGTTCCTCAGAATAGCAACAGCAATTATCAAATGTTCTCCCCTTTCCACTCCGACTGAACTGGAGTGCCTCTGGGACTCCCCACCGAACCTCTGAACCCAGCGAGGCTCGCTCATCAGTCTTTCTAAGTCAGCAGAAGGGAGCACACAGGCCGGCTGCGCCCTGAGCTACAAGGAATCCTGGACAACCCCGAGCTTGTATCAGGATCTCCTGGGGACATGGTCAGAGAATCAGAGGCTTGAGGAGACCCCAAGAATTCACAAAATCCTGAGAAGCAAGGGTTCTGAGAAATGCAAACTCACAGAATATTAAAAATGGAAGGGGCTGTCGCCACTGCTCCCCTCCCATCGGTCCTCGTCCAAGTTCAATTGCTCCCATGGCTCTCCATTTTCCTATATGTCCACTTTTTGGCTCTGGACACCACTGCTGATAAACCCTCACCTCTGACTTTAGGTTTACCTCAAGACTACCTGTTCCATTAGTTTACTTCTGTTTTCAAAATTGATTTTGAATGGATTGTTTTTCTTTTTTTTAATTTACATTGAATTCAGCAATAATACCCATGAAACCATGGTTTTAATGTATCAGTTTTACTTCCCCTTTCTAAGTGCACAACACATTAAAACTATAACTTCTAAGAAATCATGATTGTTCCACCTAAAATTACCTTGCATCTGACTACGTAATGCATATAACCAGTTGGAAAGCAATGCTCTGGAGAGGGGGCAGCAAACTGTTCCCGTAGGGGACAGACCACACATGTTTTAGGCTTTGCAAGGCAACAGGCAAAATCAGGGATGTTACGTAGGTACTTATGTAACATGGGAGAAAACAAATTCCCACATGTTCCCCCTCAGACATTTAAAATGTAAAAGGCATTCTGACTCATAAGTCAGACAAAAACAAGAGGTGGGCTGAATTTGCTCCTGGGCAGTGATTTGTCAATCCCTGCACGAAACCACATATCTGATATTGATTTGAATCATCTCTGAACTTTCCATAGTGAGACATAAAAAACGTATGGGATGGCTATGAAGATGAAATAGTGGGCACAATGCAGTTGCTCAGTAAACATTCCCTGTTGTTTTTGCCCTCTTCATCCTCCTCCTCTTCTCTCCTGCCGAGGCTGCACTTTGCCTCTGAGTACTCTGCCTGACACACAGTAGGCTTCGCTGACTGATAGACGGTGTTATTTCAGCCGGTTGTAGCACGCGGTCTCGACCCAGGCAGGCCGGACTCCGCTGTGCCAGTGTTTTTAAAAATGCATGCCGAGTCTCCCTCTGGAAGCTCTACTTCTGAAATTCGCCCAAGGAATAAGCTGAACACTTGAGTGTGTTTTTTAAAATTCTGGAAGTGGTTCTGATGATTCCAACTACAAACCTGGGGCGTAAAAAGAGTATAATCTGGACAACAGGGTCAGAAATTCCAGTCCTAAGATGGACCCATTCTCTCTGCTCTGTTTTATGGTCACATACAACACAGCTCATGTCAGCCCCTTTGTAAACGGTGGAGTCCGTTTGTCAGTCAGTCAACAACAGATGTTCAAAGAGCACATATTATGTGCCAGGCCTTGAGCTAAGTGCTGGGGACGCAGCAGCGAAGGAGGCAAAGGCCCTACAGTAAGCAGTCCTCTTCCTGGCCCTCCCGCCTTTGCCAGGCTTGATTTCTCCTCTTGGCCCCTCATTGCTGCTTAGTGCACAGTAGGTGTAGTCGATAAAGATCTGTGCCCATGGGGTGAAGAGGGAACTCTGAGCCTCTTAGCAGGCCCAGCTGGAGGCCACTCCAAGGCGGAGCATGACACCAGCCTCTTTGTGTTGGAGTTAAGAATGGAGCCTGTCTCCTGGTCCCTACACCTCCTTTCTGTTTAATCTGAAATCCCTACATTAAGCTTCAGTTCGTATATTTATTCCTTTATCAAACTTGTGAAATGTTGGGAGTATTAAATAGGCTAACGTTCACTATGAGGACAATGTTTAATAAGTAGTGGCTCTGTTGTGCTGGTTTTCTCATCAGCTGGAATTCAATAAAGAGAAAATAGTTCTAGAAATTTTCTGGCAATTCCTAAAAGGATAAACTGAGTAGCAAGTACTATGCCAATAAGGGTCCTCTTTAAATAGGCTGATTGTGAGCATCTGTTTATTGGACTAACATTGCTGGAGCTTCTGCCATGGGCTGGACACCATTCTGGGGCCTTAAGGCACGCAGATGATAAGCCAGTCATGACCCCTGACCTCAGGCACTTACTATCTGAGGAGAGAGATGGATGGGAATCAAATACACCAAGAATCAGAAAATGTCAGCCCTGAAAGGAACAAAGCAGCGAGATGCATGGTCCTCTCAGGCCTGCGATGCTGGACCTGACAGTCTAAAGGCTCAGGAAAGGTTTCCCTGAGTGAGATCTGGACTATGTGAAGGTGTAGGCTCAACCAGGATGAGGGACAGCTGGGGGTGAGGAGGTCAGAGCAAGGCCAAGCGCAGGAGGAGGGGATGTTAGGGTTTCCTGGCAGATGATAGGAAGAGCCAGCCCTGCAGGGGCCTGTAGGCTAATTCTTCTCTAGTGCAGTAAGGCTCCGGATTCTCCTGGACCTCAAATATGCTGATTCTGACTCAGTGGGACCTGACAGGGCCTGTGGGTGGGTCTGCATTTCTAACAGGTTCCATGGAGATGCCCACAGACCACAGTGTGAGCACAAAGGTTTCAGCCAAAGTGGGAAGTGGGTGGGGTTAGGCCAGGGATTTTCCCAAGATTCCTCTGGATGGACTAGCCCACCTCGCAGCTGTCACAGAGCATAACCCACGGCCTGGGGCTTGGCAATCCTTCGGAAAATTCCAAGGTTCAAGTGGAATTATTGCTTTTTCCCAGTAAGTCCTTCAGCTGACACTTGGTCAGCCCCAATTCTAGGCAGCATATCCAAAACAGGTTGCTTCTGCCCAACAGAAACGCTTTGGTGTAGGTGTTGCAATTCAGAAACTCAGGGAAGGACAGCCCTTGTATATTTTTCAGAAGCAAGCTAGGTTTGCAGTAAAGAAACCTCTATTTGTATTTATATTTGTGTACAGATACACAAGTATATAGAAAAGCTTTCAAATGCAGTCATAGCCACACTTAGGATTGAAATGAAATCTTACAAACAGTAAATCAGCTCAAATTCCACCATTAAAGGATCACGGGACTGGGGTGCTTTTGCTGCTGCTGCAGGCGCCTGAGCAGACCCAGGCTCCTCTGTCCAGAGGGATTAGCCATCACAGACAGCAGTCCACTGGGCACCACTGACCCTGCAGGAGTGTGGCTGTCAGGGCGGGGATCAGTAAGATTCTGGCAAGCAGGTGATGCTGACCTGTCCTGGGAGAGGGGCTGGGAGTGAGCAGGTTGTGCTAAGTTGTTCTGGGAGATGACCAGGCGGTGCTGACTGGCTCTGGGAGAGGAAACTGGGAGTGAGCCCCACCTGCCTGGAGGCCTGCACTCTGCCTCTGGCCTCTCTCCCAGACCTCCTGACTGTCTTCCTAAGACAATCAAGGTAACAGATATGGGCCCAAGAAGTAAATAGGCTCTTGTAAGCAATCCCAGTGGCTCCCTAGGAATGTCCCCAAACAAAGATGGCATGCAGCCCCCTGGGCTGGCTGCTCACTTGAAGTACTCGCTTTTGCAGCTTCATCAGAGGTGGCTCCTATGAAGCCTCACTACATTCTCAGCAGCTTACAGAGCATAGCAAGAGAGGGGCTCCTGATCAGAAGAGGCTTCTACAGTGCACTGCACATGCCTGGACCCGCAGCTCCAGCACACACTCCCACCGCCACTGGCCGGGGTGCTGCAGGCAGAGGGCGCCGCGGAGCAGGGCGCTTCTTTAACCGCACGTGCACGGCTCCTCTTGTTATGTAGTTTTCTCCAGGGAAGCACATCGCCATCCGACCAGGTACTCTCTGAACAAGCCCCACACACAGTAAAGGGAATCAAACCAACTCCGGCTTCCTCAGCCCCGTGAGAGCCCATGTCTGACATGTTCTTGCCTGGGGAGAGCGGGCCCTGACTCTCCTGGGGGCAACTCTGACGCTTCCATTTTCCTCCCGTTCAGCCCCACTGCACCTCTTATTCCTGACACACACAAGACTTTTTAAAATCATGAGCATCTTTATCATTTTAGGCTTGTCAATTGCCATTTTGCCTAATTAATAAACAAGTCAAAACCTGAAAAGAAGAACTTTGTGACCCTAACCAGAAGGAGGCTACAGTGAGCTAGACTTGGATGTGGTTCTTTGAATCCTCTGGGTCGTTTGTTCCAGGAGTGGGGTTTCACCTCCACATCCACTCTGCGTCATCTGTTCATTATGCTGTGCCCAGAAGCATCGATGAAGACCTGAGAAGAACATACCTCTTTCTCCAGACCGTTAAACATTGCTGTTCCAGTAGTCCCCAACTACCACATTCACTTACACTCGCTGAGCACTTACTTATGTGCCAAGCACGCATTAGGCGCACTCCATGCATAATCCATAATCTACTGGGCAACCCCATGTGAGAGGAAGGAAAATTTTTTTTCAAAAGTAAGAAATTAGTGCTTCGAAGGTCCAACCTGGACTTGAACTTCTGAGCTCAAAGTCAATGAGCTGCAACCTTTCAGAGCATCAATGGCTTTGCAGGCCTGAGAGTCATCCTCTCTTATTATGGTAACATCACTTATTCTTAGCTCCTGGGATGCTGGGTGCACACAGAGGGAAGGCAGGCTAGCCATGGTTCAGGGAGGGTCACCAACCCACACGGGCCAATGTAAACCCTGAGGCATTTGCTGGGGATCCTTTGGGGCAGGTGCTCTCTCCAGCCAGAATCACTAAACCAGATGCTGCCAGGTGACAAATGTGATCACCACGTGTAGAGAATCTGACCAAAAAGAGAGGAAGGCAGAGTCAAAGAGAGACCTGTCCCCGTCCCAGTCTTCTGCTGTAACTGTAGATGCCAAGGCTGAGTCACACAGATGATGTGTTATGAATCACAGGCTGCAGCAGGTTCATCCGAATAAAAATTGGGCTTCTAGAGCTAGGTACTGAGTGTGGCTTTGGAGTCAAACACAACCGGTGTTAAGTCCTGGACTCACTATATATCTGCTAGGTGAGAAAATTACGCAACGGTTCTATGCCTCCATTTTCTTACTTGGAAAATGGGGACATTAGCAGTGTGTCTCTCCCCTCAGCTGAGAGGAAGGCTAAATGAAGTCAGGTGCGTATCAAGTCAGGTGGGACCATGGCTGGCATGGAGAGACATGCCAGGCCTGGGATGAAGCTGGGGAGTGTTTATTCTTGTATAATTATTTATTTACTCTCGGTAAATGCTCATGAGACTGATCATAATAATTTCAGGGAACAAAATGAAGGAAAGGTTGATAACATTAAGGGTGGTGGTGAGCAGTGAAAAATACTCAGAGTGGCCAATAAGGGACAAATCTGGATAACCATCCATCTATCCACCCATTCAGTCATCCATCCACCAATCCATTTGTCCAACCTCATAGCAAGTTATTGCTCAAAGAGCTGAACAGGGCTAATATGCAAGAAAGAAGGCACCTGGGTTCAGGAAGGATTAAACAGAAGTGAAATCAAGGAACTATCATAATGAACATGTCAAGGGATTCCTGGGATAAAATCAGGAAGATGAACAATTAGCTCCAGAAGCAAGCATACAAATGAAAATGAGTTTGAGTTCCTAGTGAATCACAGATCATCTTCGCCCATCCATCTGTCCATGCATGCATGCATCCATCCATACATACATACATCCATGCCTACATCTATCTATCTATCTATCTATCTATCTATCTATCTATCTATCGTATTAAAAGAAAAAAAGAGAAAAAATCTATCTGTCCATTCCTCTATCCATGCACCCATCCATGCACCGACCCATCCAATCATCCATCCATTCATCTATCCATTGTTTAAAAAATAAAAAGAGAGAGAAAAAACCTTCCATTTATCCATCCATCCATCCATCCATCCAATCTTCTCTCTCTCCCTCCTTAGCTTTATTCTATGCTCCATTACTAACCTCTAAACACTGGGCTATGCCTTGTTTATCCCTATAGCCCTGGCACACAGTACAGGGTCTTTAAAAAGGTAGAAATTAGTAAATATCTATTGAATGAATAAAAGAATACTCTTTTCAAGGAATTTTCCCTCCACAAATCAAGTTAATCCATCCAACCCTCCTTCCCTCACACAGTTTCCATGCCTCTTTCCGATTATTCCTGGAATGAGCCTTGTACCCTGGAAAAGTTATCGGGCAGCATCCGTGTTGGCCCAGCAAAGTTTCAAGCTTAAGCCCTCACGCCATAAATTTTCTTTTGCTCCTCTGAAAGCAAGGACTGTCTTTTTATTCTGTGTTTCTTTCATATAAAATTAAAACATCTTAATCCACACATGGGTTTGTTGGGTGTAAACAGGGTGCGACTTACAGTTGTGAGTACACAAAACACAGAGCTTATTCTTGTATTATTATATATTAATTATTGTATTAGTTTCCATTCAAACTATGAAAGCACTTTTGCCCCACCCTGTATTTGTCACAGCTGTTGTTTTCATAATGCAAGATCTATAGGAAGTCCTTCCCCTCATTTTTGTTAATATATATTTTTCTTTAATAAAGAAGGTTGTACATTTCCATTGCTACTGTTTTATCCTGGGTGACTCCCAATGAAGTTGCCCAATTCCTTCCACCCATGGCTGGAGAGCAGCTCAAAGCCCGTGCCTGAGAATTCAAATCGAAATTACAAACAGTATCCCTGTTTATTTATCAGAGTGCAGTGGCAGACTCAAAAAATCAAACCAAAGCACAAAAGTTTTCTTGTGGAATAAGCTCAGGGCATTATGGTCTAAAATGAAAATCAGATCATTGTTTAAAAAAGAAAGCAAAAGAGAGGGGGAAAGGGAGAAACACCTCACACAGAACATTGTTATATATTTGAAAATATCTTTGTGTTCCTTCAATGTTCTTCTAAGTGTACTAACGGGTCAGTCCACAGGAAATGCAGGAATATGTTATATTTTAATCAGGGCACATAAAACACTGTCTAGAATGTTATGTTGCCCAGGGGAATGCACGGAGCAGGGAACATTTACAAACTCCAGGTCAGTCTCCCCATTACATCACTGTGAAAAAAACAAATTTATGAGGTTAAATTATATGGATGTTATATATTGGAACTGTTAGCCCATTCCCAAATGAGAATGTTGGCTGAAATAGCCAGATTCCCTGAGAGAAATTTCTAGGTCCTTTATTGTAGATGTTTTTATGGTAACTTTACACACACACACACACACACACACACACACACACAAAAGTGAAGACCTATTCTTTGAAGGTAATGAAATGAATAATAATAATAAAATTAAAAAAGCTAAATTCCAATAGAGAAAGCAGCTAAAGGAGTTACCTACTCTTCCCCGGAGATGAAACACAGAAGTTATTTGTGGGACTTACCCATGATTTATCCCATCTATTCCTCATCTAAATGATTGGAAGCACAGATGTTGATGCTATAACTTTACTTCCAGTAAATAATTCCTCAAAGGACTCACATTTGTTTAACCTTAGTCACAGGATGAGAAAACTTATTAAACATTTATGGAAGGAGCAACATAGATTTTTGGTTGATGTCTTGGCAAGTCTGGAAAATCATAGGCCAATTTTCCACCTTCCTTTCACCTCTCTAAAAGAGAAGAATCTTCGGGGAAATGTCCGAATCTGGATAATAGAGACTCCCTCTCCTCTATCCCTCCATTTGCAGTGTGGCTTGACAGTAAACAGCAGGCTGCCATGCTGATCTCAAAGCACAATAATTAAACCAAGGGGACAGCCAGTGAGGTACTCCTATGAGATCACAGAGGAAGAACAAAACCGCACCCAGGAACTGTGTTCTTAGGATTGCAGGCCTGCTTCTGAGATGAGCATGCATTCACATGCAAACATGCGTGCACTCACTCAGTCATTCAACAACATGTACTAAGACCCTACTACATTCAGCCCTGTGGTATCTACTAGTAACTATCCTAGAGGCTCCAAGAACCATGGAGCCCTTGTTTATTCATTTGTTCATTCTTTCATCATTCATTCATGTATTCAATCAAAACACCGACTGCTCCAGGTACAGCAAGTGAAGTGGCTCTGCCCTAACCGGTTTTGCTTGCTCAGTGGATAGAGCGTCGGCTGGGGACTGAAGGGTCCTAGGTTCGATTCTGGTCAAGGGCATGTACGTTGGTTGTGGGCACATCCCCAGTAGGAGGTGTGCAGGAGGCAGCTGATTGAAGTTTCTTTCTCATCAATGTTTCTAACTCTCTATCCCTCTCCCTTCCTCTCTGTAAAAAATCAATAAAATATATTTTTTTAAAAATGAAGTGCCCCCCACGATTTGAAAGCTGAATCCCTGGCATGAATAAGGAAACAGAGTGTAGGGTCTGCTTCCTGGTATTAGGATCTGTCACAGGTAACTTCCCCATCGAAGGCTAATTTTCCTGTGCAGGGACCTGGGTGTCGCTATGGCTTTGCCTCTCTCTCACTTGTGTACATCACCAAGAGGGGAAGGCAGTGCCACCAAGTCTCCTTGGGGACATGCCCTGTGACATCGATCTCATGTTCACCGGGAAAGTCCCGAAGAGCTGTGCGCTGGGTCTGTGAGTAGCTCAGCCTTGGCAGGGACACATGCATAGACCACGCCCCACCCCACAAACACAGACTTCATTTATACTCCTTCCCTCCAGACACACGTAGCAACACTACAACATACCTAATCTAGCCGCACAGGAAATATGCACACGTTCACAGCACAGCTAACCTGTGCATGTTCAGAACTCACACCTACCATGAAACAGACTGAAGGTGCACATGCACACATCTGTCCTGAGGATGGCGCTGGACTTGGCTGTGAAAACCATCTGGTGCCATGTGAACCCTCCATACCTTGGGGTCCTGTTTATCAATAGTTCCACCGCCAGCACCAGGCAGTACATGCCATACATGTTTGCTGGGTGCCCTTGAACGGTTCACACAGCTAACTCCAGCACTAACCGTTAATGATTCACCATGTGACATGACACAGGGAAGCCTTTCCTAACCCTGTACCCATGCGCCCCCCATGAGCTCCAGTGTCCACAGGCAGCAGCTCTCCAGCTGAGAAGTTCTGTCCCTTACTCACTCGGAGGAGAGAGGCCACTTCTTGTCTGTTCATGGTTTTCTTTTCACTTCTCTCCATCCTACCCCGGACTCCAAGGCAGCAAGGAGGTGTTCTCTTGATGTTCTTGGGTTCAAGCCCTGCTGATGGCTGGCTGAGTCTCACTTTTTATTGGGATTATTGATCTATTTTATTCATCTTCAGCTTACCTATTCCAAGCAGACAGCTAGCAAGTGCCTACTTAGTGCAAGTCAGTCACTTAGATGTTTGGTTAGGGAGGTGTGCATCTCAGCAACATCTCAACAATATTCAAAGTATGAGATATCACTGCTTATGTTTCTCAGATGATCCTCACGCTAAATGCAATAAAATCTCACAAGCATTTATCTCTATGCAAATTACTTATGTGACAACTGTAAAAATTCCCAAGAATATGAAGTATAGGATTATGTGATAGTGAAAACTTTAAAATATGCTAAAAGCCTATTAACAAAGGAATTGATAAATGAGTAACAATGCACAGGCTTATGGTGGAATAGTATAAAGCATATAAAATGAATTAGCTATATTTTTTAAATCTGTCTTCTCTTTCACTCTCTCCTTGTTTCTTTCTGTACCTACCTAACTTCCTATACACGGGGATAGAGCCCCAAATCGAGTGATAAGCCAACTTGTAAAATATAATGTGAACCTATTTACATAAAAAAATTTAAAATATATATGAAAGTATAATGATGCTCCCAGCTACATACACATGCTGGTAAAGCTATAAATAATGGAAGCCATCCATACCAAATCCTTAGCAGTGTGTCTCTCCAGGGAGAGAGTGACGGGGAAGTCATCATACTTGCTGAACACATTATGTGCTATGCACGATTCTAAGTACTTAATAAGTACACATTTTTAAATTCTCATAATGGTGCTTGGAAGTAAGACTCTCTTTATGCCTACTTTACAGGACTGAGGCTCAGAGATCGTAAGTTTGGTGTTTAAAAAGGACTTAACTTTATCTGCAAAGGGCAATTCCTTTATATCTGAAATTTGCTGATCGTGTGAAATAAGCTCATCTTATGTTCTTTCTTCTTCTAATTCATCTGACTTACTATTTCCATCCAATATTAATAAAGAAAAGATTTATGTTAAAGACAATAAAATAAGATGATAATTTCATTTCATTTCTCATTAAAATAACCTCAAATCAGATAGCTAGGCACTTTGCCAAACTTTGTATTATTACAAAGGTTTATTTCAAAATGCCACTTATGCTACAAAAATGTAAAATCGTGTAGCCACTAAGGAAAACAGTATGGAGCTGCCTCAAAAAATTAAAATTAAAACTATGATCCAGCAATTTCATTCCTGAGCATTTATTCAAAGAAAATGAGAACACTAATTTGAAGAGATTATGTATCCCTTTTTCACTGCAGCAATATTTACAATAGCCAAGGTGTGGAAGTAACCTAAGTGCCCATAGATATACCATGCATATATACAATGGAATATTACTTAGCAAGTAAAAGTAATGAAATCATGCCACTTGCAACATCATGCAAGCATGATGTATGTAGCTGGGAGCATCATTATACTTTCAGTGGATATTATGCTAAGTGCAACAGGTCACACAGAGAAAAATAAGTATGGGATGATTTAACTTATATGTAGCATCTAAAAAACAAAACAAATGAGCAAAGTGAAACAGAAACAGGCTCATAGATATAGGAAGCATACTGATGGTTACTAGAGAAGGGAGACCTCTGAGTTGAGCAAAATAGCTGAAGAGGATTAAAAATGTCCAATCCTATCTAATAAAAGAGTAATATGCAAATTTGACCATACCTTTGCCATACCCACAGGCCACACTCACAGCCATGCCCCCCAGCCAATCAGGAACAAATTATGCAAATAAACCCTAACCAATATGGCTGCCACCACTGAGAGCAGGAGGAAGGCTTGGGTTTCCCCGGCAACAGAGGAAGCCTAGCTTTCTGTCTCCCTACGTCTCCACTCAATGTTATAAAGTTTCAATTATAAAAGATACAGAAATGGTGGCAGCCACTGAGCTGGAAAGAACAGAGGCTTGGGTTTCCATGGCAATGGAGGAAGTCAAGCTTTCAGTCTGCTTTTGCTGGCCTAGGCCTCCACTCTAGGCTACAAAGTTTCAAACAGATATGGCTGCCGCCCCTGGAGTGAGCAGAAAGCTTGACTCCACTCCAGGCTACAAAGTTTCAATTGTAGAACATAAATTAATCCCAGATCCCAGGGTCTCCGCTTGGGTTGCTGGGGGAGGGGGCGTGGCTGGCATGCAAACCTCCACAGGACCCTCATCCAGGCTGCCCCTCACCCCAAGGGAACCCTCACCCTGATCTGGGACACTCTTCAGGGCAAACCAGCTGGCCCCCACCCAAGCACCAGGCCTCTATCCTATCTAATAAAAGAGTAATTTGCAGATTGACCATCACTCCAACATACAAGAGGGCTGCCTCCATGTGATCAAAGATCCTGCCCCCATGTGAACACAAGATGGTCACCATAAGATGGCCAGCAGGGGAGGGCCATTTGAGGTTCCAGGTCCTGCAAGGAAGAGCAGTTGTGGGTGATCAGGCCAGCAGGGGATGGCAGTTGGGAGGGACTAGGCCTGCAAGGGAGGGTAGTTGGGGGTGATCAAGCCTGCAGGGAAGGGCAGTTAGGGGTGATTAGGCCAGCAGAGGAGGGAAGTTGGGGGCAAATAGGCTGGCAGGGGAGCAGTTAAAAATCAATTAGGCTGGCAGGGTAGTGGTTAGAGGGTGATCATGCTGATAGGCAGAAGCGGCTAGGGGCAATTAGGGAGGCAGGCAGGTGAGAAGTTTGGAGCCAGCAGTCCTGGATTGGGAGAAGGATGTCTGATTGCCCGTTTAGGCCTGATCCTACTAAGATCGGGCCTAGACAGGCAGTTGGACATACCTTGAGGGGTCCCAAATTGGAGAGGGTGCAGGCTAGGCTAAGGGACATCCCCCGTCCCCCGTGCACAAATTTTGTGCACCAGGCCTCTAGTTATAAGTCATGAGAATGTAATGTACAGCATAGTGAATATGGCCAATAATTCTATATAATCCTATATAATCAAGAGATAATATGCAAATTGACCCTCACACCCTCGCACAAGTTGGCTACCCCATGTGGTCAAAGATGGCCACCACAAGATGGCTGGCAGGGGAGGTTAGTTGTGGGCAATCAGACCAGCAGAGGAGGACAGTTGGACGTGACTGGGCTGACAGGGAAGGGCATTTAGGGGCAATTGAGCTGGCAGGGGAACAGTTAGAGGTTGATCAGGCTGGCAGGGGAGTGGTTAGGAAGTGATCTGGCTGGCAGGCAGGTGAGTGGTTGGGAGCTAGCAGTCATGAACTGTGACAGGGATGTCTGACTGCTGACCTAAACCTGAAGTCAGATATCCTTTGAGAGGTCCCAGATTGGAGAGGGTGCAGGCTGGGCTGAGGGATACCTCTCCCACAGTGCTGGAATTTCATGCACCAGGCCTCTAGTATTCTAATAACTTTGTATGGTGACAGATGGTAACTAGATTTATTGTGTGGATCATTTTATAAGATATGTAACTAGCAAATCACTAGGATGTACATCTGAAACTAACAGGATATTATGTCAATTAATATTAATTAAGAAATCAAAACATATTCAAACTATCCATATTTTTAAAAAATAACAACAAATATAATAACCCCCTTCCTTCTTACCACCACCAACTAAAAACTATTGCTGATTTTTTATTTTTATGAAAGTTTCTATTATGATTTTTGTTTTAAGCAACAATTTCCCTCTGAGATACCATCCTTTGAATTTGGAGGTTATCTTTTTTTTCATATTATTTAGAGTGTTCATTTAAATGTCACCTATAATTAAATACTTACAAGTAAGAAACACCTTTACAGAACCTGACCATAAATACTTTAAGAGATTCTAAAGGGAAAGATCTGTGAGGCTCGCTGTCCATTCGCTGAGACAAATAACAGTCCTTGTCATTGTGTGTGGCCAATGTGTGTCACGGCCAGGAAGAGGCAGGGCCTGCCCAAGACTCCCGGGGAACAGATGAGCAGCGTCTGACTCCATGACACACCTTCGAAGGGGCTGCAAGAAGTGGATGAACCCGACTGCTTCTTGAGATGCCCCACAAAGACTGTGTGGGGGGTTATCATGTGTTTTTCCACTTTTGTCTAATAAAACAGGAATGGACTTATGAATACGCCATTGTGGAAAACACAAGGGGTTTTCAAAATCCCAATTTTAAAAATATCTTCAAAGCATCAATTTTTAAGATGGTGTTTAGGGATTTAGATAAGCAAAATGACACTATTGACTGACTTTCACTAGATTTCAACTCATGCCCTTGGTCTGCAAGGATCTGTACTAAACTCTGAGTGTTTATTAATAGGCCTGTTTGCTCCTGAGCATTAAATAATGTGAGAAGAGACAAAGCACAGTGTCCAAGAATTCAGATTCTGATAGGCAGACCCTAACTAAAAGCTAGCATGATCTTCAAGCTACTTGAAATTTTCAACACTTAATTTCCTTATCTATTCAATGGGCCAATAATAATACCCGCCCTGTGGGCTGTAGTGGGGAGAGACTTCATGTAAATGACCTGCACTAGTCAATGCTTGGTAAACTATGCAGTGTATATACATTTTGGTTTAGTGTTATCCCCATCAATAAATAGTAGCTATGTGACCATGACCATTCTATTAGTATCACATTCTTTATCATCGCCAGCATCATTTTTATCCCACTCGCCCCCAGAGGCACAGATGCTCGCAGAAAAGGGGTTGGAAGTCTGATTCCTGGAGAGAATCAAGACAGAGAGGAATCACTGAAGTATATGTGAGAAAATATGAAAAGGGTACAAGGGATTCTAAAGGGAATCAGAGAGGTGGAGGTGGTTTCAGAGAATTAAGCCAGGTTTTCTGCCCTCTGGCCCAACAGGGTTTTCAGAATTTGAGAAAGAGTAAGACATAAAGAACCAGGCCTGTGCAGTTCCTTTCCTTACTTTTTGTCTCTGGACTGCGGCTCCCAGAGTGCCAGCTGGTTCCTGAGCAGACAATCCCCCCACCTCCCGCCCATACTCCCTGGGCTGCTTGTCTCTCTCCTTAACACAGGGGTTCTCTGGGCTCCGATGCTTGGTGCTGTGACCAGGTAGATAAGTGCCTAAATGGATGCATTTCTCGTTTGTGATACATTAGAGAAAGTGGTCCTCACCATTTCTAAAAACATAGGTGATTGCCATGAGAGAGTAAGAGTGGAAAGAAGGACTACTTATATTTATTTTTCCTGTTGACTAAAAGCAAAAAAAGTGAAAATGGACTTCTCAAATAATTGTTGAAATATTTAAGTACTTTGGTATTTGGAAGAGGGAGAAGAAGAGGGAGAGGGGGAGAGAGAGGAGAGAGAGAGGAGAAAAAGGAGGGGAGTAGAGGAGAAGGAGGAAGAGAAGGAAGGAACTTGGTTTCCTCCATATATCCTGTAATTCAAAGCCGTAGTGGCTACTAACCCTATGGAATCAGCAGGGCTAAGATCTGGCCTGGGAATCTGTAGGTTTGCCCTTAACCAGTTCTCCAAGTGATGAGGATGCCACATAGTGCGAGGCTTGGAGCACGGGCCCAATGCAGTGCAGTGCAGAGAAGATGCCCAGTCCCTCGAGGTGGCGAATGTCCTGGGCCCTGCACACTTCCCAGAGCTGCTCTCTGGTATCCCAGGGGTTGCGGGTTGGGTGGGGCTCCTTCTCATTTTCTGAGTTATTTGAAGTTTTGATGAAAGCTCTGTTTCCCGGGCGTTTCTCTGACCTGAGGGTGACTTGGCAGCCCTGGCTCACAGCTGGCTCACCAATCCCAGCCCTGCCCAGGCCGGCATGTCTACAGCATCCTCACATGTAGTCATCCGGGCCCATCCTCATCATGGTGTGTGCAACACCCTCCCCCAGATGTTGCTTTCTAAATTCATTTCCTGATAATCACTCCCTCCTTTATTTACTTACATATTTTTATTTGAAAATGAAATTTATGTTACTGCAGCCAGTGGAAATGGCATTATGTGCCATAAGGGACGATCATTGGACCATGACAATCCAGTGTTATTATCGTATTTTCCATTGAATGTGTGGATTGCTACTGTCTCTGAAGCTGAGATCTGCTCTTGCTGATCACCACGTGCAGGAGAGTGTGTAAGACAGGCAAACACCCCACAAAACTTCCTCATTGATTAACTCAGGCCTTGACCCCGTGCTCAGAGAGGACATTGTTTCCCACATGTACCTGACTCAGTGGCACTTAAAACTATCAACATCAGGATGGGGCAGCCCTGACTTCGCAGCGCTCAGGGCTGGGCTCGCCTTCCAGGTGAACCATACAGAGCTCGGTAGGCTGGGCAGGGGAGCAAGGCGCCTGCAGCTTTCATGGAGAAGACGGTGATTGGGGTGAATGCTCTCCACTCCTTCCTCCTCACATGCACCCTCATCTCCTCCGGTTCCCTCACTTTGACTAATGATCACGGCATTCATTCAAACAATATTTACTGAGCATCCACTCTGCTGGGCTCTGTGTTCATAAAGCAAGTGACATACGATTCCTTCCAGGTCACAAGCTTATCGTCACGGTGGTGCTTTTAGTAACTTACATGTATTGAGCGCTTACTGTGTGTGAGACACTGTTCCAATTGCTTTGCTGTTGCTAATCATGTGCTCCTCCCAAGAACCCAGCAGTGGGTCTTTAGGGCTCCTATTTACCGATAATGAAATCAAGGCCTGAGGGGTATTATTAACTTGTTAATATATGGGCTCCAATGTATTGACCACTTACCATGTACCAGGCATGTGCTAAGTATGTTATCTGATTTGTCTCAATGAATCCCTCTAAAAACCCATGGATAGGTCTTTTAGGGGGTCTGTTTGCTAATGAGGACACTGGAAGCCTGGGAGGAGAAGGAGGGTGAGGTCACAGTAAGAGAAGAGGCCTTGAGGAAGATGGAGCCCTTGTCTGAGGGCAGAGGCTGCCCGGATGGGGAGGTGGGTGGAGGGGTGCTTCCAGGGCTCCAGGATATGTGCTTCATAAAGAATGGCTTCCCCCTGAATGGGTAATTCTAGAATAAACATAGCTCCCAACACTTTCCCTCCTCTCCACTTCAGCTCAGAAAACCAAAGACGGATGATTCCAGTAATTACCTAATATATACTAAGAGGAGATTCATAAAGAAAGAATGAGATAAAATATTAATAGGACAAACATAGCTTTTTAAAATTATTATTTAAAACTTTCTTCCACTTGTACCACCTGCAATTTTCCACCCATCCTGTCTACCTTTTGACCAAGTCCCCCATCTCCTCCATCTTCAGCCTGGCCCAAGCAAGACATCACCTGCTTCTGACTGGGCTGACGCTGGAGCCACCTAGATGGTCCACCTGCTTGTCCCTGGTGAGTATATGGCAGCCTGAACACACCTGAGTCAGAGCCTGTCTCTCTCTGTTCCCTTGTCCTCCAAGGCTCCTTGCTTCACATAGGACCCCCATCCCTATGCTTCTGTCCTTATCCCTCACCTTCCTTCCATGTGCTCCAGCACCCTGGCCACTTGGCTGCTCCTCCAGTGCTCCCCACTGCATACCCCAGCTCTGCTCTCAGACCTGCCTGAAACTGCCTTCCCCTGAGGGTTGCACTTGCCTCCCCTGACCCTCCTAATTTCTCCTGCACTTGCCAAGCCTTGACAGCTGTGACAGATATCTGCTGGCTGGTTTGTGACCTGCTGGTTTGTGAATGCCAGCTCCAAGGAGGCAGGCATCGGGTCAGTCCTGCTCAAGGCTGGGTTTCAGCACACCCACAGCACCGGGTACACAGCACAGTTTAAGGAATATTGGTTAAACACAGGTTCAAAGGCAGCAGAAAATCCCCCACACACACACACACTCCACCCCCACCCCCATGCTCCCTGAGGTCCTAATCTCTTTGTCCTATGATACACCTTCACAGGCACTAGCCAGCCTCGCCTTCCCTCTCTCAGGCATATCTGAAGGTGACAATTAAACAGTGAAGAAGGCGTTACCAGGAAACAGCCTGTAGCCTTCTCCTATTAGCTTAACAACCCCTAAGCTTTGGCGCCTGGGGCCTGAGGGGATGAGCCCAGGTTTGTAGGTGGGGGAGGTGAGAGTTGCCAAACCCTGAGAGGCTGGGAGAGCCTGAAGCCTGCTGGGCTGGAAGGCAGAGCACCTGCAGGGAGGAGAGGGGAAGGGAAGTGACCTCTGGTCCAAAATGAGGATCCTTGACCCTGCTCCTACACCAGCCTTGCTCTATCCCAGGGGCTCTGCTTCCCAAGAAAGTGTGCAAATTCAGATCAGCAGAAAACACTGCCTCTAAGATGAATACACAATATCTATGGCAAAAATGTGGATCACTGCTCCCAGTTAAAGGCAGATGGGGCCAAGATGAAGAGAATACAAGTTTATTACTAAAATCTGAGGCTTTGCCATTAATATTTCCTCAATTGATAAATATTCATGATCATGATTGGTAGAGTTCTGCCAAAAAATGTTAGATGTGTAAAAGAGGTCCTTATACTAGAAAGGAATTAATTAGTATACAAAGTAATACAGTAATTAAAGTATTCATTCATTTATTTATTTACAGCCTCATTTATTCATTCATCAGGAAATATTTATTTAGTGCCTGATAGGTACCAAGGACTAATTCAAGAGCCTAGATTTCTTCTGGAATTCCTACATTAAAACAAAACAAAACAAAACAAAAAACACAAACAAACAAGAAAGAGAATAAAAACATTTTTTTTTTATGAAGAAGATGCAATGTAAGTGCTAGAGACAGCACCGAAGGTTTCATGGACATCACATTATCTCACTGTCACACACAATGTGAGGGGAGCAATCATATCCCCACTTGGCAGGTAGGGAAACTGGGGTACAGCAAGGTTAAGTAACTCCCCTTAAGTAGGGAGGAGCTGCAGTTGGATCCCAGGCTTGCTTGGCTCTTCGCATTTGCCTTCCCACAGCCTCCTTGATATCACCCATCTGAGCATCAGCCCTTCTTCCACAAAGGCTGGGCTGTTGTTTTCTCCAGGTGCCTCCTCTTTCGCTCTGAGCATCCTCCTCACCATCACAGAGGGCCCGGAACATCAATTGGCTGGGCCAACACACCCAAGTCCACACAGCATTGAAATATCCGACGTGCTTATGTTCTGCTAATCACCCAGCCAGATCATATGGCTTCTTTGCTGGAACCTTTCCCCATGGCGTCCCACAACACTGAGAATCAAATCTCAAAGGCCACATGTGATCTGCCTCTGTCCACCTCTCCTACCCTGTTTCTTCTTTTTAAAAAATATTGTACTGAGAGATACTTGCAGATTCACACAGTTATAAGAAATAATTCAGAAACATCCCACGTACCCCACCAGTTTCCCCTAACTGGATACAAAACTATATAGAACAATGTCACAGGGAAGAAATGAACATTGAGCAATCCACTCCCGTTACTCAGATTTCACTGGTTTTACACGTGCATATGTGCACGTCGGTGTGTGTATTTAATTCTGTGAAATTTTATCACCTGTTTAGGCTTGGGTATCCACCACCAGAGTCACGATACAGAACATTCCAGCACCACAAGGACCCCTCCTTCTAGCCGTTCACAGCCCTGCCCACCCTCCTCCCTAGCCCACTGCCTCATCACACCCTCGCTCAGTCCCCAATCTCTGGCCACCCGGCAACTTTGGGCCATCGGTTCCAATTCTCTATACTTTGGTCATTTCAAAATGTGATATACATAGAACCATATCATATCATATGTTATACCTTTGGAATTGACTTTTTAAAATCAACACAATCCCCTTAAGATGCGCCCGGGTTGCTGCATCCATCAACCAATAGTTTTGTTTCTGTATTTTAACTGCTCAGTAGCATTCCAACAGAGGTAGAAAGATAGCCCTCACTTAGATGAGCAAAACTCAAGACAAATGCTTTCAAATGTGATCCAAGAATTTCTTTTCCCCGTGCAATTTCTCTAAGCTCATGATCTCTAAAACTTTTGCATTGTGCACCTCCCGGTTCTTAAGCAGAGCTAAATACTGATATGTTAATAATAGGATTACCTAGCCATGCCTCCTGAATTCTAATTTCTACAGTTTTAAACAATGTTAGGCATTGCTTCGGCATCACAAAATATTTGAGGAGGCCCAGGGGACAGCTTTTTCTGTGGGGGGGAATGAGAAAAGAGCGAGAGAGGCAACGCTTGGGAATTGCACATGGCTATTTTAAAGACTTTCAAATCGCTCCGAATTATTGGATCATTCCACCCATGGAGTTTGCTTTGAAAATAAATATATCAGCAACTCCCGCATGCATCTCAGATTTCTTTTCTGCGTGTCTGCATATGTGTTCGGTGTCTTCATAAAGGACCTGCTTCCGATACTCTCCTGATGGCTTTGCCGACAAAATGAGCAACATGAACACGGCCACACGGCTAGAGCCACTCATAATGTCCAAGTTAGATTCAAAACCATGTGTTCACACAGACGCCCGCCTAGGAGTCTGCGGACACAGTCCAGGAGTGGAGATTGGGGCTGTAAAGTCTCTAGTTTTTATTATTACTTCCTCGAGACTCAGTGTATTTTGAAACCCACTTTAAATGCTATCCCTAGGCTATTTTCTCTGAAAAAAAGTTGCTAAAGTAAATGACAGAGAGGTCAGTAGTAGTTGAAAAAGAGGAAGAAGAAGAAGAAGAAGAAGAAGAAGAAGAAGAAGAAGAAGAAGAAGAAGGAGAAGAAGAAGGAGAAGGAGAAGAAGAAACCAGTGAAAACAGGGTTGTGTGACAGAGGCCTATAGCACACGGTGCTTTTCTTACTGCAACATCCAGGTAATCGGCCTCCATAAGGCTGTTTCTTATGTGGTTAGAATGACTAAGCTCCCTCACAAGTGAAGAGCTGCTTGCCAAGGGTCCCCCTAAGGAGCAAGAGAATTTCTAACTTTAAATGAAACTTACACAACTTAAAATAATAAAAAATACAAATTGGTGCCAATTATTGAAAATTGGATAGGAAAAACCTCTTCCAGGCTGAGCAGGCGGTAGGAAGGTAGAGACAGACGACAGAAAGCACACTCTGGATTGATCATAACATTAGAAACTGAAAATAAATTTCTCCCAAAGAAATAAAATACAACAGCATTCTCAACTTGAGAAGCAATAAAATCATTTGTGTGCCAAGCTTCTTTTACTACCACCGTGATTTTTTTCTTTTTAAAAGTCGCTCAATTTGATTGTAATTAAATAGGTAATGAAAAGAACTGCTTCGGGGAAGCCATGCAAGACACTCTCTAACCGTTAGTTTAATGTATTTCCCACTGACTTTGCATCAAACGAAAATGATACTCTGTGTATGCCTGGTCTTAATATAGAATTTGTCAAGCAATTCTGTGCGTTTGAAAGGAACTTGGGTGGATGCAGGCATTGCCTTTGAAATAGTGGCTGAGTCTTCCCAGACCATGACATACCTAAATAAAATTGATAGTACAAACACCGAGATGGAAAGGAAGCTGCACCCGGGACATTGAACGTGGGTCCTGTCAGCTGACTACAGCCCCGGCACCAACAGGGACAGGGCCTGGGTTTTCTTCCTGCCTGATTTTCCTAAGCTCAGCCCCAGTCAGGAGCAGAAGTGCATCATATCCCCCGCCTTGAATAATGCCAGGCTCAGTGCCCCTTTAAAACCTGCTCAATTGAGAGTACAGTTCCCAAGCCACTGGGAAGATAAATAGATCATCCCAGGTATTATCCAGTTGGAGAAATTCCATCAAAGGAGTGAGAAGTCAGCTGAGATAAAACGATAACATAACCCTGTGTTGGAGAATGTGACAAAAGGCAAGATGCTTCAAGGGACAGATCTGCTAAAGATGCCTGGGAGGTATTTGTTGGGTGTGAAGTTGCCCTTAAGGTAGCAGTAGAATCTAGCAGTGGAACAGAGTTGGCTGGTAGGAAAACAAATGCACAGTGTTTCTGAGGAATGCTGTGACCCTCCTCAAAAGTAAGCCCCAGTGTCCGACCCCCAACCTCAAGGAGAGTTTCACTATCCAGAAATTTCTCAGAGCCCCCCTCCCTTACCTGCTTCCACTCCAACTCCCTGTCACTTGCAATCTGCTGATTAGGGTTAATGTATTGTGTCCTGATATGGCAGATTAAAAATGAAATCAATAAATGCCTAAAACAAATGGGCTTTTGAAATGTCCCATTCAATCTGAGTCTTTAAGAGTGAGGTGAGGGTGGGAGAAGGAAGTCAGGACAGGGCTGAGGAGAAGACCACTTAAGTAATCAACGTCCATCCAAAACACTGTGTGGAGGCTGCGTGTGAAAGGTAGCTGTCCTTCATTTTTCCAGGGATCTGCCTTAAATAACCAGCCGAGCCAGGACAGTCCATGCCGCTGACCCCCTGCGGGGGGTATGCGTGGGCTTATTATTTCCATTCATCTGTTAAAGGCATACTGTTTGGGGGTCTCTAGCCTGTGGTATTTGCATCTCTAAGATGTGAACTTGGCTTTGAGAAGTATGTTCAAACAAAGTGAAAGGTCCAGGGTCCCTTCTCCACTCCAGTTCCTATTCTCTTGAATCTCACCCCACTTGGCAGTAAATTATAGGTGAACTTCCCCGAGCCCCTGCCCTCTCCCGCCCTGAGTCCTCACTGGTGCATCAGCCACTGCTGGCTGTCATGAGGCCGAAAGCCGATTGCTCAGGCCATCTCTCCTCTTCACTGCAGTATCCTGAATGGTCCCTGCTGAATGTTTCCCATGTAAATAACCTGTGCTATTAAGGTGCAAATTGCAACTTTTAAGTAATGATTGCTAATAGTCTAATGTTTACTGCTACACAAGGACATTCATGCAAACAAAATCTGCATTATTCATCTCCGTAGTAAATAAACAATAAATTGAGGGAGCTGTTCCTGCAAGACTTTGCCGAGATCTGGGTCGTCAGAGAGCTTTTGAGAGTCAGCAAGAAGGAAGCGTTTCATCTCTCTGGGTGGGCAGGAGCAGAATCCTATAATTTATATACACATTAGATATTCACATGTAGACGATCCCCAAATAGTCTGCATTGTACCGCAATTGGCTGGCACTACAGAAAAACAATAGTTTGGGATTGTGAAATAAAATATGTATTACACGTGTGTGTACAGAGACTGCGATAGACTATAGAAAACAGAAACAACGGTAGCGTGTAAATCTACAGTTTAAAAATTTGAACTACTCTGTATCCTGCAAAATACAAACAAATCCAAATACTGTTCTGTTTTGTTTTACCTTCCTGCCATCTTCTCCATCTTCCCTAAAATGGACAGGGGGAGATACCGGTATGGAATTCTACAATATTTTCACCCTGAGGTACCACAGGCTGCGTTCCAAACTTTTTTTTTCCCTTGCCCGAAGTAATAGTATGGTAGAATAGCACAGCTTTAGAAAGTCAAGAGGAATGACATTTGGTAAATGTTCTGCCTTAGCTGTTTCCTTAAAGAGAACTGCCTACCTCAGATCTCTGCCCTTTGAGGGGGGGGGGATATAACAAATAAGGACCCAAGCCCCCCATCCTTGTATCACCTCCCTCATTCTATCTGGATACCTGCTTTATTAGAAATCTCTCTAATTGATTCCTTGAAACATGGAACTTAAAACTAATAACGCAAAGGAATCCAATTGCCTCACACAGGGCTTGGGAAAGATAGTCTCATCTCTGATTCACTCACAGGCTTTTTCTATCTTACATTATTCATTAATCAAGCTGGAAATCAAGCTTTCAGCATCAGGCCATGGGAGTAATTACTTACAGTTGTGCTTTGTGTTTAATTTTAAGCCGTGATACAAGTTAGGATGGCCATCTTCCTAGGACCCACCTTCTGCACCCCTTGCACGCTAACTGGCTAAAGAGTCCCAAAGTAGCGAACTTTCCTCGGCAATAGCCACCTCAGCTGAAACAGCACAGCAGCGATGACTTCAGAGGAAAGAAACATTGCGTGCAAAAATACCCGCTTTATTAATACGTGTGCAAATAAATACTGCAGGAGGGGCCCATCGTGTACGGAATGAATCACTCTCTTTCAGCTTGAGAAAGGGTTCCACTTCTTCAGTGAAAATAATAAAAACCACCAAAGCAAACATTTAGAGACAGTAGGAATACAATAGGCCAGAAAATTGAAACTACAGTCACAACTTTCTCACACACACACCCTCTACAGTAAGCAGGCAGGCCAGCACCAGGAGATATCAGCTTAATGAAAGGACCTGATTTAAATAATGTGATGCAGCATTATGCTACGTACACCTGGATCCTCATTGATCAGAAAATAATTATAAGCAAAGTAGTGCAATTCTGAGCAATGCACTTTTTGTAATGAGCTTACCAAAGGAGACGTGTCCAGTCATTCTGGTAATTTAAATTACTGCCTAGTTGGTTGATGGCCTTTACCGGAACAACAAGGGGGGAAAAAAGAGTAATTTTCAGGGCAGTATCACGTATTTCTGGACTGTTGCCCGGGGTTCTCTTTTGGGACAACAATGAGGACGTTATCTCTAATAATCTAGCTGCACTTAAACTTGTGTTGCCAGAACTAGACAGAGCAGGCTTACTCTTCCTGAGTCCAGAAGGCCAGGGTGCACCTCAAAGCTGTCAGACCACAGAGCAATTTAAGTTTAAAAAATAAGTCAGTTCAACGTAGAAAGGGACCCGGGTAAGAGAGAGAAACTGTTTTCAAGAGATCACCTCACTCACTAGGTAGGTTCTAAATACGCATTGTACTAAAATATTTTAATTATTTGGCTCTAAGGGAAATGATCGGGAAATGCACGAATCAAAGCTTTATAAATGACATTTCCGCATGCAATTTGAAGCAATCTCCACGCGGCAGCTCTGCACTCAGAAGGGAAGATAATTGTGGATATCTCGAAGCACATGTACTGCCGTTCGGGCTGGAATCGGGCCACAATGGAGGATGAGCTTGGTGGTCCAGCCTGTTCAGACACAAACACCCACTTTGCCCAGATTTGGAGCTAACTTTGGATTTGTTCTGAGGGTGGCTTTGCAAAGTTTAGGAAAGTGCTCCACCGAACTTCTCCCATGTTTTGCGCGAGTAGAAACAGAAGGAAATGTGGTGGTGGGTCTGCCGGGGACCAGCCTGAACTGATGCTGCCTAAAGCTTGAGGGTAAAGAAAGACAGGGAAGAAAAACAACTGAAGCTTTTTGCTAAAGCCCCGATTCAACTAAAGGACACAAAGAAATAAAAACGCCCACATTAAAAGCCAAACAAGATAATAATTGTGCATGTCTGGCTCTGAATCCAGAGGGCAAGGCTTGCGTCACTGGCACTCTGAGTTACCATGGTGAGTGATTTATTGATATATATCAAGAATGAATAGATCAAAGGCAGCGAGATGACAGGTGATCAATCAAATGTCAAATCAAAACTAGCAATCAAGTGGAAAGCTGATTTTTCAGTGGGTGGGTCTGGCAGGAGAAAAATGAACTTTCATATTACACTTCCGAGAAACAAAACCCCAGCATACTATTAAAAAAGCAATTAAGCAACCCAAAAGAAAAAAAAAATCCTTTAGCAGGTCTATTGTGCTGGTCCATTAACCTGTTCCTCTTTTTTGGGGGGGAGGGGGGAGGTGGGGTGGTGGTAAGTGAGGATTCAGTTGGGATAGTTCCTACCATACAAATCAATTTACAAAGTTTGCAACTCTCTCTGGGCAAAGAAAAACCAGAGCTGTGTCACTGTTCTATGGGGCACCCCCACCCTCTTTAAGAGAAGGGAGAGTGTTGATTAGATTTCCAAACGTGGATCCTTTTAGCAAACATATTCAAAAAGGTTCATGCGTTTCCTGAAGTGGTTTTTTTTCCACCTTGGCGATCAAAGCTAAAGTCCCATTGCTCACCCCAAAGCCAGCCTGCAGCCCAGGCTCAGGGCTCGCACTGCCACTTCAGAGCCCCAACCCCAGCGAGAGAAAACCGCTGTCCCTCCAGGCCAGGATTCCTGGCACTGACCACACAGAGGGACGAGGGACGAGGGAGTGGAAGGGCTGCCTGCTACTCCGCACCCCAAATCTTCAGCCCAACTTTGGCCCAAGAAGCAAGAAACAGACGGGGAGAAAGTTAGGAGTGGGGTGGAGGGTAGAGGGAAAAAAGTTTAAGGAGGGAAGGCTCGGTGGGATAGCACCCCCACTCAACCAGAGCCTGCAGAGGGGAGGATTCAGGAGATCTGAGAAGACAGAGAGGACGGGGTTATCCTCAGGGCAGAGAGGGATAACCTAGGGACTCCCCAGAAAACTGGGGGGCTGGCATCCCGGGCACCAGGGCCAGAAAGGCGGCGAGGGGCTCTGCGCACAGAGCGGCGGAGGGGCAGCCCCGAAGCAAGCGGAGCCTTCTCTTACCTGCCGCCCGCTTGGGTGCCTGCTGTTTCCTCCTTGGCATCGCTCAACTTCGCTCCAGTCCCACTTCTGGCGCCCCAGCCCCAGCCGCGCGCGGGGCCCGCGGTCTCGCTCGCCTGCCGGGTCTCCTCCGCCTCCTGCCCGGTGGCTCCTAGGGCGTCTCGGCCTCTGTCCCCCTGACGATCCCCCCTGCCACTCCTCCACCGCGGGCCAGAGACCCCCCTCCTGGGTGGCAGACACGGGTGGCTGGTGCAGGCTGGTTTGAAGTAGAGGCTGGCTGTGCCTTGTTTGTTTGTTTGTTTTGAATTTTTTTTCCTCTCTTTCTCTCTCTCTTTTTGTTTTTGCTTTTTTGGATTTTTTTTTTTTTGGTTTTTTTTTTTGGTATTTTTTTTTGTGACTGTTGAGACACTTGATTTCTTTATTAAACATCCAAGACCGGGTTCGGATGGAAGGGACGAGGGGCGCACACGCGCCACACGCACACGCGCGCGTAAAGATAAGGAAGAAAAAAAAAGGCGATCCTCGGAAGGTAGTGGTTTCTTCTTCTTTTTCTTCTTCCTCCTTCTCCCCTTTCCCTCCTCCTCCACCTCCTCCTCTTCCTCCTCCTTCTGGCCGATCTCGATGGCGGATCCGCGCTGGGGGGAGAGATCGCTCACTGTAGGTTTGTGGCTGCTGTCAGATCCCGTCTGTGAGTGATATGCGAGAGGACAGGCGCGGGTTTGGGAAAGACAGAAAATCTGGAATTCACTCACTCACACACACACACACACACACACACACTCACACACAGACACACACGGACACATTCACACACGCACGCACTCCCACTTCCTCTCACACACTCACACCCCCACATATGCGCGCACACACACACACACACACACACACACACACACACACACTCACACACACAAGACAGGGCGAGGCGATGCCAGCAAACATCGATCCTGCTGAACAAACTGAACATTAACAAACTCCTCCTCCTCCTCCTCTCCCCGCGACCTGATGACAGGGAGAAATTTACTCCCCAGCCGCAGAGCGCCAGGCAGAGGGAGTCTATTAAAGGGACAGTGTCCCACCAGGGAGCGGGGCTGGGGGCGGGGCGGGCTTGGCACCCCTTGCCCCTGCTTCTGTTCTCAGGGAGCCCTCTTCCCTGGGTGAGGAGGACCTGCCCACCAGGCACAGGGACAGCCCAGCGGGGGGGAGGAGAGAGGAGGGAGGGAGATGTGGGAGGAAAGGAAGCAGGGTGATGGCCAAACTGGAAGCCAGGAAGGGAGCAGCAGGGGGCCAGGCCAGCCAACCAGCAGGGACCATGGACAGTATTCAGAGGCTGAGAACTTAGATTTGCTTTGGAGGGGCTGGGAGAGGGCACTTTATCTGGTGATGACCTCCACCCTCTAAGTCTCTTAATCTGACCACCAAGATGTCCTCCCCACTCCCTTAAGTTTAATGATGCCCCTGTCCCTCCCACCTTCTTATTAATCAATGGATAGTCATAAAAGCAAAAATCTTTCATCGGCGGCCTCCTTGAGAGTTTCGTCACATATTCTTCTCTTTGTTTTGTTTAAATGGCATTTATTGAGCACTTATTATGTGCCTGTTCTGGAGACACCAAAGCCATGTGAGAAAGGAAAGAAACCGGTCCTCTTAGCCTTTATATTTTAATGCGGGAGCAGACTGGTCATCCTTAGGTGTCCAGTCATCGCTGAAATCTCACTGTCCCCCAGAGGTCTGCCTTAAAATGTCATACACACATACTTGCCACCCCATTTCTCTGTCTTTCCTCTTTTGTTTACTGTTACATCCCCAATGATGACAAAGAACAAGACATATAGTAAGTGCCCGATTAGATATTGGTTGAATGAATGAAAAGCCAACAAACACACAAGACAATTTCTGAAGGAGGGGGAAGCTCCAGACTCAAGGCAGGCAATGTCAGTCAAGCAGAGACAGACTGGAGCACATGTGGGGACTGAGCCCTGCTCTGGCCCTGGCGCTTCCGAGGTGCTGGGGCCAGGTCTCAAGAAACTCTCCTTTCTGTGGGAGAGTCTAACAATAAAGGAGCCAGTGATGCCAGCTGGGGCCACGGTGTACTAGTTGAGTAGTTAGTTAACTAGGATGTGGAGGAAGGGAGGGTGGTTATCAGCCAGGGCTTCCAGGGAGAGTCAAGTCAAAACTGAGTCCTCAATATGGAGGTTATTAAGCAAGAGGGGGTACTAACAGGCATGCCCTTAGAATAAAGAGGCAGCCTAAGTCAAAGCTTCCTGCATACAATCCCCAGAGACCCTTGTTGAGATGCATAACCCTAGGCTAAACCCTAGAACAAGACGTGCTGACTGGCACTACTGACATTTGGGGCCATATTTGTTGTTGTGGACGCTGTTCAGTGTGATGTAGGATGTTTAGCAGCATCTGCAGCCTCTGCCCACTAGGTGCCAGGCCCTTTCAACCCCGTGTGCCAACCAACATTGTCCGCAGACATTGCCCAATGTCCCCTGTGGGGCACGATTGCCCTTGGTGAGCACTACTACCCTGGACCTTGGGCATCTGAAACCTTGTAGTGAGGGCTCAGGATACTGCTCATTGAACAAGCAGTCCCACCCTCACCAGTCAATCTCCTGCTCACTCCAGTTTGAGAACTTCTGCAAAACACCGTTGTTATTTGAGAATCAGACACTCTCATCATTGTAACCAAAAAGCCAACTCAAGCTTAGATATAATATAATTTAGGAGTTCAACGGGTACCATTGTTACCATGGTCATTGTTATGGGGTTTCACCTATGCTGGCTTTTCGCCATCACCCCCACATGTACCCACCAGAACTGAAGCTCCAATGGTGTGACCTGGGACACGTCCCACCAAAAACCACCCACTTGCCACCTTAGCCCACACTCAAGGGGAATTACCAAGGGTGACTAGTTCCCACAAACATTTTTATTAACTGTTTTTCAGGGCTATAGGAAAGGTAACTTTCCCATCTTGCTAGTCAGCCACAACCTGTTATTATCACTGTTTGCAAAGCGCCGCTTGATCATTTTTAACTTCCGTACATAGGAAGCAAAGGCTCATTTCTCCTTCTCCTGTAAGAGGTACAAGTGGTTAACTCACCTACCCTAAGTCACCCAAGCCACCTCCACCCAAGACCAACCCCGCCCAATCCCAGCCTAGTCCTTAAGCAACCTGGGCAGACAAAACCCTACTTCATAGTTGACAATGTCAGCGCGAGGGTATTCATTCTAATGAACTCTAATGACCCAATATGCCTTACAGGGCACCGTGCTAGGCCAAGGCTTGGTGAGGACAGCCCCATAGGCCTCTGGGGCAAGGACACAGTCGCATAGTTACAGGGTCTGGAGGGAGAGGCTTGATGCCTGAATCAAAGGAGACTGAGACCAGGCGCTCATGGTGGCTGCTCCCAGCGCTAGGAAAACAGGTGCCTGGGGTTTGGTGTTCACATTACATTCAATCTTTTAAGAGACATCTACCATATTACTTAGGCGCCAGGCTTTGTCCCAAATGCAGAAGGTGCTGAAGTGCATAAGATGGGATCCTTGCCTTCAAAAACCTTCTGCTGGAATGGCACCCAAAGGACTGAGCATGAGGAAGGAGGGGGCGGGGGGGCTGGACTCAGGCTCGGACAGGATCTAGATGGAATCCACTGCAATAGTTGACTCTGGGCTAGAACCTCTCTTGGCTGCTCCCCAGGAGTCTTCTCCAAATGTTTACTTCCAATCTCTCCTCTTTCCCAGTAGCTGGTTATATAATGAGATTGAGGGGGTGCTTATAATACCTCTGCTAAACCTATATCCTTCAGCCGGCTACCAACACATTCTTGGACCCAGTCTTCGGGAGTGTTTTTATTCATTTGCATTATTTTCCTGCTGCTGCAATTGTAGAATATTTAGTTATCAACAAAGATGTTGGCTACTTCAGTAGGATGCTGACCTCCTGGTGCCCAGGTGTTGGTCAGTGGTTGGTATGACATTGAAGCACACTGAGCCACCCAGTAAAAGTTATGTCCCCTCAATCTGAGAAAGTCTGTTCAGTGCTAATGTGTCTTCTATGCCTAACAATTGCTACCTTTTTCTTTCCAACTAAGAAACCACGGATCGCAGGCTTAGAATGTTGGGAGGGACATGAGTACCTGGCTAGTCTTTTAAAAGAATGGTTGGTTTTTATTGACTTCACTTTAAGGTTACCTCTATTTTAGTGAAAGATACTGCTCTCCATTTATGAGAGCAATCTAAAGTTTGATATAATGTAAAGGTTTAAAAACTAGATATAGCGAAGGGATGATAGAGAATATATAATATGGGGTGTGGAGATGGCAAAATGTGAGAAAGATGATAGAAACAGGCACAGCTAGAATTTGCAACATGTGTTTCTCAACTACAGACTCTAGCACTTTTGGAAACTTCTAAGAGTTGGTGGCTTGGAATGATGCAATGTTTGGGTCTTCAGGAAACATCACATCCTAGAACCAACAATCCAACTGTGGGCTGTGGAAAGTGTGAATGGATTGGGATGCCTCCACTGATCTTCCAGAGAGAACACTATCTCCACACTGGTTCAGCATCAGGATCACCTGGGGATTTTTACTTTTGAATTAAAATGGCACAGGCCCCACCCCAGAATTACCAAATTAGATCCCGGTGTGTGGCCAGCAAATCTGAAATTTTAGAAGTTCCCAGGTGTTTCTGATAAGGAGCCAGGCATAGGAACCTTACTTGTGCAAAAGTTGAGTTTTGCAACAAGTGAATAGAGCTCATAGTTCTCGAATGCAAGGAACTGCCAGGGTAGCTGTTGATGGATTCACTCAAAAGTGTGGCTGAGATGCCCTCATTAAAGCACATACTTATCAGGCTGATTTTGTTTTGATAATCCTCACCTGAGGATATTTTTCCATTGATTTTTGAGAGAGTAGAGAAACATACAGAGAGAAAAACAAGCATGTGAGAGAGACACCTGGATGGGTTGCTTGTCTCATGCGTCCTGTCCAGGGATGGGGATTGAGCTTGCAACCAACGGCCATGCCCTTGACTGGAATCCAACTCTGGATCCTTCAGCCAGAGGACTGACCCTCTATATACTGAGCCAAACCGGCTGGCAGTGGTCGGCAAACTCATTAGTCGACAGAGCCAAATATCGACAGCACAACGATTGAAATTTCTTTTTAGTGCCAAATTTTTTAAACTTAAACTACATTGTTATTAACTTAATTAGGGTACTCCTTCAGTCGCACTGTACATGCGCTCCCGCATGTGGTATTTTGTGGAAGACCCACACTCAAGGGGCCAAAGAGCATCATGTGGCTCGTGAGCCGCTGTTTGCCGACCATTGGACTACTAGGGCATCATACTGACTTTTTTTTGTTAGTTTTTCTATCTTGCCACTAAGTTCCAACCCAGTGGAACTAAAACAAATATTTGCCAATGTCTATCTTGTGCTAACCACTGCCCTATCAGTGGACATGGGGCAGCCAGTGACATTCTGGAGCAAAGGGAAGTGTCTCAGTCACCGGAATGCCTCCAATAGAATATGTTTCACAGCTTTAAATTTTCTTTTCCCTCCAGCCAGATTCCTCCCCCAAGTTCTGCTCTTCCTCTTCTAAAACTCAAATGCCATCTTCTTTTGCCTATGCTCTCTGGCCCAGTCTTGCTCTCATCCTTCAGGGCAGGCATAACCACTTGGAAGTAGCTTTTTCATGTATGGAGTATCCCAAAAATGTATACACTTATAATAATTATCAATTCCAGTTGGTTAAATCTGGGGGAGGGGAGGAGGAAACATCAATTGAGCTATCAGAAAAAAGAAGGTGAACATTTTTTTTTTGGACATCCCATGTATATTTGCCTGTTTATTATCTGTCTCTCCTATTTAAAATGTAAATTCTAGTTACCTCTATATTCCCAAGTCCAGCACAGTATGGCAGGCATGTTGTCTCTGTTTTGTTATGACATCAATGAGGAAGAAAAGAAAAAGGATTCTGGCCAGGGCCATGGTCTGTGTGGAAGTTTGCATGTCTCCCCAGGTCTGAATGGAGTTTGCATGTTCTCCCCAGGTCTGTGTGGGTTTTCTCTGGGCATCTGCTTTCCTCCCACATTACAAAGATGTGCTCAGAGGCCAACACTGTCTAGGTTGTCCCCAGCCTGAGTGTGGACAGCTGGAGGCCAGCGCCTGTGCCTGCGATGGAGGGTGGAAGGTGGCTGATCCAGAGCTCCTCTCAGCGCCCTGAACCGCAGCAAGAAACTCCCTCCATCTGGAACTGGAATCATCAAGTTGGGAAATAATGATTTTATTTGTTTTTATTAATCTTTTAAAACATACATGTATAGCTCGCATTTAAAAAATTTTGGGGTCTTTAGAAATTTTGTAAATTCTTTTACCATAAATATGCCATAGGACCTTACCTCTTGTTTTACCAATTAGCCTATGGGAAAACGGGTTTCTTTACACAAGGGCTTGCTTAAAGTCACAGCTTCTAAGAACCTATCAACAACCTTAAAGGGAGGACTTATCGCCTTGGTTCTCAGTGAAAAACTGTGGCATGATTGAAGACCAAGCTCAGCACGCTGGCAAGGAAAGATGTACTTAAAAAATATAGGGCTTCCTTAGGGATGGGTAAACAGCACCCAGTGTGTGCCTCTCTTCCTTTGTCTCCCCATCCCTCCCTTTCCTCTCTCTTGTCTGTTGCCTCCTTCAAATCCTCCCTTAAATACTGCCTCTTTCAGGAAGGCTTCCTGGGTGGATCCCATATGATTCAATCTTCTCCCATCCATATCTTCTCAAAACAAAGAGACTCCTCGTAGAGTATGATTTCAAATATATGAGTGTACCAACAGGTAGAATGAATCTATGCTTGGGTAATGGATGGCAGTTACCTTTGAAAGTGTGCCCAGGAGGCTGCTGGGGGCCTGGTATTGCTCTGATGTGGGGTGCTGATGATGGTAGTATGTTCCAGTGTGAAGATGAACTGAGCTTCATGCTCATGATTTGTGTACATCTATACTAGAATATGCACATAATGTTTAATTATTAAAAAGCAGTATCCTCAAACTTTGCCGAATATCATAATCAACTGGGCTGATTTTAAACATCCTGGTACCCAGGTCTTACCCAGACTCATTACAGCAGTCTGTGGGGTTAGAACCTAGCCAGCAATATTTTTAAAGACCCTCTCAGCGCCATCCGCCACCCCCACAATGACAGCCAGTATCCCAAACACTTTTGTCCTCAGGGAAATAACTCACTGCCTTCCCTTTATGTCATTTCAGTCATTGAGGACACCCTTCTTCCCAGGAACCATTTTGTGAAAACTTGAAAGTGGCAATCTCTGGCTATTTCCTCCCCTCTCGTGGTACCTGGTGCCATCATGTTGATGGGAAGAACCCCACCAGAGGAAATCCCAGATTGATCGTGGAGACTGATGGGAAGAAAATAAGGTGGATACAGAGCAGGGGTGGAGGCAGGGCCCGTTTTAGGGATCTCATGAAAAGGCTTTCTGAGAAGAAAACATTTAAACTGAGACCTGTCAGGGTCCAGAGAGGGCAGCAGAGGAGGAGAGGCTGGGGCTAGATCATGGGCGACATCATCCATTGCAATACCAAGTTTAAGTCTTATATTTTTTTTTTTACCATTGATAAATGCTAATTTATTTCTTTATATACCCAAAACACCGAGAGGAGTTTGCTCCCAAGGGTGAGTTTCCTCAACAAACAGAGGAGAAATGTGTTGCTCCCCTCTGTGGGAACTTGCTCTCTGAGAAGAGTTCAGGAGAATGACAGTACAGTTTGGGGACATCCGGGCATGGGCATGCTTGCTTGTAAGAATAAATCCTTCAGAAGTTGTTGGGCTCTCTTTTTAAAAAAGATTTAGATTCGGCTAGGGGTTGAATTTCCAACAGCAATTAAGCGTTATGTATATTTTAAACGGGGCGGCTGCTCAGGGGGCAGGCTGGGGCTGCGGGAGCTGTTGGGTTTAGCATATATCACATTTCTCCCTTGGAGGTGATTACTTGCAGTTGGGGCCAGTGTTTTGCTGCTGCGGAAGGATCCAGACCAAGTCGCTGGCCCAGTAATCCATTGCTCAAGTTCATTAACGGCAGGAAGACATTAAGTGAATGTAAGGACTGGAACAGCCTGGAAACCATGTGACGAGCAGCCTTTAAGTTCTGGGCTCCGGTATATTTTATGCCACCTTAACTGTGCGTCAAGCTTGCCTTCCTCGACTCATTAGAACTGTGTGCCCAAAGGTGCCCCTCAACTTTCAGAAGCAAATAGAGGATGATATAATTCGCTCTGAGAACACCTTTCTGTCTTATCCAGAGCATGTCTTATCTATTATGATTAGGCATTAAGCATCCTATTGTCCTGAAAATTTCATGAGATTCTACCCCTGCTTGCTGGGATTATGTCAAAGTGATGTGTCCTGAATGCTGTTCTCACCCATCAATGCGACTTGTCTTTGCTCCTTAACTGTTGCTGGGAAGGCCAATGCGATGAAGGAACCACAGGCTGAACGTGTGGGACAGCCCCGAACACTGCGAAAGCTCTTTGGTATGTTTTGCTTTTGGTCCCCAAGCTAAAGGTTCGAGAGCAAGTGATCCATGTAGGAGAGGTCCTAGCCTCCAGTAGGAAAGGAAGAAAGTGAATAAGAGAAGAGGGGCAGCCATTCCCGGCTGCTGGCAAAGCCGGTTACCAACGTGGGGAGCACTGAGAGTAAGTGAAGACTGTGCATGTCCCAGATCCGCCATTAGGATGAGAGTGGGGCGTTTATCCATCGATTCCTGCCAGTCATGACTTGAGGGCTCACTCCTTCCTGCAGGCCAGAAGCCAGAGTGCTGACCCTTAAATTGGAATGTGGAGACTGGGCAGGACCCCAGGCAGCTAGCTGGACTGAACTCCACCCCCCCAAACTGTGGGCTTCACAAGGGCAAAGACCAGGACTGTTGTTGGCTGCAATGTGTTCACTTCTTAGCAGTGCCAGGTGCACTGCACACCTCTAATAACCTCTAATAACCGCTATTGAATGCCCCAGTATATTCAATGGGCAGTTATTGAACACATGGGGGCGTCGAGCCTTGGCTAGCTGCTCTGTCTGTTTTAGTCTATGGGTTTGTAGTCAAGTATTTAGCACTTGCTTACAAGTCTCCTATTCACTGATTTTGTCCCCCTCCTCTCTCTCCACAAGTGTACTCACTTGAGCTCAGGCTTCTCTCCTCCGCCCTGTCACACCTCCTAGGGGTACAGAGCAAAATTATTATCATCTTCGTTGGAGCTTTAACCAAAGTGAAAGACGTGATGTGATACTCAAAAGTGTGTTCCTAAGCATGAGGTGGGTGCAGAATGTTTGAAATTAGGCTTGTCTCAGACAACTGGGTGATAGGCCCACTGTGTGCAGAGCAGGGAGGAGCAGGGAAGAAAGGTTTAGAATCAGACAGGCCTAAATTTAAAAACTGCTTTCACTGCTTACTAAGATCATGGCCTTGGGCACGTGGTTGAGCCTCATGACCTCAGTTTTCCATCTGTGAAATAGGGATGATGGCATCTTGATTCCACGAGGGAGTCACAGAGAGGCTTGCCCGAGCTCATATGAAACAGCATGACATCTGACAAGAAGCAGTCCCCCATTTTTAGCTTTTTCATTCTTTTATGGGTTGACTGACTATGGTTAACAGAGTGCTTCCAGCTATTTCTGATCCATACTGGGGGATAAAACAGACATCAGCTCGGCCTCTACGTTTGCAAAGGTGCCGAGTTCCAGGAGCCGGTCAGGGAAGCTCAGCCTGTGAAGGAGTCATGAAGGCAGCAGAGCACAAATCCAAGCCCTTGGTGACCACGAGCCCCTGCAGGCCCCTCTTCTCACTACTGTTCATCAAGCACTGCTCCAGCCAGGCACTGGGCTATGTGCTGGGGAGCAGCAGCAGGAAATAAAGCACCTAGCTGGCTCTCAAAGCGTTAAAAGTAGGAAATGACAGGGAAATTATAGTGATGATGATAATAGCAGCTAATATTTATGAAGCACTTGGTCCCAAACAAGTATAAACTTACATTCAGTGAGGTAAAGTGTTTTGTTGCATGTGCCCATTTTACATATTAGGAGACTGAGGCACAGGGGAGGATAGGTAAGTTATCCAAAGTGATGGAAGCAACAAAGGGAGAGGCCAGATTCAGAGCCTCCGGTGTGGCTGCAGCCCTGAAACTCAGCACTGTCATTGCTCCATCCCAGTAATGCTGCGGCCACAGGGACTTTTTCATCACAGTTTGTTTAGTCAGAGCTCACTAATAGCGTTTCCCTGTTCATACTCTGCAGTGCTGCAATCCTTCCACTCAGCCTGTGTGTTACCTCTTAGAGATAACACAGGTGCCGGGCCCCCCCTCCAGAGGCCCCGATTTAGTAGCTCTGGGGAGGGGTCTGAGACTGTTTAATTGGCTCTTGGAGGACACCAAAGTGGCCACTCCACAGACCATGCTTTGTGTTGCCCGGTTACAACAACGGTTCTATTTCCTCCCAGGGACACTTGACAATGTGTCAGGAGACACTTATTTTAAAATTTATTTTTCAGATATATTTTTATTGATTTCAGAAAGGAAGGGAGAGGGAGAGATAGAAACATCAGTGATGAGAGAGAATCATTGATTGGCTGCCTCCTGTATGGCTCCCACTGGGAATCGAGCCAGCAACCCGGGCATGTGCCCTGACCTGGAATTGAACTGTGACCCCTGGTTCATAGGTTGATGCTCAGCCCCTGAGGTACGCCAGCTGGGCTGGAGACACTTTTGAATGTCACAGCTCAGGGTGTGCTACTGGCATGGATGGTACAGGCCCCGGTGCTGCTAACATCCAGCACTGGGCCGCCCAAGCAAGCAAGATGCTCCCCTGATACCAGGAGGCCAAGGTTTGGAAAGGGGAGGGGCTCACACGGCCTGGGGGCCCTCTGGCGGCCTGGTCTCAGGTGGGGATTCTGATCAGGTTGGTCTAAATGGAGTCTGAGCAGCTTTTCTCACAAGTTCAAATAGGCACTGCTGCCGCTCCCACCCAGGGGCTTTGCTTGGGCACAGGTTTGAACCACAGTGAACTACTGTCCCCAAAACCAAACACAGTCCTGCATCAATCAGTTCAGGGCAGAAGCACCTCAGAGTGAAAATAATCCCCTTTCAACTCCCCTTCAGGCCCCACCCTGAGGCGGAGGGGCTCTGAAGGAGGAGATGTTTCTGCCCAGAAGCAGAGAGGGCGCTGAGGGACCTGAGGGGCCCGTGACAACGTGGACGAGCGGGCAGGCGGCCTCGCTTCAGGCCAAGCAGTGAGTCGAGCCTATTGTTGCTGGAATCGTGGCTTCTGTCCAAGAGCTGCACGTTGACGACGGGTTTGCATCTGCCGGACTCACAGGTCTGCAAACGCGAGATGAAAAAGTGGCTGTTTTTGAAATGGTTGCTCTCTGGGGAGAGGGGTCTGGAGAAATGGGCTGTGCATCCAGCCTCCAGAGATGGCACCCAGCCCCTGTGATAAATGGCAACATTAACAAGGTTTGGTTGGGAGGGGACCTCCAGATTTATGACTTCCTGTCTCCGCCAGCAGATGTCATTATGGCCGACAGAACAGAAGGGCTTTCAAGAGCTGGCTGGGGTGGAGCTAAAAGAGGGGAAATAAAAATAAAATAAAAGGCAGAAGCCAAAGCCAGTGTTTGCTCAGTGGTGCTATTGTTGATACTGTCATTTTAGGGACACAGAGGAGGTTTACATTAAACTGTACGTCTTATGATATCTCTGGGGTCCAGCTTCCAAGGTTTAGGCAGAAAATCTCAAATGGACACGCATATTAGCCTCAGTGAAGAAAGAAAACCCGCAGGGTTTGTTTCTGCCTATCTGTGCCCTTAAAACCTCTCTGGATAAAGCGAACACCGCACTGAACAAACATGTACTTCACCCTGGAACGTCACTTTGATGGGGTTTTAAATATATTTATTTTACAAATTCAGCAGCCTATTCTGAAATTCCTTTGCTGTACATACAGATTTGCCCACCTATAAACTGTATTATGGGATGCTATTGATATTTTATGTGCCAGAATTTTTTGTTGCCTTGAGAAATGAGGTAAATTTGGCATTCTTTATTGGGCCCCAAACCCCTGTTAATAAGTACAACTGCTAACACATACTTAATGCTAATTACAGGTCATGTTTCCACACTTCCTCTTTCTAATTCTTGCCTGAAGAGTTATCTTCTGCAGGTAAAGGAAGCAATTTTTTTTCTAGTTGACTTTCTTACCTAATGAACACTTGAATGTATGCTTTGGTCTCAAGTAACCAGTGTCCCAAACTGTGACCCAGAAGGAATAACTGGTAAGTGATGCTGGGATGTCTTTACTCCTTTCATTAGCAATTCATCCCCCGTCATGGCTGCAGGGCCAATGTGCCTTGGCAGAAATAGAGAATCCTGGAGGACTTCATGGAGGTTTCTTTTGCTCCTGCTATCTTTAAAAAACAAAACTGATTTCAAGCAAAAACTTGATCATGAGACTTCTTCTATAATTCATCAACAGCCATGCTGTTATGTACATGTGGATGTCTGATTTTTGAAATAATACTATAGATATGAAAACAGCAACCCCAAGTCGCTTTTGGAAGCCACTTTGGAGTGGCAGTTTGGTGCTGTGTTTAGCTAACTGAGCGTTGGAGGCTTTGAATTCTTTTCCTGACTCTTCCATTCACTACCTGTGTTCTTCTGGGCAAGTTCCTCAAGCTGTTTTCTCATCTCACCTGTAAAAGGTGGCTAATAATAGCACCATTCACTTAGCATTTTTTTAAAATAAGGATTGAATGCAATGTTCACGAAGTGATTAGCCAAGTGCCTGGCACAGACCTCAATAAATTAGCTATTGTTGTAATGATGAATGTTAAAATATCTTCCCTCTTTAGAATTGTTTCACAGGTAGACATGCAGAGGCATAGACTGATCCACTGGCCACCCAGAAGACAAATCCAGTAAGAGTAATAACATTAACTGTAGCTGTCATCTATGGAGTGCGTGCCGAGTGCCAGACTCATGTCCGATGCTTTCCATGCAAAACCTATTGAGTTTAATTCTCATAGTAACTTTAAGAGGCCAGTACTCTACCTTCCATTCTACATATGTGCAAGCACAGATTGCAGAGTTCAAGCCAGTGGATCTCAAACTGTGGTTGGTGTCAGAGTCATGTGGAGGCTTGCTGAGTCCCTTCCCGGAGTCTCTCTGTTCAATAGGTCTGGGGTGGGAACCCAAGATTTTCATTTTAACAAGTTCCATGGTGAAATTGTTGGTGCTGACCTCATTTGAGAATCCCCGGTTTCAGTAATAAGTAAATAGCAGAGTGAATTTTCAAATTTCAAAATTAACCAAAGAACATATAGGCATAACCCACAGACATAGGCAATAATGTGGTGAAGGACTGGGGAGGGGCTGAGACTGGGTGGAGAGGAGCTGGGGGGATGGGGACAGGATGAGGGAAATCTGTAATACTGTCAACAATAAATAAATAATATTTTAAAAAAAGAAAAAAAGAATAAAAATGTTAAATGCACTTTTAACACACTGATGTTGCTTCAGATTTCCCACCATCAGAGTTTTGAGATAACACCTGCATTCATGGAGTGTAATGGTTTGGATGGCTACTTCTTTAAATTAAAAATCCTGCCCATGTTGTTCCTTGTGGCACAACACAGCTCTGAATTCCCTAGATGGTCAGGATTTCAGAAGCATTTTCAGCAGGAGCATCAAGCCCTTATCTCACCCCCCACTGTTGAGACACTCAGCAGTCCCACTGGGGTGTGGGAGAGTGCCAGCACTGAGAGCAGCCCCCATGGAGAATTCACCAGGTGGTCTAGGATGTGTCCAACTGAACAGTGCACATGAGTCACCTCTACACCTGAGAGGCCTAGTGTCTCCTTGGTCTCCAGCACAGCCCGTTGAAACATCCAAGGGCCCTGGAGATGTCTTCACTGAATATCTGAAACCCACACTTTCCCACTGCTCAGGTGAGCCTCTCATGACCAGTTAGTCCAGGGATTGGTGCAAGCTCCAATCTGGAATAAGAAGAGGTTGTGCTGTGGCCTACACTGTGGGTCTCAGGAATGAGGAGAGAGACCTTTAGAAGACCTGGTAAAGATGGGCCGGAAGACAGAGAATGCAGAAACGGAGCCAAGAGAAAGCCAGTCCCTTGGGTAAAGTAACACAGCCAAAGATCATTGGTATCTTCATCATTCAGTTGCAAATTAAAAGAACTGAAATTCAAAATACACAGGCAAGATTCTTATCAAGAAGAGTAAACACTCAGGACTTGAAAAAAATAGGTGAAGTGGAGAAAAAGAGCAGCACCAATGACAGAGGCAGCAACTGGATGGTGGGAGACTGGGGATTTCTATTGCCAGGATGCAGGAGGAAGGAACAGAGCCCACACTGGACTTGGTATTAGAGCCTGGGATTTCATGCTCTCTGTGGATTCTGGGCCAACTGACCTCTGAGGACCATTTCTCCTCTGACATAGGAAGATGCTATTCATTCATTCATTCACTCATTCATTCATTCAACAAACATTTGCTGAGCACATATGGACCAGGCACTGTTAGTGACACTGGAGTGTATTCTATGAGAGGAGCAAGACAAAATAGAAAATAAATAATAATCTAGCGCAATGGGACGTGAAAAGTGACTGGAGAAAAATGAAGAAGGCAAGTGGGTGTGTGTCGCCAGATAGTGTGGTTGAAAAATGGTTACTTTCCATTCCTAACAGTAACCACCTTTTGGTTGCAAGGATAGAGAATTAAGTCAAATTGGTCTAAGGACAAAGGGAAAATGTCAGTTAGGCGTAATTCAATAGTCCAGGAGTTACTGTTTTTTCCTCCCAGCGTTCACTCCATGTGTCCTTTCAGATATAACTCGGGTTTTCACTCAAGTATCCAGCTCTTCCGTATTTGATTTGGATACTTTTCAGCCAGCAGAATCCCCCTCTCCCAGAAGCACCAGAGTGAAAGCCAATCAGCAGTTTTCTTCCCTCCTGATCACGGTGGTTGGTTCTTGGGTGGGCAAAGGGTCCAATGAAGCTGAATCTCAAAAGTCCTGCCTGAGTCCTCTCATTTCCTGAACCAGGAGCGGAGAACTATCACTACAGCCATCTTATCACCATGAGGAACAATAACTTAGAATGAAGTACAGAAATGAGAAAACAAACACAAACAAACAAACAAACACCCAAATTTAGGCTCTTGATAACACTCTCCATCCACTGGGTAAACACACTCTTGAGCAAAATTCCCCCTACGTTTAGACTTACTCTTAAAAGAGTCAAAAAAAACAATCCATGTATGGCTCAGAATCATTGGGGTTGGCTCTTTCTATTACTTTAAATAAAAAGGGTCATTGAGATAAAAAGCTCAGGTCAGGAATGGCTGCCCCAGGTGCTCCTCAATGATTCACCGAGCTCTCTTTACAGCTCCCCGGTTTCCCTCTACCTGGGCTCCCCTCTCAGCCTGGCTCTTCCCACATTGACCACCCACAACCCCAGATCTGTGTTTTTTCCCTAGAAGCACCTACAAACTTTGCACACATCCAGGCTGTGCTACCTGGAGCTGGAGCTCATCTATGACCCACCACTGAGGAAGGGTGATGGGACAGGAGCTAACTCTTTGAGTCACTGGGTTCCACCACCTCACTGCCATAGCATTGTTTGAGAGAGTTGCCTCTTCAAAGAAAAATGAAGAAGTTGAGGAGCACTTGTGTTTGTTTTGTTTAATTTATGAGCAAAGACTACATACAGGTATAAAAAATAAATCATCTTTTGCAACCCAGAACTGTTCACTATGAGTTTTGCTCTATGTAAGAAGGAACATAATACAAAATATATGAAGGAATTATTACCAGAAGGGTGGGGTATGGATGTTGGACAATCAAAAACCCTACTTATCCTAGCTAATAAGAGTAATATACAAATTGACCATCACTCCAACACACAAGCTGGCCACCCCAATGTGGTCAAAGATGGCTGCCCCTATGTGGACAAAAGATGGCCACCACAAGATGGCTGTCAGGGGAGGGTATTTGGGGATGACCAGGCCAGCAGGGGAGGGCAGTTGGGGGTGACCAGGCCTATAGGGGAGGGCAGTTAGGGGCAATTGGGCTGACAAGGGAGCAGTTAGGTGTTGATCAGGCTGGCATGGGAGTGGTTAAGGAGTGATCAGGCTGACAGGCAGAAGCAGTTAAGGGCAATCAGGCAGGCAAGCAGGCAGGCAAACAGTTGGGAGCCAGCAGTCCTGGATTGAGCCTAAACGGGCAGTCAGACATTCCTCGAGGAGTCCCAGATTGGAGAGGGTGCAGGCTGGGCTGAGGGACACACCTCCCCTTCGGTGCACAAATTTTGTGCATGAAGCCTCTAGTTTACTATAATGTCTTTCTATTTTTTTGTGCCTCACTTTCTCCATCTATAAAATGAAGAAGTTGAGATGAAATATAAAAACACTTGATGCTCATGCCCCTTCTGTTCTGCTTGAAATGAGGATGTGAAATGTGACATCTGGACCAGGTAGCAAATCTGCAACCATGGGTAACACAGAGTCAGTAGGCTGTTTCTTGTGGTGCAGGAGAGACAGACACGGTGGGGCATGGTGGCTCGCACAATGCTGGATCTATATCAAAGCGAGACTCTCAGGCACCCAGGCTCATTGTTGGTGAGATCATGCAAATCTCTTTTGCTTAAGCCACAGTTAAAAATTTCTGTCACTTGCAGTTCAAAGCATTCCTACCGGATATAGTCAGACCCAATGGAGGTCCCCAAGCAGCTTATAGTGTGAAGGTGTTTGGAGAACAGGCCATTACAAATGCCACAGGGTCCTAAAAAGGATGTACAGGAACTTCTATCGAGGTGAATTCACCATTCCCAGAAAACCCATTTAACAACCAATAACATTTTCTACCATGTTTGAGAATTAGATCAGAGGTTGGCAAATTTTTTTCTTAAAGGACCCTACAATAAATATTTTGGCTTTGCAGTCTATATTGGCCACCTTGACAACTACCCAACTCTGCAGTTGCAAGCAAAAGCAACCATAAACCATATGCAAATGAGTGAAAATGGTCATGTTTCAATAAAATGTTATTAACACAGCAGATCTGGCTAGATTGGCCCATCATAGTTGACTGATTCCTGAATTAGATACATACATGCATAAAATTAAAACAGACAATTAAAAGTAGTTTGTAGTATACTTATTTAAAAAAATGGCAAACTTCTTAAAATTCGGCATTACAAATTTCCCAGTGCCAAGTCCTTAAACTCACACAGTCTGAGACTAGTGACTCCACCATCATGCCTTCTCATGCTCCCTCAGAAGTGAGCTGAGGGATGGGTCTGCTGGTCAGCTGCCCAGGGTGCTAGCTTCCAATGGGCTTAGAAACACTAACAGAAGTTGGGAAAATATACATTTTCCCTTCTCTGATGAAAAAAGAAATAGACCACTATAAAGTGAAATAGGCAGAGATACACAACACAACATTTGTTAGCCCTGGAATATTTTTGCTGAGGATTTCTGTGGCTAACATACAGGGTATGTGTAGTTAGCTCAGAAATGGTCATTGTGGTTAGCAGAAATTCCAGAACCACACAATGTGTAGTGGGCTGTGATTTACAAGGGATGTGATTTATACTGTGAATATTAAACCTTCTAATATACCTCCCAAGAAGTTGCTTGGGTTAGAGAAGTCACAAAAGAATGTCAAAGAAAAACTAAAACTGCAAGAAAGTTGGGAATATTTTGTCTTTTTTTAAAAGAATATTGTCTCTGTCTAGACCAATGACAGTAAATTATAGAGTAATTATGATTCTGAAAAAAAGAAAACATTCAAGGAAGATCTGATGCTCTTTACTCTTGTTAACTGTATCTTGGACAAAAATTTAAAAGACCCTGAATTGAATAGTCACTGGATTATTAGTCCAAATGACTTTCATTATATTAAGGCCCACCTTAATATGAGGTCTAGGAAGGTAACAAAGTAGAATGGGTTGGACCTGAGGCAATAAAGAATAGTGGCAACTGGGGCAGACTAGAGAGCTTATGTCCTGTCTAAGGGAGGCAACCTCTATACAAAATTGTTTTTTGACTCCAGGACATTGTTTTTTCTCTTCTTTTAAAAAATATATTTTATTGATTTTTTACAGAGAGAAAGGGAGAATGAGAGAAAGTTAGAAACATCAATGAGAGAGAAGCATCATCAGTTGCCTATTGCACAACCCCTATTGGGGATGTGCCTGCAACCAAGGACATGCCTTTGACTGAAATCAACCTGGGACTCTTGAGTTTGCAGGCCGACGCTCTATCCACTGAGCCAAACCGGTTAGGGCTGTTTTTCCTCTTAGAGAAGATCTCTATATCTTTAGAAGAAGGTGGTAATCTAATCTTGAATGTGAAAGTTCCCAGTTTTATATAAACTTTGTGCAAATTAAGTAAAATATCTCTGTGGCTCAATCATACCTTAGATTTTAAGTCTCTCACTCTCTCCATTACACACACACACTCACACAGAACACACACACACACACACACACACACACACACACACACACACACACGCTCTTCTAGACAAGAAGCACACACTTCCAGCATTACTGTCAGGAGGCGCTGGACAATGCTAAAGGATAGCTGTGCATCTGAACGGTCAGGTTTCTCCACCCGCCTTCCCTATGCAAGATGAACATGGCATCCCTTCATGTATCTCATGCTATGGATCTATTAGTGTCACTATTTATGGAGAGGAGAGAAGAGAGTGATAATTTATACATACATTTGTTTTGGAAAAGTTACACTCCCATCCTCTGATTGGCTTGAGTCCCCCAGAATATCACTTCCCTGTGATAGATAATGTGGCTGGAAGGGGAAATGCTAAATCGTTCAAGAATTTCAAATTTTTATATTGTAACAGACTGTGTCATCCACTGAGCCACTCCATTTATCCCCCTTCCCAAAATGTCACACAAAGAAAAGTGATCACAACAGTTTACACATGCCAAACACAGTTGTGGAATAAGCAACAGAGAAAGAAGCGCAATAGAAATACCACTCCTGGAGAAGATTACAGTATTTAATCTCATTTAATCAAAGTGTTGCCAGTTGATATCTTCAGTTTAGGTAAGAGATAAAGATTATATAAAGGAGAGTAGTGACAAAAATCCTACTCAGGCACTTTAGGAAGAAAAAAGGACTACATTTACTTATGCTGAAAATGTTATTATGCCCAACTGCAGTAGCTAAGTTGTTTGAGCATCATGTTGCACATCGAAAGATTATTGGTTTGATTCCAGGTCAGGGCACATACCTGGGTTGCAGGTTTGATCTTTGCCTGGGGCACATACAGAAGTTAACCAATCGATATTTCTCCTACATTTATGCTTTTCTCTTCCCCACACCCTTTCTCTCCCCTTCTCCCTCCACTCCCTCTCTCTAAGCATGTCCTTAGGTGAGAAATTAAAAAGACTGTTATTGCATTTAATGTAGAAAATGCTTCCAAGATGACAATGAATAAAGTAAGATTTCCAACTTAATGCAGTGCTACTTTGAGCTGCTGCATGTTTCAGGAAGATACATTAGGGCGATGAATAGTTTAATGGGAAGTGTTTGGTGTGTTGCACCCCACCTATTCTCGATGTCTGTCTTCTATTCACCTTCACCTTGCAGGTAATACCACTGAGAACTGAATTCTCTCACATGACCAGTCATGCCATTATTGTGATATTGACCCTTTCCCAAGCTTTAGGGGGTGAACCTGACTTGCAAAAGCCAATAATCTTTTCTTATCCCATCTCTATGAGTACCATGAATTGAATCATGATGGCAAAAACCCAATCAGCACCAATAAAACCTGTGGAGAAAATTCCTAGGACTTCTGGAGAAAAAAGAAGGGTCTCTCTGATTCTTGAGAGAACACTCTCTGTGGTCTGTGTGGTGTGAAGATACCAGGATTTGAATGGTGTTTTTACTAGAAGAATAGAATACGTGGAACTGTCAATGGGGAGCCATTTGAGGCCTGAAGATGCTATGGGAGGCAGGGAGGAAATACAGAAAAGAATAAAGGTTGACCTGATGACACTGGATCAAACTGTACCTGAAGCTAGTCCTGCCTGAGCCTTTCAGTGATGAAAGTTTACATATTCCGTCTTCGTCAAGCCAGTTGGAGTTGGAGTTCTTGAACTGTCAATGGGAAGATTTTTAACTCACCATTCGATTGTGTCAGTGGATGATGGCATATTAACACCCTTCCAATTAGTCACATAGGAACAATGGGTCCATTTTACAGGTTTTGTTTAGCAAGTTGTTTTCAAGTGGAATGAATACCTTCTTTCACTTTTTTCCCCTCACCTGAGGATATGTTTTTCTTTATTGATTTTAGAGAGAGGGGAAGGAGGAGAGAGAGACAGACATCAATACAAGAGAAACATCAATTGATTGCCTCCTGTATGTGTCCCAACCAGGGATAGAACCTGCCAACCAGGTATGTGCTTTGATTGAGAATTGAACTGAGAATTTTGGTGTACAGGATGACGCTCCAACCAACTGAGGCACAGCAGTCATGGTGGAATGAATAGCTTCTTAAATCATTTTCTTCCTGTCCCCTTGCCCACACTTTCAACACAGTTTAAGTCCAACCTTCCCTGTGAATTCATTACTGAGCAAGAATTATAAACATTGGAGTTTTAGATTTGCTGAGGCTGCTCCAAGTTGTGGTTAAGGCATGTGTGTTACATTAGAGAGACATGACTAACCTAGATCTATAATTTACTAGCGATGTGGAATTGGACAATTTACCTAAACTCTCTAAGATGCTTCTCCCAATCTGTAAAAATACTGCTAATAATAGCTGCTTGTCTCAGATAACCTTTGTGAAGATAAAATGAGATAGTTCATGCACAATATTTATTGTGATGCTGACACTTAAAACACACTCAGTAGATGATGATGATGTTGTTGGTGATGTTACCACACTTAGCAAAGAATCTACCATATAGAAAGAGCTAATTAAAGCTAATCTGCAGTATTAGCCCAATAATGAATAGAGGGTTGAATGAATACATGAGTAAATTAAAATATGATTCGATGAAAAATTAATGGAAGCTGAACACTGAGAGTCAAGGCCACAAGTGAGGCCAGGGAATAAGAAGGAGGCAGGAAGACCAGAAAGACACACTGTGCTTTATGGAAATGCCCTTCCCAGGATCTGTGTGCCATCAGGCGGAATGCTTTGCAATGCCACTCCCCTCAGACTTATTACTGCAGATCATCTGCCGGGAGATTTTGATGGGCAGCTTTACAGACAGCCATAAAGCAACATTTATGGCCAAAGTCATCATACTTTGTTAAGTTTTGAGCTCAGCTAACCATTTTCTTTCTTTTTTTCTGAGTCCTTGTCACTCGGTGCATAGACGGACTTTAGCATAGATGGTTTAATTCCTTCTGATGGCTCCCATAGGCTCTGAGATAGAATTCAAGAGGCCCTAAGACCCCAAAGACCATGAAGAATAAATAGGATAATATGGCTAATTACTGAGTGCTACTTTAGTCTAGGCCTTAAGACTTGGCCAGCCAAGATAGCTCATACCTTGAATGAACTGCCTCATCCAATCTTCACAACTGCATATGGCAGCTTCACTCATTGGCTTAATTCTGTTGGTGAACAGAGATATGCCAAGGTTGTGATACGTGTCACGGACACAGGTCAAGGGAATGGTATTGAGAGGATTTTGGACCAGGCAGTCCATACCTGGGACCTCTACTCCATAGGGTTTTAGACTTCCTACACTCTACCTTATGCCAACTCCTACAGCACTGCCACTCCTACCTTATGTCTGCTTCCTTTGGAGTTCATGAAAATGAAATCTGTGGGAATGTTATAAAATTCTTCAATTATTGGACACATAGACACTTTGAGATGATTTTAAGAGCTCATCTTTATAGATTATTTTGAAAAAGAGTTTTTAAAAATCTCCCTTTCTTATTTCATTGACCCTTAATAGCCAGTAAATAGACTCCTGTTTAGACATGAACTTCAAAGGACCACATAGTCTTCTTGATGCTAGGCATCTGAACTAACAATCTGGTTCTCACAGCCAAGTTTAGCTAGGCTGGCTTTAGGTGGGATTCTGTTTTGGACATACTTTCATGTCAAGCAGGCCAAGGAGCTATGCAATTTTCAGGGTTAAGCCACCCTCACCTCATAGAGCATAGAGGAGGGATTCAGAGCTGAGAAACAGTAGCTTAATACATGCACATTGACAACTCACAACTCTCCTAACTTTGGTAATGGGCTGCAATCCACAGGGATGGGTCCTCAGCAGCTATGTCTATATTCGGTATATTTGTCCTTGACTGGACTGAGCAAGAACCCTTAACACAAATCAGTCAATTAGATTCTGTCTCCCAGGAACTGAAACATTTCTATCAGTGAATCCGGATCTTGCAGGGGAGTGTATAGTCTGGGCAGCCATATTCCACCAAACAGATTAAGCACAGAGGAAGCTGTAGGTAGTGATCATAGTCTGGAGTAAAGAAATGAAGGTGGGGACAGGAGGAAGGAGGGGAGAGAAGGAGGGGAGAATACCTGGATGACTTTCTGGTTGCTGAATCTAGTCTCTTTCCAAGGGTTGGCTATATCTCAGAATTTTTGTTTCCTCTGAGATGCTTCTCCCCTTGTAAAATAATAACTGGATATTCTGACAGCTAAATAAACTGGTTTCTTCTAGTTACATGCCAAATTTATTGGGTCATCCTATATTTTATCTGGCAAGCCTATTCACATGAGGTGGCAGAGATGGCTGCCAGCACTCCTAGACATATTTTATTAATGCAGCAGTGAGAAGGGGGTTTATTTGGTAAAATTCTAATATTTATATATATACCAGGTTGTGCCCTATCGGTACAATTTGGCTTACATGCACATCCATGAACTAATCACGGTGACTTAGGAAAAGGAATAATTTGATGGGGCAAGTATGTAGCAAAATAATATTTGACCAAGAAAAAAATTACAGACTTATAAATGGTCAGAATTGAATGTAGAAATAATCGTAGTTCATGATGCTCATTTAGCAAACTAATAGGGGGAATCTAAAGAGCTCCCTTGACTTCTCCGACAGTTCTGGGTAGAGTCTGGGAGGAACACCTGCCACTACTTCCTCACATCCAGGGCTCTGTCCAGGGTCCATGCAGCCATCGCCATTCTGATATAAACTAGATAAATCAATTAGCACCTATAAACCTCACCCTACCTCCCCTCCCCACTTACCCCCTCCCCGGCCTCTTCTCCATATACAAAATGAGCAGGTAAAAAGGAAATGCTTGTCAAAACAAAACTTTGTTTGGCTTTTTCCATCTATGGGGAAATTTTCATGAATGTGTCAATCACTTTGTTGCAAAATAGCCCCTCCAACATGCAATCCACATTTCCTGGTGACATGGGCCTATCAATCACTCACTAAATCAAAGCCAAATTTCATGCCAAGCAAAGACCTGTTTGTCAATCACTGCCTGCCACACATCCACCAGAATCACCTGACAGCTATAACTTCTATTCTCAAATGTGGTAGGTCTGGTTAAGCTCCTTTCTCTCTCCTAATTGAGTTCCTTTTAGGACCAACTGGTAGCTTAGCAACTAATAACTTATTTTCTGCAACAACTGGCCTAAATTTCATAGCTTTCTTGACCACTGCTACTTGCTAGAAAATCGTTTCCCCTCAAATGGCTAAACAGCAGATGCAAGACTTAATGCCAAATTGTTCTGTTATTTCTAATTATAAGCACTGTCCTACTGTTTAAAAGTAAACACAGGACATGTTATAAAATAGACATGATTTTAAATAATTACAAAATATCTTGGAATTTTGACCCAAAGTTTCCATTATTGGTAGCACTAAATGCCAAGAAAGAGGTCAATGAGCTAAATACGCAGCAGGTATGAGGTTGTAAATTAGTTCACAAGCACCTGCTGTGAGCAAGTCTCTGAAGTTATGTATAGAAAGTAATACAAGTTCTCATCCTTGAGGAAATTAATTGGAGGAGAGAATTGGCAACAAATTCTAAGTCCACTTAAAGAGAATCAACAGTGTAAATATGGGAGAACAACAGAGACAATACTACTAATTTTGAAAAGGTATTGCCATAGTCATTCTTGGTACAGGATACCTTGGTATTTCTTTGGTGGCCCAGTGTCTCATTTCCCTTCCGCGCTGAAGGATTCCTCCACTGCGTGTAGATTACCTGGGAGGTGATGCCCTCGCCTCCCATTATGGAGGCTGAAGGGTTAGATCTTCACTCCACCCCAAGATCATAGTTTGGCCATTTGGCCCGGCCCACCCTGCAGTGTTGAGTCTGGAGCTGGATGACAGGTGAGCTGCCTAGCATCCAGGGGCAGTGGTGTCAAACCAAAAACTGGAGGTGTTACCCAGAGAGGGTTGTGCCGTTTAAAAGGAGAATGCTAGGACTCTTATCTTCTGGTTATTTCTGAGTTGCCATGGTTCTAACAAGTTCTCTGATCAGTTTATAATTTTGGGCCTCCCTGATAAACATAAAATATCTATTTCTTATATTTAAGACACTCCATATTGGTTTCTGTTGTGTGTAACAAATAGCCCTGAGACTTTCAGTCCACTGAGGCCTGAAGTAAGAATGGTTACCTGCGCACTCTAGGCTGGAATAGTGTGAGGAGCTGCTGCGGGGAACAGGCCTGGCAGGGCACTGCCTAGGTGGAGGGCAGTGTTCTGCACTGGACCCGACCACCTGTGACAGAGAAGCAGTGTGCCTAAAACAAACTTTATATCAATAAAGGGAAAGCTTTGTTTATCTTCTTCCTGGCTTTATCTTCAAAAAAGTAAGACAGCGACTAGGAAGCAAAGCATTTAATAAAAGGGCAGATGGGTGAATAAATGAATGACAATGAAAGGAATCAAACGCAGGATGAATTTGGCTACACCTGAGACACCCAGGAGGTTGGTAAGAAATGAAACTCAAACACTAGCATGGGGAATTATTGTAAAGAACCTAAAAATTAACAGCAGCTCTTTCTAATTTTTATATCTTCTTTAGGCATATTATAATGTAGCATGTTCACCATTATGCATAAAATGTTGAGATTTGCAAAGACAGGGGAGCACATCCGTACATCAGTGGGTGAGTCTTCTTCATGTTTGAGGCCTCGCCCAATGGGGGACAGTCTCAATTTGGAAGCTTCTTTATACTAAAAAGATGTGGCTCTAAAGTTCCATTTGAATATCTTAGGAGAGGCAGTTGAGGAAAGAGAGATAATACTTTGCTGGAATGGAGGGTGGGGAGAGACAGAAGGGGGGATGTCTGGCCAGCAAACAGAGAAGCTCTTCATGTGCTAGAAGGAAGTGGGGTAGGCATCTGCACAGCATCTCATGGAAGGCCTACTTCTTTAGTTGCCCAGCTGTTCTGGACTTTAATTTTAAGGTGTGTCCTTAGAGCAATTGCAACCAGGGAATTCACTGATATTCATAATTGGTCTTCTGATATTTCATTGCTGACTGCTCTGGCATAGAAGGAGCAGGATAACTGGATAATGGAGAATTTAATTCAAATAATGGAGATAATTCCATTAGGTACACTGAGATAGTGGTTTGACCCATTTCCTAGTGGGGAGGGTTGGAAGTTAATATCAGCACCCACTTTGTGTTGTTTGTGGTGTAGCCAACTATTATTGCATCAATTAATGCACATTAATTAATTAGGCTCTGTTCTAAGAATTTCACATGCATAATCTCATTAAATCCTTTCAAACAAAAAACTTGTAAAGGCAGGTGCCAAATGGGAGGTATTGATCAGAGGAGGAAATCTATTGTTTTGGAGAATATATTAGGTCTTATTAGTAAAAGGAGAATGTCCAAGTCACTAGGACCTTACGGAGAGAAAGACAAAATAAGAGGGAGAAACTGTACAAGATTTACATGCCAGTGCTTGCAAAACGGTTGGAGCCAAGGAAAAAGTATGATTGAATGGAGCCCAGAGTTCAACTAAGGTTGCACTTTCTTGTTCCACATCCAACATCATTGCCACATCTCTGTGTTAACGACATTGCAGCAAGAAAAACACACCAACGAGGAAGGCAGAGCCACACATGATCTAGTTAGCTCCTCATTGGGCAAAGGTCCACAGGTGTCTGGCAGAGTTCTGTGCAAGAGAGAGAAAATTATTTTACTTGTGAAAACTTGGATGCTGAGTGCTCAAGACCCTTCTCTAGAATGGAGCTGCTGATCTCCCTGTGGATTCTAATTCAAGTCAGCATTGGTCATAAAATCACATCGTGTGACCTGCTCTTTCTGTTGGCACCACGATCGGAAACCAGGAGTTGGCCACCTTGAATGCATTCCTTGGTGCTTGTGGATAGGTTCGCCTGGATTTGGAGCAATAAATGTAGTTCATTGCTGAGGTCTCTCTCCCTAGTGAAGATGTGGGCAGAACTCAGAAAACGGGGGAACCAAGGGTGGATGTTATCATTAATCTCATTTTGCAGATGAGGAAACAAAGGCTCAGAACAGTTAATCCCCAATAATACATAGCTGGAGCCAGGATTTGAAACCATATCAGTGTGACTCCACAGCCCAGGTCTTTTCCATTATGATATATACAAAAGAGCATAGTTGTTGACTGACATATTCTTTTCCACCATCTGTCCTGTGCTTGGGGGATGGGGGCAATGGAATGCCCAAATCTTAGTGTAGCACGAAGTTGCCCATTTTGAGGATTGGCTTTGGGCATGTTAGTTAATTCTGGCCAATGGGATATGAGCAGAAGTGATTTGTGCTGTTTTCAGCCTATATCCCCCAAGAATATTGGATGTGACTTCCCTGACCTCTTCCCCCTTTCCTAATGACTCCGGATGGGGACAATGGGAAAGCAGAAATGAATTCAATGGTGAGAGAGAGAAATACTTTTATCTTGTAGAGCCACTACAAGTTTGTGTTGCTTTCTTACAACAGCTTAGGCAATAATATACCAACTTAGATGTGATATGATGTCTACCCTACAATTTTACCATTTCCTTATGAGGAACTGCAAGTTCCTATCAGAACTCATTTAATACTTTTTACAGTTTCCTATAAATATACTAAATATAGTAACATTTAAGCAGGAGTTTAGACATTCCTATGTAATTTTGATTTTATGCTTTACTAATTCTTTTTTGTTTTGTTAATCCTCACCCAAGGATATTTTTCCATTGATTTTAGAGAGGATGGAAGGGGGCGAGAGAGAGAGAGAGAGAGAGAGAGAGAGAGAGAGAGAGATATTTCAGAGACATCGATTAGTTGCCAGGGGCTGGGATCGAGCCTGCAACCGAGCTACATGCCTTTGACCAGAATTGAACCAGGGATCCTTCAGTCCGCAGGCTGACACTCTATCCACTGAGCCAAACCAGCTAGGGCTCAACTAATTATTTATGTTGTTTTTATGAAGAAACTTATGTTAAAGAATCATTCAGAAATATTAAATGATTTATCTCTGCCCTGGGTAGAGATTCGTGGTCAGCAAACTACCCCTGCAAACAGGGCTCCAAAGGACCAGCCATCAGCACAGATGGCCCTTTTGCATCCCTCTCCCCACTACCCTCCTTCATACATAATTTTGGCATAAGTTTCTCACCTGCCCCACTGATTTGTGGAGCCGGATGAGTCTTTGCTGTTGGGTGGGGAGGGGGCTGTCCTGCCCCTGTAAGATGTTTGCAGAATTGCAGCTTCTACCTACTAGATGCTGGTAGCACTTCTCCCAGATGTGACAGCCAATCTTATCTCTAGATGTTGCCAGGTGTCCACTGGGGGCACAATCTCCCCTGGTTGAAAACTAGAGGAGAAGAGCACTGGGCTTTCCTGGGAGTCTTGTTTCCCTGACTGGAAGCTCCTTGCCCTATAGCTCCCTTCATGCATGGCCCAGGGCCAGCCAGAGTTCTGTCTCAGAAGTGGACAGGAGACCAAGGGTTCTGTGGCTGTAGGTCCTGGAAGCTGGGTGACTGGGAATGGAGCACTGGGAAATTTCTCCTGATTGGAAAGCAAGGATGACATTGCTTTGCTGAGTGACCTAGAAACATTCCTTTCTGTCCTGGCTTTCTGTGAAACACAGCCCTCTTAGCACACACCCCTGATGCCCAGTAGGTGAAGTCACCCTTAGAGAAGGCTGGTGATACGGTGAGTCCTGATTGCCCCCAGGTCCGGCTGAACTGGAGGCACTGCCGTGAGGAGCAGCCTCCGGCTCACTCCCCCGTTTCATTGCATATGGCCTTAGAAAAAGTGTTTTGTGAAAAATGACCTGAAGCTTTCCTAAAATTCTCAGGAATGACACCTGAGGGGAGCATCTGAAAGACTTCACATTCATTAACTAACCCTTCCTGTTAGGTTATGTTCCCTGAAATACATTGACAGTTAATGAAGTGGAGAAGATGGCAGAAAGAGAAAAATACAGCTCTGTCAGATTCTGATGATAGAACAGGGAGGCCAGCAAGCAGAGGCCTGGGAGGCCTGCCGGATGAGCACCCCACACTGAGAGGATTCACTGTGGCGCACTCCCTCAGATCAGAGCAAAGTGGAATGCTGCCTGGCACTCTGTTCAGACCCCAGGACCCGTACCCAAGCCAGGCAATCAGGTAAGGTGCTGTCAGGCAAACACAGCAGGGGTCAGGGCTGACTGGCAGTGTGTGAAACAGAGACCAGCAAAGAGAGAGAGGAAAGACATGTTCAAAAATATTTGGACTGTCTTAGACACCTGCCCCATCTCGGCACAAACGCAATCACCTCAGACCTTTCCTGAACACTTAGAAGGTAACACTGCTCACAGGAGGTCCAGTGAAGGGGCCTGAGAAGGCCTCTGAAAACATTCCGTTTCAAATGATCTCGAGGGATAGTATTCACTTCCTGTTCTTTCTCATCCGCCCATGGCCTCTGTGGAGGTTCAGAAAAGGTGTGCGGGAGGGCAGAAAGAAGGGGCACACTGGGGTACACCTCTGCAGTTGCCAAAGGTCTGATTTGGGTAATTCAGCTCAGCCCAGCCCTCCTAAAGTTGGGCAAACCTGTTTTCTTCCCTATGATGTATCACTTAGAAACACCAACTGCACGGATTTCTTATGTTCTCACAAAAAAGGGAAGGAAACAGCTGGTAAATGTTTCACAGATGGCAAAGCTCTTGGCATCTCTCTCAAGAGAGGGCCACCCATGCAGATGGCTCATTATTTTAACATTTGGATTTTCATCTTATTAAAACATCTTTTTTTTCCCTGGTTTTATTTAGCATCATAAATTCTCTTACACTTTAGCAAGCGACTAAGTGATCTGAGGACGTGCGCGCTAAGGAACATCCTTTGGCTACAACATAGATGGGTAACATCATTATTCCCAGCTTTGATCTCAACGTGATGGGTTTCAATCTGATTAAAAATTCCAATGAAAGGGAGAGCTCAGAGTAGTGAATTTATCAAGCAAAAGTCCATAGAGGAGCTGAATTATTCAGCAGAATGATAGGCTGAGGGAAATTGGGGAAATAGTTTTATTCGATGCATAAAATCCCTATTGCTATGTAATATGCATATATAAAAATAGACAAATGCACAGTGGGAGTAGATCCATACACACACTCTTTCTACATATGTCGGGAGGCTTCTGCACCACAGAGTACAACAGCCAGCATTGAAACCAGGCAAAGCCGATTCTTGGCAGAGCAGATAGGAAGGGCCAGGACTGCAAAGGATAGTCCCGCCCACGCACACATTGACAAGACTGAACCTGCATCTTGGGTCTAAATAGCTGTTTCTAGGTGCAGAAGGGGGTGCTGCGTGGCTGGATGGAAAGAAACAATGCCTCTTGGGACCCTGACTCTGTTGGGAAAGCAGGCCCCTTATTCCCCCTTCCCAGATGTGGCTCCCAGAGTCGGGACGAGGTTGTGGTCGCCTCAGCATCCCCTAACTACTGTGCTGGGGTATGGGAACTGTTGGAGCTGCAAATGCAAGAAGCAAAGCAATGTAATAAGAACCAGCCAATGTATTTATGTGGTGAGATGCTGGCCTAAATACAGTATCGGTCGCTGTGCTCTCACAAATGGGTCTTAGGGAGCAGGAGCTGTGCCTGCCTGCTGTAAGCGTTTATTAGCGACGGCACACAGTGCACGTTATGAATCCGTGGAGCCACAGCTGCCTCGCTTTGGGGGTCAAGCGTAAATCCCTGAAATGCTGAGAAAATGTTAAGAGTTGCCAGCACCAAGGCTGCATCGGTTGAGAGTGTACCCAGGTATCATAAATGGAGGCTCAGTTCATCAACTGGAATTACCTCTGGTCCCTCTGACCTAAAGCATTAGCCCGCCTAATGAATGCTGTGAGCTGCTGGCTTCTCTGTCAGCAGGAAAGCAAGATGGGAGCTGCCCAAAGTGTAATTCCACAAGTAAGAAGCAGAAAGAGCAGGGCTGAATGGGCGCGGCCAGAATGCTCGGCATTATGGAGAAATGGAGGGGAGCATGTTCTCAGCTTCTTTCTCCCTGAAAAGGTGGTTTCTGGGGGTGCCCCACTTCTTCATTTTGTGTGGAGGCTGCAGCATAAACTGCAATCTCAGGAGTACACTCTTTAGGTAGAGCCTTCAGCGGGTCACGTTACCGTCATCTTCAGGCATAATACCTCATCGATCACTCTAAGGGCATGGTGATCATGGAGGGGGTCCCCACAGTAGTGGCATCAGCACCCCCTGGACCCAGTCCTGACCTCCATAATCATTGCCCTCCAGGTGACTGGGACTGACGCACACTGAGGTTTAGAACCACTGCTCGGAGGCGTGAGGATTTGTCACTCTACAAGTGCCCTAGAATCTTTTTGGTGACAGACATCAAGTATGGACCTTGTAAAATCTTGGCAGCAGAATACATTTGTCTGTTTAACTGCATGCAAAACGCCTTCAAGAAGACGTCTGGGGGCTCTTTTTGCGAAGGCTTCCTCTCTCCATCTCTTTGGAGACTGGATGTGCCTTCAACCCAAGCTCCAAAGTTACAAGCCATTTAAGAAGCACCCCTTCCCCGCCCTTTTTACCCCACATGTGTGACGAATAGACAGAGGCACACAGTGCCTGGCTTCCTGAGACTAGCTGGCAAGACTGACAGATTTCATTACACTTGTCACAGGGTCTAAGACTCCACGTGGGGGGGAATAATCCCACTTAGTAAAAACATTTCACTGTACCTTTGAGGCAGCATGGAAAAGCACAAAAAGTATTGTTCCTGGAAAAATGGCAAGGCGTGTGGGGTGTGTTTGCGACAGTGGGATGGGTATTTGGCAGCTTCTGGTTTAGATGCTCGAAACCCCCACCAGACTACACGGGGACTGGAATACCTACGCATCCGGAGAAATGGCATAAGAATCAAAGGCGAAATGAATTTCCTGAGGTGCCGATGAGCTCCTGAAAATCACTCCCATCTGAGTACACCTCCTTTTCCTCATGCGCGCTAAGAACCATTTGAATAATGCACGTTATTCAGTCGCATTGTGTGCTCTGAAAGCCATTTAATGAAGGTAGACAGGCTTCCCAGACGGTGCTCTCTTTGACTAATGCAGATGCTCCTGGAAAAATCTCTCCCCAACACGGAGGCAGGATTTACCGAGGGAGGGGAGAAGGAATGCTATTACAATGTCTTGTTTCACTCAGTCAAATTGAATGGAAGTGACCTTGGGTTAAACTTGATCTATGCTAGGTGTACCTTATTCTATGTAATGTACATACTGAAAAGCTGCAAGTCGATCAAATTTTAGCAAATCAAACCATCTTTCCATTGACTTCCATTATATTATCGAAGTTGTTTTATCTCTTTCTGATTGATCATCAGTTAGCAGTGGCTCCCAGCGCTAACCTTCCTGTTAACTAGGTAAAGATCTATAAACTGACACAAACAAAGGACGGGCACTCCTCCCTAAAGAAAGATTTCTTGTATATTTAGGAAAGTCATAGGCACTTATTCTTACAGAAATAGCTGCATATCTATCTAACCTAGGAGTGTTGTTTTCATAAAGTGAGGTAAATGTGTCTAGTAATATTGGTTATTAGTATGCAATTTACTTGATTACTTGAGCAACACTTACCTAGAAGGGTGTTTGGCGAAAGGGATAGTGTAAATTTCATTCTCCTGGGTAGTTTGAATGAAGAGGTGGGAGGAAGAGAGTTAGTTTAACAATGGGGGCCCTGGAGTCAGACCTGGACTTGGTCCTGCTCTGCCACTTGTCCGCTGGCTCACTGATCCTCCCTGACCCTCAGCTCCTTCCTTGCTAACAGGAGTTGAGTACTCTGTTCTGTCCCCAGGGTTCCAGTGAAGAGTAGCACATTGCCCACATTGTTCGCACATGCTTGGCACACGATGAGGTCAGGGTAAAGAGCAGCTGGTGCCATTTTTTCATGAAAAGACAAAGCTAGAGGAACCATGCCTGTCACTAGCAGGACGTGTCTATAGTGCCCATCTGGGAAACTATGGAAACAATCTGACACCGGTGCAGTCTGAAAAAGATGCCATTGGTCAGATCTCCGATGAGCGTGCTCAGCAGAGTGAGAACAGCACTAACCTCAGTGGCGAAATGAGACTTACGGTGACCCATGCCCCAGCTCTCACCATCGCTATATGTGCATCTTTCCCTCACTGCTCGGGGACTTCATTTCTTCCCAGGGCTAGGACGTGTAATCCGAGTGGCCTCTCTGGACCTGTCCCTGCCCCTATGTCTCTTGGTGTCTCTCGCTCAGGCCTCCCTCTTTCTCAGCCCACAGCTCCCTCATTTCCCTGTTCTCAGTTCTGAGTCACAAAGTATTTTGAACCTGCTGTCGGGATCTGGGGGACTGGGTGGTGGGGCCTGGGCTTGCAACACGACTCTGACAAGTGAACAGATCTTGTCCTTGACAGACTGGCAGAGACAGAGCCCACACTGCGGCACAGACAGAGCTCAGGATAGCGGTGATCTCGGGGGCAGGGCGGGTGAGAAAGGAATGGGAAGTGGAATTTCATTTGAATCTAAAATTTTTCATTTCTCTCAAAAATTAAACGATATCTGGAGAAAATATGACAATGTGATAACATTCATTATATGAAGGAAGTGGCTGCACATCGGCGCCTTATTTTCTGTACACTTGAAATAGTTCAGATCGAAAGAATGAAATACTGAAATCAAAATGTTGAAGGATATACGGTGACTGTGAAAGTTCTTTGTCAGCCTAGAATCTGCTCAGCCAGAGGATGTCAAGCTCCCCTGGCACCCTAACTACCAGGAAGCTTTGTCAAAAACACAGATTTCTGAGGGCCACCCTGGAATTTCTCGTCAGGATATCTTGGGGCTGGGGGGCTAAGAACTTGCCTTTCTAGCACATTCCTAAACCATGCTGATGCTGCTGGTCCAGAGCCACCATTTGAACATCATTGAGGTGAAGGTGACAGGAAACTCCATGAAGGCAGGGACCGTGTGTATCTTGCTTGAGTCTTGGCTCTTGGAGTACATCCACTAAAAATCTGTGCCAGGATTTACACCCTCAGACTAGCGCACATGACAAAGGCCACAGTGTGCACCTTCTGTCCTTGGTGAGTCTGAAGAGTCCCTTGCTTATCCTCAGGCCAGGCAAGTGAGTTCAAGAAAAGCTGAGGTTCCTGGAGTTGAGGTGAGGGGGAGACCAAGGAAAGGAGGTAGCTTTTGGGGAGAGTGACAGGGCAAATAAAGGACTGGGAAGGAAGCCTGGAGGAGAGACTCTGACTTCTCCTGCTCCAGAGAGAGCCCTGCCATCTCCACTGTGGCTCGGCCGCTGCAGTGTGGAAGCCTCCCCCTCCTAACCCAGCACTGCTCCACCTCCGCCACAGCCACCAGGTGTCTCCCAGGCCCAGGCCCAGAGGCCTGGCTATCCCAGGAGTCCACCTGTGCTGTTTTCTTTGCTTTTGCCTAGTGTATTTCCATTTAACCTTCATACCACAACTCCTCTGTGTTTCCTTCAGAAAGCTTTCCTCCTCCTGAACTAAGTCAGACCCCAGCCACGCATTCCTGCAGACTCATCATTTCTCCCAGCCCTTTAGTTTGCAGTTATGCTTTCTGTTTGTGTGCTCAGTGTCCCCTGTCCCAGTTTGCGTTTGATGTTGTGCTGAAGGAGGGCTAGGGCCTCACTGCTATATCCTTGTACTGTAATGTTTAAATCCTTGCCCATATCATGTGCTCAATAAATACCTGGCCTTTAAAAACATAATGTATTTTTTATTGAGATATAATTGACATGTAATACTCTTAGTTTTAGGTATACAACATGATAGTTTGATATCCTATCTAATAAAAGACTAACATGCAAATGTGACTGTACCTTGGCTCTTGATTGGCTATGCTACCAGCCAGTCAGGAGGGGGGCGTGACTGGGGCGTGGCCATGGCTTGCCTGGACTCCAGAGAACACTTCCCTTCACAAACACTTCGCTTCATGCCTGTGGGAAACACTTCGATTCACACCGGTGCAGGCGGGGATTGAAGTGCTTCACACCAGCACCAGCTGGGAATGCTTCGCTTCACGCGGGGGGGGGGGGGGGGGCCAGCGGGGGCGGGCAGGGAGGGGAACGAAGCAGGGACCACGCTCTGCACAGGGTATTTTCTAGGGCCTAGCGAGCTAGCGGAAGAGGCTCGGTCCTTGAGGCGTCGGTGGTGTGGGCAGGGCTGGGCCAGAACAACACCATATTTTTAAAGGAAGTTGTTTTCCACTTAAATATCCTCTGTTGAGTATCTTTAAAAAATAAGTAAATATTCAGCCATTGTCACACCTTGAAAAGTTAAGGTAATTCCTTAATATCACCTAATATCCACTGTACGTTCAAATGTCTTTGTTTCAAAGATGCCTTTTACTGTTGGTTTGCCCCCTCTGGAGGCTACCCAAGGTCTTATTTCAGCCCTGATGTTGGGCTGCTTCCCCCGATCATAAGTTCCCAACACACTTCCAGCCAGAGTTAAAGGGGGCTTCTTCTGTTTTTAAGGCATCGCCATATCCAGTGCCTGCCAGGCCCCTGTGAAAGCACTACTCCTTAGGTCTGGGGTGCTGGGAGCTGAAGCAGAGAGGCTGTGAGGCCCAGCTTACCCAGGATGCTGGCCCCCCACCACCCCCTCCCAATTATCCTGGCCCTGCCTTCCCTATGCATACCTGCTCACTGAGAGCGTGAGGTGGCCTTGGCAGCTGGATGGGAGGCTGGCGGGGGAGGTGTGGCCACGGTACGAGGGAAGGGTGGCCTACACCCTCCCCCAATCCAGAGTGGCTTGACAGGGAACCTCAAGGTGTGCTTCCCGCCCTGGTGCTGGGCTAGGGTACCTCAGGCTGCTCCCCCTACCCCAGCTCCAGGCTGGGGGACCTCAGGCCATGCCTCCCACCTGGTGCAGCTTGACAGGGGACTACAGGCCACACTCCCAACCTGGCAGGGCTTGACAGGGGACCTCAAGGTGTGCTTCCCATCCTGTTGCTGGGTTAGGAGACCTCAGACTGTACTCTCCACCCACCAGGGCTTGACAGGGGACCTCAGGCTGCACCCCCACCTGGCAGGGCTTGACAGGGTACCTAAAGCCGCACCCCCACCCCAGCACCAGGCTGGGGGACCTCAGACCATACCCTCTGCCCCAGCACCAGGCCAGGGGACCTCAGGCTGTGCCCCTCCTGCCTGGCTGGGCTTGACAGGGGATCTCAGGCTGTGCCCCTGTGACAGTGAGGATTGACAGGGGACCTGAGGCTGCGCCTCTCTCCCGGTGCTGGGCTGGGGGACTTGAGGCTGTGCTCCTCTGCCTGGTGGGGCTTGACAGGAGCAGGAAACCTTAGGCCATGCCCCCTACCCAGCGGGGCTTGACAGGGGATCTCAGGTTGTGTCTCCCACCTAGTGGGACTTGATGGGGGACCTCAGGCCACGCCCCCCATCCTGGTGCTAGACCAGGGGACCTGAGGACACACCCTGCCCTGAGTGGCTTGACAAGAGTGGGTCTAGATCTACCCCAATGCGGGGGCGGGGGCGGGGGGGTCTGGGTCTCACGTGATTTTAAGGCACATGTGAGTGAGTGGGGACGTGACTCTGGGCCCCATGGTGTGCCCCAGTCTCTGACAGGAGGAAGGTTTTCATATACATTTTACTAATTTTCTTTAGTCTCTAATACTTCTATTATAGAAAAAGAGCAAATAGCAATATTAAATTATTTCCTCTAATTAATACCTTTTTAATGTGCATGAATTTTGTGCACCAGGCCACTAGGATGTATATATTGCACAATGATTACAATACATCCGGTTAACACCCTTCACCTCGCAGTTATAATTACTTTTCTTGCCATGAATACCTTTAAGATCCGCTCTCTTAATAAATACTGTTGAATGGAGCAATAAGAAGTGAACATGGGCTCCTTTCCTCATCTAGCCAACATTATCATTCCAGGAGTGAAGGACTAAGAACTGGCACTGCCTCTATTTCTGAATCTTTCAATTCTTCTGGTCTAGTTTCAAATCTAGAATGTGCTTTAGTCTTCGAAGTGCCTTCTCCTGTTTTAGGTCCCTTTGATGCTTTATCTCTCTGCCCCCACTTCCAAGGGTGAGAATGAAAGAATGGAGAAGTCGGATATCCAGGGAAGGGAGACGGGAGCAGTGAATCTGTAAGCAGCTCAGAGAGAGGCCATGGGGTGAGACCCATGGAAAGTCTCCAAGGCAGGGAAGGCAGGCTGGCACTGAGCATTAAAGACGCAGAGAGCGATCTCTCCAAGTTCGTGGGGATTTGTGTAGTTGCCGTTGTTAAAATATTGATTTTCTCAGCTTCCCTTCTGAATCAGAGCCTCGGCACTAGCTTGCGGAAGCATTTCCTTAGCACCACTTAAGCCACAGAGGCCGTGATGGAGAGCCAGGGGTTGAAGGATGGGGACTGTCTGGTCGCAGCTTGTCACCTGTAAGCCACTTTGCTGTTGTTGTTTCTTAATCATTGCCCAGGTTATGAACCATTATTTCTGCTTGCTTTAGAAAGAGTCATTCTTGACTTTTATTTTTCAGATTGAATGTGTGCTGGCTTTTTATGTAACCCTTTAGTGTTTTATCTGCTTCATGAAAATAACTCATTCATTTCAAACATCTATAAACAAATGATGTAGAAAATAAATGTATTTCTGTAATTCATTCTTCAGGGATAGTCAGTTTTCCCCTATGTCATTCTACAGTGTTAATGCAGATACAAATATCTTCACTTCCTTCTCCTCCTCCTCATTATTATCCTATATAATGAGAAGGGCTAATATGCAAATCCACCGAACTGTGGAACTATCAATCACTATAAAGTGCACTGACCACCAGGAGGCAAACACTCAATGCAAGAGCTGCCCCCAGGTGGTCAGTGAGTTCCCACAGGGGGAGCGTTCCTCAACCAGAAGCCAGGCTCACAGAAGCAGACCTAAGCTGCTAGTAGGACATCCCCCTAGGGTTCTCCACCCTCCCCCGAGTGCATGAATTTTATGCACTGAGCCTCTAGTTATTATTATAACAAACATTGCAATGCTTAACACACTGCTCCAGAATGAATTATTTTTACTCAGCTGTATCCTGTGGATAACCCTCTGTCCGGCTCACAGACCAGCAGTCCACTCCACACTATGCCAGGCATGGAGATGTTTTCTCCTAGGAGGGGCAGTGGCATTGTTTGCTAGCATTCACTTCACTATAAAGTGATGATGAATATCTTTGAACACACAGCTTTGTTCACCCAACACACCTGTCCACTTTCTCTTCCTCCCTCTAAAGACATGTTGCTGCTGCAGACTAGCCAGAGGAAACCCTTCCCTTGCTACATCCACTGTCCCTTGATCATGAAAACCCCAGCATTGTTCGTTCATTCACTAGCCTTTTTCACCAAGTGCTGAGTTGGCATCTAAGAAGTGCCATCTATCATTCTAAACACTGTGAAGAAATACACAAGAGGTGTCTGCTCATATGGCCAAAGGTTTTATTGGGAGAAAACAGAAAATAAAATAAAAATAGAGGATTTTAGTGATGACAAGTTGAAGCCATCCACAGGAAATTAAGGAAAGAGTTTTTTTCCAAAGGAAGGGCCTTGCAGGGCAATGGGAGGAGTGGTATTTTATTAAGTGTTATGAGAGCCATTGGAGGAATATGAGCAGAGGAGGGACAGATGTAATGTATGTCATAGTGATGACCACTCTGTCGCTGGGTTGGGATTATCTCGGGTGGAAGGAGGCCAGGGAGCAGGTGGCTGCTGGTGTCCAAATAAGAGTGTCTCCATGGTGAGCAGAGAGTGCAAGGGCTCAAAGATCTGTGCAGTTCAGCTCTGAGTCTCAGAATAAACATCTAATAGACTCAAAGGGTCAGTTGGTGGCAATCTCTCACGATTAAAATCAGCAGGTAAAAGAGAAGCAAAGATCAAGACAGAGGCCACATCAAACAGTCAGAGCCAACAAGGATTAAGTCTGAAGAGGATGGGACCCTCCAGGCAGCTGAGTCATTAAGGGTCAAAGTACCAAAGAGAACAGGGAGCAGCTATTGACTTAACAGAGGCCTCCGACCTGCACAGCCTTTCATCTCTGGGCAGCAGAGAGCCTGGAGGTCAGCTCCACCCCTTCAACATCTCTCTGTGGGCTTAGAGAAACAACGCAGGACTTCACAGTGATCTCTGGCCTCTTGCAGGCAGGAAATGATATTCATAAATCTGAAATGTCTATGGTTCCTGGTTAGACTGAAGGTCAGTGTTAGGGTTAACATCTTCAAAGTCTTGCTAGATCAACCCACTTGCTGTTTTCAACATGGCACCTGGCATCTCTGTTGCATTGGCTCAACTAAATTGGCACTCACACCAGGACCCTGGTGGCTGGCCATTTGAATAACTGAGTTGGGCGGAAGTATAAGAATTGTCACATTCTAAGGGCAAGTTCAGGATTTAGCATTCTACTACTGGAGGTTCAGCTGCAGAAATCCTTATGCCAAGATGTTCAAGATACTTTTTTCCTTAATCCTCAGCTGAGGATATTTTATCCATTGATATTTTAGAGAAAACGAAGGGAAGGAAAGGAGGGAGAAAGGAGAGAGAGAGAGAGAGAGAGAGAGAGAGAGAGAGAGAGAGAGAGAGAGAGATAGATCAACATCAAAGAGACACATCGATTGGTTGCTTTTTGTGCATGCCCCAATGTGGGCTGGAGAGGAACCTGCCACTGAGGTACGTGCCCTTGGCTGGTAATCAAACTCACCACCCTTCAATCTGCAGACCAATGTTCTAACCACTGGGGAAAAACAGCAGGATCCAAGAAACAATTCTGAGTGTATTTTCCCAGTCTTGAATACAACACAATATAAAGTTATACATACCTGTCTATGTGTTGAAATGTAGGTTTGAGCTTAGGTAGAATCTTGGAGGAGTTTCATATGTTATCTTATGTAAGTTTGTATTAGATTGAATCATGTGAAATTTTCAGTTTTGTAGGTAGAAAATGACTCAAGGCTGGCAATTGCACATGGTTAATTCTAAAAAGGTTAAAAGTTTTGAAAAGGCAGGATAGGTTGCTAAAGTAGTACCTCGAAGCCCATCTCTGCTTCAGGCTGAATCACACCTTGTGTCTCAGTTTGTTGGTTAAAAAAATGGGGATAATATTAGTACTTAGCTCAGAGTGCTGCTCAGTGAAGTAGATGAGTTACATGTAAAGTACTGACAACCATGCCAGTACAAGCCTTCAAAATATGGCAGCTATTACTTTATCAAAGCACCTGTTACCCTTTGAAATAAAAATAAAAGAAAAGGATTTGCCTAGAGTATCCTAGAATAACTCTTTCCTTTTAGTTGTGAAACAAAATTCCTGGCAAGTCCTCTTCTGAGGACTGCCCACAGTCTAGGAAACAGGCCTTGAACCCTTGGCCACATGTGGAGGCAAAGTGATGCTGGGCACAAAGTCATTTCATTGCTTGCAGTGATGCCATCCACTACCGAGTTCCCTTTGTTTTCTCAGATAACTGCCCCCCCATGCTTCCATTGTTATTTATTTGAGAGAGAGAGAGAGAGAGAGAGAGAGAGAGAGATTGATCTGTTGTTCCACTTATTTGCATTCATTGGTTGATTCTTGTGTGTATCCTGACTGGGGATCAAACCCGAAACCTTGGTGTACCAAGATGACACACCAATCATCTGAGCTACCCAGCCAGGGCCTATTAATGTTTTCTGTAAAGTCATTCATGCTTTTCTTTTCCTCTTTGTGCGGTGCTCTAAATATAACCACGGAAACAAAACAATGCAGTTCCACAACAAAGGACACCTGGCTGGGGAGGCAGAACCCTTCGGGAGGTCCTGAGTCAACTGCTGTCTCTTGTCTGCATGTTCTATGACATAGCCCATGGTTCCCACAATAGAAAGGGAGGGACGCTGATGAAATGTAGGCATTATTTTAAAAGGGAATTAAGAGCAACGCAAAGGTTTGCACTAAACTGTACCAGGTGAGGACATACAGGAACAGTTGCCTGGGTGGTGTGCAGTCTGAATACTCAGGTTCTGAGTCTGCAATGACTCACTTGCTCATGAAAGAATTGCTCTCTTGGCTACTTGTTTAATCCATCAGCCAATTCCCTTTCCCCCATGAAGGAGTAACAAGACTGTGTTGCAAGGATTGGGAATGGGGTGGGGTGGAGAGGTAATTAGAGGTACTTAGAAATACATATACAAGTGAAACATGGAAACTGGCCAAGAGGGTTGAAGCACTAAATTTGGAGTTATTGTCTTTAAAATCACTGAAAACAATAACAATAATAATATTTACTAAGTGCTCCCTCCGCGCCAAATATAATCAGAGACAGGAATGTATGGTGGTAAATAAAACAGCCAAAGGCTCATCCACATGGTCTCATGTTTTAGTGGTGGAAGTAGGGAAAACAAACAAACAAACAAATAAATAATTGTGATAATTGCAACTTCTAAAAGTCCTATAGAGGAAATAATTGGGAAGGGGAGGGGCAGTGTCATAAGGTTAACTTGTGGTCTGGTAAGATGTCTCCAGGAGGTGACATTTGAGCCGAGACATGAAGGTGAGCCTGCATGGCAGATACCAGGAGGAGGAGTCCAGGCAGAGAGTGACCAGCTTGCCAAATCCCTGAACTATAAATGGCTTGTATGGGAAAAACAGAAAGGAGTCCAGAGGCTAATGCGCATGATTACGGTTACATAACTTAGTATGAGTTTATTGATTCTCAGGACCAGAATGGAATCTGTAAGAAAATCAGTGCAAAAGAGGAACATTCGCTGACTTCAGATCACCCAACTCTTGGTTGAGAACAAAGCAAAGGCCTGGGGAAAACCCAGACCACCTAACTTTCTGGCAAAGGACCTTGTTTCTGTATCGTTGATGCAATTGTAATAACCTGGTTATTATCCAACAGGAAAGGAGGAAAGAAAAGACCAGACAGATGCATGCCCAGTAAGATCTGAGCAGCGTGGGAAGGTGCTTGTCTATCAATCACACCTGGAAACCAGTCAGTAGCCAGAATAGGTGTGGCCACTGCAAATGTGCAAAACCAGAATATTTAAAACTTCCAAACAAAGGAAGTTCCCTCTCTTCTCTCTCTGGTGTCTTGGCTTCTTGCTCTCCTGTGGCAGGGATATGTGCTCCCCCCTGTGCCCATGAGGCACACAGCCATATTGGACTCCACACATGGAGTAAGGGACTTTAATTAGTTTGGATGCTGAACTGCATCCGCCTCCAACATGGAATGGAAGCTCTGGACACTATCCTTCTTCTGGCTGTGCTGGAATCCTCCTTGCAGCTTTAATCTTTAATATATATATATATATTTGATTTTTTACAGAAAGGAAAGGAGAGGGAGAGAGAGTTAGAAACATCGATGAGAGAGAAACATCAATTAGCTACCTCCTGTACACCTCCACCTGGGATGTGCCCTCAACCAAGGTACGTGCCCTTAACCAGAATCGAACCTTGAGTCCTCAGGACAACGCTCTATCCACTGAGCCAAACTGGTTAGGGCAGTGGTTGGCAAACTCATTAGTCAACAGAGCCAAATATCAACAGTACAATGATTGAAATTTCTTTTGAGAGCTGAAAACCGACTTCTGCACATAGGCCACAAAGTTTCAATCGCATTGTACATGTGCGCCCACATGTGGTAATTTTGTGGAAGAGCCACACTCAAGGGGCCAAAGAGCCGCATGTGGCTTGTGAGCCACAGTTTGTTGACCACTGGGTTAGGGCGCTGCAGCTTTTGAAGGACTGGCTTAAGGGGCAGGAGACTTTGAAACCTGAGAAATGTCACAACTCAAATAAAGCCTTCTTCCACATCCCATCTTCCCATGGGGGCCTTTGAAATGCTTATGTCAGCAGTACCTCAAGAACCTCACTCCCACTGGTGTCTGGGAGATCTGGCCCATTAATTCCTCCTGCAACATCCTTACAATGAAGCACGCTAAATGAACGCAATGGTGTACTTCGGCAGCACATCTCCTGTTGGGTCTGAAAAACATTTTCGGTGTGCTAGCTTTGGGGTCATATGGGGTGCTTGATGTACCCTGGCTCTCACTCACCTTTAGTCTTCATCTGTAGGATCTTCTGGGGTTTCTACTGCATCACACAAGTTGTCAGGCTGGGTGTACACCTATCTGGCACTGAGAATCATGCAGATGTTGACTATCATCACCATTATTATCATTATTATTTTGTCAATATCCTCTGCCTTTGAATTAATAGTCTCCATTCTGGCAGAGTGTACGCTATAGCATTTTGCATTTTATCTACCAGTGCAGAAGGGGCTAACGCATAACAAATAGCTTTATAATCCAAACATTTGCTCATTTGTCACAGCATCAACTAGATTTCAAGTATGGCACTAGGTTGGCAGAAAACAAAAATTTTAAAAGCAGTGATTGATTGATTAGGTCATGCCCAAGGTCAGAGTCACTGTCAGCATCAGGGGATTATTCCAGATCCATGATATGTTAAGTATGTAATACCAGCAAGTGACTTAGCCTCTCAGGGTCTCAGGGTTTATACCTGAACAATGGGGAGAGTACCAGCCCACAGAGCGTTGCTTTGATGAGCATTAAATGGTGTGAGAGCTGGAAGCCCTGGCTCCTCCAGAAGACCAGGTCACATCAGCCTTGGCTCTCTACAAGCATTCATCTGAGGATGTGGAAGCAACAGGTAAACAATTTGAAGAGGTTCATTGTCAGTTAAGCCTAGTGAGGAAGCTAATTCCTGCCTCCCCATCCTTCACAGGAAATACTGGAGGTGGTGCTGAAAGTATTTATAGGAATTTTCTGGATAGACGGGGAGGTACTCCAGGTTGCCAAAGTGGCACATGGAAAAGCAGAAAAGCCTGGACCAAAACAGCTGATTGGGGAAATGGTAAGCAGCCTGAAACAGCTGCTTTGTGCATTGAGGACGGGAGAATGGATACTAAGCAGTAAGGTATAAGAGGCTGTAACCTTCTTAATGAACATGTGCTTGTCATGCTCATGACCTCCAGCTTTTCCTGCACTGGCATCAGGTCACTGTCCAAAAAGATTTTCCACCCTGAGCAAACTTTCTCTTTTCTTCCCAACAGTTGAGAATGAAACAAAAATGTTGTGTCAATATAGCTGTCCCTGTGGATATCGGATGTTCAAGCCTAAGCCACTATTCATGAGATTTGATTCCCATACCCACCCAGAGTCTCAGCCTTGGCCAGATTCCCCACCCCCATCAGCACTGCAGTGACATTCAAATGCATTAAGTGATGTTTGATGCCTGAAACATTATTTTAGAAAACCCCAAGAAGATACCATTGTGTTTGTAGACAAACGCAAGGCCGAAGTTATCCTCAGGCACAGAAAGGGGACTTCATCAGGGTTAGCACAATTATTCAGGCATGTCAGAATAAGAAGCAGCAAAACCCTCCCCAAATGGGGAGTGAGGATGGCTAACATCCTCACCGTGACATAGGCAGCCATTCAGCTGACATGACCCAGGATCCACGCATGATACCCTTCTTGAATTTAATTATCTAATTTAAGGGCTGACAAATATACCATTTTTCCAAGGGGCTAGGAATAGCCCTCCCCTTTCCACAACCAAAGTAATTATCCCCCCAACTTGAAGCAATAGGAGTGAAAGCACTTTTTGTTTCTCCAATCCTCCAGTCGAAGCCCCAGGCTAAGAATTTTTTTGCAAGGCATTGTTCATGCACGGTGGCATAGAATTTCATTTGCTGCGTTTCAAGCATTAAGAGCACAACACAAAATCTAAGCAATTTTAGACATGTGTCAATCTCAAATAAAAAAAGGCTTTGTGCTGGTGCAGGATGTCAGTGCTTGAATTAAAGAGATGGAGAATTTCCCTGAGCAAGAGCCATACGTGCTGACATAATACATTGTTAAGGCTCCATGTTACGATACAACCAATGTGTTTTAATAATTTATTGGTATTTATTTAACACACAATACTGTCATACCAAATCTAAACCAAGAGGTCTAGATTCTCCATTGAATCGAGAGTACATGGTTCTTATCAGTATCATTAGATGCTTCCTCAGAAAAGTCTCTTGCATGTGATGAAATTAGGAAAGGGTGTTTTTCTAAATTTCATCAGAATGACATTCTGATATCACCTTCATCTCAATGGGATATTGCTGGAATGATTGAATTTGGCTTTCTCTTTTTCCATCTTCTTCTATCAGACTTTATCTCCTGAAGAAATCACTGATTTAAGAGTTAATCTCATTTGAACACTTAGTCAAAACGTAGCCAGCTAAGAGAGTGCTATAGGCTAACATGGAAACCAGCTGGATACAGAATCTAGGTTGAATTCTTCTGGACTGCATTAATCATTCATTCATCTGCTCAAAAATTCATTCATTTTTATTTTATCATTGCCTAATGAGGATAATGAAGACCATCAAAATCTTTTTTTTTTCAACTGAGCATTTGGTAATTATTAATCAACTAGGGGTCCAGTGCACAAAATTTGTCCACTGGGGGTGGGTGGTTCCTCAGCCCAGCCTGCCCCCTCTCACATACTGGGAGCCCTCAGGGGATGTCCTACTGATGGCTCACCCACAGCCTGCCCAAAGCTGAAAACTGCTGGCCAAGGCTTTCATAATTGGGCAGGGAACCTCGACCAGGGGACCCCAGCCAGCGATCACCATGGGGCAGATCACTGGCTGGCTCTGCCTCAGTGTCGGTCTGCCCAAGGGCTTTGTCTGGCCTTGGGAACCCAGCAGCCTTGGGAACCCAGTCATGCCCTGGGGCTGATCTTGCTGGCTGGCTCTGCCTTGCCCCCCCCCCCCCCCCCCCCCCGCCGCCTGCCCAAGGCCAGGAACAGCCTCTTGGGTTTTTCCTGGCTTTGGGAACCCATCAACTGCCTTACTATGGGGCTAATCTCGCTGGCTGGCTCCACTCTGCCCCCCCCCCCCCAATACACACACACACACCTACCCAAGGCCGAGAAAAGCCTCTTGCGAGGCTTTCTCTGGCCTTGGGAATCCAGTGATAGCCTTACCATGGGGCTGATCTTGCTGGTTTGCTCTGCTGTAGCCCCCCAGCCACCCAAGGCTGAAAAAAGCCTCTTGGCAAGGCTTTTTTTTTTGACTGCGGGCAGCAGCCATCTTGGTTGGGTGTTAATTTGCATATCGCTCCTGATTGGCCTGTGGGCATGGCTTGTGGGCATGGCTTATTGGGTGTAGTGTAGTGAAAGTACGGTCAATTTTCATACCACTCTTTTATCAGATAGGAGAATAATGTCAACAATAACCTTAATTACAGGTATTTTCTCTAGAGATTTATGTATTAATTATACTTGTGGTCAGGACAAATGAACTCTCCCCTGGAACTTAAGCTTTGGTTTACAGTTTTCAAATCACAGGAACAAGGAGACACTATCTTTATGTAAAAATAATCAAATCTTTTTAAGAGCCTCGTATGGCAAGATGAAGAGAGAATAAAGCTGACATGATTTAGTGTGACATCAGTGATTCTCAAAGGGACTCCACACTAGAGAATGTGCTGCTCTGGATGTGCGTTGCTTTTATGGAGGTGACAGGCCTGATCTGGTGGGTACTAGGAACACCCAGGACAGACTAGAAATGTCACAAACTACTAACAGGTACCACACAAGATATAAAAACATCTGTTTGAAAGGGGTTGACTCCTCAAAACTGGCTTAAACCTGTTTGAAGTTTCTATTTCTTTAACAGGCCCATCCTCTTTCCTTGTGGAACACAGAGCTTATAAACATTTTAAACTCTAAATGGCTTAAGGTTTTATTCAATCAGGAATAATATCTTGTTTCACTGACGGAACCCCAACTAACACTAGCCCGAGCTTTAAAAAAGGAAGGGCAATATTGCCTCATGAAGCTTCAGGCACAGCTAAACCCAGGTGTCCAAGAATGACACCGGGACCTGTAGCTCTGTTTCTTTCCTCTGAATTGGCTCCAATCTTTCCCATATGGAACTAGAGGCATTAAACTTATCAGTGGTCAGTTTTACATCGAGTGGAGTGAGAGCTTCTTGGTTATGGGTTGAATGATGTATGTGTGACCCCCCAACCCCCAATTCCTAGGTTGAAGTCCTAACCCTCCAGACCTCAGAATCATCAAACTTTTTTGGAAAGAGAGTCATAGCAGATGTAAGTAGTTAAGATGAGGTCATACTGGAATAGGCAGGGCCCCTAATTCAATATGACTAGCATCTTTATAAAAAGGGAAAAGTCAGACAAACACACAGGGAAAATGCCACATAAATAGTGAGCTTTGCTACCACAAGTCAAGGAACTCCCAGAAGTTAGAAGAGAAACCTGGAACAGAACTTCCCTAGAACTTTCCAAGAGAGCATGGCCTTGCCAACACCTTGATTTTTGACATCTAGCCTCCAGGACTGAGAGATAATAAATCTGTTTGTAGTAGTTCATTCTTACAGCAGCCTAGGAATCCCATGCACCCACCTTTCCAAAGCTTCCATACGGAACTTGAGGTTCACTCCAAGTGGTTCCATTTGGGCCACATCTGTCTCTGTAGCCCAGAGTTGGGGGCAGAACCACATGTATGTGTGTCAAGAGCAAGCAAAGGGCAGTTCTCCAAAGAAAGGTCAAAGTGCTGCTGCAAATGAAGGGAGGCTAGCAGACACAAAATATGTCTGTGACCCATGAGTTTATCTGAGAAAAATGGGGTTATTGCAGCTCAGATTGCTCTCTGCCCAAATAATCCTCACTTCCTGCTCCACAGGCCTGACATACACCTACTCATCAGTCATGGGCTGGACCCTTTCTGTGAAGCCTTTCCCCAGCCCCACCCATAGAATTCGAATTGCCCTCCTCCCCATCACGTGGCTCTTTGCAATCATAACAATAGTAGCCTCTTTAGAGTACTTATGATGTGCCTCCTGCTGGAGCTCCATGTGATTTAACTCAGTTAATCCTGATAATAAGCCAATGAAGTAAATACTCTATTAGCCCGATTTACAGGGGAGGAAATTGAGGATCAGAGAGGTTAAGTAACTTTCCTGAAGCGAATTTCCTCAGCTAATAGGTGTTAAGTGCCAGAACTAAGATTTGAATCAAATCAATTTAGCCCCAGAGCTCATTTTTTTAAACCAGTTCATTATAATGTATCAAATAATTTAATTTCCTCACTTCTGCTCATTTCTGTCTCTTTCTATGACACAAGTGGTTCCCAAACATGGAACATGGATCACTGGTGGAATTCATAATGATTTTAGATTTTTTATTTTTATTTTTGAAATTCTCTTTTTAAAAAATATTTTTATTGTTGATAGTATTATAGATATCTCCCATTCCCCCACCCCCTTCCCCTCTCATTCCCAGCAGGTCTTCACCACTCTATTGCCCATGTCCATGGGTGTGCATATAAATAAATAAGTTCTTTGGTTTATTTCCTCTTGTCCCCACAACCCTAGATCTAGGCATGTCAGTCTGTTCCATTCCTCTATGTTTTGGGTCTTATTTTGTTGGTCAAGTCATTTTGTTCATTAGATTCCACAAATAAGTGAGATCATGTGATATTTATCTTTCTCAGATTGGTGATTTCAGATTTTAAAGCTATATTAAAAAACTATTGCCCTAGTTGGTTCACTAAGTGGTTAGAGCGTTGGCCCACCGACTGAAGGGTCTCAGGTTTGATTCAGGTCAAGGGCAGGTACTTAGGTTCCAGGCTTGATCCCTGGCCCTGATCAGGGCACATGCAAGAAGCAACAAATTGATGTGTCTCTCATATCAATACTTCTCTCTTTGTCTCTTTCCCTCCCTCCCATTCTCTCTAAAAATCAATGGGAAAAAATATTCTCAGGTAAGAATTAGCAAAAAGAGCTATTAATAGTTATAGGTTATATATTTGTTATTTATAGGCATATTCTCTCTCTGGCAACAGACACTCTTTCCCCACCAGAGGAATTATCTACACTGTCCTTCTTAAGTACACTTATTTTAGTAAAAGAAGCTGATTGAAGATATGGTAAGAATATTCTAGTACACATTGCATGTAAACATGCAGAAAATATTAACAGTAATATAGAAATAATTGAAACTTAAAATCCAGGAACTTACCTAGACTCTAAGCTCTTTGAGGAATATAGTATGTCTGCTGAGTTCTTTGTGGTAGTGCCCAGGATGGTGACCAGCATATAGAAGACACTCATTAAACACTGGATGCATCATTTTGTATTGATTTGGTTACTGGCAACATACTACACAGGACGGACAGGCCCTGAATGAATTCAGCACATTGAGTTATGTGAAATAGCAGAAATATCGATCCTCTCATCATTACTGAAATTCAGCCAAGCACAGTCATAATGGGCAGACATTTGCCAGCTGTTATTTGGACAAAGTGCAATGAAAGTTGGGGTCTCAATTTAATGCCAAGTCAGACGACTTTATTTCTCAGAAGTACTTTATGCCTATGATGTCTGTGTGTTCCATGGGTGAGAACGTTCACAGACATGGTTATTGTTTGTAATATGCTTCTTTAAATGACTAGTTCCTTTTACCTTCTCAGAATAACTTCAGATAAAACATTTCAATGACTATGAGGGAGTTCAAGTACAAAAGCAGAAGCTCTTTGCCATGTTAAAAGGTTCAAATTATAGGTTGATAGGACTTAAAAAGCAAAAGGATTATTCTTAAAATTCTCTTACAAGTATGTCTCTCTTGCAACCATATATAAATCAAAGCTGGAAAAGTGTAATGGATAAGTGTGTGAACTTGGAGAAGTTAATTACGGTAAGTCCCATGTGCCTTCTTTCTTTACTTCTGTTAAGTGTGCATTGTAATGGACTTGTTGAAAAGATGAAATGAGTTAATGTACATAAAGCATTTAGTTTACTATTGGGTAAGCACTTAGTTATAATAGGCATTGTTATTATTGCCATTATTAATATTGTTGATTGAAACTCATGTTCTCTTAGATATCGCAGAAAATGAAAAGCTTCTCTATGCTGTCAAGAACGTAAAAGACATCTCTGCATTTAACTTTGTTTCAGGTCAAGCTTACAAGGACGCAGAGTCTGCAGCTGAGATTAATGTGAAAATTTGTTAGGAATGCTCTTGATTTTAACAACTTTGGGAGAAGGAAAGAAGTAGTAGGCTGGGCTAGACAGAGAATTCGAACTGGTCGCAGTCATAGTGGCCCCAGTTAAATGCCATAGAAAGCTCTGAACTGCAATGACCTTTCAGAATTATCATATGTTGGGGCAAGAGGGGCTGGGTTTTTTATGCTCTCATCTTATAGTGATTTGATTCACATTGCTGCCTGAAATGTGCAACTTTAGTAGAACTTTCTCTTTACCTGAGGCCAACCCACAGTGAGAGCTCAGAGCTATCGGGAGTTATCCTCCTTGAAACTGGTGAAATTGGACCTTCAGTGATCACTAGGGGTTCTGGGTGATGTGGCAAAATGTCTACTACAGTCCACACCTCAATTTCAGGGCCGAATTTATATAAATTCTGGGAGAAGCACCTGTACAAGTCTGGGGGCCACTGTGCCTTGCAAAATCTAAGAGAAAGATTAGTGGGATAAACCAGTTGTCTGCAGTTGTTTTTAAAGTCACAACTGACCCTCATTGTTTCCTGTCTATTCTTAGGTTTTCTTACTCTCATCCAACATTTCTGCCAGTTTAGATGACATGACCTAGACTCTTACATTTGAGGCAGGTCTAAGCCCCTACTCACCTTACCTTCTCGCTCCAATTCCCTGTCTGTTAGACCCTTGATAGGAGAAGTACCCAAATGAAAGCCAAATATTAAATTTGTTATTTAATATAGGCAAGGGGGGTGCTCTATAATTCCCTACATTAAACAGATATTGGCTTCAAGTTGCACTCAGAAAGGAAGTATGACCTTGGGTCAGGTGGTTATTAGTGGTGAAATAGTAAATTATTAACAATTGAGAATTTGGGGGTGAAAAACCTAATTTGTAGTGTTTGTCCATTTCCATGATGTAGATAGATAAGCAATTGGAAAACTACAGCCTGTTGGCCCACCACCTAACTTGGTAAATAATGTTTTACTGGAAAACAGCTACATCATTTGCTTACATATTGTCTATGATTGCTTTCTTGCCACAATGACAGAGTTGATAAATATAACAGAGACTATTGCAAAACCAAGATTTCCACTATCGGGCCCTTTAAAGAAAATTTGCTGACCACTTATATAAATACTCCCATCATGCCTGATTTCAAGTTATCAGTGAAGCTCAGAGCTGAAAAATAATGACCACAATTAGCCTTTATAAACTAGTATGAACCAGTTGCAGAACACCACATCGGCTAAGATCAATGCCCACATTGGATGGAGAGCTAAAGCTGGCATTGGGCAACTCTCCCAGCAGAAATCTAGGTGGTACAGCAGAACATTCATTAATATCCTCATATATTTCCTTTATAGAAGGCACTCTCATTATAATCTGTAGGGAGCAGTTATAGGGTTAAGCCTCGGACTGACCTGCTGGCAAAGCTGAAAACAAGTCCCAGCTTAGATGGCACAGCCCTTTTAGCATAATTAAGCTTGATATTGTGACCGTTCCCTGGATCTTTCCTGGGTAGCTAATGGGCTGTGGAGGTGCAGCAAGTGCTAACAAAACAAGTGAAACTTACAAGAACATTGTAAATTACCTTGTTTACCTCTGACTATAAAATAAAGGCTCAGCTTGCAGTCTGGATCTGTTCTGTGGCCTCAGCCAGGCACAGAAGATCCACCTACACCCAGCATATTCTCTTTGCATGACTTTTCTTCATCCTTTGCTGGCCCTCCCTCAGGCTTGCTGAACCGTTGGGTCTGCTGGTATACCACAATAACTATCTTCCAGATCAGAAAACTGAGGCTAAAAGTGCCAAGTCCACTTTGTTCTAAATCACAAAGCTAGTTAACAATGATAAGGTTCAAATGCCAATTCAGTAACATTCTGTATCTCCTATGTAGCTGTCAGACTTAATTTTACCATCCAATACCATTCATGCATTCAACTAACTACTATTCAGTAAATGTGTCATGTGCCAAGCATTATCACACAGCTAGAAGTAAGATGCAAGCCAATGACGTTTGGATTTCTAGTATGTTTGCCTATTTCAATGTCTAAATTTGTCATCTCCAAACTTAGCTCAAAAGCCAGACCACTATAGTGTTCACTGATATCTCTCTTTTCTGATTGAATTGCTGTTGTATTAATGGTCCATATCAGATCAAATGGAGCAGCAGCACAGGGTGGAGAGATGAGCCTCTCCATCTGAACCTAGAAGGCTGGCCTAGTGTATCACCCACAAACAAAAACTACACGAAGAGAGAAGGAAGTGATTGCACCCATTCTGGGAGCCAGATGACCTAAAATAAAGAAAGATGGGTCTAAGACATGCTTATGAAGATCTTTACCTTACTTTAGATCAGTTTAGATATTGATATAAAATGGCAGAAACAATGTCTAGCACTTAAATAAGAACATAGTAAGTGTTCAATTAAGTCTTATAGATTGTTTAATTCCAATAGTCTCACTTATACTTTGATGAATGTCAGCAACAAAGAGTCATCATAAAAGTCAAATAAGCCTCCTGTTCTGGGTCAGTCATAAGATCTAGAGCTTTTTCCTTTTTTTGATAATTGTAGTATCACTGATATCAATAAGTATTTTGTAGTGAATGCTTTGCAGATGTCCAGGTCATACCCACTGTGTGCCTTGTTAAAATTACATGGCATCTTCCTGGATGGAAAACCTCTGTTTATAAAATGTCCTATTATCATGCTTCATGATGGATGGGCGTGTTTATTTGTTTCTTTCCAGGCTGTCTTTAAGAGATGATCTAAGGTTAATGGTGGAAATGCTACCAAAATAAATGGTTTCATGTAGTCAAATATTTCATCTGAGCACTCTGTTTCAGGAAACTTGGGAAGAAAACAAATGAATATTTTTGGAGTGTTTAAATTCATTCCTTAACTTTAGTGCTGTTAAGATTTCTGAGATATGTTAAAAATATATTTTTCAAGTTACCCACAAAGTCCACAATGCTTCCACTGACATGTCAATTAGAATATTACACATATTTTCTTCTGGAAAATCCTCAAAAGGATGAAGAAGATGATTTCAGATGCCTGCAGAAAATTGGCCATTTTCTACATGAAATGGCTCCGTAGAGTCATAATGGTTCATGAGAGTGATATTCACCAGACCTGGTTGAAAACAGTTCCTTAAATTGACATCTTGTTCTGAAAATAAGCAGATGTAATATTTGCCACTAATCCATACAAGTTTGGATGCTTTTGGAAAAACAAAACAAAACGTGAGGCCATGTGGGTAAAATATAGAACTTTGCTTTGGTGTCCCAGGCTCTGACCTAGGTCAGGCTTAGTTTAGAATTGCTCTCGGCTCCCATGGGGCTCTCTCTCACTTTGGATCAAAGGTCTATGGTAAACTGCCACTTGTCATGCTGGATGAAGTCATTATCATTTTTTCCCCTTTGGAAATGCTTTGGGATTCTTCTAAGAATCTCCTTTAGGTCCATCTAAGTACAAAGGTCAGTTTGGCAGCTATCTCCTTTCTGAAAGGATTCACATACCCAGAATATTTGCAATTGCCCACGTCATTTTCTGTCTTGTAGTCAACATTACTTTGGAGGGAAACAGAGATTTAAACTTCAAGAATGGGCTTAAATGACAGCCAGATAAGAGAAGGAATCTTTACTTTAAGACATTCAATATCAAGATTTTTGTTTAAAACTAGAGGCCTGGTGAATGAAATTCATGCATGGGGGGTGTCCCTTCGCCCAGCCTGCACCCTCTCCAATCTGGGACCCCTCAGGGCAGTCAGACATCCCTCTCACAATCCAGGACTGTTGGCTTACAACTCCTTGCCTGCTTGCCTTCCTGATTGTCCCTAACCCCTTCTGCTTGGCCAGCCTGATGACCCCCTGGATGCCAAGGGTTCAGAGCAGGGAGGGATGAATAGCTGGGCCATAGGTGATCTTTAGGGCAATGAAACTGTTCTGTCTGACACCACATTAATGGTACATTTGTCAAGACCAAAGGTGTTCAACACAAAGAATAAACCCTAATGTAAACTGTAGATTTTACTTTTGTTAATAATGTGTCAATAAAGGCTCATCAACTGTAATAAATGTATCACATTAATTTAAGATGCTAATAATAAAAGAAGCTTTAATATGGTGTGGCCAGGCCTGGGGGTGGCGGCACGGGTTCAGACCCCCTCCTGGCTCTGAGGCTGTGATTGGAACCCCATCCGCCCAGCGGCCTCCTAGGCCTGCTGGCACAGTGGCAGCCCCACCCCTCACCTCACATGCGCCTCTGCCCTGCCCCCAGCTCCTGGTTGGCTGGTAGCATAGCGAAGATATGGCCAAATTTGCATATTACTCTTTTATTAGATAGGAAGAGGATTAGTATACACCAAACCCTGGCATGACAAAGAGAGTGAATTTTCTTTCCAATCCTTCTGGTGCACTCCAGCATGAGAAGTTATGCCTCTGACTCTTTTAAACTCAACTTTGTTGTCATTTTCTAAACTTGGAGTTACAGCAGCTGTAGAGGAAAGGTCCAAAATTAACTTACAGGGAAAGAAGACCTGCTAGCATTTGAGATTCCACTGGAAAATTTTCTATGAAAGGTATTTATTGGCTGCTTTAAGTGTTATATCTAATTTGGTCTCTTAATTCATTACTTAATATAAAATAAATTGAATTGCTTTTCATAATTATAAGAGTAACTTTTGCTCTTTTGAGGTTAGAAAACATAGACAATAAAAAAGAAAGGAGAAAACATTCACAGTGCAAGCTGCTTGCTTATAACCACAATTTTAAAAGGTGTATGACTCTACAGATTTATGTTTATTTGTTTAAAAAATACATATTGATTTTCTATGGCCAGTGCTTTTCTAGGTAGTGGCAGTAGAAACACCTGCAAGAAGCTGTCTTCATGGAGCCATTCTGATGGAAGATATGAAAAGTAAACAAGTAAAACAAAAATAGGGGTTTGTAAGCACACAAAAAAATTGTTCCTGGCCCACCTGGTGTGACTCAGTGGTTGAGTATCGACCTATGAATCATGAGGTCACAGTTTGATTCCCAGTCAGGGCATATGCCTGGGTTGAGGGCTTGGTCCCCAGTAGGGGGCATGCAGGAGACAGTTGATTAATGATTCTCATCATTGGTGCCTCTATCTCTCTTTGTTTCCCTTCCTCTCTGAAATCAATAAAAAAATATTTTTAAAAAATTGTTCATGGGATGAAAGTGATGGAGGTTGGGACATTTGAACAGAAACTAGAAAGGCTGAAGCTCTTAGGCCATGTCAAGAGCTAGGAAAAAAGCACGGGCAAAGGAAACAGCAAGTGCAAAGGCAGTGAAGATGGAAACGCTGCTTGTGGTTCAGGGAAAAGAAGACTCCCAGGTGGAGGGCAGGGAGTGGAAAGACAGGAAGTTAATTTAACTGAGAGGCAGAGGCCAGTTCAGAGGGGGCTTTGCAGACCACAGGAAGGGGGTTGAATTTCCCTGGGATCTGATTTGTTGTTCACAAGCTCAGCCTGGTTGTCATGTGAAGACCTGACTTTAGAGGAGCAATGAAGGCAGCAGGAACGTGTCCAGGTGAGAGGCAGGTGAGGCATGCCAGCAGTAATGACCTTGGGAAGTGGTTTCGGGGAATTTGATGATGCTTTGGCGGTGGGGCCTGCTCACCTCTGCACTGGTCCTCTGGACTCTCAGATTGGCAAGTGCACATCAGTCCTGGAATCTGATCCATACATTGACACTTGTAGTCTTACATCACAGGCCAGGAGTCCCCCTATCGTTTAACTGGGGTAGATTTGGTAGAAAACAGCAGTCGTCCAACCCTCATTCTTTTTGTTATTAACCTCTGTTGGCTCAGGTTGGTCAGCTTTATTTAAAAACAAAGGACAAAGAATGAACAGACATTTCAGAAAAAAAGTATCCGTTTAGAACCACAGATCTAGATGTTCAATTAGAGAACCTTAGGCTTTGAGGTGAATTAAGTAATACCAGTAATACTCACAAGGATATCTAGAGAATGTTCTAGAAGAGGGTGCACCTGTTTTCTTTTTGTTTGTTTGTTTTAGTAAGTTTTGACTGGGTTACAGCCATGCCCACTTGTTTACACATTGTCTCTGATAGCTTTGTCACTGCAGTGCCAGTTAAGCAGTTGTAACAGAGACCTTATGACCCCAAACAGTTACTTCCTGGCCTCTTACAGAGAAGAACATTTCTATTCCTGGTTCTAGATCCTCAATGCTCCAGAGTTTAATGCGCAACAAATTGCCAGGGGCTCTAGTCATGACTAGTCTTGAGTGGCGTTTTGAGGAGCGAGGTTATAGAAGAGCTCCGTCCCCAAGAACCTGCTCAGCATGGCAGTCACCAGGTGCACATGGCAGTGGGACACGTGAAAAGGGGCCAGTACACCTGAGGACCTGGACACTTTAATTTCAAATATTTTTAATTTAAACAGTCACATGTGGCCAGCAGCTACCTCACTGGATCGTTAAGTTCCAGGGAATAAATCCCAGATTTGCTTGTTTGTTTCTAAGAAAAAAACAAACCATGCGTGGCTGGCTTAGGTTTCCCTCAGATATATCTATTTTTTTCAGATAGGTATTAGCATTACAAACAAGTTTAGAGGACATTAAGTCTTAGCTTGCTCAGGAGGGAGGGGCCTCAGAGATACTGCAATCTGGCCTGAGTATAATGAACCCCTTTGTTACATTTAAATACCATCATACTATCTTATACACAGCAAAGCACCGAGATGTTTTATAGTAACAATGCAGCAGAGCGCAAACCTCAGACAACTCTGAAAAGGCGCTAATTATTATTATTAGTGTTTTGCGCTAACAATAAATGTCAAATGGAACCCTGAAAACAAATAACTACCTGTCACCAAGTGAATGAAAGGCAATTTTAGTAAAGTGAATTAAAACCCCAAACATCACCAAACCCCACCAGCGAGCAATGCCTAGGCGGCTTGGAGGAGGCCTTGGGGAATGCTGTTCCTGGGATGTCCTTGGGGGGAAGCACTGAGGGCGGGGCCAGCTCATTAGCATGCAGGGCCCTGGGAAGGGGCAGGGGACAGAGTCCAAAGGAGGGGCAAGGGCATCTTCAGGAGCAGGCCCTCCTCCACAGCCAACGACAATGGGAGACTATTAAGAATAGGACTCTCTATTTATTGGCTGGGCTGCAGCCCGCATGAACGTTATCAGTGAAAAATTAAAGTCGGACAGCAGAGTGTGGATTTGTTTGCATGACATATTTCCCTTAGATTTTTCAAAGTGCATTCTGGGTGTCTCCCAAAGACTATTTTTTAAAAATAAATTGTACATTTTATTTTTTCAAACTTCATTTATCTTTGATATCTGATTGACATATTCAGGACAGTCTAATCCTTTCTGCTGAAGTGAGCTATGACAGTAGCTGCTACAGCAATCAACATCACAGAGCCTTCCCCAGGAACAGGGGCTGTGGCTCCCCAGGAGCCGGAAGGAGAGTCTGCTGGGTTCTTTCTAGACACTATGCGCTAGTGGGACCCGTCTCTTGGGTCAGCAGATAGATGAGGCTTAGAGGCTTGAATTGACTCTAATTATTGCAGAATCATCAGAGAAACCAGGGGACTCAGGAAACAGGCGAGAGGCTGGCCTTGCCTCTCTAATTTTCTTTATTATAACCACCGGGGCAGAAAGGAGATGTGAAGTTAAGATAGCCTTGTTATCATGAGCAGCTTAGTTTATTCTACTCAGTGTGGGCTCCTCTTCCGCTCTCCCTCCCTCCTTCTTTCTTTCTCCCTCACTTTCTTTTCCTCCTGACCTTTTTTTCAATGTTTGAACTGATGACATAGTTGTTCTAAGCTCAAAATTATTCAAAGTTATTCAGAGTAAAAAAGCCTTCTTTCCACCTTGCCTCTCAGCCTTCCTGAAACTGTTCACTTAGGCTCTTAATAATCACATGTTTTTTTTGCCTACAAATAAATGTACAGGCATCCAAGCACATGCACACACACACACACACACACACACACACACACACACACACTTTTCCTCTTTTGTACACAAATGGCTATATATTATACACATTATTTTTTTACCTTACTTTTTAAAACCTGAAGTCTTTTATCTTGGAACTGTTTTCATATCAGTTAAAGAACTTGTGTCTTTTTTAAAAAAATAAACAAGTGCAATGAACTCCAATTCATGGCTACAGCATAATTTATTCATGAAGTGCCTTGAATCTAGAGGCGTTTAGGGAATTTCCAAACTTTTGCTCTTTCCAACAGCCCTGCAGTAAATAACCGTGAATGCACGTCATTCCACACACGTGGGAGGGTATCTGAAGAATAAGTACCTAGAAGTGGACTCGCTGGGGCAAAGGGCAAGTGCATTCGTAATTTGGATAAATATTGCCATTGCCCTGCATAGAGGTTGGAGAATTTCATTGCCATCATTCATATACAGGAGGCCCGTTCCCATCCTCTCACCAAGGATATGACCAAACTGTGAACTTTTGCAAATTAGAAAAGGAAAAATAATCTCCCAGTAAAACGTTCAATTTATATTTCTTTTGAGTCGGGTATTAAGTATATTGTAATATATGTGTTTATATAATACATTTACTCTTTATAAACTGTCTATGCAGTTCATTTATCTTTTCCAATTGAAAGACTTTACATACTAGGAGAAGTAGCACATAGCCTGTATCATGAGAAACTTTGTTCTCAGTGGTAAAATACATGGATTACTTTTATGAATATAGAAAAATTCTTTCATATTTATTCATGAACTAGAGATGGAATGCACAAAATCCATGCACTGTGGGATTGGGCCTTAACTGGCAGTTGGACATCCCTCTCACAATCAGGACTGCTGGCTCCCAACCGCTCGCCTGTATGCCTGCCCTGACTGCCCCTAACCACTTCTGCCTGCCAGCCTGATCACTCCCTAACCACTCTCCTGCCAACCTGATTGATGCCTGCTAGCCCGACTGCCCCTAACTGCCCCCAACTGCCCTCCCCTGCTGGCCTGATCACCCACAACTGCCTTCCCCTGCTGGCCATCTTGTGGTGGTGGCCATCTTGTGCTGACATGGGGGCCACCATCTATGCAAGGGTGTGATGGTCAATTTGCATATTATCTCTTTATTATAGAGGATTAAAATGTATCGATTGAACACCTACTATATGTCAGCTACTGTGTTGAGGGCTTTGCTGCCAGTTCTACCAGGGCAACAGACAATTGAGCAAGTGAGGTAGCCTGTGGGGTGAGCAGAGGAAAAAGCAAGTACCCCACCCCTGGAGGGAAGCGAGGGAATCATAGAAGAGTTACTAATGGGTGCAATTTAGAAGCTGAAACCTGAAGAATAAGAGATGGTCAGGCAGGAGGAAAAGGTGGAATCCAGGAGAATGAGGGGAGCTTAGGCCAAAAAATAGCTTATGTGAAAGAGAGAAGAAAAATATCTGTGTGTCAAGGGAGTGATGAGAACGCAATATGAGAAAGAGAGTGAGGTTAGCCTTAATGAGGGGGAAAACTCTGGGTAGCTTGAGGAAAATGACTAATATTTATTCACACAGATGCTGTGCAAGTGTTGGGGGACATTGATGAATAAGATAAGTCCCATCCTTTGTGGAGCTTAAACTTTAGTGGGGGCGGGACAGAGATAATAAAGAAAAGAAAAAGAAACTAAAGAAAAATTCCTATTTTTAGTGCTATGAAAGAAATACATGTAGCTGTTTTAGAAAACAAAAGCAGGTTTCCTTCAGATGGGGTATTCAAGTAGGCATCTCTGAGGATATGGCAGTCAAGTTGGGATAATCTGAGTAAAAATAAACAAGAATGCCGACATAGATATCCCTCTGTATCCTCACTGTGTCCAGTATAGTTCTGGTGCTCGGTACCCACCTGAGGAATTTTATTTTAATGTTTTTTCTTTAAACAAGAAGAAATTAGCTTAATTTATACTCCAAGCTTTGCACCAACAGAAGCAAACTTTATGTCGAGTTTGTAGAAGATAAGTTTAAGAGGTTTCTGTATATTTCTGGAAACATGACCTCCTTTGTTTTCCCCGTGCTCAGGCCAGGGCTATACATGCAGTAGCAAATTAGTAAGAACATTGTTAATAGAACAAAAACTGGGAAATTTGGCTCAGTACTGTGAGCTGACTCCTACAGGCAATGGGCTGGTTCTAGCTCACACACCTTCCAGATTAGAAGCTCTTTCAATCCTAATTCTTGGGGACACTTGGCATCTTCAATGTGGCCAGTTACCTTCCATCATAACCTGTCAGTGGCTTCCTCATTTTCTTTATTTCTGAAAGTAGGTTATTCTAATGTGTCTCAGGTATGAAAAAATAAACAACAGGGTACTTGAAACACAGAGAGGGGGAAAGGAATATGGTGAGGATGTCTTCTCAGTCTACAAAGCTCACCTTGATGTATAGACATTACTGGTGTCTGAACCCTAAAATTACTCAAAGATGAGAAAGAATAACAGAAGCAATGAAAACCCCAGGATTGGGACAAATTGTAGGTTAAATTCCCAAAAGGAAAAAGCAATTTAAAACAACTTTTTCTACACCAGGGATTTATGCTACACCCCTTCATATCTTATTTTAGTTGATGCTAACAACATTACAGGTATTGATGGTGTGTATTATTTCCATTCTGTGGATGAGGAAGTTGTAGCATTAAACATTTTAACAACCAGGATAAGGCCCCACTGTTGGTACGTTGCTGAGCTAGAATTTAAGCTTGGGAGCCCTGTTGACTGCTCACACTCAATCATGCTTCCACAGAGAGCTAGAAACCTTATTGCCACTATTCCACGGGTCCACAAACGTTCCCTGTAGAGGTGGCAGATAGTGACTACTTTGTGGCCCATAGGTCTCTCCCATATTCTCAAACTCTACCGCTTTGGGACAAAAGGCAGTAGCAACGTTTCAATGAAACTTTAATTATGGACCCTGAAATTTAAGTTTTATGTAATATGTATTGCAAGAAATCGTAATTTTTTACTTTCTATCAACCATTTAAAAATATGAACACAGGCCAAAAAAGAGTAGACCGTGGGCCAGACTGGCCATGAGCTGTGGCTGGTGAACCCTGCATTGGTCTGTAAGCAACATGAGCCAAATGAACTGCTTCAGCAACAGTCACTACTGATTCACTGCTGGAGGGAGAAACAGCCAAGGGGAGAATGGGCGAAAGAGACAGGGAAGAGAGAGAAGGAAAGGAAAACTATGCATACTACACTAACAATTTTGCTCTTCAACTTTAGATAACTTTTAGTACAACTTACCAAGATTTACACAGATATATAAAATATGTCTTTTTATTGATTTTAGAAAGAGAGAGGAACATGGATTGGCTGCCTCCTGGACACCTCCTTCTGGGGATTGAGCCTGAAACCCAGGCATGTGTGCTGACTGGGGATCGATCCAGTGACCCTTGGGTGTATGTGACAATGTTCAACAAACCAAGCCACACTGGCCAGGGCACAACTTATCACGATTTAACAACATGTATAAAACTCAAATAATGTGCCTTACTTTTCTTAAAAAATCCACTTTGATAAATGTATCCAAGGCCAAAAAATATACAAAGGTCTAATGCAAGCATGTTCTTGTACTGTCATTTACAGTAAGAACAAATTCACAACCCTAAATATGAAGTAAATAGTGGGTTGATGAAATAATATTACAATAAAAAAGCATGTGTTCATTAACATGATATGTAAATGTTGACTTATTGACACATAAAGACACTGATAAAGGGAAAACTACAAGTCACAAATACTAGATGTCATGTGAGCCCAGTTGTACAATATACATAGATATGTGTATACACACAAGGAATACCTGAAAACCACATGACAAAACCTTTATGTTGCTTGCTCCTAGATGAAAAGTTTATAGAGTTTTATATATTTTTGTATATTTGTTAAACATTTATATTATTAGATGTTGATTTTTATCAGCACAAAAAATACAGGTTATAAAAATGGAATAAAGGAAGATAATTGGGGAGGATCACAGCCTTACGCCATGGGTAGAAGATTTCACCTAAAAATACAACTCCCCTCAGACTCTTGGAGTGTCTGGAAGCTTTCTTTCCTCCTCTCCTGAGCTACACGCTGAATCTGTTTCCTTCTCGTTGGTTGGTTAAATGCGTAACCTGCCTCCCCTCCTGCCTCATAACCTGCTATCTGTCTTCTTTCTGACCTGTTGGGGACTCACAGAGACATTCGTTCTCTCGAAAGCATGGCACTTGGGAACAACATGGGTGGATATATGGAATTTTTATTGCCTTTCTTCTGTTTTTCTTCCTCCAGGTCCTCCTTTCCTTCTCCGCCTTTGCCCAGGGGGACCAGTACATGTACTTGCTCCCACACTCTGTCAGCCCTCAGAGCCCCGGTCTCAGGGTGACAGTGACCGCCGCCATCCTGGTTGTGATTTATCGTCACAAGTTGCCAAATCACTCTTGGTAGCATGTCTGAGTTTGGTGAATAATGAGAAAGACCTACCATCCATCTAAAGGCAAAATAGTATGAGCAGTTACATTTAAATTTAGCTCTCTTCCCTCCTCAGCTTATTTCTTATTTTCGAAAAGGGCCCATTTAAAGGCCTTTGTGGTAAATACCTAAATAATTGTGTCACAAAGACAGAAGATCTTTTTGGACCCACTGCCACTCATTGCTGTGTTTTCTTCATAGCAACGTCTCTGGCCCTTCAGGAGGGACGCGTTGCAATGCCTGCCTCTGCACTCGACGGGGCAGATTATTGCATCATAAGGCCGTCTGCAAATTGCAAGAAGACATCACCTCTACAGGAGGCCACATGTGAGACCTGGGTCATCTCCTGATAAACAGTGAAGGGGGATGAAGCACGCAATTATGACCTCCGCCTGATGTTGACAGCAGGAGGTGGAGGAAGGGAAGCTTTGAGGACAAGAAACCCGAGTTTGAATCCTTATTCAGTGCCTCCCGTGGCTGTTTCACTTTGAGCAAATCATGCAGCCCCTGCAGCTGCCCCTCGCTTGTGAAACGGCCACACATTCCGCTCTGCGGGATTGCTAGGAAGATGTGGCCGGTGGTTTTCCAACGACGGCGGTGGAGTTCCCTCCTGTCCTGTGATTTCTAGGACATCTCCACGGTCTCGGCCAGCAGGAGAGTCATGCTTTCTGTCCCCAGAATCTGGGCTGGCGTGTGACACCGTGTAACCAGTAGAATGCGGCGAAAGTGATTCTCTGTGTCTGTTGGGATTTGGGCAGGAAAGGCGATGGAGCTTCAGTCTAGTGAGATGCGCACTCATGCTTGGACCCAAAGTCCAAATACCCCAAGGCTGCTTTGCAGACGGGAAGCCCCAGCAGCCCTGTGGGAAAGCCACAGGGGGGTGTTGCTGCCAACACACCCGGCTGAGGTCCCCCCCCAACAACCAGCACTAACCAGCAGCTATGGCAGAGAAGCCGCCTCAGAGAATCTCAGCTCCCAGCTCTCCAGGCAGCATACTCCCAGCTCCCCAGCTGACCCCAGGCCCCAGGGAGCTGTGGCTAGCCGTCCCTCCCTTTCAGGTGGCTTCCGCCCCTGCGCTCTCCAGGAGCATACCGAATGATTGCTTTCTGAAACTGAATTTGGGAGTGATTTGTTATTCAGCAATAGTAACAGGAAAACTAGAAAAACGAAATTTCATAAAGCCAGTGGCACACAGTAGGAACCTTAGTAAGTGCCAATTCTAATCATTTACATTATTTTCTTCTCAGAATCAGACTTGGGGTGGTAAATGCCCATACGGGAACCTCTACCTTCAGAGGATGGGAGGAATGAATCCTTTCAGTGTTCTTTATTCATCCATGCCTGCACCTGACACTTATTGGATGCCAATTAGGTATTTGGATGTTTGTCGGGTAGCAGTGTGCCTGGCATGCTGCTGGATGCTGGGGAGATGCCAACAACAATATCGACCTGGGCGCTGCCCACATAAACGGCCAGGGCATCAGAAAGACACACAAGCAAACAAGTCAGTAAGAAAATGGCAAATCTGTGTGGCAAACCGGGCAAATGTGTCAGAAAGTGGGGAAATGACATTTACAAGGGACTCCCTTTTGGCGCTGCCCCCTCTCCCGCTGGGTAACCTCTTAGGGTTTGCTGCTGTTTTTCTCTGAATTTTTTAATTTGGGATTTCATGTGCATGTGTGTGCCTAAAGGATATAGAAAATACTGTCTTGTGCTTTTATAACCATTTGGTTGCTAACAAAGGCCTCATATGGGAGTGATGTTTCTGCAACTTGCTTTTTTCTCCTAAAAATATATCTTGAGGATTTGTTTATGGAGGAACACAGAGAACCCTTTTATTCTTTTGAAATAAAAGTTTTTGCTCTTTCACACTTTATTGAGCCATCTTCCTGCTGATGGACATGCAGGCTGCTTCTAGTTATCACACTTCCCCGCAGAAGGCACACTTCCTTGCCCACGCCCCCTTGTGCCCTCATGTGAAGGTTTCTCTAGGGCGCACACAGGGGAGTCAGTGGCTTGATCAAGATCATAGATACTTTTATTTTAAAGACACACTGGCCTTCCATCCACTGCCTGAAAGAGTATTCATTTCTCCATACTTGGCCATCAATTAATTTTAATCAAAATATTAAATAGAAATACGGACACACACACCCCCCCCCAAAAAAATCTAAAACTTAAACAATGTGTGTGTCCACTCTGTTCAAAAGTAGGTGACCCTTATGTCCCTTCTAGTCACTTGGGGCTGGGGTGGACTAAGAGAACCCTTGCCTTGTGGATAGACATATTTCAGGGAGCTGGGAGAACATTCCCTAAAGTAAAAATATTGGTTTTGAGGCTGCTGTCGTGTATTGCTGAGAACAGGGAGGGGCCAAGGGAGAGGCAAGATGCAGAAAAACATGACACAGAAACAGAACTGTTTCCTAATAAAAAAAATCGCTCAAAGTTCTCCGCGAGGCCCTGTCAGCAGCTCTTCAGGCAGCACGGCTTGTTTTAAATTTTATTTAAATCAACAAATTGTACACACTTGAACACGGAAACAGAATACAGGGAAAACACAAGCTGCCCTAACAGAGTAACGTCTAATAAACATTATGCTACTCAGAGATATTTGCTGTTTAATCACCCCATGAAAGGACGCATTCAGCCAAAAGATGTCAGATAGCATCTTGCTAAAGGCGATGGTGCCAGCTTTCCTGGCTTCGAAGTTCATGCAGCTCTTTTTTTTTTCTCTCTTCCCCATTTGTTTATTTATTTATTTTTTAATTTGGGAATATCCAGCTCTGAGATGCTCTATGTTCTGGATGATTCAGGACACATCTGTCTACTCCTCACCATTTTCTCCTCCTCTCTGTTTTGGATGATTCAGAGGATCAATCTTTTAGGCTTTGAGTAATGACAATAATATCCATTGATCGAATAGTTTATTCATCAGGACTGGCTATATACTTTGTGGGGCCCAGTGCAAAAATGTGGAGCCCATTTTTTAAAACTGATGGACAGTTTAAGATGGTAACAGCAAAGCACTGAAGCCATCACCACCATTTCTCAGTGAGGGTCCCGTGCAGTTGCCCAGGTTGCACGTTGGGAAGCCAGTCCTGATCTGTGGCCATCTTCTTAGGAGCAGAATCCTCCCCGCCCCCCTGCTCCAAGCAAAGACAAGGTGACCAACCAGGTTGATGAATCTCCAGAGGACTTACAATGGTTGGTGCCTGAATGCTTCCTAAGGATGGGCCAGCTAACTGCTTGGCTCTTGTTTTGCTGGGTGTGATGCAAGCTGAGAGCGAAGTTATTGGGGAAAGGAAAATATGGGTGAGGCAGGGTTAGGAATTATAGCACAGAAGGAAAAACAGAGAAAAGCAGACATTGGTACCCAGCGTAGAACTTTGAAGAAAGACGAGATATGTATCTGAAAAATAATTTTAAAAAGATGTTTTGCTGCATGATATGTGAGATAATTCCTCTTCCGTCTCGCCCCCCAAAATTATTCAGTAAAATCTACTTGGTCACTAAAGCAACGAGGAAGAATGTGATAAGATCATGTGTTAGGTCTCAAAGTGGGTGAAAGTAGACATTTGAGGCTACCCATTAGATACAGACAGTATTTGAGTTACACATTGATTATTTCTTTAAACTCTCCCAACAAAGCTCTAAAAACTTCAGTATAGAACTCATATGATCATTTTTTGTCAAGTGATTGTCATTTTAAAAAACACCAACTTACAGAAAATTTTTTACTTAAGGAAATGAGTCCTCTGTCATGTGAGTTGCAAATATTTTCCCCACTTGTATTTTAGATTTGTTTTTGGTGTATTTTTCAATGGAAATTTCTTTTGTAATAGTTTATTAGTTTCTAAAGCTGCAGTAACAAATTATCACAAATTGGGTGACTTAGAATGACAAAATTAATTTTCTTACATTTCTGAAGGATAAAAGTTCAGAATCAAGGTGTTGGCAGGGGCATGCTTCCTCCAAATGCTCTAGAGAAAATCCTTCCCTGATTCTTCCAGCTTCTGGTAGTTACCAGCAATCCTTGGCTTGTGGCAGCATCACTCTCATCACTGTCTTTGTGTTCACATAGACTTCTAGTCTGACTGCGTGTGTCCAAATTTCTCTCCTCTCCTAAGGATGCTAGTCATTGGTTTAGGGCCAATCCTACTCCAGTATGACCTCATCTTAACTTGATTACATCAGTCAGGACTCTCTTTCTAAATCAGGTCACAACCATAAATATATAGGGTTAGGACTTTGGCAGATCTTTTGGGGAATACAATTGAATCTGTTATAATCTTTATATAGTCAAATTTATTAAAATTTTTTGTCGTGGCTTTTGGATTTTGCATCATTTCATTAGAAAAGCCTTTTTATCCTGTGACTATGAAACAATTTTTCCACATTTTTAAGGAAATAATAGGTTCATTTTAATAGTTTGCATTTAAATGCTTGAAATTGTGGCAAAATTAAGTATGTGTAGTGTGTGAGGCAGGATTTCTTTGTGGTTTTTTTTTTCAGGTAGCTATTCAGATGCCTTAACATTACAATCTTTCCCAAACTGATATTAAATAACATTCTTGTCATATAATAAATTCCCATATTTATTTGTGCCTATTTCTGAACTTTAGTCTTTATTAGTCTGTTTATTCTGTATCAGAACCACCAGGTTTTAATTATTGTATATTAGAATATGTTACATAGTTTTTTCAACTCTTTATATCTTTTAAATCATGTTAAATACATAGATATACTTATAAAAAGTAAAAATTATGCCAATATCCATTTTAAAAAGTCTTCTAGGTCCCTTAGCAGCAATGCAAAGTCATCTGAAAAACCTCTCCTTCTGCCTTTTCAGTTTAATGCTAGAATGGATTATCTATCAAGAAAGAATATTGACTTTTACCAAGAGCCTACAACATCTATGATGACATGGTCATTTTTCTTTTGATCTATTAATATAGGTTTTCCTAACACTGAAAGTGTTCTCAGATGTTAAGAAGTCAAGATTTGAACTCTTATTCCTACACTTACAATTGTCTTCTTAAGAGAATTGTCATCTTACTGAGACAATTTTCTGTAAAATGGGAATAATTGTAGCACTGTCATTTTTGACTCCTCAGCTTTATTTTCCTTCTTTGTAAAACAATGGCGCCGTTTTCCGTTGGGGAGTCAGTGCCTTTGGTGCAAGGGGAGCTGAGCCCTGCCCTGGGACCAGGGTTAAACACTGAACCCAGGCACTTCCTCTGCCTGGGCACTGAGTTGTTTAAGGTGACACAGCTGGGCCAATGAGACCTAGCTTTGGGCTTGTCCTAGCCCTGCTTATTTTTATTAAGCTCCTAGCACATGAACATGCTATATTAGTCTTGCTTAGGTTCAGTGGAATTGCTGGAATTGCAAATTCGCATGCTTACAGGGCCAGGAAGTTGGTATGAATCAGGGTTTCTGAACTTTGGTACTCTTGACATTATTGGTGTGGTGGGCTATGCTGTGTGTTTTAGGATGTTTAGTAGCATCCCTGGCCTCTACCCACTAGATGTCAGTAGCACCCACCACCCATCTCTGTGTGACAATCAAAAACATCTCCAGACATTGCTGAATGTTCGTGGATGGTGAAATTGTCCCCAGTTGAGAACCAATGGCATAAATGAATGAAGTCCCTACTGAGACTGTGAGTCATGGTGCCTGTTTTGTATAGAAGGCACTGCCCTGTCTAGGGGGCAGCCACTACTCAACTATAGCTAATGGGAGCGAAAGGGAAATAGGAACCCATTATTGTTAGAGTTTACAAATTTCTTAGTTTTGGAATCTTCTAGTCTAGCTTTATTTATTTATTTATCTATTTATTTCAGGTTTTAAAATGTCAACACAATTTTTTGTAAATTGATGTGAACCAAAGAAAGGACATCTGTGGAGCATATTTGGCTTCCTGGCTGCCTGTGTGCAAGCTCTGGCTGAAAGGAAACCCCAGGATGCTCTCCCAGGTGCCTATGATGCTGAGTAATGCTTCCCTGTCTCACATACTTACCCCAGGGATGCTGTCTTTCAACACAGTTGGGCTGAGCAAAGTAGTATTTAATTCTCTTAATTCATCAGGTTCATGTTGGCCCTTGAATAAATATTTATATTTTTAACTTGTGCCTTGGTAACAAAGCAAATTCTGGAATGGGTAAAATGAAAAGGATTATTTAGACAATGCTGTCTTCAGGGATATTTCAATTGGAGCCCTCCAGTTTTTCATCCATCTCAATGCTGTTGATGATGAGTATTTTATTTGCTTGTTAGTACTGGGACACCTTCATGCTAACTCACCAGTGTGGGCAATTCAGTATAAATGTAGAGGGGAATTTCTGACGTACAGGCAACAAGTTCAAACAGATCCCAGAAAGGACCAAAAGAGTTGTCTCGAATCTTGTTTTCTTTGATGTTTCCTTCATTAACTTCTCTCTCTCCAGAAGGAATTGTTTTCTCTTATCATAAGCACTTGGCCACCCCATTCCTGGAGTTATGTTGCTTGTGCTTTATATAACTCCAATTGGAATTTCTAGGCGAGAAAGTGATGAGCCAGGTAGAGGCAGGCATCCCCACCATGTCCAACCAGCAGCAATTACATCACAAAGCCAGAGGAGCCACTGTATGACAGCAGGTGCTTTCTTTTGCTCCTGTTGGATTTCCAGAATCTAGACTCATGCCTGGTACATAGGAACTTATGTCCTCTTCTCTCTTTACACATACCTCGGGTGACCTCATCTAGACTTGTGACTTTAAAACCATCTATAGTCTGCTGACACCCAAATGTCATTCCCAGGATGAAACTTTCCCTTAAATTCTACATGATACCTCCATTGAGATAGAAAATATCTAAAGAGTAGTCATCTAAATTAAACTTGTCTAAGCTCCAGCTCTTAGCCTATGATGGTGGGTCTTGTCCATCTCAGTTAATGGTAACTGCGTCCTTCCAGCAGCTTGGGCCAACATCTTGGCATTCATCTCTGGCACTTCCTTTCCTGTCACTTCTCACTTCCAAGTCTTCAGTAAATGCTACTGGCTAAAAACCAATTGTCACTCATCACAATGGTATCTGGTCAGAGTCATGGCCATCTCTTAATGGAGTATAGCAATGACCATCTAACCAGCCCTGCCTTGTCCGCCTTTGCTTACCTAAATTTGGAGAACTATGGCCATGGTACAAGTCCTGCACATCACCTGTTTTAGTAAATGACTTTGTTGGAGCACAACCATACCCATTTGTGTTTTTATTGCCTGTGGCTGATCTTATGCTACAGCTGCAGAATTTAAGGTTTATGGCAGAGAATAAATGACTAGCAAAGGCAGAAATACTTACTATCTGGTCTTTTCACAGAGAACACTTGCCTACCTCTTCTCCATATTATTAGGTGGGAAGAGTATCATTTTGGAGAGAGACAGAGAGGAAAGTAAATATATGGAAATGATAACTAGGGGTCATCCTGGGAGACAGAATAACAGGTAATTTTTATTTTTTATCCCTCTGCTTTTCTGTCTTTCCCAAATGTATACAATAACCATTATTTTGGCAATACACACAAAACATGTTTTAAACTTTCATAATAGTGTTTGAAGAGCCTTGTTCTATCTCCCCCCCCCACCCCCCAGCCTTCCAATCTCTTTCTGTGGTTCCAGTGAGCACAGAGGAGCCTCTGGTTGTTTTGTTGATAGGCCTGTAACCAGGTTCTGCTCAGTGTTGCACTGGGAGGATGTACATCTCAGGAAAGAGGAGCAGGGCAGCGGTGCTGGAGGAAATTAAGATCTGCAGATGTGACATTTCCTAGAAGCCAGCCTGTCTTGGTTTCTCCCATAATTACTCACCATTTTGTTTACAAATGGGAAATAGCATTCTACTGTTCGGTGTCTTCCAAGAGACTGAAGTTAATTTGAAATAATCCCCTAGCACAAGCACCAATCAAAGCACCTGGAATGCCTGGGTGCCATACCCTCTGGCTACTGACAGGAAGTTATTGATACACAAATCAAAGTTGACTGCTCTGGTAACACCGAGTCCCCTGGTGGTGAGATCTTTCCACAGAGAAGGTGTTCCTTTCCGAAGACAGGGCTGACTTAAAACGATATCTCACTATAAAAGGCTTAGCTAAGACAGTACGGGGATCCCAACCAGAAATTTTATACCTCCTTCCTTCTTTTTAAAAAAAAAAAGATGAAATGAGCCTACCAAAAATTCATAAATAAATTAAAGGAGAAGAAAGTCAAACTATGCTTAAGAATAGACTCATGAGACATAAAGGCGGTTACCAACATAATACGACTTGAGGGCTGTCATAGGTTTCACCTGTCAGAGGTGGTAACAGGAAACATAAGCCTGCCTGAAGTTTTCACCATTAGAGCCATTTCTCTGAGGCAGTGTTTTTTAAAAGGCTTGTTCAAATATAGAATTATTGAACCTCTGGATTTAAAGGGTCCTTGGAAGTCATAACTCCATTCCTGAACTGATGTGTGAATCCTATATCACCCATAAGTCATTGTCTAGCCTCAGTAAGTCTGAACTCCTCCCAAGACAGGAAACTCATTACCTCAAACAAAAAGCAATTATTTCATTTTGAGTGGCATTAATTTATATAAAAGGCTTCATCATGGTTCACCAAAAATCAGCCTCTCTGAAATGTTTATTCTTTGATCATTAGTTTCATTCCGTTCACTTGAACAAATATTGACTATGCACTAGTTCTGTCACGGTGACATGGTGGCAGTCCTGGTAATCCAGGATCCCTCTCAGGTTCTTACATTTAGTGAAGATGGTGGCCAGCGCACAACCAGATGGTAAATAAGCAAGGCCATCTCAGATATGATCAAGATGAAGGGAAGTGATAGTGGTCAGAAAGAGAGAGGTGGGACTACTTTGGATGGAGGGTGTTGAGTTAAATTGTGTTCCCCCTAAAAATATGTTCAAGTCCTAATCCCTAGTACCTGCAAATGTTACCTCATTTGGAAATAGGGTCTTTGGGGGATGTAATCAAGTTAAAATGGTATCATTAGCTTGGGTGAGTGACTGGTATAATTATCAAAAGAAGAGAAGAGACATTCACCAAGAGAGGGCATGAGAAGATGTAGAGGGAAAACATCATGTGAGGAGGAGAGAAATTATGGAGTGATGAATGTACAAGCCAATGAATGCCAGGATTCACTGGTACCCCCCAGCCGTAGCTAAGAGGCAGTCATGGAACAGATATTTCCCTAGAACCCCTCAGAGAGAGTAGGGTCCTGCAACACCTTGAGGATGAACTTCTAGCCTCCAGAACTATGAGAGGACATTTCATTGTTTTACCACCCAGTTTTCAGTACTTTGTTATGGCAGTGCCAGGAAGTAAATATAGAGCTAACTCTTTAGATGACCTGCTAGTGTTAAACAGGACATTGACTCTTCCAGGCACAGGAACCAGGGAGAGCAAAAGCCCTGACAAGGGAGTGTTTCAGGAACAGAAAGGAAGCCAGTAGGGTGGGAGGGGACAGTAGGAAAGGAGCCTTGGGAGGTAGCTGAAAGCTAGATTATGGCAGCAGAGGTTCCCATCCCCATGGGTGTTCCCAGGGATTGGCATGTGGTGGACCCATGCATTGGTATATATTTTTAAATATTTTTAAAATCACATTTGTAGAGCTTTGTAGGCCTGATAAGCAGTTTGGAATTTATTCTCTAGGCAATGGGACGCCATTGGGCATTTTAACTCATTTGGAAGCTCTACTCTGCAGAATGACAGCCTTCAGATATTTGTAAGCAGTTCTTATATGCTACTCCCAGCCCCAAAGCCCCTCCTCTCCTTTCCTGTCTTCTCTTCTTACAAAATCACCAGTTAATGTATGCAATTTGGTTTAATAATTATCTATTGTAGACCTAGCAGGAAGCCATGTAAGTAGAACACTTCAACATGCTTTAACATGGTATCACACATATGTCTGTCCTTTTGTATCATGAGGCTCACATCCCATCTACACCCCTCCTGCAGGTGGAAAGCATAGTACACCAGCAAAAGGAGGGACAGATTTGACATTGGCCCTTCCCACTGTAGAGGTTTTGTTTTGCTTTCCTACTAGTTGATAATATTTGAGTTAACTGGTAAATTGAAGAGACCCTGATGCTCAAGAAATTTTGAAGTGGGGAAGAGAGAAGATTCTAGGATTCATTCAGCAAATATTTGTGTGTGTACCTGTTACAGCAGTCTCCTTGTTCTGATTAACAGGGGCAAAGAGACTCAGGTGGTGTCACCCATTGCTGGGGTTGGTGACTACTACCGAAGATAGATTGGCTGGAGCTAGACCTTTAAAGACCTTTAAAGATAAAAAATTATCTTTATTGTTGAAAGTAGTTTAGGTGCCCCATCTTTCCCCCCTTGATGCCCTCCACCCACACCTTGATGCCTTCACCACTTGATGTATTCAACTACTCTGGGCTAAGAACAGATCAGGAAATGTCATTCACACAGTGAAAAATTTTTAACTTGGACATTGCAATCTAGCTCCAAGGTATTTCTGGAAACCCCTTCTTCTCAAAGCAGATACATAAGACAGCATTTGGACTTGCTTTCTTCTCTCAAGAGAGAATCTGATGAATACACATGGTGACTCATGATGCATCAAACTCCAAAAGATCAAAGCAACACATTGCAAACTTGTGAGAAGGTGGACTGGCTATCTACTTGTCTGTCCTTCGCTCAGTATTGTATAGACATCTGGGCGAAGGACAGTAAAATTCTTTGCTTCTTGTTCATTTCACAAAATAAATAATTCTGGAAGTAGTGATATGCCTACCCTACTTAGAGGAAACCCTACTATCTTACCAGGGTAGACACTGGTATGGCTCAGCTACCTGTATACAGCATTGGTCTGTTCTGATTGATAGGTACCTTATGCTAAATATTTAGAATTTTGTTTCTTCCCCAGGGTTCACACGGAGACCTAATATAGCAATGGAATCATAATTCTAATGCTCACATCCTTAGAGGATAATTATTGGTCAAGCTTTCAATGATCACAGTCCTTGTTACCACCCTATTTCAATTCATAGAGTAGACTCTTGGATCCCCCTTTATGCAATGATGTTGGCCCCACCACCATCCTAGCCACATTGATGGTCCTTTGTGGGAGCTGCTCAAAGTCCCTTCTCTATGAACTAGGTTAAGGTCAAGGAGAAATTCAGTCTCCATATTGCTATCATTTAGTCTCACTCTGCTTCTCTATATCTCTTTTTTCTGTCTCTCTTTTTATAATGCAAAAACAAACAAACAAACAAAAAAAGGGTGTTGCCAGCAGCCATATTGTTTAGTCTAGAAATTGGGAAAGGGAACAAAAATTTCAATAAAAGAAAAGAATCCATCTGATGCCATTAAGTTTTCTATATTCACTTCAAATTATATTGAATCAGATGGAATTGCCAATATTTGACCAGTTGAAAATTGATCCAAATTAATAAAATTGACATGAAGTATATTTCTAGCTGTGCTATTTAGGATTTATAATGGCATTATCCTTTTCAACTTTCTCTGATAATTACTTTGTTTGTGTTACTGTTTATTTTTCCCCACAGAAGTAAACATTCTGATATCTTCATATAAATTGGGAAACCTTTTTTTATATGAATTTCAATAGGGACATGACATGCCTTAGGTAGATAGGAATATCAGTGAGACCATAGGAAAGGCTTTGTTAGCCAAAGCATTGCTCTGTGGTGGTTAACATTTTTATTCTGAGTATCTGGATCTCACAAGTGGGCCTAATGGAAGATTCGAATCCCTTTTAGTGAGGATCAAGTAGAAACCAGGCTAAAACCCTAGCTTTTTAAAAAAAATATCTTTATTGTTGAAAGTAGTTTAGGTGCCCCATCTTTCCCCCCTTGATGCCCTCCACCCACACCTTGATGCCTTCACCACACTATTGACTGTGCCCATGGGTTAAACCCTAACTCATACCACAATGTGGGGCCACACAGCTGACTCAAGAGTTCCTGACAAGACAGTGTCTTAGAAAGAGAGTACAAGGGGGTAAGAGGTGGGGTGATAAATTGGATCGTGGGCTGATAGTCTAAGATAGGGGAGGGACGTGTGTTGCTTAATATTAAAAATAGCACAGAGACATTTTGGAAGATTATAAGCTGTAAGAGTCATGGATACTGGATGGAAGCTGGGAAAGGCCTGAAGCATGTTAGAAGTATCATTGTGATTAAAGAATGGTCTGTTTCTAGAGGGTGTTCTGTAGAAGGCATTGTGCAGCCTCTTTTAAAAACCCTGGGAAAAAATAACCACAGAATCCTCTTATCACCAATTTGCCCCAGGCCTGATTTGTAAAAGGTTCTTAGATTATATCTGGTGGCCTCTTGGTCACCTCACTGTCATTAGAAATATGCTGCTATCAGCATACCCTGGCCCATGGTCCCATTCCAGCTTACCACCTGTTTCTGCATGGTCTGTGAGCTAAGAATAGTATTTACATTTCTAAGTAGTGGGAGCTGGAGGGGAGAGGAGGAGGATGTTTCTTGACATGTGAACATTATATGAAATTCTAGTGTTATTCTAAAAGTAAAGCTGATTGGGACACACCAACACTATTCATTTATATTTTGCATGTGGCTGCATTCACACTAAGACAGACTTGAGTAGCTATAACAGAGACTGTATGGTCTGTAAAACCTGAAAAATGTACCATGTGGCTCTTTACAGAAAAAAAAGTATGCTGATCCATGGGCTGGAGCATCTTGACCTTGGCTTCTCAGAGACTTCTCAAGCAAGGTGTTGTCAAGGGGAACCTTGGTCTTCACAGACTTGGGCTATGCCTGCTTTGGGCACACTCATTAATAAATATCAGAATTTGGCCAGACACTTGCTTTCATCGGAACATGGGTGTGAATTGTGAGAAAAGATTCAGAGCTGACAACTTTCTCTAACTGTGGGGAGTTAATGTCCATGGCCAAAAGGAACCTAACTGTGTGAAGCCCAATTTGCTTAGGTCACTCAGTAGCAGATGCCCCGAGAGGGGCAGAATACTGGACTGCAACAAGATACTCAAAATTCCTGATTGTAGACCTAAGACCAAATTGCTTTACTGCCTTTGTACTCCATGAAATATCCAATATCTTGAAAATGAATCCCTTTGTTTGGCTTAGGACCCATCCAGCAGATGTTTGTGAGTTGCAAGCAAACAGAGCCTTATTCATCCACTCCTGGTGATCAGCGGAGGGGGATAAAGACACAGAGTTGCGCCTGTTCGTTTTATGGAGCCATAAGATGTCCCTGAATTATTTAGTTAACCATCCACCAGTGCTTATGACCAGGAACCTCTCACACTTAACCCAGAAATCTTAGTTATTAAGGTGATACTTTATAATCTTTGCATTAGGCAACAGCAAGGCAAAAATACTGTACATTTTAGGGAGGAATAGGGAGTATGTAGTGTTGATGGGTAATAAGTAACATGCACACTAGGTCTTTTTAAGAGAGGACAAGACGTCTTACACTTAAAGCAACCCAAATGCCTCATCTATTATTCAGAGGTAGTTCCAAAGATGCAGCAGGTGAGCAAACAGACCTCCCAGATATAACCAGGGTCAGTGTAAGTGACCTGCAAGGGACCATGCATTGCTCTGCCTGTTGGGCTGCTTTCTCTCTGTCACATTTGCCTTCCTGATCCTCACACCCCATTATCACTGCCACCCCACTGCAAAGTCACCTCATCTCACCACTTTGTGGTGACAATATCAATAACTGCTTGAAGGATGTGCAGAGAGGATGGCAGAAGTATGCTCTCTGCAGTGACATCCCAGATCAATAAACACCCTCACGTAAACCTGTCCCAATGAGTGGATAAATGAGTCCCTGCTTTAATTATTAAACAAGAATTGGCAAGAAGAAACAGATAGGCACTTTAGAAGACAAAAAGTATTCCCAACACTAACTTTTTCCTGACTCAATTATTTTCATCATCACACTCAACCAATGAGAACCAAAAACAGTCTGCTAACCAATGGCCATGTCGACTTTCAGGGTCACTGCCCTGGAGAGAACATTTGTAAATTTTCATCCATATATCTTTCTGCTGTTTTGTGCCTGCTTATGAGCTCTGTGGTTCCTCTGGGAAGGAGTACCTCTGAGCCCAGGAAAGTCTTTTTCTAGACTCCTCCGTGGAAGAAACACACCAGCTCTAAAAATGCTATGCTACATAGAGCACTCACTTTTCCTGCACTAATTCTAATAAATCCAGGAGAGAGTTTGGCGTGAAATGGATGGACTCAGGCCTGCCTCAGTATAATGGGGCTTTTATGTTGACGTGCTCCATTAGGGACCACCACACACATCTTCCTCAATAAACAAGCTTAGTGCTCAGTAATAAAGTCATTTATGGAGAGAGGTCAGCCAAAAGACCAGGACTTATGAGAGGTGCTCAGAGAGGAGTCATACTAAGTTAGGTTGAAAGAGAATCCCATAAGTTCAAATCAAAAGACATCTTTCAGCAGAGAGCCCTAATTACAATGGTGCTATTACCTCATCATTTCTGCGTGGGCTCAGAAAGAAAGGTTCATCTCTCCTGTCCCAAATAGGAGAAGGAAATTTGGTGACTTTAAAGCCAATTAAGCCCCTTTTTAATATTAGAGTAGATTTCTCTGCTTTTTGCCAAAACACAAGAATTTCTGATCAAACAAGAACTTTTCTGCTTTTAATTAGCCCCTTGTGTTCTAAGAAGAAAAGCAAGGGTGGAAGTTATCAAATGTCTCTTACTTAAAGTCATATTACAAGGATTTGAAAAAATTTTTTTTAGCTCTACTGATGATGAAAAGACTTCAGGAAGAAGTACTACTTTTTCTTTCTCAGTTCTCCTGTATTCTGTGGTGGAGAGGAACTCAGTCTTACCTGGGACCTGGCAAGGGCAGGAGATGCCAGAAAAGTGTTGACAAAGGTGGTGTGAGATGAAAGAGAAGGTTTCTTCAAGAGCACTTTTGCCTGAGACAGAGGTTGGAGGTCCTTAATAAAATGAGTTAACTATATTGACTAATTTTTATTTTAAACTGGACACATCTGCTAACCCCCACAAAATACCAGCTGCTCTTAACAGGAGGAAATCCATGCCAGTTATTTTGTACCTGAATATGTATGTAGCTTCCTATAGGACATGGAATGTAGGAAATATATAAATAGTTTCAAAACTGTCTGTATATATTTGTCTCCATCTCTGTTTGTATTTAGATATTTCAATGAAGCTGTGAAGACCCCTGTACTTTCTTTGGAAGTGCAATTTTATACCTTTTTTATTTTTTATTATTGCATACAAACAGTAATGTGAATGGAGCTTTAGGTATACAATGTAAATAATTTTTACATGTTTATGCCTGGCTAATCAGCAGGCAGATTATAAAACCCTGCCGACAGCTGAGACTTACACCCAAGTCAGTCAGCTTAACACACTTCTGTCCTTTGCTTCCCAAGGATAGGAGGGCATTATCATTAGTACCAGTGAGCATCTGATCAGAGGGAAGACTCACTGTCCTTATGCCCTAAGTCGTTGGTGTGACAAATAGCTCTGGGCAGGTGGACTATTCCCAGTGAGCAGATGCAGGCAGATGTCAACCCAACAGGATATCTGAGTCCCTTGGTCCCCAGTAGAAAGGGGATCACCCACCAGCCAACCATGTGACTAGGGTCAAGCCAGTGGGAACCTTGGGGAAGTCTGCCAAAGCCTTCTGGAAAGGTCTTTCCTTCTGGTGAAAGAGATCGGTGGGGAAGAAATTCTGTCCATTCTTCAGAAAGGCAGCTACAGACATGGCTTAGTGCTGGGCAGCTGTCCATGAGGGCCAGTGAGGCCAGTGTGCCACCCAGAGCAGAAAACAGAGCTGAGCTCTTGGTGATGTGGCCAGGAAACTTGGGTTGTCTAGGACCAAAGTGTACATATTTTAAGTTTTGCAGGTCACACAGGTCTTTACTGTGTATTCTTCTTCTTCTTCTTTTCTAGCACTCTCAGTTTCCAGGCTATACAGAAAGACTGTGGGTGGGTTCGAACCTTTTGCTGACCCTTTAAACCAACCCAGCAACCACCCATATCCAGAGTTCATGTTAAAAAACAAACAGTTTTTCTCAGCTACTCCATGACAGAAAGTCTGTTCCTTGCAACTAAAAAATACCCCAGTGATATTGCACTTTCTCAGGCTCACTCCTAATCTTAAAGAAAAAGGAACAACAGTTAAAGAAGGGGAAAGCTAGGGAGAAAAGGCTACAAGTGTCCCAGAACTTTCTTCTTAAAATGTAATGGCAGCTGCTGCCTTGGATGGAAGGACAGATGGCTTTGAAGAGCAAGAACCAAGTGCTGGGGGTATGGAGCTCTTTGAACTGCTAAGATTTAAAAAAAAGGGTGGGGTGGGGAATTCTTACACCTCTTAAGAGCAGGGCTCAGCCAACAGAATTTCCCCACCTGGACAACTCCAAAGGTTGGCAGCTCATTCCTTTCAATGCATGGACGATGGTTAGCTGTATGTATCAACTTAGCCAGACTCTAGTACTCAGTTATTCAAACAGCCATCTAGGGTTGCTGTGGAGGTACTTTGTGGATGTGGTTAATATTTGCAATCAGTTGACTTTAACTAAAGGAGGTTATACTTAATAATATGTGTGGGCCTCCTCCAATCACTGGAAAGTCTCTAAGAGTAAAATTGAGTTTTCCTTGCAGAAGGAGAAATACTGCACAGATTGCAGCCTTAGCTCCTCCCTGAGTCTTCACTTGCCAGTCTGCCTTCTGGATTTCCGACCTGCCAGCCTCTACAATCGCGTGAGCTAGTTCTGTAAAAGAGATCATGTAAGTCTATAGAGTTGAAACTCATTATTTGTGGATTACGCATTTGTAAGTTTGCCTGCTCACCAAAATTTATTTGTAACCCCCAAATCAATACCCCTTTGCCTTTAGTCATTCACAAACACCCACAGGCAGCAAATGATTTGAATCACCTGTGGCCCATGTTCCCACCTGAGGTCCAAAGGGATGGACATTGGTTGATTGTGATTACATTTGTTCTGCTTGCCCATAGATGTTCTGGGGTCATAGATGTCCATAACACGGACCTTTGTTTGAGGGAGGACAAGAGAAAGAGCAAAGTACTTTGGAACACAAAGGATACTTAAGAAGTTGCTTTGAATGAAGGGCTGCTTATAGATCAATTATTTTCCAATCTAAAAAAAGACAAAACTCACTCACTCATGTTAATTGTTGTGTGAATATACTATCTTTTGTTCACCCATTTCCCTGTGGATAAGCATTATAGGTCTTTCTAGTTTCTTAGTATTACAGTCAGACCAATTCATCTTCCCATGAGTCTTCTTGAGTGTATTTATGAGACTACCCCTAATGAATATACCCTGGAGTGGAATTTCTAGGTCATGGAGTATGTGCATTTTAAACTGCATCAGATATAGCCATATTCTACCCAAAACGCTTGCACCATTTACACTGCCACTAGCAATATAGAAGAATAGCTACTGTTTCACATCCTTGACAATATTGGATATTGTCAGTCTTTTTAATTTTGCCATGTTTTTGGGTGTGACATGGTAGAACACTGTCACTTAAAGCTATGTATCTCTGACTGGTCCCTCTGAGAATTGTAACTACTCACACATGCTTTTGATGTGTTAAGGATGGGTCCCAATCAATCATCCAACATCCTTATAAGGTAAGTATGACTCTGTCATAGCTCATAGATTTACTTCAATCCCACAGCTAGAATTCAAAGCCAGGTGATCTGAAGCCTACACTTCACTGCCCTGTATTACAGGCCCTCCCTCCCTTCATATCAATATGGAGACCGTCACATATTACTAGAGACTGAAACTCAGTGCACATACCCATCCATTGTTATTTGGTATGGTCCCGCTTGTCCCATGTCTTTGGCTAACTTACAAGCCTGAGGGCAAGACTTCTCTTCTCCCAGTGCCTTTGCACAGCTCATACACATGGTAGGTTCAAAGTGTAAGTGCGTGCGTGTGTGTGTGTGTGTGTGTGTGTGTGTGTGTGTGTGTGTGTGACAAACACAATGATGGTAGTAATAAAACCCTAGGGAAGATCACCTAAGTTGTGAAGTTGTGTAGCTTAAATGCTTCCTCTCTTTATGGACTGAAGCACCATGCAGGGTAGAATCATGTGGTTATTCCACATTCTCTTAGCCTCCCTTATAAGCTGGAACTTTCACTTTCTCTCTTTCTCGCCCTCCTCCCACACGCTTCCTCCCTCATTCCTCACCATCTCTCTGTCTGATGGAATTCAATGTATGCTTTTCATGTCGTTTGTGGTTTTTATCCTTTTTTTGACCTTCAGGGATAAATTTGCTTTGGATATTACTTGCAAGAGGCCTAGAGGAGTGATAGGAGAGAGTTTCCGATTGAGTTAAGGCAATAACCAGATAGAGTTCCTTGGGGGTGGATGATTTTGTCAACTGTATTGACTCATTTTTATTTTAAACTGGACACATCTGCTGAGGGACTTGGCAGGGGGATGTCTGTTTATCATTCAGGACTATCCACAGGGCTGGTGCGCATAGAGAGAGCCAGGCTTGATTCAGGCCTGTGTCCCAGTTGCCTGGATGTGGTCTAGGGAACCAGACTTTACATAATACACCCCAGATTAGTCATTTCGTGAGAGGTGAATATTTGCTTTTGCAAGTGTGCCTCCACAATAATCTAGAGAGATATAAAGACAGCGAATTCAGCCGAGTGTGTGTGAATGGTGCCGGTATTTGAGCCTTTGTGCCATTCCAGTCCCTAGCGATATTTTTTGAATTAAATACCATGACTCCACTTCACATGTCAGCGCTATTCAAAACATGAAATGCGGTCTGAATAGAAAGGATGTTCTGGGATCTTTCAGATGATTACTGTTGCTAGGAAAGCCACTTCCTGGTATCTTTGTGCTTGCTGTATGTCTCTCTTTGTGTACAGCTTCCAGTGACAAGCAAATGCAAAGCCCGGTATCGGGGAGGAATTGGGAAAGTTTAGAAATGTTTAAAGAACACTGCTTAAAGTTAAAAAGGGATGTCATCTACAATAATAGTTAGGAGTGGTGCTTCTTTCATGTGGAGAATTATAGCTATCAAAGAGAGCAGCGGCGGGTCTGTATTCAGGCCATTCAGGCCATCATTTTCCGGAACCTCAGAACTGGGTTATGCTTTTTTGGTGCCTCAGGAAATGACCATCTTTTGCTCCTCGCAAATATTATGCCAATTATTGTCTCTATAGTGTCAGCTCTGCTTAACTTTGCAATTCTGCAAGACTGATGGAAGGAACTGCTGGAATTTTCTCTGGGACGGAGCTGGGAATGAAATCATTGCCAGGTAAGGTAAGCCCATCATTTGTTAGGACTAGGCATTCTTCCCAACTCTGCATCAGAAGGGAGACAGGAACTGCTCATCCCAGAAACAGGAACTGCTTAGGCCCAAGGCAAATGTTTCACAAAGGCTTCCGGAGAAGGACGGGAGATGCAACGCAAGGAGGGCTGAGGTCACACCAAGCTCCGAGCTGTGCCTGGAGCCCTGCGCCATCTCCATAGAAGATTCACAGGCTGAGGGGCCTGGGATCAGACTCTTGGAGCCTCTCTGTCCTCATCTGTAAGTTGGGAATAACATATCTGTTTACTTAATAAGGCTGGTGAGAGGACTCAATGGCATTAAAGACACAAATAATTCAAGACAGCACCTGGTGCACAGTAAAGATTTCAATAAATGTTGCTTTAAAAACCCAGGAAAGAAAGAACCTGCTCTAACACCAGTGATGTGCTTCATGCTCTCACTCGCATCGCGCACCGCATTGGCTCTTCACAGAGCTATCGCCTACGTGTTGATTTACCAGCATTTTCCTGAAATAGGCCAAACAAATAATCTTCCCAGCGTAGATGCCTGTTTTCTAACCACTACTCTAAAAATAATAATGATCTTAATAAGGATCATGGGAAAATGAACACTTTTTAATCATTTTATGTTAACCACACATCTTCATGTCCATTCTCTCATTGGAGACATGTCCTTGCCAGTCACTTGGATAAAGAAAACTGAAACTCAAATAGATTTGAGTCATTTGCCTCAGGCCCCCAATAAGAACAGGACAGAGGCAGCACCCCCCTCCCCCTGACATCCCACTTTGCTTTGGCTCCACTGTGCAATGCCACCTGCCAGAGGAATATGGGGGAAGCAGAAAAAAGAGGACTGGGATGCTCAAAGGTTATGTCAATGATCACCTTCACTCCCATCTCAGAGTCTACGCTGAGTTTGTCACTAAAATTACTTTCATAACTTGCCTCCAGGAAAGGGCTGGGATCAACTGTGTCTGAAATTACGGTGGGGAAGCAGAATATGACCAAACACCTCCCAATTAGGGACTTTTCTCAGTCTGCATTTAATCCCCAGAAGAATGTGAAGCCACGGGTGCAGGGACATAATGTGGACTGCAGGATTTTAAGGATACAAAAGCTGTACATCATCTCTAAATACTGCTCTGTTCCAGGCCCCCCGCAGAGCAGGAACTGAAAGCAAGTACATTTGCTGGGAAAGGCAAACCCATCAACCTGCTGCCTGCTTGCAAACCAGATCATGGGCTGGTTTCTCAGTATAGCCTGGTCCCTGTAGGGTCCCCATTCAAGTGGAACACATTTGGGGCTATTCAGGAATGAGATCTGGAATCTGGCCTGCAGGTATTGGGACATCACTGAAAGCAAAGATGAAAATCAAAACAGGAAATGAAGGATTTATAGAGATAAATGTCTTCCTATTTTGCCCAGGCAAGAATTGACTCTATTCTCCTTGGACCTGAAATAATGGGGTAGATGGCACGTGTGAGAAGTCCTTGCTTCATAACTGCCACATTTGGAGTACTTCCCTGATGACTGTTGGGGAGAACTGACACAAATATATCCCATACTTCCAGGTCCCTCCCCCCACACACATGTAAACTCAAGGTCTGGCATCCAGAGACTCTGCCCTCACTGCTGTCTTCCTGGCACTGGAGATAAACTCTGCTTGGCACTTGATGGATGTGTCTGTTGGTGGAGAGTGGGGATGCAAAGGCACCAACAGCTCCTGGGCAGGGGTGGGGTGTGATGGATGGGATTCACTTTATCTCGTGTCTTCCCCTGAGCCAGGCTGCCTGGCTAGTCCTCCCCCAGACTTAATTTGAAGTAAAGAGAACAAGGAGTTTCATCACCTTCTGACAATTGCTAATTTGTATTTACAACCAACATTTTTGAGTGCTTCTTATATGCCAGGCACTGTGCTATGACTTTTCTATGACTTATGTTTGGCATGGAAACTGGTTTTCTCACAAACTGTGAATATTGCCTTTGAAATGTTTGAAGCAAGGGGTCATGGTTTGTCTTGAAAGTGCCACATATAGGTATATATTAAGTTTTTAAATATTAAAATTAATAAAATGAAACTTTACAATTCTACTCCCAGGAACTTTTCCTAAGAAAGTAACCAAATAACTGTACAAAGATATATTTACAGTGGTTCCCCTTATCTATTGTTTCACTTTCCATGGTTTCAGTTATCTGTGGTTAATCACAGTCCAAAAATACAAAATGAAAAATTCCAGAAATAATTTGTAAGTTTTAAATGTCACATTATTCTAGTAGCATGATAAAATCTCAGAGTGTCTCACTCCAATCTCTGGACCAGATTCACCCCTTTGTCTAGCAAACCACATGCTACCTGAGTCCCTGAGTAACTTTCTCTGTTATCAGATTATCTGTCGTGGCATCACAGTGCTTGTGCTCAAGTCCTACTAAGGCTATGTCACAGTGCCTACATCACGCATCCCTTATCATCTCATCTCCCAGGCCTTGTTTCACATTATCACAAGTACAGTACAATAATATATTTTGAAAGAGGCAGACCACATCCCCATAACTTTTTTTATAGTATACTAGAGGCCCAGTGCATGAAATTTGTGCACTTATAGGGTCCCTAGTGGATGTCAGCTGGGGCCTCCCTCCCTTCCCCTGGCTGGCCCCACTCTCTGGTCAAAGTCCTGGACAACTTCCTGGTCAAGGTAACAATTTGCATACTATGCTTTTATTATATAGGATTGTTATGATCATTCTATTTTATTATTAGTTGTTAATCTCTTACTGTGACTAATTTATAAACTCTACTTTATCATTGATATGTATTTACAGGAAAGAAACAGTTATATAGAATTCAGTATACTATCTGTAAGACATCCACCTAGGGTCTTGCAATATATTCCCTGTGAATCAGGACCAAAATATAGGATGACTGTTACAGCAAAATTTGTAACAGAAAATTTAAAAAATGACCTATACCCATAATTTGGGGATGTGTGTTTAACTGTATATATATGTGTATGTGTAGCTATGTTTATGTGCATGTTCACAAATGTAGGCATATGTAGATATGTGTGTAAACATACATGTGCATGTGCATATATAAGCATATGGGTATACATTCACACACAAGTACATGTGTACAAGTGTATATATATCTTATGTAGGAGGTACATTTAAAATATTAAAGATATATTTTAAAATAAAAGATCAAGTTTATTAAAATACTAGCTCCATATCCTTGCAGTTCATATTGATAAAAAGCCAAGAAGGATATACATATTTGAACTTCTCACATTTACTTTTTCCAGATGGGGCAGGGAGGGGAAGTTATAGGCAGAAACGTTATCTTTCTACTCTATTCCTGTATTTTAAAAAAAATAATAAGCATGCATTAATTGAAAGATCAACTTCCCCTAAATAAAGCTATTTACAATTGGAGGCTAAGGAGATAAACAGGCACCCTATACATAAGTTGTGCTGTAGTGATATATTAACCACGTAATTGCCACCAATAGTGATGAAAAGAGCCAGTTTCATAAATATTGGCACTTCTAGTCCTTAACTCATTTTATGTTCGTTTGCCTAATTAACTATTCTTATTCAGGACATTTAACACATCAAAATGGTGATTAAATATTAAAAAGGAATATTGAAAATAAAAAAAACCAGCTAACAAAATTAAGTACTTTGTGAGGTCAACACACTCACTTTTATAGGTTATCGGCTTATAAAGGCAGCAGCTTCTGGGCAAATATAACCCATTCTGATGAAAACAGAGTTAGTAAAGACCCTCTTCCAAATGAAGATGGCTCTTCTTGCAATTCCCCTCCTCCAAACACCCACATGTCTGCCTGGGCATCAGGGACCAGGAAGCCTCAGAAAGACTTGTGTGAATACTCAGTGCAAAGCTCTCACCGAGCTGCCAAGGAAAAGTGGAAATGCATAGATTAGGGCAGTGGTTGGCAAACTCATTAGTCAACAGAGCCAAATATCAACAGTACAACTATTGAAATTTCTTTTGAGAGCCAAAGTTTTTAAACTTAAACTTCTTCTAATGCCAGTTCTTCAAAATAGACTTGCCCAGGGCGTGGTATTTTGTGGAAGAGCCACATTGAAGGGGCCAAAGAGTCCCATGTGACTTGTGAGCCGCAGTTTGCCGACCACGGGATTAGGGTATTGTCAGAGGTGGAATCAATCTCCATGTCACCAAATACTAGTTTTAAAACATAGGACTTAACCTCTCTACACTGCGGTTTCCTTATCTTTCAAATAGGAATAGCACTCATCTCTCTTGAAATTTGAGATGACTGCATCTTGTCTTACATAATAGTCATTGAATAGTGTTAACAAATTAGTTGAATTCATATCAGTTCATAGGCATTTATTACGTAGTCATGCTGCATTACCAACTCTACTAGGCTCAGTGGTAAAAGAGAAATAAAATCCCCCTCAGGCCTCAAGATCTTACACTCTGAAAGAAGTTCTTTATTTTCTTTATTTTTTGGTTATTTAATTTATGAGACATACACCAAATCAGTCATAAGGCCTGATGCAAATAATGTGTTACTGCTACTAAAATAGTAAAGTTTGTCCATGACTGCCAATTTTTATAAATGTGAGGCATTTAAAGGTGATGATATTATTGTTCTCATGTTCCTTTCTTTGTTTCTTCCTCTTTTTCCCCCCTCTTCTTCATCTGTCGCTCCCTCCTCCCCTTCCTTCTTCTTCCCTTCATTCTTTCTCTCTTCCCTACAGCTTTATTGAGATAAAGATTACAGACCATACACTTAGCCTGATACACTTTCTTCAGTGGTAGGAAAAGGTAAGGGATTACTTAGCACAGGAGAATGATATATAACCTGAAGTTTTCTAGACCAGTGCTCTATTCTTACTTGTTATAATGCACTTTTATGAATACCATGTTAAAATTGCCTGTTTTATTCAGCTATAGGTTGTCTATTTTTGTAGGTGTGGGGGCAGGGATGGGCATCAAAAATCTGAGTGTATCATGGCAAATGCACATAACCCATCAGGAGTGCTGGGTCAGAAAAATGATGATGCAATCCACTTATCTAATGCAGTGCTGTGCAGAGAGACTTTACAAATATACTCCTGCTCTCTGGGAGCTTTCAAAATGTGTGGATGGAGACAAATGTAAGGACCTAATTTATTTGGTAGATAAGAGAATTAATTGCTGTTATCTACCACAAGCATGAACAGGGCGTTGGGGGAGCTGCTGTTGCTCTTCTATACTGGGGGAAGACTTCCTGGAAGAGGCAGGGTTTGGGGAACTCTGACTGATGAAAGGAGAAGAGTGTGCCAAGACCTGTCATAGGGAAGTCCAAGCCTGGGAGGCTACCTATCTTTCCTTCTCTAGGGTGCCTTGCTACAGAGAGACACACACTGAGTGATGACAGCTAATAGAGGCAACATTTTCTCTTCATCCATGAACCATTTTAATCAAACCATAGAGAACTCAGAAACAAACACATCATGTGCATCTCTCTCCCACCTCGTCTTTCTCCCTTTTCTTGTAAGAGTGATTCACGGTAGATGATTACTCTTTGTCTCAGCTCTAGGGAGCAAGCCAACGGGAGGAGGATAAAAATGCAGAAAGAGGAGAAAACAATTAAATCAAAGAACCAGAGTCCCATCATGCAGCCGGTCAAGCAACTCTCCAGAGCTACTCCATGCCCTGACTCACTGGTCTAAGGTGCTTCATCCCTATGCGTCTGGCACTGAGCCCATGGCCTTCACACTCCCACCAAAGGGTACAAGAGAGTGTGCAGGGTTCCGTGGATGCTTTGCCTTCCTCAGGCCAGAAGGGACTCCATGCAGCACCAGTCCTAGCACTTGCCTCACTGCAGAAGAATTGGGAAAGGTAGAGGGAGAGATGGATTGCAGGGCAAGCATTCTACTCTTTGCCACACTAGTGAGTTTAAATGATTGACAATAAAAAACAACAACACAATACATTATTGAGCACTTGCCTATAACTAAATGCTCTGTGTATAATGTCTCATTCTCTTAACGATTAGCACAGTTTGATCCCCAGTAGGGGATATGCAGGAGGCAGCTGATCAATGATTCTCTCTCGTCATTGATGTTTCTATCTCTTTCTTCCTCTCCCTTTCTCTCTGAAATCAATAACATAAATAGATAGATATAGATAGATAGATAGATAGATAGATAGATAGATAGACAGATAGATAAGCACAGTGGAGCGTAGGTGGGTAAAGAGATGATAAGGTCAAATAGATGAAAACAGAGCCAGAGCTTGAACTCAGGTCTGACAAATATTAAAGCCCAAGACCTCAACCTCCATTAAGACATTGCCTCCTTGCTATATATGTTAAGGAAATTGGGGAGAAAGAGGATGTCAGAAGCTTAGGGTTGGCTATATATGCAGATTTTTTAAGGGAAAATAAAGTTGTACTTTTAAAAAAATATATTGTATTGATTTTTTACAGAGCGGAAGGGAGAGGGATAGAAAGTCAGAAACATTGATGAGAGAGAAACATCAATCAGCTGCCCCTTGCACGCCCCCTACTGGGGATGTGCCCGCAGCCAAGGTACATGCCCTTGACCAGAATCGAACCCGGGACCCTTCAGTCCTCAGTCTGACGCTCCATCCACTGAGCCAAACCGGTCTCAGCAAGTTGTACTTTTGAATAGAGCTGTTCCATGGAACTTTGTGCAAAGATGAAAATATTACTATGACTGTGTGATCCCAAATGGTGGTCATGAGCCACATGTAGACACTGATCACTTGACATGTGGCCAGTGTAACCTAGGAACTAAATCTTTAATTTTAATTAAAATTGCACTGTGATACAACAGGGAGTTAATAGTGTGGTCATTTAACTTTCTATGTGTAAATGCCTCTTTGGAAAATAGAGTGAAGTTCTTTGAAGTAAGAAACCATAATTTACTCACCTTTATGTCTGCTTTAGCTTAGGCAGAGTACTTTGCAGGTATAGATTATTACTTGACACTATTTTGCTATAGAAATTTCTGGCTTATAAAGAATGTGGACTTGCCTAGAAAGGATGAAAGGACTCTAAGGCTAGATCTAATAATCAATTTGCCTCACTTTCATCCTATCTACAAGACATGTCTCATCAGTAATGAGACATATTTCGGTATCTTTAGAATTCCTTGTTTCTAAGGTTTAAAAATACTGTTTTGGGGGGCTAGGGAGGAGAAATGAGCATGGAGGTAGCATTTTCTATACTCACTTTAAAAAAAGAAAAGAAAATGAAGATCTAGTTTAAAATGCTTTTATACCAAACAGGAACAGAATGAAATAGAGAAACTTAATGGATCTCTTTCTGTGAATAAAATGACAGATAAAATATCTATTTTGCTCACATATTTTTCATTCACAGACAGTTCATTTCAGTAAATATCTTACCACCTGCACTTGTCTATTTTCCAAGGTTTTTGGGAAATTTCCAATAAGTTCAGTTGGACTCTATAGTTGGTATTTATGAGACGGTGCTTAAAGGAAAATTGCATCAAGGATATCATCGGCTCAATTTTTTTCTGTGTTTTTCTTGAATGGGTAGTTGCCAAGCTCTCAAAATCCTTATCAGGTCATAACTCAAAGATACACGTGGCCACCACAGCTGGGTGAGTACTTACAAAGCACTCTCCTGCCCCCAGCCTTTTCCTGGTATGTCTCTCTCCTGTGGTGCTTACCTTCATGTGGCCTACAAAGAGGAGCAGAGGCAGCTCTACACTAAGAAAAATGCCTCTGTGGTCTCTGCATAGAGCAACTCCTGTCCTCGGGAGTGGGTAGGGAAGTCTTTACCTGCTCTATGTATATCAAGGTTTCTCAGCCTCAGCAATGTCAGCATTTTGGGCCACATCATTCTGCTATGGGGACTGTCCTGTGCTCTGTAGGACGTTTAGCATCCCTGTTTAGCAACATCTCTGGCTTTAACCCAGGATATGGTAACAGCATCCCCTACCTAGTCATGACAACCCTAAATACTTTCTGACGTTGTCAAATGTCGCCTGCGGCAATACTCTCCCCACTCTTTACCTAGGTGACTCATATTTATGTTTCGGTTCTCAGCTCACTTGTCTCCCGAGGGGAACACGATATGGGTCATGTTCTGTGGTTGTCACTCTCTTAGGACCTTTAAAGCATATTCTCTCAGTGTGTATCTATACATTCACCCATGACCATCACACCAGCCCTAAATTATCATCAAGATGTATGTGGCAAGGACAGTGAAGTTTTTCCAGTAAGTAGCTTACTTTAAGAATTGCCTGACATTTTCAGGGTTCAGAAATACTGATCACTTCTTTATCTCTGTCATACAAGAAAGGCCAACAGCACCTGTACATCTGTAGAGTCTACTCACTCCCTGGTGTGAGGGTGTTAGCAACAAACTTTGGGGTGGATATGACCAGAAATTTTCTTTAATGGAATGATGCCAGGACTGTCAAGACCTCAACATCGCTTAATGGTGAAGGAATCCATTTTCTGTTTAGAACTATTCTGTAAATCATTTTTTCCCATCAGGATAACTAGACTGTAAAACCCCACAGTAACAGCAGTGTCCAAATGGTCCAGGTAAGACATCAGACCTTCTGCTAATTTATTCCTCTAACAGATACTTAATATTTGTTGGCTAGAAGCATGCGATTATTAGGTGTCATATTCTCGACTACAGTTGTGCCAGAAAATAGACAATGAACACAACTGAGCATGCATCCTGCCATCTTGGAATAGAGTCTGGAAGAAAGATGACACTAACCAAATACTTATATCAATGAACATGTGGCTACACACTGAGATTATTTGCTTCAAATATCCTAAAAGAGTGACAACCACAAAACATGTCTCTCTGATGATGACACTTGTACAGAGAATGGAAACATAAATAATAGTCAACTAGTAAAGTTAGGGGGCAGGGAGTATTCCAGACAAATGGAGCAGTGGGTAGAGTCTAGTGCAGAGAGGGATTAAGATAAGTAAAAAACTGGGAGAACCCCAAATGGCACAAGAAACACAGGGTGAGGTCCTGCGAGAGGAGGCCAAGTTGCTAAAGCTCATGTGCTGTGCCTAGTTTCCATGAGGTCTGCTGCTCCTCACCCCATCAATAGACAGTCACTGATGGACTTTAAGCCATCAAGCAAAGAATTATATCTGAATGTTGCAGAGATCTCTAGTTGCAGTATGGAAAATTAATTGAGAGGCTGTATGGAATGTGGTGTGAAAGAATGAACTCAAGTGGTTGTCCAGGTGAGAGAAGAGGGTGTTAAGCCAGGAGGGCCTAATAAAGGAGGCTGGAAGAATGAGTGTTAATTACTTGGAAGATGAACCAACAGGGCAAGTTAAGAGATTTGACCACAAGGCCCCTGATGGGGCAGACTAGTTACCGCTGGGTGTCCTTTCTGATGGGTTGAAATCCTTGCTGAGCCAGTGTTCAATACATTCCTAATAACTTCTAGAAAAATCAGAGAGGAGGCTAATCAGGGTGCCTCTTAAGACTTTGAAAGGCTGGAACTGTCATTTGTCCAGAGGGTGAGTGGTAGAAGAGAAGCAAGTTTGTGCTAGAAAGTCATGAGCTTGTATTGGACATGTTGAACTTGGGGTGTCTATAATACAGAAGAACAGGTCTGGTTTGCTGCCCTGCAAGGGAGGAACTTGCCCAGAGATGAGAATTAACTAAGGGTGGTCATTTTATAAAACATCCGTTAGCCATTTCGTACCTACCGTGTAATTTGAACAATTATTTGGCCAGAGGTTGATTATTTTTAGCAAATAATAATAAAAATGTATTTTTTTAAAAAAAAAATTGTGTATGTCAACAGCAATTTCCCTCATTTCAGCTAGGCCTTTAATACAAGAAAGCATCCTGTGCACAGTTCTCTGCACCGGTCCCCAGGAAGGAAAGGACATTGACAATATCAGGAATGCTTTGTCTGCTTCTAGATGGAAACAATCACTTACCATGTTGTCTTACCCAGGACATCTGTAGGAGAGGTTCTCCTTTCCTTCACCTTGCTTCTGCTCAGTGTCTTAATCCCAAATTGCCTTTAAAGATAGAATTTGCCTCCCATTACATTATTTCTTCCTGTACAGAAGAGACCAAGTGTTTGTCATTTACAAGTGCCATGTCATTACATTCCATCCCACAGAGTAAAAATGTGAAATGATTAAATGACAAAATGCCAGATCCCTGCCAAAATTTTTAAAGTGGCATACTTTTATTTGTAGATGGGAAGGCTATTAATTCTTATATTGACTTTGCCATATGAGATGATGCAAAGGGACTGGTACATAGACAAGTAGGTGCAATGAGGTGAGGTCCTAAGCCCTGATTCCAACCTAAGCAGAAAGAGCTCTCTGAGTCTGGAGCATCCTTCAGGCCACAAATCCAAAGCTAAACAAATTAGTTTAGACAGTCTTGTCACCTGATGAATGCAGAGTGACAGGCATCAAAATACAACCTGACTGGAGTTTTTATTGAAAAGAAAAATGGTAACGGAAAACAGGTGGCTGAGGAAATAATATGGTCTGTATGCCTTTCACTCCCCTCTTTACCACTTTTTTCCACTAGCACTTATTGGAAGATTGAATTTTATTTTATTTTTCTTTTAAGGGAAAAAGAGCATACAAAGAACATTTCATTTATATCATCAAATTACCAGAAGTATCTGCAGTTGGTTAAATAACAATTCCCCGCCCCTCAGGCTAAAATCTCTCATGTACGGATCTTTGAAAGAGAGTTAAAAATTACATTCTCTGAACTATATATGTTTTAAGCTTCTCAAGTTCAAGTCTGTATGACCTCCAGTGTTTGAGGAATTGTGAAGAAACCTGTTCTCACCTGCCACTTCTCTACCGGTGATAGACTGCCTTCCTGGCAACCCCTTCATTGCCCAGTTCCAGCAAGAACATTCCTGTAACCACACCCAAGTTACAGGTTCCTTTGTTCCCTCTTCCAGGAGGAAGTCTGTTTTTCTTTGTTGGGGACGAGAGAAACACCCTATGTCCCTATGTCTCAACCTGGTCACTTCTATTGGGTCTTCTTTCTCAGGCATTCTCTTGTCTCCAGAATTCTCTGCCCTGACTTGGTTTGGCTTTTGTTTTACTTTTCTCTTAACTATTTTCGTTCATATAAGCTAATGTCTTGTCATTTGAGTTCCATTTTTCAGCCCCTGCTATTATGTTTGGTGTAGAATCTCCTTTTCTTGTGAAGTGTTCTTGGGTGAACGTTGAGTAGGGAAGTGGAAAATAAAATCAAGGAACAAGAGTGTTGTCTTGTTACATGTGGACACTTGCAACAACTTGATCATTTTAAAGCAGAAGACATCAAACACTAATAAGCACCTAGATTTATAGACAATAATAACTCCGTGTTTCCAAGATGGTCAACAACCTTTGCTTTTGCTCTAGCTCAGGGATCATGCCACTGCTTTGCTTCTGGCATATTAGCAGGGTACAGAGAATATGCTTTTCCAGGAAAAGTACCCATAAGTGGACAACAGCCACTTTGTCAGGAGCTCATTTGGCTTATAGGAAATCCTTTTGGAAAGATAGCACTCTGTCAGACAATCCACTATTTTATTTGGATTTTAATGAATCACGGCATCTTTGTTTAGTCTCTGTATTGTCTTCACTGAATAGTAAGTACCATGTAGTCAAAAGCTTGTAGCTGCACTGCTTCAAGCAGAAAATACTACCCTATTCTAACTTCTCTCCCCCCTCCCCATTATTTCTTTAGACTTTTATTGACACATTTCTAAGGCGCTAGCTTTTATTTGAAAGGTGGTGAGAACCAAGGGTTCTCCTGGAAGACAATACACTGAAGAAAATTAGAGGACTTTTTTCTTTCTACATAGATGGTTTTGTCACTCTGTTATAAATCATGAATGCATACATTAGCTGCCAAAAACAGCTCAAATGGCTGCACGAAAGACCCTGAAATAATAGGCTGGTTCCTTCCATATCTGCAACAGAGATCATATTATGCATGTTCTGACCAGCACACATAGAACAGGGGGTTAATCTAAGAGCTTTGTCACATTGTTTGGCCTGTGGGTATGATGCATATTTTCATAAAGAAATTCTGCTCTTCTATAAGTCACTCACCTCTCCTGACACACTGGGCTTCTCCTTTGTGATGACTGTTCATTTTCTCATGAAGTCTACATCTGTCTGGGTGTTCAACTAAGTTTTCCAGGTGAGTAGTGAAGATGACAGACACTGTCCCTGAGGTAACTGAGCTAACATATTAGTAGGAATGTCTGAGAAAAAACAAGCTAATAAGCAAGACAGTTTCAGATGGTGAGAAGTGCTATGAAGAGATGATCACACAGAGCAGTGTAACTGAGGCTGAGTTAGGACTGGACTAATAGACATGGTGAAGTTCCAGAACGCTCCCAAAAGAGGTGACATTTGAGCTGAGGATGAACACTGGAGTGCCAATCATGTTTTGGTCTGGGAAAGCATGTTCCAGGAAGTGGGAATGGCAGGTATAAAGACTGTACATTAGGATAAAGCTTGGGCAAGAAAAATTCCTGTGTAGCAAGTTGGCATTACCCACAGAGAACTACAGAGAAGATAAGAATTTAAATCAGAGCAGTCAGCAGGGTCCTGATCACAAAAAGACTTTCAAATTTAGGATGGTCTCTTCTTTTCTCTATTCATTTTGTTTTCAGAGTGAGTTACATATATCACTTCACTTTCAGAACAATAAGAAACACCAATGCGATAGAAGTTAAGTGATTACCCAGTGATATTCTGGGGCATAAATGAGTTGCTAAGTATTGGTCAATGTATAAAATTTACCTTTATACACCAAGGGACATGTATATGTATGGCAAAGTCTGTCAGCTGCAATGAGGGGATTCTAAAGGGTGCCACTGTCATGTGGAGTAGAGTATACTTATACTGATAGTAAGAGAGCCCCTTCCCCTTTTGCTGCCTTGAATGAGGGTCTGATGCTGAGACCTGTAGCCACCATTTTAACATCAGGACCAGTGAAAGCAAGATAATTTGAGAAATTCTGACTTTAGATTAGATATCCTTGAAGAGCTGAGCCAGGATCAGAAACCATCTACATCAAGACTTCTTGTTAAGAGAGAGAGAAATCTGAGTTATTTAAAAATAACATGACAAGAGCATAAAAAAGGGTTCAGATTGTCAAAAGAAGAGCAATTGTTTACTGAAAATGGGAGAATTTGTTCATGAGTTTGTAAGAGAACACAGTTTGGGCAGCAAACAGTTCTCTGGAAGCCCAGGCCCAGAGATGGGCCATCTGTCCCTCATGACTGCACAGAAAGGAGGTGGTGCCAATGGCAGTCCGCCAGATGGTCTAAGTACAGTTGACAGGGCAGCCTGGTAACACTGGAGTGACAATCAAGTTATATTTATTACTATTTTAGCATGGCTTTGAGATTTTTATTCTTCTCAAGAATCAATCAACCCTCTAGTAATCAAAGAATTAAAAAGGAAAAAAAGAGGTCTGAGCCACTAAGAAAGCCAGGTTAACAGAAGAAAGACCCTTCTCAAATTGCGACATGTCTGGCCTAAGTGATGCTTGTTATTACCAAGATACACATGGAATCATTGTCCAAATGAAAAGCACTACTTATACAAAAGGGCTACAGTTCCCTGGCTGCATTAGGGACATATGCCTTCCATGTCCTCAATCCTACTCTTTCCCTAGTTACCTTTTAAGATATGGAAAGATTGGTCGATGTTTGTGCTTTTCAAATATGGGTGTGAGTGAAGGGGTATATAAGAATCAGATAGTTTTCTTCAACTTAAATTTTGAGTAGAAACCCACTAGATCAAAGACATATAGTGAGAGCATCACAGTTGAAATAAAGGGGTGCAGAGTGCCATGGGTGCCACCTCCTTTGTGAGCAGTCATTGAGGGAGAGTGAGGGTGGGACAGAGGTTCACCTGATCAAAGACCTGTAGAGGAGAGCTGTAAACATGCTCAGGCAACACCAAGTGTGGAAAGGACACAAGGGACATCATAGGAATGCACCTGGAAACATGCCTGGTGAAAATGGCATCTGGGGTTCATTGTGGCTTAGATGGTTTTTACTCAGAGTCCTGGTCTTTAGTATTCATAGCCCCACTTTATCCTCATTTGAGGATACTGATTAAGAGATGGATTTTGATGCCAGAAGGCTTGTATACAAAGTCTAGCTCTACCATTACCAGCTGTGTCACATTCAGCATACTACTTGACCTCTTCGAATATTAGTTGCACATCTGTGAGATGGCGATAATTACCAAGGATATTCATAATTTAAATGACGTATCCATGGTCATTCTCAAACAGGAGACTTTAAGTTTCAAACGCTAGACCTTTTGAAACTTTTAATGCAGTGCTATTGTTTCTAGCCACAAGAAGACTTTTGTGCAGATTCACAAATGATGTGAATCTTTGTGTTATTAATCCTCACTTGAGGATATTTGTCTATTGATTTTGGGGGGGAGTGTGGAAGAGAGGGAAGACAGAAAGAAACATCGACATGAGAGAAACACATTGATTGGTTGCCTCCTGCACATGATCCAACTAGAGTCTGGGCTGGGGAAGAGCCTGCAACCACGGTACAGGCCCTTGATCAGAATCAAACTCACCTGGGACCCTTTGGTCCACAGGCTGATGCTCTATCCACTGAGACAAACCGGCTAGGAGTCTTGAGAAAAAGAGAAAAGAAGAGAGAAAGGGAGGAAAACTAGAAAGAAGGAAGATTTAGCAACTATAGATACCTAGACTTTTGCAAAAGATAAATGATCTGGAATGCCTTTGAGGTAACCATCATTGGCCACCCATTGGATTTAAGAAGCTATTCACATCTTTTCCCAATGGAATGATTTTGCCAAAATTTATGATGACCAAGAGGTAGATGCTGAGAAGTAAAGCAACTTTAATAAGTTGAAGCAGTAGCTTCAACTTTTATAGATAAGTTACTGAGATGACGTGCTACATTCCTGACTTATTGATGGGTCAGCCTGGATTAAACCAGAAAGGTCCTCATTGCTGAATGTATGATGCCAGGACAAATGAATGGCAATCAAGTGATGTAGACCATGTCTGGGTGGGGCCTGCAGAATAGCTAAACAAAAGGTAAAGTTCACAAACCTTTTTTGCCAATTAATTAATCAGATGAATAATCGGAGAGCAAGGTCGTAAGAAAATAGGAAACAAGATAGAAACAAGAAGCTCTTGCTTCTCCTCATATTTTCCTAACTTCACATTGAGTTCTGTTTCCCAAGATGGATATTTGTCTATCAACTTAAGATAGATAAGGAATTGTTGGGGGAATGGTGATAAAACAAGAAGGTCAAAACATATTTAAACCTCCAAAACCAGGGGCCAGAAGTCTGAATTGTGTCCGAGTTAACTCAGATACAAAAGAAGAAACCTTATATTTCCCCCTTTACGGTTGAAGAAAAAACTTGGGACACTCATCCAGTCTAAACCTTCCAGGGCAAAACTGTGAGGGGCACCAACACAAATCTATCCATTCCCAAAGGTTTTCCTACATGGAAGATCCTGGCTGAACTGGAGGAACCTTACAATCCCTCCTTCAACATGATAGCAGCCGAGAAACAGTCATTTAATGAAACACCAGCAAAGGATGAAGTCGACCTGAATTACCTTGCACCTTCAATTTCCAGCCTAAAGCAGCATGGCTCACTTCACTTTTGAAAGTAATTGTAATGAAGTCTCTCCAAAAATACTAGAGTCTGCCTTTCCAGTATTTATTTTGGAAAGGTAGGCCTCAGACAAGTAATTTGCAGTATTATTAATATAACTATGTTCATACAAATCTGATAACAATAGAAGCACATTTTTATTGAGAGAAATCTTACATTAAAACTGGAGCTCATATCTGGCCGACTTCGGTGGGTTAACCAAAAATAGAAATTGGCTTATGTATCTTTCCATTTTTAGGGAAGGTGAAGATATGGGTTTCGACACTTGATTTTCTTAGCTTAGGGAGCACTGCAGGCTAAACTGCATTGGCCCTGAGGGACTCCTTGCTATTGGCAGCCCTGGGCAGGGTGAGGTTTTTAAAATTCATTTCTGATATCCAGTTGACATGGATTTTTTTAAGTGTTTAAAATTATACTGGTCCCTACTGCGGCCTCAAAGAATTCTGTTCTTCCTGGCGCCTGGCTCTTGCTTCTCCTCACATTTTCCTAACTTCACATTGAGTTCTGTTTCCCAAGATGGATATTTTTCTCTCAACCTAAGCAGGAAAGAAATGTGTGAACAATGTGGAAGCAGGGAGAGCCAGGAGCACCTGTAATGCCCCGAGCTGGCTACCTACTGACACCTTCTTCCCCCAGTGGCCTCGTGGGAAGAGAAGGGAGGGCACTGGAATAACACGAGCAGGGGCCTGATGAATGTGGATGACTGACGCTGGTGACATACAAAGCTCTCACTGGAATTAGGACTAGATGGAGGCCACTATTTTGTTTTTCATTCGCACCTTCCCTTGGGGGCTGGCATTCCTATAAAGGGGGAGTGATGGACAGACAGTACCTTCTCTTCCAAACTGGCCCTTAGAGACCTAAATGGAACAGGTAGAGCTACAGAGCTCCTAGAAGCTAAAAGTCTACACCCATATGAAAAGGTACTTGGTCAGGTTTTAGAATGTGCTATGAGGCTAATGAATTTGCTATTAGGGTAATGGTTGGAAAAATAATATGCCTTCTGCTTAAACAAAAACTACCATGATGGGCATTATGAAAAACTTGTTAGATGAGAAGTTTGGAAAAGGTTGAATTTCTCTTCCTGACTCTAAAACTTACTATCTGTGTGACTTTAAGCAAGTCATTTGTCTTCTCTGAATCTCCCTTACACATCTGTAAAAGAGCAATTAGGACTGTCATCCTGCCTACATCACACTAATTTTATTGGAATCACGTGAATTCATGTGTAGGACATTGCCCTGAGTCAGAAAGCTGTATACACCCACTTGATATTATCACCAGGTTATATTTTGTTTGTTCCCTATTCCTAACTTCAAATTCCTTAGAGGGAACAAGAGCAAGGCAGAGACCAAACAGCGTTTTTCTCCTCCACTGTCCACCCCAAGGCTCCATATCATAGTAGCCGGGCAATGACTTAGGAAAGAAATCGGTTTTAAGGGCCAATGAGTGAAAGCTGTTTAGCAAATGGGATGCCATCACCCCTGAGGTGGTTGGCAGTTGGAGGCATCCTTAATGTCAAGCATAAATCATTTATGCACATGAGACATTTATGATGTGGAACTATAAATAATGACCAAGGATTGACAGCAAAATGTAGGTGGGACTCTTACCAATTTCCACACACAGAAGAGAACTCTTTTGTGAGGTTGGAAATATAAGAAACAGGATTATAAATACTTGGTGTGTATTTGTAATATATTAATATATATGTAGCACAATACATGTGCAGATGGCATATATATGTGTATATGTATATGTATATGCATATGTATATGTATATATGTGCATGTATACACCATTTATATCCAAACATATATTATAGATGTATATGTATATTCATTGTATATGTTATACACATGTATATATTTGAATTGACATTTGCTAGATGCTAAATAAAGAGCAGGCAGAAATCAGCTTCTGTAGAGGATGAGTCAGTGGAGAGACTTTCATATTTCAATGAAGAAATTACAATTACTAAAACCTGTATTTCTGCTTATCTGGTCTGACTCCCACCTAACTAATCACTCTAACCTAATCTAATGCAATATAACTATGGAATTTGCTAAACTCACTTATGGAATTTGCTAAACCATTCTTAGTTTGTACAAAAAAAAGATAATGGTTATTAAAATGCTAGAGACCCAGTGCACAAAATCCATGCACAGGTAGGGTCCCTAGGCCTGGCTGGTGATCAGGGCCAATTGGGGACTTGCAGTTGCTGGCCTGGCCTTCTTTCATTCTGTGCCACCCCCTGGTGGTCAGCACATGTCATAGTGAGCGGTCAAACTCCCAGGTCAGTTGAACTCCTGAGGGGATAATTTGCATATTAGCCTTTTATTATATAGGATTAACATTTCTACATGAATAATTGATTTTTTAAATGAGGATGGGAAAGCAGTCACATTTCATGGAATTTTCTGTTTTAATAAATTGTGAAATTCTTATAGCTTTTAACATTGGTGAAAGCTACGTAACAGTCCTGCTTAGTGGTGAATGTCTTTAGGTGAGTGGGGGAGTGGTGATAGTGTAAAGATAATCCTTTTATCACCAATTTTCTCAAAGAACATTTATGCATCTTCCTGGAAAGCACTTATTATCAGCTCCTTTAGAAATACTGACACAGCGAATGGTATCTAAATCATGGACACCTGCCCTCTACAAAGGTGGTTTCTCCCCAACCATGTATCAATGGCTACTTTCTTTGTGGCTTGGCTCTCCATTGGTCCTCATGGATAGGGGTGGAGATCTAAACAGAGTTATTCACTGCACATATGTTTATTAAGTATGTGCTATGTGCCAGACACAGTCCTTGGCACCAGGCTACAGCCAAGAACAAGCACCCCAAAATTTCTGCCCTGATAGAGATGACTTCTCATGGGTGGCAGTGGTCAAAGCAGTTTGAGAGATATTAAACACAAAATAAATAAGAATTTTAAAAGGTCATGTGATAGAGAGGGAGTGGGAGGTTTTGGATGGGGAGCCTCCTTTTGAGGGGCTGGTGAGAGTCAGCCCATTCAGGAAGGGGACATTCACAGGAGCTGAGATGTGAAGTGTGAGAAGAAAAAGACAAGGTCAAGATCACATGGCAACATGCTTCACGCAAAAGAAAGAGTTGATGCAAAGACTCTGAGCTGGGGACAAGACTGGCGTGGATCAAGGGACAGACAGGCAGGGAAGAGTGGCTGAAATATAATAGAAAGAGGAGAAGAGTGTACATTCTTGTGGGAAAGTCCTTTAGGACATGGAAAAAAATTAAAACTAAATGAATTCACTGAAAAGATTTTGGAAAGTTTTAATCATGAAAAGTGATGTAGTTGGTTTTGCATTTTAAAAGGATCATCCTGCCTAGTGTTTGAAGAATGGGAAGATCTTCTCCCTCTCAGCCCCATGCAGCTTTTTCCTAGGAAGCCTGCAGGAAAAACCTTGTAATTGGCTATGGTCAGGTCAAAAAGATCACCAGAGATGTTGAGCCAGGAACCAGACTCCAAATAGACTGCCCTATATCATTATTACCATAAGCCCCGCACCCCCTTTGTTTCCTACAATAGCTAGAGTAGTTTCCGTTGCTTGCAGCTGCTATGAAAGCTTAAAAATTGGACCCCAAAGTGAGACAAGGTTAAATAACGAGAGACCCTGAGGGATTTTAACACGATGAATATAAAAACTAGAAAAACAGGCACCGCTGCCCATGTTAGGAAGACACCTGGAAGAGATACTTTGCAGACCCCAAATTGGGACAAGAATTTGAGCCTGTAAAGGATCGATAGATTCAGACAGCCCAACACAGGAACAGGAGCTTGAGGACATGAAAGGGGAGCAATGCCACCTATCTCTGAGATCAGCTGTTGGCGCTTTCCCCCCAGAAATTTATTTTATATAACAAGGATGATAAGAGGAGAGACCAGCTTCTCTAATGTTTCTTTTTCATCCTTGTATGTAGCTGGAGACCTCCTGGCTACTAGGAAGGGGGGTGGCTGCTGTATTTCCAATAGGGGATATTAAAAATGATTTTTCAAATGGCACAGATCTGTAGCCCCCTGCTGCTCTGGGCTTTTCTCTTTTGGAATCATAAGGAGGTCCGGTGGGCTTGAGCAAGGCATTTGGGCAAGAGGAGCACTTGGAGATCCCAGGAAGGTTGCACTTTATCAACCAATATGGAGGTATCTCAGCATCTTCACAATGATAACTGCTCTATCTGTGCAAGCAGTCAATTGTCAGCACTGACTCTAGAAATCAGGCAGAAAAAGGAGGCAAGGAGAAGGGCATGGGGTAGTATTTAGCCGGGCTTCCTATTTTTTCATTTGGGAAGAGATATTCTCCCTAGAGATTAAAACGCAAATCTCATTGGGCAACAGCAAGTCACATGACCACTGCTTACCGCTAGAGGTTAAGGCTTTGCGTTCCCCTTGACCTCTAAGATCAAGGCAGACAAGGGAAAAGGCAGTTGCGAATGGCTTTTGGAAAGTCAGTTCCCAATTTCGGCCACAGCTTACCGTTATGATTTGGGAAGGACACAAAAAAAGGCCAATTCATCTGTCCTCGAGGTGGGCAAATTGAGAATGAGGATGTCAGAAAACAAAAAGCCCAACTTAAAGTAATGCATTATATTTTGAACACTGAATGTTTGACAATACATTTCACGGCTCATTTCCTGCTACTTGTGAATGCTAGTAAACACTCAGAGAGCGGATTCACATTTTTCATGTCAAATATCCTTGCAGTTCTCCCTCCTCCAGCTTGTCACCCGTTAAACAGACCCTATGAGGACAGTCTGTTCACACTATAATCTCCTGAGACTCTAAACCTTAATCTGTTTTACAATTTCTATTGTTTTTCACTAAAAGGTTATTCCAGGAATATTTTATAGAGCACATTCATTTTCTTGGCTGAGAACAAATTGGATAATCAGAGGCCCTCTCACCAAAGCTGAATCTCCCTTCCCAATCCAAACTTAAGAATTTCATGCAGATTACTCATGGCCATCTATCTAGTTAATTCAGTGTCATTATTTTTCTCTAGTCTGGGCAGATTTACCCTTCCCTGCAATGAGCTTATCTCATCATAAGGCCCTGGAGTTGGAGTCGCTGAAGTCCACACATCCACTCTCAGGCCTGGAATCCAAGAGCTGTCAAAGTTTCCACTAGAAGGAACAATTCATTAAAAAATAATGCAATTTGTCAGGCCAGTGTGGCTCAGTGGTCAAGCATGTACCTATGAACCAGGAGGTCACGTCTCAATTCCCAGTCAGGACACATGCCAGGGTTGCAGGCTTGATCCCCAGTCTGGGGATGTGCAGGAGGCAGCAGATCGGTGATTCTCTCTCATGCTCTTCCTCTCTCTCTCTCTCTCTCTCTCTCTCTCTCTCTCCCCCTTTTCTCTCTCTCTCTCTCTCTCTCTCCCTCCCTTCCTCCTTCTCCCTTCCTCTCTGAAATCAATAAAAGTATATTTTTAAAAATTGAAACTTACTATTTAATCTTTTTTTTAAATATGAAAGGTTCTAACTTTGCAAATAGTAACATCCTCTAAATATTTGGTTTGCCTTTAATTTCATTCCCCAGCCCACCCCCTTCCTGTTCCTAGCCTACATCTCACTTACTATCCTGGTAACGGTTTATATTGTGCTTCCTTTCAAAGGCTTTCTCTGTCCCCCAAGACCAAGAAGAAACTTGGAAAGAACTAGCTGTACTCACATTTCTAATATCCTGTTAAGTATGCATCAAATGCACATGCAATGCTTTCCAAAAGTAGAATGGAAGCCACTCAGGTAAGTTAGAATTTTAAGGAGTCTTATTAAAATAAATAACAACCAAAAAAAGGTGAGGAGATATAGGCAAAACTAATTTTAATAATATATTTTCTCTAACTGAATATGCCCATCTTAATACCAATTGTCATGCAATTGATATAAAATATTAATGGGATATTATATATGCTTATGTAAATCCAGTGTCTCTTCACCAGTCACAGTTTCAGTGCTCTAAGCCACATGGAGCAATTACTTTTATAATGGATGGCTCATTTCTATAGTATTGGGATGTGCATTTGTGTTTCTTCCCCATTGCACTCAAGAGCAAGGAATATATTTATCTTTCATCATTGCACCCCTAGCACCCAGCACACAGTGGAAACTTAATAAATGTTTGATGAAAAATAATTGAACAATGCCATCTCTGCTACTGTTTAATCATGTGACTTCAGGTTAGTTGATTTCTCTGGAGCTCCTAGACCTTATTAAAGAAGAGGATGTCATATTCCATGATTGCCAAGGTCCCCATAAATGTAAACATTCTAGGTCACTTAATTCAGTTCTCTCTCTCTCTCACTCTCTCTGACTCATATAAAGCCTCTAAAAACATGCCCTTGATTTTCATCAACAGTGTTTTAAGGTCAGGGTACACCTAAATTTACCATGCTCCACATTTCCACATTTCCCAATGGGTCTTTGGATCTTGGAGACATTTAGCATTATGACACTGTTCCTTTTAGAACAAAGTTGTGTCCATTGTTTTTCTTGAATTATGAAATCAAATATCTTCATAGTAGAAATTTGGGAAATATAGGAAAGTACTCAGCAAGCAAAGTGATGATATAGTTAGCTATGCTCAGAGAGCAACACAGTCAAACATTAGTGTCTATCCTTCCAGTATAATTTTCTCTATTTATTAGTAGTAATAAGGGTATTAATACATATTTGGTTCTCCTCTTAGGAAAAAGGGGGGAGTAATAATGTACAACCTTTTTTAAAAAATTATCCTGTTACTTTGCAATATTTTGGGAACATACACCCTGATCATCAATTTTTTAAAAGCATAATGTTGCTGAGGCTAATGTATAGCATTATATGACTATATGTAGTTGCCACCTTAAGGAGATGAAGGAGCAAACCAAATGAGTCTCTGGGGAAGATTTCTTCTGGTGGGGAAACAGCAAGGGCAAAGGCTGGGAGGTGGGACAGGCCCAGCATGCCAGTATGGATGAAGAAAAATAAACAAGGTAGAAAGAGGTGGAACTGAGATCAGAGTAATGTTGGTGACACCTTCCTCTGAGGGATAAGGGAAGCCATTGTCAGGTGTTAAGCATCACAAGTAATGGGGGAAGAAGGATGGGACTAGTGTCTAGTAAATAGAGGCCAGGGATGCTGCTAAATACCATCAATGTCGAGGATGGCCTCTGGCAATAAAGAGTTATTGGTACCCAGATGTCAATCGTGCTGAAATTGAGAAAGCTCGCTCTGAAAGAAGATAAGAATAGTAACCAGAAGACCAGCTAAGAAGTTGCTGAGAATTGGGAGTGATGGACATGTAGATTAGAAGTCATATTCTGTACAGATTGGAAGACAGAGAGTATCAGGATTTGATGATGGATTGGATATGGAGAATGAGGGAAAGAAAGGAATCAGGGTGGATTTCGATGTTAGGGGTCTAAGCTGCTTCAAGGAGGAAACTGCCATTGAGTAGGATGGGTGAGATTTCAAAACAATGTTTTGGGAAGAATATTAGGAGCCTGGATTTAGAGATTTGACAACACCTTGCCATGCTAGCAGTTGGCAGCTGTGCATGGCTGCAGGCAGCCCAGGACCAAACCAGAGAGGATGGATCTTGCATTGCTACGATGTGTCCACCATCTGGATACCATTGCTGACATGTACACATAAAGAACTATTTGACACTGAAACTCAGACTCAGAACAGTTGGACATTGAAACTGAGACTGAAACATTTTTTGTTCTTATACATTTATTTCTAGTATGCAGAAGCAAGATAGTTTTGAAGAAAAGAAACAAGGGAGAGTAATTGATATAGGGGCAGGGAGGCATTGAACAGGCTGTCAAGCTACAGGGGGAAGGCTTGGGTGGATGGGAGGTGAATGCCGGGGGAGATCAACCGAAGGACTTGTATGCATGCATATGAGCATAATCAATGAATGAAAGACACTGGGTCAGGGAGGGAAGTGGGTGGGGACATGTGCTGGGGGTAGGGAAGACTGGGGAGAGGATAATGGGGAGGGGGGAAAGGAAAACATGTACTACTATTAAATATAAGTTATACTGCAAAAAAATCAATAAAAAATTAAATGTAAAAAAAATCTGAAATATAATAATGTTACATACAATAAACCTTAATATCTCAAGAAAAATGATTTTAAATATAATAATCTTACATCCAATAAACACCAATTTTTCAAGAAAAATGATCTGTACTAATAAAAGAGTAATATGCTAATTACCTGAGAGACCTTCAGGAAACCTTCCTGACTTCCTTCTGGACAAAGCCAGGGGTTTGGGCGGTTTGCAAACGGCCCTTTGACCCTCGCCCAGGCTATCCATGCCCCCGAAGGGGACCCTCACCCTGATGGGGGTGTGGCCAGCCTGCAAACAGCCATCAGCTCTTCACCCAGGCCAGGCATGCCCCCCAGCAGAGACGCCCACCCTGAAGGGGGTGTGGCCAGGCTGAAATGACCTTCAGCCCCTCACCCAGGCTGGCCCCGCACCCAAGGGGACCCCCACCCTGATCTGGGACCCCCTTCAGGGCAGCCCAGCTGGCCCCTACCCATTCACCAGGCCTCTATTCTATACTAATAAAAGGATAATATGCTAATTAGACTGGGAGACCTTCCAGGTGTCCTTCCAGACAAAGCCATGGTGGCGGGGACCAAGCAGAAGCAGTTAGTAGGAGGGGAGGGCAGTTGGGAGCGATCAGGCTCATGGGAGGGCCTGTTGGGGGCGAGCAGGTCATGGGGAGGCAGTTGGAGGTGAGCAGGCCAGCAGCAGGGGCAATTGAGGGCAAGAAGGCTGGTGGGATGGGCAGTTGGGAAAGAGCAAGCCAGCAGGCAGAGTGGTTAGGGGTGATCAGGCAGGCAGGCAAGTAAGCAGTTACGGGCCAGCGGTCCCGGATTGTGAGAAGGATGTATGACTGCTGGCAGTCAGACATCCCCCGAGGGGTCCCAGATTGGAGAGGGTACAGACCAGGCTGAGGGATACCTACCCCATGTAAGAATTTTGTGCACTGGGCCACTAGTCTTAAATATAATATTACATACAATAAACATTAATATTTTAAGAAAAAAGGGATTTTACGTATAATAACATTAGCAAAACTGTACTAAATAGTATGATTTCACAAAAGCTGTAGAAAATAATAAAAATCTGCAAATAACAGGATTACTTTTATTATATTCTAAACTATTTTTTCCTCTGGATCTATTTTTGTTCATCAGTTTATGCTGTTTATTATATTCAACAAATGAGTGAGGTCATGTAATACTTATCTTTCTCTTATTGGCTTATTTCGCTTAGCATGATGCTCTCCTGTTCTATCCATGCTGTTGCAAATGGTAAGAGTTCCTTCTTTTTTTCTGCAATGTAGTATTCTACTGTGTAGATGTACCAGTTTTCTAATCCATTCATCTGCTGCTGGGCATTTAAGCTGTTTATAAATCTTAGCTATTATAAATTGTGCTTCTACGAACATAGGGTTTCATATGTCCTTTGTGATTGGTGTTTCTGATTTCTTGGGATATATTCCTAGAAATGGGATTGTTGGGTCAAATCGGAGTTCCATTTTTAATTTTTTGAAGAAACACCATACTGTTTTCCACAGTGGCTGCACCAGTCTGCATTCCTACCAACAATACAAAAGGGTTCCTTTTTTTCTGCATCCTCACCAGCACTTGTCATTTGTTGATTTGTTGATGACAGCCATTCTGACTGGTGTGAGATGGTACCTCTTTGTTGTTTTGATTTGCATCTCTCAGATAATTAGTGACTGAGCATATTTTTATATATCTCTCAGCCTTCTTTACGTCCTCTTTCAAAAAGTGTCAATATAGGTTTTCTGCCCATTTTTTGATTGGATTGTTTATCTTCCTTTTGTTAAGTTGTGTGAGTTCCCTGTATATTTTGGATATTAAACCCTTCTGTGAGATAACATTGGCAAATATGTTCTCCCATGCAGTTGGCTTTCTTGTTTTGTTGATGGTTACTTTTGCAATGAGAAGCTTTTTATTTTTATGTAGCCCCATTTGTTTATTTTCTCTTTAGTTTCCATTGCCCTAGGAGCTGTACAAGTAAAGATATTTCTATGACATATGTATGATATGTTGCTGCCTATGGATTCTTCTAAGATTTTGTGGTTTCCTATTTTATCCATTTTGAATTTATTTTTATGTATGGTGTAAGTTGGTGATATAGTTTCAATTTTTGCATACATCTAGACAAATAGTCTCCATTCTATCCTCTTGCCTCTTTTGTTAAATATTAATTGAGCATAAGGGCTTGAGTTGATTTCTTGGTTTTCTGTTCTGTTCCATTGGTCTATATGTCTGTTCTTGTGCCAATACTAGGCAGTTTTGAGAAGAGTGGCTTTGTAATATAGCTTGGTATCTGGTATTGTGATCTCTCCAACTTTGTTCTTCTTTCTCAGGATTGCTGTAACTATTTGGGGTCTTTTTAAAATTCCAGATGAATTTTTGGAGAGTTCATTCTAGTTCTGTGAAATATTCTGTTGGTATCTTAATGGAGATTGCATTGAATCTAGAGATTGCTTTGGGTAGCATGAATATTTTAATGATGTTGATTCTACCAATTCATGAACACAGTCTATTCTTGCATTTATTTATATCTTCCTTTATCTCTTTTTTCAATGTCCTATAGTTTTCCAAGTATTGATCTTTTACCCCCTTAGTTAAGTTTATTCCTAGGCATCTTTTTTTTTTTTTTTTTTTTGGTGTAGTGGTAAATGGGATGGCATTTGTAGAAGTTTCTCTTTCTACAGTTCATTATCCTATCTAATAAAAGGGTGGTATGCAAATTGACCACCATTCCAACACAAAAGAGGGCTGCCCCCATGTGGTCAAAGATGACTGCCCCCATATAGACACAAGATGGCCACTACCAGATGGCCAGCAGGGGATGGTAGTTAGAGGTGACCAGACAAGCAGAGGAGGGCAGTTGGCGGAACCAGGCATGCAGGGGAGGGCAGCTAGAGGGACCAGGCCTCCAGGGGAGGGCAGTTGGGGACAACCTTGCCTGCAGGGGAGGGCAGTTAGGGGCTACAAAGCCTGAAGGGGAGGGAAGTTGGGATTGACCAGGCCAGTGGGGAGGGCAGTTGGGGAGGGGAGCAGGCCTACAGGGAAGGGCAGTTGGGAGAGACAATGACTCCAGGGGAGGGCAGTTGGGGTGGACCAGGCCAGCAGGGGAGGGTAGTTAGGGGCAATCAGGCCAGCAAAGGAGCAGTTAGACAACAATCAGGATGGTAGGGAAGTGGTTAGAGGGTGATCAGGCTGGCAGGCAGAAACGTTAGGGGCAGTCAGGCAGGCAGGCAGGTGAGCTGTTGGGAGACAACAGTCTTGGATTGTGAGAGGGATGTCCCTTGAGAGCTCCCAGATTGGAGAGGGTGCAGGCTGGGCTGAGGAACACCCTCCACCCCATGCATGAATTTTGTGCACCAGGTCTCTAGTTGTTGTATAAAAAAAGCCATAGATTTCTGGGTATTAATTTTTTACCTTGCCACATTGCTAAATTCATTTATTAAGTCTAGTAGTTTTTTGATGGAGTCTTTGTGGTTTTTATGTATAATATCATGTCATCTGCAAATAATGACAGTTTTATTTCTTCTTTTACAATTTAGATGCCTTGTATTTCTTCCTCATGTCTGATTGCTATGGTTAACACTATGTTGGACGGGAGTTGTGAAAGTGGGCATCCCTGTCTTGTTCCTGTTCTTAGGGGAAATGGTTTTAGTTTTTGCCCACTGAGTATGATGTTGGCTGTAGGTTTGTCATATATAGCCTTTATCATGTTGAGATGTGCTTCCTCTCTTTCACCTTTGCTAAAAGTTTTTATCAAAAATGGGTGTTCGATTTTGTGGAATGCTTTTTCTGTGTCAATTGATACGATCATGTGATTTTTATCTTTTAATTTGTTTGTGTGGTGTATCATGTTTATTGATTTGTAAATATTGTACCAGCCTTGCATCCCTGGAATAAATCCCACTTGACCATTTTGTATGATCTTTTTAATATATTGCTGGATGCAATTTACTAATATTTTGTTGAGAATTTTAGCATCAATGCTCATCAGGGATATTGGCCTGTAATTCTCTTTCTTTGTAGTATCTCTATCTGGTTTTGAAATTAGGATAATGCTGACCTCATAAAAAGAGTTTGGAAGTGCTCCTTTCTCTTTGATATTCTGAAATAGTTTGAGGAGTAATTCTTTTTTGAATGTTTGGAAAACCTCCCCTGTGAAGCTGTCTGGACCTGCACTTTTGTTTGGTGGGAGGTTTTTTTTTATTTTTTATTTTTTATTTTTTATTGCTTCTATTTAAATGGTTGTTATTGGCCTATTCCAGTTTTTTTATTCTTCCTGATTCAGTTTGGGGAGTTTGTATTTTTCTAGGAATTTGTCTATTTCAAATATTTTCCAGCTTGTTGGCGTATAGTTATCTGTAGTACTTTTTAATAATCCTTTGTATTTTTGTGGTGTCCATGGTTACTTCTCCACTTTTGTTTCTGATTTCATTTATTTGGATCTTCTCTCTTTGTTTCTTAATGAGTCTGGCTAATTGTTTAGCAATTTTGTTTATCCTTTCAAAAACCAGCTCTTGGTTTTATTGATTTTTTGTATTGATTTTTTAGCCTCTTTTATTTATTTTTACTCTATTCTTTATTATTTCTTTCCTTCTAATTACTCTGGGCTTTTCTTGTTGTTCTCTTTCTAGTCTTTAAGTTGTAGAGTTAAATAGTTTATTGCTGATTTTTCTTGTTTTCTTAGGTAGAACTGTAGTGTTATGAACTTCCTTCTCAGGACTGCTTTTGCTGCGTCCCAGAGATTTTGGGCTGTTGTGTGTTCAATTGTTTCTAGGAAGATTTTTATTTCTTTCTTGATCTCATTGATAACCCATTCATGTTATTTAACCTCCATGTGTTTGAATGTTTTGGGGTGTTTTTACTGTAGTTGATTTCTAAATTCATTCCACTCTTATCTGAGAAGATGATTGATATGATTTCGATCTTCTTGAGCTTGTAGAGACTTGTTTTGTGTCCTAACATGTTGTCTGTCTTTGTGAATGATTCATGTGGATTTGAGAAGTTGGGGTGAAATGGTCTATAAATGTTTATTAAATCCACCTGATCCAGTATGTCCTTTAGAGTCTCTGTTTTATTGTTAAGTTTTTGTCTGGAAGATCTTTCCAGTGAGGCTAGAGGGGTGTTAAAGTCCCCTATTCTCACTGTATTGTTATCAATACCTCCATTAAAATCCTCTGGACATTCTTTTTAAAATATATTTAGGTTCACCTATATTTGGTGCATATATGTTTACCAGGGTTGTATCTTCTTGTTGGATTGATCCCTTTACTGTTATGTAGTGATCTTTGTTGTCACTTGTGATGTCCTTTATTGTAAAATTTATTTTGTTGGATATGAGTATTGCTACTCCAACTTTTTTTTCCATATGCATGGAAAAAAATTTTTTTCCATCCTTTCATTTTCATCCTTTGTGTGTCTTTTGTTTTGATGTGGGTTTCTTGTAGACAGTATATAGTTGGGTCATGTTTTTTTATCCATTCACCTACCCTAACCTATTGATTGGAGCATTTCTCCATTTAAAGTTAAGGCTATTATTGAGATGTACTTATTTACGGTCATTTAAAGTCTGTATAGCTAGGTTTCTTTTTCTGCTTCTTCTTCTCAGCAATCCCTTACAGTAATCCCTTTAACATTTCTTATAATGCTAGCTTGGTAATGATGAACACTTTTAGCCTTTTTATGTCAAGGAAGCTCTTTATTTGACCATCTATTTTGAATGATAGCCTTGTTGGATATAGTAACCTTGGTCTCCAATCCTTGCTTTCCATTATCTTGAGTACTTTATGCCATTCCCTTCTGGTCTGTAGCATTTCTGATGAGAAATCAGGTGTCAGTATTATGGGAACTTCTTTGTAGGTAACATTTTTCTTTTCTCTTCCTGCCTTTAAGATTCTCTCTTTGTCTTTGATTTTTGGCATTTTAATTACAACATGTCTGGGCATGGGTCTGTTTGGGTTCTTCTTGTTTGGGGTTCTCTGTGCCCCCGGAACTTGTGTGACTTTTTCCTTTACCAGGTTAGGGAAGTTTTATGGCATTATTTCTTCAAAAACTTACTCTATGCCTTTCTCCCTTTTCTGGCACATCTGATATTCTAATATTGTTATGTTTTACATTGTCCCACAGCACCCTTACACTGTACTTTTTTAATTTTTTTTTTATTTTTGGTTCTCTGACTGAGTGATATTTTCAATTCTATCTTCTAATTCACTGATTTGATCCTCAGCTTCCCCTAACCTGCTGTGTATTCCTTCCAACGTGTTCTTTATTTGTGTTTTGTCATTCTTTATCTCAGACTGTTCTTTTTTCATAGTTACTATATCTTTTTTCATACTGTTGAGCATTTTTACCATTATTACTCTGAACTCTGTTTCAGATAAATTTCTTATCTCTGTGTCATTTATTTCTTCTTTTGGAGAATTCTCTAGTTCTTTCATTTGAGGGTTGTTTCTTTGTCTCCTCATTTTGGTTATCTGTTTGGGTTTGTGACCATGGTTTAAGTAGATCCTCTATATCTCTCAATCTCTAGTGCAAGACAGTGTTAAAGGCTGTTTCTGACTAATTGGATCAGGCAAAGACTCAAAGCCTCCAGAGACGACCTCTGTCTACAGACGAATAGGATTGACTTCAGTAGCCCCAGGCAATCGTCCTCAGGTGTGGCAAGAGTTGTTTCTTTCTTTCTTTTTTTAATAAGAGGGGGCAGTTGCTTCTGTCTGGAGGCTAATTGTTACTTTTAATCTCTTAAGTGGCCCCAGGGCAAGATGTTTTCCAATAGGGTGTGTCAACTGCCTTCCCCCCCAGGCACAGCAAACATGTATGTGGGAAAGATGTCCTCCATTGTATAGGGGAATGACTCAGCCCAAAAAACGTGTGGTGTCTGCCTTCTGTGCTCTATCCCTCGAGTCCCTAGTCTTGGGTTCTACTCTCATAGCTCCATTCCACTTCGTCCTCCCTCTGCCAGAGCACAAGGTGGGTGGCTCCACAGAGAATTTTTGTACATTGTCCCTTCAATAGGGTGCCCAAACTTTCATCACCTTGATTCTTTTCACTGCTAGATGTTATGTGGGTACCCTCCTCAGATTTGGTGCTCTCTTCTGGGGATCCCAGCTTGGGTATTAGATCCCAAAGTTCTCAGTGGCACCCCCACACAACTGAGATAATTCTTCATGACTTTAATTCCTGTCTGTGGGTGTTCAGCTAGACCATTCATGCCACCACTCCTCCTACCAGTCTCTACGTGGGCTCCACCTTCAGTCCTTGCGTATCAGGGGTCTCTCCTATGAGTTTTATGTTGATTATTTAGGAAGCCTTTCCATATTTCAGTTGTAATTCCAGCTTATTCATGGAAGCATGTCTGTACAACATCCATCTACTCTGATGCCATTTTTTTCTGGATTTTGAGATTTTAGAGATGGTCTCAAGGGGGCTTGATGATTGATGAAAATAAGAAGTAAAGAAGAAAGAGCAGAGGAGGATGGGTCTAGTTCTGTGGCCTGGGTTAGACAGTGGAGTCATATACCAAGACAGGAGAGGATCCAGTCTGCAAGTGGAAGATGGCAGGTCTGGCCCTTGGCATACTGAGTTGAGACACATCCAAAGTTATTGATTATACTTTTCCATCTCCCTCATCTGTCTCTTGAACACCAATTAAGATCATGTAGGAAAACCACACTGTAAAGTGAGTCTCTTACATACAAACATTATTTTCAAAGTCATATCACTTAACAGGTCTTCAGGTTCCTCTGTCCAGTTTCCTGGGAAACCATGATATATGTCCTGCCACATTCTTCCCTTCAAGATTCTGATGGGAGTTGACTCTCCGCCATTAGGGAAAACACATCTATTTAAGGTGTTTAAACATTAAGTTTATAGCAATTGAGTTTCTCTTTATTTGGCTTCAAAGTCCATTAACATTCTTTGAACTACATACACTGTTAAGAACATTTTAAGTGTTATTTTTACATCAGTAAAAGGCTTTCAAAGCCAGAGAGCACAATTTTAAGCAAGACCAACCTTAGGTAATGCTGGAATAACTTTCTTATAAGTGGTAGATTGAGCTTATTATTAATTTTCATTGAGTCCTACCATAATAGTCACATTCACCCTCGTCATTCCACAGAATCCTCATACAACCCTACAGTGTGCATTCTGCTATTTCCCCCACTGTTCAGATAAAGCAGGAGGGCTTAGAGAAAGAAAGTAGAATACCCAAGGAGTCTGTGAGAGAAAATCTCGAGATGTGTATAAGATGGAGTATGAAGGGACCTTAAAGTTTATTTGTTCACCAAACCCTCCACTTTACAGATGAGTCAACTGAGCCTAACCCTACAGGGCTTGGCCAAGCCTCTGTTGCCAGAAGGCAGAAGCGGCCATGAACAAGCTTTAGAGGCACAAGGAATAAGTTTGTGTACCTGGAATCTACAAGTAGCTCACTACCAACGGACACATAAAGGAAAGGGAAAGTCAGTTGAGCAATGAGATTGGAGAGGCTGGAGGATTCCAGATAAGTGAGTCATTTGAGGCTTATCTTCAGTGGCCCAGACATTATTCTTCACTCCAACATTTCCCAGAGCATGCTCTGCAAACAGTAGTTCCCTGGAATTAATTAAGTGTTCTATGGAAGTGGTTGGTGGCTATGAAGATTGGAAAGTGCAGGGAATCCCAGAGCTCATAAAAGGCTGTGGACATTCTCTTTCAGGGAAAGCTGCACCTGAGGCACAAATCCAGGACCTCCCAGAACTCACTGGGAGCTCACACTGCAGAGAAGACCAGCTTAGGGGAAGCTCCTGGGAGGGGCAGGCTTAAAGGAAGATTTGAAATGTGAGAAATGATGAGAGTCACTTTTAAAAAATAGTATTTGGCATAAAAACTTGATTTTGTCAGCATTTCCCCCCTAAGTTTCTGTACAGTTTCACACCTACTATTTGCAGCAGGTGATAGGAGTTGTGTGAAGTGTTGGGAGACAAGAGGAAAGGGCTTAAAAAGTTTCAGAGATTCCTGGGAGGCTCCTAATGGAGCCTGAAGTCTTTGCTGGTTTGTTTTCCCAGTATAGAGGGATTCCAAATACAGACTCAACCTTAAACCTGTAATCCACTCACTCCAGCCTACACCATGCATGAACCACAAGTTTAAATATATAATTACTAGAGGCCTGGTGCACAAAATTTGTGCACTCAATTGGTGGGGAAGTCCTCAGGCCAGAGTGTGAGAGAGTGCAGACTAGGGCGAAGGACCCCATTGGTGCACAATCAGGGCTGAGGAGGGACATGGCAGGTTGGCCAGCAGGGAAAGGACTGCGGAAGGGCTCCAAGGTCTTGATCGGCCAGATCACAGCAGCAAGCTAACCTACCAGTCAGAGCATCTGCTCCCTGGTGGTCAGTGCACATCATAGCGAGCAGTTGAGTGGCCTTAGCATATCATTAGCATATTAAGCTTTGATTGGTTGAATGACAACCAGACACTTAGCATATTAAGCTTTTATTATATAGAATAAATAGATGCTTTAAATTTGTCTGTCCCTCTAAGTGTCATGGTATAACATTTTAAATGTTCCAGAAAAAAAGTCTTTGCCACAATATATAGATATGTATGTGTATGTAAGTGTGTATCGAGAGATTTAATATATAAAATCAATATATAAAATATGTCCTTTTAGATATTTCTTTTAGAATATTTAGACAGTGCATTAAATGGGTTCTAAAACTAAGATCAACTCTTCAAATAAGCAGGGCCTATGGTCTGGAGTCCAGAAGTTTCCATAGCTTGGACTTTCGACTAACTCTCAAGGGCTTTCTGAAAGCATTTGTATTTTATCTGAGGAAGGAATCAGGTGACCTGGAAAAAGGAAGCCCTGAGGAAGAATGAGGAGCAGTGCACCTGGGGTAGAGAACCCTGACTGAGACTCAACTCTGCTAGCTTCTACCCATGAGGCTGTGAACACACTTTCTCATCTTTAAAATTATTTTTTTTCAACTTCTTTTCACATCTATTTCAACCAGCCTCATCTGGCTGAGTGTGACAGTGTGTGTGAGTGACACTGAAGGTTTGATACAGAAATAAAAGATCACTTTTGTAATTGTTGTCTCATTATCCCATCAGCAATATGGTCGCCTGGTGGTGAGGTCACAGTAGGAGTAGGTGTTGGTGTGGGAAGGCGCTGTAGTTGATTTCTAAATTCATTTATGTATTATTCACAGCTGCTTCCATCCTATGATGATAGCAGAGTTGGGTGGTTGTGCAGAGAATATGTAAGCCAAAAACCTGAAATACCCTCCAGAGGGTCCTTCACAGAAAATGTTTGCTCACCTCTGATCTGTTTGAGTCAATCAAGATCATTCTCATTTTTAATATTAAAACCCTTAAGTTACATGTTGTTGCCCCAGGATAAGTCTAAATTTTAAACATTATGTTAAAAACCTACAAACTAACCTCTGTCTATAATGCTAATATCATTTCTTGACTGTCTCTTCTTCATGTTTTCTGCTCTATATACACAAAAGGACATTGAATTCACTCTGGTCTCTGGGCCTTTGCATATACTATTCCTTCTACCTGGAATACTCTTCCTTCACTTTCTTCACCAACATGGTTTTATACCATTTTTAAAATCTATTTACCCCCTCTTATTTTTCAGATATAGGTTCTGCTTGTCTTTTATGGTTTCAGCATTCTGCGGGTGCTCTGTTTTTGTACTAAAGCTTTTTCATGTGTTTGTGTCACCCACTGAGATAGGACCGGGAATTGTAGCTTTAACTGTTGTGAGAGTTTGGGAAGTGGAAGCATTTTCATAGCTGCTCCTCTGAACATAGGGCTGTATTTCTCTCTGTTACTCTGAGTCAAACTTCCACAGTGTCTGCTCATACCTGCAGGTATATACCTCCCTTACTGCACCTGATTTAGAAGAAGGTTCAGGGGCAACCATCTTGTGTTGGTACTCTCTCACTTCTGCATTTCCCGTCTCTGGGTAGGAAACACACTGGTGATGGAAATCTAGTCTCAAGAACATTCTTATCTATATGTGAAGCCACATATTTCATTTCTTTTAAAGAATATGTGTTTGTTTGTTTTCACCATTTCGAGTGGTTTAATGAAAAAAGATTGGATCTGGAGCATGTCCTCACCAAGTCATCTTAAAAGAGAAGATTCTTTATTAAGTCTTTTTTACTAGCTTATAACCTCCAAGACAGTGTGGACAACCATGTCTGTCTTTTTCACCATTGTATAATTGACGCCTATCACAAAATCTAAGGATGACAGGTGCTCAGTAAATATTTACTGAATGAAAATAGAGACCACAGATTATTGGTAACTCATGTTTGCTATCAGGAGAACCAATAGCCCACAACATAATTGAGCCTAGAGCCCACTTTTGAAAAACAACAACAACAAAAAAGAGCAAAAAATCCTAATGAAAATCTCATTATGCTTTTAATTCCCATTCCTATCTAACTTTGTTGTAACAGGAGGAGGTTTTCTGGTTCTTAACAAGTATCCTCGGGCCAGTGGGCATGAGAAAGTTTAGGCAAAATCCTGAGGCAAGTAAAGTATACTCATGTCTCCCTTTTGTGACTTTTCCACATATAAAATGGGAAGCTTAACATTGATCCCATTCAGATAGGTAACCTCAACTCAACTCTCTGGAAGATACACATTGAAGCTCCAATCAAGCATGTTACTATTAACAATACAACTTTTTTTTCCTGATCACTGTCTTTACTCATCAAAACCTGCCTGCCTTGTATTCATTCCATTTTCAAACCTGTTCTCAACTAAAAAATCTGCTAACACTCATGTTTTCCTAAATTTTGTATCAGTTATAATACTGGATGATATTTAGGTAGTAAATCTGTGAGTTCAATTTACCTTTAGCAGTTATATACATATCTACATATATAGAAAATCTATAATCAATCATTTAACTAGAAAATAAAAATCTTGAGGTATAGTGTCACCTTTAAATAAGCATATTTGTGTTTAAACAGCCTTAGAAGAAACTTAGAAGAAATTTAGATGCTGTCAGTATTAAAGGCATGTGGATGTGGGGAAAAAATGGAAAATAGTTTGCAAAGGACTGGAGCCTGGGAAATATCTCTGTCATCATGCCGCCATAATAACATGATCTCCACACTTAATGCCATACCCTCCCCAAACACAAAGTATTTTTTTTCTAGGAAATGTCTAGAGTCCATGTTTTATTTCAAATATATCACTCTGCCGCCTTCAACAGGCAGAGCAAATTTAGAGGAGGAACATGTAGCTACATCCTCTTAACTGATCAAAGGCCAGCATCTTTTCCCAGGATGCCAGGCTGGGGTATAAGTCAATTGGGCTACCAAAGGTCATCAAGCTGCATCACCTGCCTTCATGCATATTTGGAAACCAGCCCAGGATGCGAAGTTACACATTTTCTTCTGAAAGAGCTGCAGCCATAGAGATGTGGTCCCTCCATTGCCATTTCTTATTTTTCAGTAAGTAGTAGAGCAACACTACTGGTCTACCATCTTTAGTGGCACATGGCATCCTGTGCAATGAGTGTGAGAAGTTCATTCTCACAAATCCATCTCCTCTTACATGACAATTTTTTTAATTTTACCAAAGCTAAATTCATTTTAGAAACACTTACCTTGACTTACAGCCCCAGCTTTGATATGTAAAGAGCTTGGAAATCATCACCCCCAATTTTACAACAAGAAAAATCTGGACTAATTGAAAACCAACCTATTTTTTAAACACAAAAGAGAACTGACTACATATCAGAAATGAGCACCATAAAATCTAGAGAGACATGCAAATTCACGGTTAGATCTGAGATCTCCTTACCCCTAAGAAAAAGCCGCAGGAGCCAAACACTGGCAGGGACACCATGAGAACCTGGTGTTCTAAGAAAGATCCTCTCCTGGCTCTGGCAGGGGGAAGAGAATAGCATGAGTGTGAAGGAAGCCAATGTGCTTCATAACTGCAGCATGTTCTTCATTACCACAGCTTACTCTCTTTGAGAAGACTTTGCCAGAACCCTGCCCCAATTTGGGGGGATTATTCCCACTCTAGCCTGATCCAGCCCCATGGCCAAAACTGAAACACAATGAGCAACAAAAATGAAGAAAGTAATATGGGATTATAACCCAAAGTGTAAACTAAATATCCATCTGCTATAAATAAATGACTGGATGCATAAATATACACGTGCACACATACATGGGGAAGAGTTGAGCAATCTTTAATGCAGAAGAACCCAAAATATTTATATAGATACTTTGCCTTCAAAGATGTGGGACAACACTTCTCACTCCTTGGGCTTGAGCTACACAAGGTGATATATTTCCAAAGAATCTAGTATGAAAAGTGGAGGCAGAGTAACTTTATAGTCTAGAAACCTGGCAAATACAACCTAGGCCAAATGTTGAACATTAATATCAATAGCAGTATGTTGAATTGATGCTTGACTTTTGACTTGATGTGATGAAAACGGTACTTCACCTCTGTGGTCTTTTCGAAACATATACCCCCAGTCTAATGAAGAGAAAAAAATTTTTTTTTAAATGTTGGAGAACATCCTGCCAAACACTTAACCAGTGTCCTCAAAACTGCCAAGGTCATCAAAAAATAAGGCAAATCTGAGAAACTGTCACAGCCAAGAGAAACCTGGGGTACATGACAATTGAGTGTACTGTATTTAGGGTGGAATCCTGGAAAAGAAGGACTTTGGGGAAAAATTAAGGGACTTTTGTTAAACTATGAACTTTAGTTAATATCAATGTATCAATATTGGTTCATTAATTGTGAACAATCACATATACACTAATGTAAGATGATAATAATAGGGAAATTGGGTGTAGGGTCTATAGCAATATTCTCTATTATCTTTACAACTTTTCGAAAATAATTTTTTTATATAAAATAAAAATCTTGCTTAAAAATTAACTTAGCTCACCCTAGAATCAGCAGCCAATATCAAATAAAAACAAGTGTCTGGCACCTCTGCACAGCTGGATTTTTCATCATATCCAACCTCATTCCCTATTTTCCAATTTTTTCCTGAAGATCCCAACTCCTGGCCCCAGTTCTGTTTTTCGCTTATAAATGGAATAAGTACTTTGGACAAGAGACAACATTACACTTCATATATATTTTGGAATATATGATATATAGTTGGATGTCTCCTTCCACCTCTCCATTAGAATTCTGTATGGAAGAAGATACTTAAAATGATTACTTGTGCAGTGAAGTCCAGAAGACCTGATTTATTAAGGGTCCAAGTTCAGTAATCCGTTCCAAATGCAGGGTTTTCCAGTGTAAATTATACTGGTAAGAATAGACATTATAGGGATGACTCTCCCAACTCTCAAAATGTAGAGAAATTATGGACAGAGGAGGGAGAGATGGAGTGAGAGAGAGGAGGAGAAGGAGGGAGCGCCAGAGAGAAGAAAGGAAGGAGGGTTAGAGAGGAAGGGGAAAAAGAAAGAACAGAAAGAGAGAGGGAAGTAGGAATGAGTAGGAGAAACAAGTCCCCCATAAATCAAAACTAGTGTTTTTTTATGATTGTATTCTGTGCTTATTTGTATTTTGGAAAATCTTGACAAAAAATAAAACTAAACATGTTATTTTAGGGCAGAACTCGGATATTTTGATATGCAGATAAAAGAAATATCTAATATTAAGACAGAGAAAGCAGCAGTTCCTAAACTCATTTAATTATGGATTTTTTTTTGTTGTTGTTGGTTGTAGTGTATCATGCCTATTAGCATCATGAGCTTTAACAAAATAGAATTTCAAAGACACTGTCTTAGAGGCATAGATTATACTATGTTCTGACCACAGTACCATCAAATATTTGAATGTCAGTTATCTGAATGACAACAGCACAGTTGTCAGGCTGCTTCTCAGGGGCTGCAGGTATGGATCCTACTTTGTCCCAGTTCCCTCTCTGAAGGTGGACACTCCAAGGCTCAGATTAGACAAAGCAGGTGTGTAAACCACTTGGTTTACTACTTCATCACCGAAGTCAGCTGGAGGTACACGAAGTGCCATTCAATACTCAAAAGCACATTCCTTCTCATTGTTGTAGATTGTTTTTCTAATGCTTTCTTGGGCCAGTGTGCAGCTGACCTTCTCCAATGTTTTGTGGCTCCTTTAACTTCTGCTGACCCCATTTGCAAGTGTGTATATTCTAATTTTCATATCAAAAAGTAAGAGAGGAGGCCCAATGCCAATGAGACTAGGAGAGGTCAGATGCACAATAGGGGTCCCACTACAATGAGACCTCTGCTCTTTCTGCTCAGTCAGAGGCCAGGTGTACTGTGGTCTCATCTGGTCTGCAGGTGAGTAGGTCTGACCTGGTTAACACCATGGTATCTCCTTCTTCCTGCCTAGTCTATTTCTCACCCATCCTCATCCCTAGCCAAGGACTTTTCAAGTAATCTGTTTTATCTACAAGTACTAACTTAACTCAGTTTATGTGTCTTAATGAACGTTAGAAACTCTAACAAATATTGTTTTCCTTTTGAGTAATATTGCATTCTCAACACAACCTTGGAAAGAAATACGTAATAGGAATACTTCCTTATGTAAGTAGCACAGGGGAGCCTAATGCAGAGTCTAGAAGGAAACTAACACATTACTATTCTATTGAGTGCCTTTGTGCTAAATTCTTTAAAATAAATTGTATTTGAATCTTATCTTTCAGGGCAATATTTATGTTCCCCATTGTACCAAAGGACATGAATCTACAAGAAGTCTTTAGGACTTGCCCATGTGATTAAGCTATGTTAGGTTTAGTTCATCGGACACCAAAACAGCAGCCTTTCTAGAGGCTCTTGTGGGCTCTCTGGGTGTTTCCAATAGATAGCACGGTTGGTAGGGAGGGCCTTTTACATTGGGTAGTGTAATTGGTACAGGTTAACTTTTTAAGCAAAGAAACTTGTAAATATCTAAACAACATAGCCACTATATATTACTCCATGATTTCCAGTGTTCACAAAGGATATTGCTACTTCTTAGGGCTGATTTGTAAGTGACAAGCAGGTGACTAATGCAAAATTAGAATGCTTCCCCATTTCACTAAAAGACATTAAGAGGATTTCTGATATTGATATTCATGCACATCAGATCTTCTGGACTATACACTCCCTGCCTTTGGTCCATAGCATGCCGTGGGATTACTCAAAGGGCAGCATCATCTGGAGTTGTGATTTCATTCCGATTGGAAGGATGTGGTAATGAAATCACTCCTTATAAAGTATTTCGGCTCTATTAAATAAGCACATTGAAGAATTCCCGTTTCATTTGAAATAGGCTGTCACAGGAACTTAATTGCAGTGTCTGTACATCAGGAAAAAATGTTGCCTTCTTGGGATGATTTTAAGAATTAATTATTTAAGTTTCTATTTCCACTTAATAATCTCTACAGATAAGTGCGTTCCACGTATCCCTTTATGATTTGTAAATTTGTCTAATTATTGTTCCCGGTACCACTAAGCATGACATTCTTCAATGTGTTCATTTCAATCTATGGGAAGGATTGCTGAGCTAGGGCATCTGTAGGTAGAAAAACTTTGTAAGGCCAATTTACTAATAAAACCTGGCATGATGCTTGCTGCAAAGATGCCTCCTGTCAAAGGCTTAATCAGAGAAAATAATCTTGCCCACTGTTGCATCCAGGAAAATCATTGTTTATGACTTCAGGGAGTACTGCCTTCTTAATTCAAGAGGTAAACTGAAAGAACCCTTCCTGAAAGTACATAAAGGGCTAGGGATGGGGGAGGTTTTTCTAGGGTGCTTTTCAGTTGTTTCACATTAGTGAAACTCAAAAGGAGAATTACAGAAAGTCTTCTAGAGAAGCTGGCTGATAGTCTTCAGCCCCTTTGTACCATCTACACAAAACCCTGACCAGTTGAAAGGTCAGTTTTCATTGGGATTTAGATCAGAAACAGAGAAGCTACTGCATAGATCCATACTATCTAAAGTGTAGTTCCCAGACTCAGTGTATCAGCATTATTTAGGAGATTCTTAGAAAAATAATCTCTAATCTCAGACCCACTAAATCAGAATCTACATTTAAACAACACTTCCTTATATGCACATTAAAATCTAAAAAACACATGTTTGGAGGCTACTTATATGCACATTAAAATCTGAAAAACACATGTTTGGAGCATTCATTTTCAAAATGGGTACATTACCCCAGAGGGTGTCCAAGAAGATCTATTGGGGGAGTATAAATAATAAGAACTTACTTATTGTCATATATACTTGTATAACTTCTATTTTGTGAATTTTAATAATGTGTATCACATTGCATAGCAGTACATGAATAAAACTTATAAATAACACATATTGGTTGTGCATGTTCAAAAATTTCCCCAGGCTCCAGCCCCACCCCCTGAAACAATTTCTGGGGATGGGCATCAGAAATTTGAATTCCATACAACCCCAATGCTCATGGACCATTCTACAACATGCTAAAACTTTAATGAAACCACCTTCACCTATTTTGCTTGGGGTGTGACATACCCATTGTTTTTCACATGGTGCAATACCCAATCATCAAGCTTTTCATTTTATCATTGTATGGCATTTATATAATTTGTATATCTTTATATTAATTCAATTGATTATTTAATAAAAATATAGCCACAATGATTTTGGAATATGTTTCAGGCTCTTTAGATATGTATCATGAAGAAGAATATTTCTACATACTTATCTTCTCTAGAGTTAGTAGATATCTGCGCTTGTGAACTTTTCTCTCAGTTTCCAAGAATTGCAGGTAAAAGACAAAACCAAATGAAACTTGGAAAACAACAGTGGTCAGAAGGTTATTCAGACAGGGGTCAATTTATTACTATTTGTCTCTAATGTAGTGAGGGACCATGTGTTTTAATGGATTTTACAGGTGTCTTAAATTTGTAGAAAACGCAAATTTTAGGGAGGCCCCAAAAAACAATTTCAGCCAAGGTCAGACACTCCTTAAGATACTTCAAATTTCCTATTTCCCCCCAATATCTTTAAAGAGCCTGTAAAATAGTAAATAAACTCTTCATGTGATCATGGTGGGCACTGTGCGCACATTTATAAATCAAATATATTCCTGTGTGGAGAAGCTTGAAGTGTGATATTAAAGACACACATAATCAATTAAATCTATTATGATATGTAAAATGAAAAAAAAGGATTTCTGGGGGAAATCAATGGGATTACTTAATGAGAGAGCAATTTCTTCTTCCTTGGCAAGGTAGTGAGTGAGAGAAGTAAAGGAAGACTGCACAGCTGAGTCTCTCTTGCTAGGCTAAGTCTTGAAGGATGAATAGAATTTTAAGGGCAAAATAGAAAATAAATTCATTATTTTTAAGCTCAATTGCTGCTCCTTCTCAAATGCAATGTGGAATGGGCTCATTCTATCACCACCATCAGCAATATTATTAGTTCTTTACTCTGTGCCCTGCTCATGTATGTCTCCATGCCTTTTCTAATTTAATATTCAAAATGACCCTGGGATTGTGTTCTGTCATGACCTCTATTTTATTGATGGGACAGTAAAGGAACAGAAGGTATAACTAACTTTCCCAAGGTCACATGGCTTGTAAGACATATGATGGGATTCAGACCTAGGTAGTGGGACTCATGATATCTCTCAAGACAACTTGTTATTTGCTGGTCACTGGCCCCATTAACAAGACATGCATCTGTTGACAGAGCCAAATGCCATGGCTATGATGCCAGTCATTGAATTAACTCTCCAGGTGAAGTTAAGACCATGAGAGCTGCCCCTGGCTGACCAGGTTAAAGTACTCTTCAGAAAACTGGCTTGTGCCACATAATTTTCATTCCTAAACAAGGTGATTTGTTGTAATGTTGCCAATTGCCTGCAAATTCCGCTACCATTTAGAGAGCAATAAGCAGGAGCCCTTTGATGAATGAGAGTTGGCAGAAAGATGTGAATCCCACTACCATCTAAATCCAAACTACGTGAAATTCACTGCCCTCTGGTACCTCATGTTGACCTATCTGCTCTGCATATTTACTCCCTATCCAATGGACTGTTTGGATTATTAATCTGTGTCTCCAGGACTGTGAATATGGCCCTTTTCCCCAGCATTAAATTTCTCCTAAAATTTATTTTCCAAAACATTATTTTTAATGTTAAACAACCCCAAAATGCATTTTTCATGTTTATTGCCAGTGCATAAAATTACAATGCTGTGAACATTTTTAGCAGCATACCAATATCATGATCCATAATTTAAAAGGTGATTTTAGTGTGGCAATAAATTCACAAGACACTGAAACCTCTGCAGAAAGTATACAAATTAGGGGCCAGCCATTCAGCCAACATTTGGGGGGATGTGGTTAATTATTATGTTTTCACCTTTAGAGAGAACTGTGCAAATGACTCTCATCTGCTCCATGGTGGGACTCTTGGTACAGGCAATACTGAGGGACTGGGTTTACAAACTCTTCTTTAGGAAGATGGCCATGTCATTCAGTACATGTACTGAGAGTGATGAAATCAGGGTAAGGGACATACGCCTTCATAGATTTTCTCCACTGAAGAAAAACATCACACACACACACACACACACACACACACACACACACACACACACAGAAGCTCTGTTGCATTTATCAGAACATGAACTCTGTTTGTCAGGAGTGGGGCTATTAGCTCTTGCTGGCTGAGTTTCACAGTTTGAAATTAATTTTTTTCTGTATTTCTGCCCTCCTGAGGTCCTGACCAATTGCCACTTTGTTGGTGAGCTTTTTTAATTTTCAAGGAAGGTAGGTGGTGTGTGAAACAAATCAATTGCTCCACATCTGTATGACTTCTCACTTAAGCATCTGCCAAGCTGGAGGCAGCTCCAATATATATATTTTTTCTCCAAAAGGTATGAGACCTAATTAGGAAACCAAGTGAACATGGAAACAGTTTCATAAGGTAAAAGCATTGCACAAGGATCTCTTTCTTAGCGGAAGGTGGCTGCTGATGGATGCTGGGATGGGGATCAGGACAAGGAACACACACCTGGCAAATGGACACCGAGGTTGCCCATTCATTCCTCTGTGGGCTCCCAGGAAGAGACTTGGCAATGTCAGGAAAATAATCACCAAGTGCAAAGCTCTAATAAAGCTATGGAAATTAACACAACTCTACAAGTTGCAAAGCTGAAAACCATGCAATGTACACAGTCAGGCATGCACCCCTCCTCCCCCCGGATTATGTATTTAAGATGATTCCCCACATTGGCATCATTACTCTACTTAGGCTAATGATGCTGGAGACAATCAAAGCTATCACTGCTCTGAAAATGATAAGTACCATATAGAAAGGCCCCCTCGGGAAATTTATCCTGTTAAGGCTTTTCAGGTCTGATGGATTTTTTAAATCTATCTGCCAGACTGCTTTAAAGCTAAATAGGCGCCCATCAACAAGCTGTCCATGGTCAACTTCACATATTTTGTTTGTGTTGACATTTTTGTTTCAACCAAATGGGTTGTTTGCCAGATGCCTGCAGTCCTCATTAGGGTCTCTTAGTACATTGTGAGTATTCTTTGGGCTGATTTATGTACAGAGGTGTCCCTTTGTTTCTAACTTTTTTCTTTTAGATGATCTGAATTAATCGGTGGTTGTGTTTTAAGGGATGCATGTCCATGGCTAGCACAAATGTGTATGCATTAAGCATTTATGGTGGGTATTGGCAATACAATTTCTTCTTGTATACATAGCTAAGATTAGAGGATGTGTTACATCATGACAAAAATATAAATTTAGGAAAATGAACATTAGTTAGGAAATTTCTTAATTGATGGCAACTGAAAAGTCATTGTCCTTAGAAAGATAGCATCAAGTATGTTTTAGCATCTTGGCCTCTGGGGACCATAACAATTCTCTTTGCAACATGACCTTTGGCACCCAGACAGGAGAAATTCTACAAAGATCTGACCACTTCCTGAGTATGAGAGGCAACTGGAAATGTTTTCCCCCAAGGCATCCTCCAAAATGAGCCCCCTTCCTTGGCTCCCTTTTGCAGCAAAACTTTTCAGTAAAGTTGCATAATCACTCCCTATTCTTAGCCCTTGAACAGGCTGCTAGGCTATTGTAGGCAAATTCTGCACCCACCCTTCTGTGTTCTTGTTGGAGAGAAGGCTCAAATTTCCACTGAGGCTCCCATTCCCATCATCCCACTCAAGTGATTTGCTTACAAGTTCCCACCATGTTTCCAATCCAAATCTTTCTATTGTTCTTATGACAGCTTGTGGGTTTCTTTATTGTCTTCTCTAACTTCTTCAGTCTTTTTGCTGGTCGTCATTGCCCACTTGAACTCAATATGTTGACCTGTTCCAGGGTGGGGTTCTCAAGTTCTCTACTTTCCCATCTGTACTCTTTCTGAAGCAACTTCATCTTGTGCTATGCTTTTAAATATCATCTATGGTTAGTAACTGCCAGACTTTATTACAAGCTTGGATTTTTTCACTGAATTCCATTCAATTGTTCAATTACATACTTGATTTCTCCACTTGGATGACCACATACGCACCTCAAACTTCACATGTCTTTAAAATGCCTTTCTAAATTTTCTGCAAGAATGTCTCTCCTATGGTTTCCCATGTCTTGGAAAATCGCAGTATCATCTACTCAATTTCTCAAAATGAAGAACTGGAAGTCATCCTTTTTGGCCCACATACCCATCAGCAAATCTTCTGCTCACAAAAATACCCTCTATCTCTCTTTTTTGCTCTATCATTAGCCAAAATTTCTTACTTGGATTATTGAGACCATCCTTCTAATTTGTCTCTTTACTTCTATTCTTGTTTTTCAATAGCCCACTTTTCCAAGTAGTGAAAGTTACCTTTAAAAATAAGTTCAATAGGCCATGTTAATTTTATATCAAAATCCCACCAATGGCTTCACAACATACACAGAACAAAATCTCAACTTCTTACACCATTACCTTGTAGGATTGGGCCACACTTTTTACTTCCACCTGATGCCACTAATCCCCCACCTAGCTCCCTCAAGGACTCTCTCACTTGTGTGTGGGTGTGTGTGTGTGTTTTCAACCTAGAATGCTCAGTCTTCATATATCCTGTTCCTTCCTTTCTCTCAAGTTTCACCTCATCAGAGATTCCTGACTACCCTATTCAAGAGTATTCCATTCCAGGTACCATCAGTTTAGCCTTTCAATCCCTTCCATCACTTACTACTATCTGCAATTGTCTTATTCATGTGTTGTCTTTCTGTTTTGTGGTTTTGTCTCTCTGAACTAAAATGTAATTTCCATGTTCACTGTTTTGTTCACTCCTGATCTCTGACACTTGGGCAGTAACTAGAAAGTCTAAGTGCTTGATACATGTTAAATAAATGGATATATCTGTATAATGCAATTGAGCACAGAATTATATATATTTGCCATTTAATAGAGTTTGGGATATTTCTCAACTCAATTGAAAATCTTTTGAAGATAAAGACTCTATGTTAATTCCTTACTAGGATCATTGCAGGTGCTCATAGAAAGCTCATGAATAAATTGACATATAAAAAAAGCCATGTTTTAGGATATCCTTCCTATAAGATAAGGTCATACTTCCTAGCTCTCTTTAGTTATATTTCAGATAAGGCAAACTAAAAATAAATGGTAAAAATTTTATTTATGGGGGAATAGATGCATACTTCAAATATACTAAAAATTGAACAAAGAGATTCGAAGGAATCCAGGGGAATCCAGAGGAAAATTATGCAAATCATGCAGTAGACATAGAAAATGTAGTTATGAAGGCTATTGTAAAACCCATGAAGTTAGACCTTCTATTAATTATTTACTCATTCAGGAAATATACATGAGGTCCAACTATATGATGGACTTTGGCTGTCGAACAGTGAACTAGAAACATTGTTCATGACCTTCAGGGATGATTGACGAATGAAGGAGACAGACAAGTGTTCAGGTACTTACATAATAGGGTAAATAGCAGTAAGATGTATAATAACAGGGGTTGGAGAGACCCAGAGGAAGCCCTAATCTAGACTTGAAGGTCTGAGAGAGCATCCAGAAGATGTGGTTGGTCACATAATATTAATGATGTGCTCATCACATTGTGATGCACTTAAGAATCATCTAGGAAACTTGTTAAAATACAGACTTGAAATCCTCTCCCCATGATCCTAATGCAAGTGGTGTATAAGTCACACCTTAAGAAACTGCGCTCAGTTAGTAAGCTAGGTTCTCTGGAGTTAGACACGTCTGTTTTTGAGCATCAGCTCTGCTCACACATGCTGGCTGCATGGGAAAGTTTCTTTCTCTCTCTTACCTCAGCTTCCCCTCCTGTATAGAGATACTCAGTCAACATTAGCATTATCACCATCATCATCAATGTTATCATCAACCTAACAAAAAAAAGGGAAATGTTGCCAGCAGAGAAAATAAAATGTAGAAAAGCCAAAAGGCATGTAAGGAAATTTACTGTAACTATGGCTGGAATGACCTACATAAGAGGACAAGAATCCAGCCATTATATATAGTATAGTACAGTCTAGACCAGTGGCCAGCAAATCTGGCTCACTTTCTCTTTTTGTAAATAAAGTTTTATCGACACATGGCCTTATCCTTTTATTTATACATTGCCTATGGCTTCTTTTGCACTGAAATTATAACTGTAGCTATACAGCACAGGTGAGTCATTGTGACAGAAACTATATGGCCTGCAAAGCCTGTCATATTTACTATTGGCCCTTTATAGAAAAAGTATGTTAATTCTGGTCTAAAGATAATAAGGCTTGATGGTTAGAGGTATGGGCTCTGCAGTCAGGTCTCTTGGACTTGCAATCAGTTTCACTTAGTATTGTAAAACCTTGTGTAAGTGACTTAACTCTTTGTGTCTCGATTTGTTCTTCTAAAAAATAAGGTCAATAAGGATACCTTCCTCATGGAGTTGACTAATGAAGGAGACAGACAAATGTTCAGGTAATTGCAAAAGGATTTTAATTAGTTAATACATATAAAGTCCTTAGATGAGAGTCTGGCATAGAATAAGCACGCCATAAAAATTGTGCATTATTACTATTCATAAAGGCTAGGCCATTATTGACTGGCTGACTTTAAATGGTTTGTAAAACTCCCTTGGAGGTGGCATCAATGGTTACTATAGACAGAGGCCAAGAAGATGAAGACAGAGCAGATCTGCCATAGATGAAATAGAAGCTACCGACTTTACCAGCTCTGATTGTGCCAGTCTAACCCTTTGTCTTTCACATATTGTACAAAAAGCAAACAGACTCTTCACAAAGGCCTAGCAGCAAACAAGCAATCTATCCCAAATATGACCCAATTGTATTATATAAAGATACTTTTTTATTTTTTCCACAGAGAACATTTTATTTCCTTGGCTCAGCTGTGATAGTATTCTCTTAAATAATACTATTTTAACTTTTTTTTTTCTATTTTGGCTCCTTTTTCAGTCCCTTTTCTTATGAATCTATGTCCCACCTTTGATAGGTCTGTGAAAGGTGTTACAAACAGGGCTGCTATATAAATGGTGAATATAAATACTACTTTGAAGCCAGATGTGCTTTGAATTCCTGCTCTGTCCCTTACTGGTAAGATGACTAACTTCCCAGTTTATCCACATACCAAATGGGATTGTAATAATCCCTACATCATAGGTTTGACATGGAAGCTAAGTCAGATAACATATGTGCAGCACCTGGCACACATATAAACTTCCCAATAGGTGATAACTATGGTTATTTTATTTGATTTTTTAAATATATTTTATTGATTTTTCACAGAGAGGAAGAGAGGGGGATAGAAAGTCAGAAACATCGATGAGAGAGAAACATCAATCAGCTTCCTCTTGCACACACCCCCGCTGGGCATGTGCCAGCAGCCACGGTGCATGCCCTTGGCCGGAATCGAACCTGGGACTTTTCAGTCCGCAGGCCGACTCTCTATCCACTGAGCCAAACCGGCTTCGGCACTACGGTTATTTTAGTTAGTAAAATTTGATACTCGGAAAATTTTGGTTGGTATTTTTGAGTAACACTCGGATGAAATGCCTCATCCCTAGTATTCAGCAAGTTAATAGATTCTGCCTTCCTAGGATCACCATATTTTTTCTCAAGAACATTTAGGCACTTTCTGACTGTTATTAAATTAAAATGTTTATCCCTCAGGAGAGAAAACAATCAACTCCCACACCAATTCTATTTATGAAACAAAATGCTTTGGGTTTTTTCCTGACTCAAATCTTCCTTTATGTACAATCTCTTTGAAATAGTAGGGAGTTTAGAATAATTTTCTCACTGTAGTGTGTGTGTGTGTGTGTATGTGTGTGTGTGTGTGTGTGATTCTTTCAGGGTGAAGTTGATATTTAGGGCTTGTCTTAAGAGCCATTCTTCATCTGCTCTTGGATAGGAGCCATGATCTTGGAGGTTCCTGGCTGTAGGAGATATTCTGAGCCCTGATGGTGTGGATACTACAGTGTTTTGTGGATAAGAGGCTCAACAAGAGGAAGATAGGACCAAAATTTGCACAAACATTTGTTCTCTTTCTTGGGGAAGATCAGACACACCCAGACACCAGGCTTCTAAAATCAAATGAACACACACACATTTCTCTGGGTCTGGGTATCCACATCTGTTTATATCCTCATTCCTACTGTATATGTTAAGCTGTCAGTCAGGAGGTCACTCCTGGGGAGAACCAAGTATCTTTCTGTGTTTCTGTTGACATAATCCACACTTTATAGTTCAGCTTAAGAATGGAAGACCATTTACTTGGAGTAAGGAATCATGGGGCTTGAGCCTATTTCTCCTTCAAAAATGACCAAAGTCACCTCTTCTAAGAATGGTTTTATTCCTAACCTCATACACAACCCCCTTCAAGTTTAGGTCACTTTCTAACAAATTGCATATTTTTATGGACTTACTGCATTAAAGTCCTTATGGCCTTATTATTCTCTCTGCTATCTGTGACTCCCAGTGCCCAACCTGGTTCATATTGTAGGAACTGCTCAGAAATAGCTGGTGAGTGACTGTGGCCTGAGGACCAGAACAATGGAAGTCTTGCTAGATGAAGAATCTTGTCCAAGCTGTCTGATCACTCCATGTCACACTTTCTTCTTTTTTGTCATTGGAATCATCATCAAAATCACCATGTTCAGAGCTATTGATTAACAATATCTAATGGGAGTAGTTAGCTGTCCATCCATTGTATCTGCCCAGTCTTTCCCCTTATGATAATAGCACCTCTTTCATGGGGCATTTCTACTCCAATCTTAGTCCAAGTGATTGATTCCACCCTTGACTCCAAGCCTGGACACATAGCCCAGGCCTGGCCAGTTAGAGCAATCTATCCCCTTGGCTACCATGATTAGTCTGGAAACGATTATGTGACCCAAGCCAGGCCAGAAAGATATAATTGTGAGTTGTTTGTTGGAAATATAAAGAAAGATGTCCTCTTCCTTCACCAGGACTTTTCCTTTCCAGACTGTGAGTCTACTGTTATAAAGCACAGCCATGTACAGAAATGACCTGCTTGAGTGTGAAGCCAAGTTGAGAAATGGAAAGAGACACGTCCAGCCAATACATTTGAGCCACTGGATGGAGCCCTGCCAGATTAGCCTAGGCTGTTTTAGTGATATGAATATACTTTTGTGCTTTCATCCATTTGATGTGGCTTCAGAGTCCTAACAGTAAATTTACATCAACAGGATGGTTTATATCAAATTCTATGTAGTCCATTTTCCAAACCTGACTAAATTTTTAATATTAAACATTTCCCATTTCCTCCCCATGACCATACAATTTTGCATTTTATATGTAAGAGTAAAATGCAGTCTGTCCAAATAGAGGATAAAAAAGAAGTTTTCTTCTCACAAGTGTCTGCTACCCTTTCTTTACCGCTGAGCACTTCCTATAACTAGACACAATGCTGATGCTCTGTCATTGCACCTAAGTCTAATAACAACCCTAACTGGAGGTACTCTTATTGTCCCCATTTAACAGATGAAAAAACATAAGTTTACTAGGTAAAGTAGCTCCATCACACAGCTAGCAGTTCCAGAGCTGTAGATGGAGAGTAATAATAAAATAATAAAAATGTGTTCTTTTATTTATGTGTTAAGCAAATGTTTGTAAGTGTCTACTCTGTGTCAGAAATGGTTTTCATGTACTAAGGTGAACAAGATAGACACAGGGGTTTGCAAGCTTTTAGGATGACGTACACAACAAACCACAGAAACACAATTTCTGGTAGTCATAAGAGCCAGGAGAAAAATTAAGGGAACAGTGAGTGGCTGGAGAGGGGCAAATGTATTGCATGAGTTTGTCAGGATGGCCTTTCTTAGGAGGTGACATCTGAGTGGGACCCTGAGTGATAAGAGACCAAAGCAAGGATTGGGGCCAAGTGTCCCTGGCAGGTGGTTATAATCCTGTGTCTCAAGGATGAAATGAAAGCCTATTTGGGAAAGCACGTGGTAAATTAAAAGGTTATACATCTGCTCATTTTGATCTTTGATCAGTCTTCATTTTGAGTCAGATGCCAGTGACCTATCACTCCTAAAATTCTACCTAGGGAAAAGGACCCAGAATGAGATTTGGGTTTTTGTTTGTTTGTTTTGTTGTATGGGTTTTGAAGTATTCAAACGTCATCTCCTTTTGTGGCACCTTACTCTGTGATTCAGTTTCTCATCTCTACAGTGCTTCTATAAATAAACACTTAACAAATAATTTTCCCCATTATATTTAATTTGGGGAATGCATGAAAAGGACTCCTGTGGGCAAATGCTTTTTTAAATTATTTAATACTTTCCCATCTTGATAGGTAAATCTGCTAACAGAGTCTTCAGCTGCTAACAACAGATATCAATTTTGGCTATGTTAAGAGAAAAGGTAAGGGGAGGGGAGATGGAGAAAGAAGGAGAGGAGTTTATTGGAAGACTATATAACAGCCCACAAAATCTGCAGGAAAACTATAGAATCAGGTCTCAGGGAGTTTGTGATCTGTAAAGAATGAGACTCCATATTGTTGCAACCCCTTCTCTCCCTCATCTCCCATAAAACATCAGAGGAGAAACTGATGGACAGTGCCAGGATAAACCAATGTTTGACTTCTTCTTTTCAAAATTCAAGTTACAGGAAATGGAACCACTCAGGTTAGCTTGGGTCACATGACCATCTATTGGTCAAGGAGCAGTGGGGAAGTTTGGTTGCCCATCTTTCCTATAATCAAAGAGAAATGGCAGCCCAAATGCAGAGCAGTAGTTATAATTCTGAACATGGAAAAAAAGGCCACTACAATTGAAAGTAGAGTGTAAAATCCAATTGACTCTCAAATAAACAGATGCAAACTTCTACTACCAAAGAAGGAAATTGTTTGCATGTTTTAAATTGTAAATCTGGCCCAGGCACAGAAAATGAGAATATACTATAAACTGGTTTTTAGCATCTTTGGCAGGGGTAACACAGTATAACTATTAGGAGTGTGGGATCTGCTTTCCAATCTTTGGGGTTTGAGCCCCAACTCCTCTATTGCCAGCTGTGTGAGTTTGGCAACTGATCTCTCCATATGGGTCCCCACATCTCATCTAATAAGGTTGTTACTAAAATCAAAGGAGTTAATATATTAAAATTTCTGAGAAAAGTGCCTAATATGTATTAAGAGATCAATAAACTTTAGTTATTCTTACAGTGATTGATATTGTTCGCGCGCGGGCGCGTGCGTGTGTGTGTGTGTGTGTGTGTGTGTGTGTGTGTGTGTGTGTGTAGTTCAATAGATAAGCTCTTGGCACTAACAGATTAAAATGTGGTTCTGAAGATTACTGATGTCCAGATATTTACAAGTGTTCTGAGCCAACAATCAGTACCACCTTCACTTTGGTGTGGTTTTCCTGCTCTCTAATCCTGCAAAGGGATTAAACCTCTGATTCTTTATAAATAGCACCACAGTAGAATAAAACATCTAGAAGAAATATACAAGGTAGTTTGGTGTCAGGATGACTTCAGGAAGCATGTAACTCTTGATGGAAAGTAGAAAGCCAGAGGCATGAACAAACACTTCCAGTTTCAAGAAGCACTGTCAATGCTCAATCGTGCATAATTTGGTCTGCTGAAAAAGGGAGAGCATATAGTATATTTAAGAACAGCAAGTCCTCCAACCAAAACAGAAAATGGAAAAGGGAAAAGCTAAGAAAAGAAAAACCCTCGCTTTCCCTCCAATTTGTTGACTTCTGGCATCTTCTCTGCCAATACTTCGCTAAATTGCAGCTTTTGCAGAATTTCTTCTTAGTCACTTTTTCAAATCCCAAATGAGCCTTGTGCTAATTTGATATTCAGAAGCAGAACGACAGTGGCTCAAAATGAAATTGTCAGTATTCTAGAGGTAGAACTATACAATCTTCCACTTGGAATCCTTCGTGGCACCAAATGTGAATTCAACCCAGGACTTCTCCAGGGTCGGCAAGAAAATGAACTAGTTCTGTAAAGCTGGATATACTTAGGGAATAAAGAATGAGACTCCATATTGTTGCAATCCCTTCTCTCCCTCATCTCTCTTTGTCTGCATTTCCTTTTAACATGCCAGTGGTCAAAGTGAATAATGATATATTTTTGTTATTGTTTAAGAGAAGCCCTTGAAACTCACTGTGAGACTGGGGTCCAGAAATCTAATCTTTGTTTGATTCTGTGTTTAGTGGGATTCAAATCCCAACTTAATTTAATCTTTTGACTTATCCTGCAGGTACTGCCTGATTACATTCCATTGCCACCAGTAATGGGATTGCAGGGACAGAATCTTGCTATTAGCAGTTTGAGAAACAAAAGCAGAACAGAAACTGTCGCTGGTATTAGTCAATGAAACCTGCTGTAAATGAATGACTACCTCCCCTGTCTTTTTCCCACTGCCTCATTTTAATAAGCTATAATGCAATACATATATATATATATAAGTTGCAGATTCCATTCACCTCCAGCAAATCCTGAACTTCAATGAACATGCAGAACCTCAACTCCTTTGCTAATAGATATGCTAAAACAGCAAACTCCAATAAGAGGCAGACAATGATTTGTTAGTAATTTTGATGATTTGCTTATATGGTTGTTCTTAGGGTTTCCTGATAGTTGGTAATTTATAATCAACTTAGAAAAAATGTAGAGCCTAGTAAAATGGAAAAGTATTTCCACCTCTGTAATTAGGCTCTCTGCGTTACAATCTTCTTGCTAGGTTGGTAGCCTTAGATGAATTAATGATCTCTCTATTACTCAGTTTTCTCTTCCATGAAGTGGAGACAGTGATACTATCTCTTTTATAGGCTTTTTGAAAGAGTAAATGAAATAATGCATGGAAAGCCTTTAGAAAATGTGTTAGCACATATAAACTATACAAAAATAGTTTCAGTTATTACCATTAAGAAAAAAAGCAAATATAGAAAAGAGTCAGAGAAACAGCAACAATGCCTGTTCAGGAGCCCTGAGCCATCATTCTGTGTGTTCTTCCTTTGTTCAGTCCCTGGCTCCATATACTATGAGGAAAGTGAGGCATATTCTATGGGGGAAAGTAGAGTGTAAAATCCAGTTGACAAGAAAACATGTAAATAGATTCCAAACTCAATAGTGATCATTAAAACAATGGGTGTCGGATTTTGACCTCGCCTATGAACAGAGATAATGAAAACTGTTTTAATACTCTGTGCTACTGAGGGAAAGTAAGATGCTGTATAAACATGCGGAGTCTCCCCAGCAAGCAGCAATGATCTTTTAGGATGAGTGTAGCGAGAAGGCAATTTCTCACGATGTTACAGGATCACTCACAGCATCTCTGGGTGGACCAGAGAATTAAATCCAGCGCTAGCAGCATGCACATGGCCACAGGGTCATGCACAATTGGTCCAGTACTAGGTGCTATTGCATGAGCTTCCAAGAACACATCACCTTGGCTGCTAACGCCCCTGCCAGTGCCCCGAGGAACTTAATGTGGAGCCCAGAACCCTGCAGCTGCCATGGAGCTGTCCTTGCAGCTTCTTGCTCCTTTGTACCACCAGATTCCATGCAAATATTGGGCAGGCCTGGGTATCTAATTGGAAGAGCTTAGATGGCATCTTGATTTCAAAGCAGCGGAGAGAAGTGAGCATGTGACAGTTTCAGGAGCTCTTGGGGGTGGAAGTATCCACCTCAAACCTAAGGGGATTCCTTAATCACAGACAAGAGCTGCCAATATAGAGAATGAGAATGAGAATGAGAATGAGAATGAGAATGAGAATGAGAATGAGAATGAGAATGAGAATGAGAATGAGAATGAGAATGAGGAGGAAGGGGAGAGAGGAGGAGGAGGAGGAGGAGGAGGAGGGCCAAAGAATATAGGCACCACCATAAAAACAGCATGCTATATTACCTGTGAAAGTATAAAGCAATTTATTCTTTATCTGAAAGCAATTTCACAATATATTGCAAGAGGCTTAAAATCATTCATAGCCTTTGACTTTGTAATAATCCTGCTTCTGATAATTTATTCAAACGAAGTTATTAGGAAAACAAATAATAATATTCAAGGATGTTAACCAACACTTTATATATTGCTCCAAAAAGATGACAATATTCTAATTTTTTAACAGTGGAAGAATGATTTAACAATGTTAGCTCTATTAATTTAAACATTATTTGAAATATATTGTTAAGGGGAAAAGTGGGATCTATAAAAACTAACATTTATAGTGTAATTAAAAGCCAGCTGCTGTTTAAGAACTCGCATGAACTGTCTCACTTAATGGTCACAACAATTCTATGAACTACAGATGTTAAGTGCTATTTTCAAAGGGAATGTAAGAAAAACTGCCTCCAAGGAAGAAAATGAGAAGAAATGGGGTAATAGAAGTCTCTGTTTGACAGCCTAGGGTTTTTAAAGGTGGTGGATACATCTCTTTTGTGTTTGAGAATCTTCCCCACCCTACCTTTGTTTCACCAACAGAGAGTAGGATGTTGGAACCTCATGCAGTAAAAGCTGACATTTCTCATCTTCCCTTTGGGCCTGGACTCTTTCCTTCCTTTATGCTAAACAGATAATGCTTATTTTAATTTCAAGCTTCACTTCTCATTCATCACCTTCCATAAAGATTCACTAATGTTTGCTATAAAAAACTTTTAATTTTTTTGAATAATTTTAGATTTACAAAAAAATGGAAAGTCAGTACAGAGAGCTCCCAAATACCCCATACTCAATTAATTATCTTACATTAGTACAGTGCATTGATCACCACTAATGAACTAATACTAATATGCTATTAGTAGGTAAAGTCCACCTTTCATTCAGTTTTTCCCAAATGTCCATTCCCTGTGATGATCACTCAGACTTTCCTTATTTTTGATGACCTTGACAGTTTTGCAAAGTACTGGTCAGGTATTTTGTAGAGTGTTCCCAATTGGGGTTTGTATGATCTTTCTTGTGATTATACCAGAACCATGGATTTGGGGGAGGAAGACCAAAGAAATAACTTGCCATTTTCATCACATCATGTCAAGGGTACATACTATCAACACAACTGGCTGGGGTAATGTTGGCCAGATATTGCTACTATAGAGTTACTCTTTCCCCCTTTTCCCATACTGTACTCTTTGGAAGGAAGTCACTATGCACATCCTACACCTCAGGAGTGGGGAGCTGTGCCCCGTCCCCTCTAGAGCAAAGTATCTCCATAAAGTATTTGGAATTATTCCACGTGAGATATTTGTCTATTCTCTCTATTCATTTATTTATTCAATCATTTGTATCAGTAGATATTCATGAATATTTATCTTATACTTTGTCCCAATACTACTTTGTGTGTTTTTTAGCTCATATTGTTTGCTCTTGAACATCAGTAACCACAGTGAATAAAACCATGGTCCAAATGGAAACTTGTGACACTTGAAAGCTGTTAAGAGTCAATACCTAGAAAATATTTATTGAGCACCTACTGTGCACCCCAATGAGATAGTTTTTTTTAAAGCAGATAATGCAATTGATCATCAGCTTTTCTATTTATTATTCTTTATTCAAGATCAAATGCCTTTGACATCATCATGGAACCAGTCTGCCCAGTGATGGGCTTTCATGAGTCTTTCTCATGAATATTTTCTTACAAAGAGGTTTCTAACACATTCATTCACTGATTTGCTTGTGAGATCAAAATATTCTCCTGGTTTTCTGTCTGGTATTCATTCTCATTCCTCACCATGTCCATTTCTTATCTTTCATCCACTCCTCAAGTATCTTCTCTTTCAGCCCGACTTGGTTCATTTGAATGACACATAATTATAAAGAGGATTCTAATGCAAGGACTTGTTCATTTTTCTCCTCCTTCATTCCCAAACTTACCAGTATGTACCTATTTCGACCACCACTGTCTTTCATTATGCCTCTCACAGATCAAAGCCAGTTTCCTCATCTCCATTCTTGATACTCTTCTTATTGCTCTGGAGACTCATTCTATTAATTATCCAATTTCTTGTCTTGTCTTTTTAAAGTCTCCTGTCATTCTCTACCTGAAAACATCTCCATCTTGATCATTATGAGTGGCTAATATTCTGTGAATACTTAACTCTGTGCAGATATTGAGATGTGAGGTGTGTCATTTAATCCTAACATCAATCCTATAAAGTAGGTGCTACATTTTGCACAACAGGGAGTAGACTCTATGAGATAAAAGAACTTGACCAAGATCTTGTCTTGTCAGTAAGAAGTAGCAAAGCCAGGATGGCTCTTATACAATATGGTGCTGCTGAAAATTTCCCATCTTCTCAATAACTTGTTTTTTTTCTGCCACTTGTTCACTTTGTTCTGAGCAAAACAGGAAACACACTTCACTTAATTTCCCCTCCACCATATGCAACACACCAACTCCTGCTTCGCCTTCAAAAAGTCAATGTAAAATTAAAACAACCGTATTAAATTTTCAATCCCTCCTGAGGGGATGGACAGCAGTGGAGCCAGCAATAATAAACAAACCTTACAAACAAAAACGTGGATTATCCAGAGTCCCTGGGCAGCAAGCTATAAGCCAAGCCAGCTGGGAGAAAACAGAGCGTAACACAGGCCTAACAGCAAATGTCTCAACAAGCAACATCCTTGGGGGTGAGGGTCGGAGTGTGAAAGGTCATGGGAAGGAAGATATGTATTTTGGGTCCCCAGGACGAATGCAAAATTAAGAAAACAGGGCTTTGATTCTGTCCTCAAATGCTTTTGATTTCTTTCTTTTTTTCTTTTCTTCTTCTTTTTTTTTTAATGGAAGAGAGAAGCCTTCTAACTGGCAAGGTAAATAAGTTCATGGGTTATTTATTTTATCTCTATTCCTGGTTAAATTGAGTTCAAAATAATTAGATAACTCTGAAAAGGCTGTGACTGGTCCTGCTAATTCCACATAATGATTTTCTGGCGTAGTTGCCCAGTGAAAGGGGTTATCTGTTAAAACAAGCTTTAAACTGTTAATAGAATGAAATTACAGCTTCGGCAGCTAACCCCAGGTACAGTGGCTCTGGCAGGGTATTATAGCTCCGGGTTGGGGGCCAAATTGCTCACTTCCCCCAAACGACCTTTCTTTCTCACTTGCAGTTGACTGTTTCATACAAGACATAACAGTTAACTTGCTCCCCACACCTTACACTATTTGTGGCCTTAATTGAGGGACCTAAACAAACAAATTAATCACCCTGGCCCATAAAAATGACAGAATTCATATGGTAGCATTCTTCATTCTCTCCAATTTGTTTTTCTGAATTCCCCACAGCGATTTATTTGCTGAATACGCGAGTTTTTACCCCCCTTATGAAAATTACAAATTGTTGTCAAGGTTAACGAGTTAATATTCTCATTCAATATTTATTTTATGGGGAGCCGGAGAAAGTATGACTGTTCCTGTACCTCTTACCACTGCAAAGTCTGGTTTCTTAATCAAAATGACAAGGACACTGTCCTTTGTATGATATTTGGAATCATTGGGACTAAAAAATGAGCTTTATTAATCCATAGGCCCTGATTAATAATGATAAAGTGTGGCACGCACATTTCTGTACATTTTAATAATTCCTGAAGAAGGCTAACAATGCCCCTTGAGATCCGAAATCTCAGGGGCCTGAATATTTCTAAGCAGTGTCACAATAAATAGTCAAGAGTAGTGGTGCTCTTTCTCTAATCCACTTCCCTTCAAACCAGCAAGCCAGAGAAAAGCTGCTTTTTCCTATTTCCCATCTATAATTCATTGTTAGCATAGCAAGTAAAAGAGCCAAGAATCAGCGGTTTCATCAGTTTTCAAAATACCAAGGGACAATGAGGGTGATTTATCGCAGGCCGCATGATCTAGTTCACATAATCAGAATATTTCTGTGGAACACAGCCTGACATAATTTCTTGATAAGAGTAACCACATGGAATATGTAGAGGAGAAAGGTCAGGGGTCTGAGATCCTCCTATGAGCCGTGACTTTCCGACCCCCCTTTCCAGACAGGCTGAGCCCAAGTCCCTGTCAGCAATAGGACATACCCCATACTAGAGGCTGCAGGAATGTACACAAGTTTAAGGCTTCCTAACAACCCCTTTAATATGTCACCTGAAAATGGCCTGGAGGCATGGAGATGTTCTCTGTCTTGACTGGGTTTACATCAGTGCACTGGGCAAAGTACATGAGAACATACTCTTAAGAACTGTGCATTTCACTGCGTATCAATTTTAATTTATACTTCAGAAAAAGAGCTTATAGAACGTAGAGAAGTAAAATAGCAAGGTATATACATATATAATCTAATAATAAGATATGGACACTTATATGTAAATATCCTACTAATAAAAGAGTAATATGCAAATTGACTGTACCTCTGCTACAGCCACAAACCACGCCCACAAGCCACCCTCACAAGCCAATCAGGAGTGAGTATGCAAATTAATCCCAATCAAGATGGCTGTGGCCACTGAGAGCAGGAGGGAGGCTTGGGTTTCCCTGGGAATGGAGGAAGCCAAGCTTTCCACACACCCTGGCCAGCCCAGGCCTCCACTCAATGTTACAAAGTTTCAATTATAGAAAATAAATCCCAACAAAAATGGCAGCAGCCACAGAGGTGGAGAGAGCAGGAGACTACGGTTGCCCCTGGTGATGGAGGAAGCCAGCTTTTTGCAGTCCTGGACTGCCTTAGCCTCTGATTAAGGCTATAAAGTTTCAATTATAGAAGATAAATAAGAGCAGGAGGCATGGCTCAGCTCCAGGGTACAAAGTTTTAATTGTAGAAGATAAATAAATCCCAGATACCAGGGCCTCCACTTGGGTCACTGGAGGATGTGGCCAGCTTGAAAATCACCAATAGGCCTCTCCCACAGACCACCCAACACCTCAAGGGAACCCCCACCCTGATTCGGGACACCCTTCAGGGTAAAGCAGTTGGCCCCTACCATGCACCAGAGCTCTATCCTATCTAATAAAACAGTAACATATAAACTGACCATCACTCCAACATATAAGATGGCTTCCCTCATGTGGTCAAAATCCTGCCTCCAGTGGACACAAGATGGCCAACACAAGATGGCCAGCAGGGGATGGCAGTTGGGAGGGACCAAGCCTGAAAGGGAAGGCAGTTGTGGGTGATCAGGCCAACAGGGGAGGGCATTTGGGAGGGACCAGGCCTGAAAGGGAGGGCAGTTGGGGGTGATCAAGTATGCAAGGGAGGGCAGTTAGGGTTGACCAGGGAAGATGGGGGTGATCGGGCCTGCAGGAAAGGGCAGTTGAGGGAGCCCAGGCCTGCAGGGGAGAGCAGTTGGGGGGAGCAGCCCTGCAGGGGAGGGCAGTTAGGAGTGACCAGGCCTGAATGGGAGGGCAGTTAGGGGCAAACAGGCTAGCAGAGGAGCAGTTAGGCATCAATCAGGCTGTCAGGGGAGTGGTTAGGAGGTGATCAGGCTGGCAGGCAGAAGTGGTTAGGGGCAATCAGGAAGGCAGGCAGGCAAGCAGTTGGGAGCCAGCAGTCCTAGATTGTGAGAAGCATGTCCTACTGCCCTAAATGGGCAGTCAGACATCCCTTGAGGGGTCCCAAATTGGAGAGGGTGCAGGCTGGGCTGGGGGACACTCCACTGCCCTATGTGCACAAATTTTGTGCACCAGGCCTCTAGTTTGTATATATGAAGGTATATGTATTTGGGTATACACACATATAGACAAATATATATTTGGGTATACATACGCATATACACACAGGGTAAGGCAAAAGTAGGTTTATAGCTGTCAGTACACAAAACAGAGTTTATTCTTGTATTATTATTTATTAATTGTACTAGAGGTCCAGTGCACAAAATTCATGCACAAGAGGGGTGGGAGGATGTGTCCCTCAGCCCATCCTGCACCTTCTCTGATCTGGGATCCCTTTCACAATCCAGGACTGCTGGGTCCTAACCACTTGCCTGCCTGCCTGCCTGATTGCCCCTAACCACTTCTGCTTGCCAGCCTGGTCACCCCTAAATGCCTTCTCCTGCTGGTCTGGTCCCTCCCAACTTCCCTCCCCTGTTGGCCATCTTGTAACAGCCATCTTGTGTCCACATGGGGGCATCCATCTTTGATCACATGGGGGCAGCCATCTTGTATGTTGGAGTAATGGTCAATTTGCATATCGCTCTTTTATTAGCAAGGATTATTTTTCATACAAATAACTGCAAAACTGCTTTTGCCCCACTCTGTGTACCTACACAGCATGTATGTATGTATATGTACATATATATGCATTTATATATGTATTAAGGCCCAGTGCACAACATTCATACACTCAGTCAGGAGGGTGATGCCCTCAGCTTGACCTGCACCCTTTAGCAATCTGGGTGCCCTTGGGGGATGTCCAAATGACTGCTTAAGTTGTCAGTCAGACATTCTTAGCACTGCCACAGATGCTAGAGGGGCTCCCACCACTGCTGCTGCACTCGCCAGCCTTCAGCCCGGCTTGTGGCTGAGCAGTGCTCCCCCTGTGTGAGTGCACTGACCACCAAGGGGCAGCTCCTGCATTGAGCATCTGCCCCTTGTGGTCAGTGCACATCATAGCAACCTATTGTTCTGCCATTTGGTTGATTTTCATATTAACCTTTTATTATCTTATCTAATAAAAGAGTAAATTAATCATCACTCTACTACACCCACACCCACAAGCCAATCATGAGAAAGTATGCAAATTAACCCAACCAAAATGGCTGTGGCCACAGAGTGAGCAACAGGCTTGGGTTTCCCTGGCAATGGAGGAAGCCATGCTTTTCATGTACCCTGGCAGGCCCAGGCTTCCACTCAAGGTTACAAAGTTTCAATTATAGAAGATAAATAAATAGCAGATACCAGGGTTGCCAGGGGGCATGGCTGGCCTGAAAACCACCACAGGCCCCTCTCCCAGGTCATCCCATGCCCCAAGGGAACCCCCACCCTGATCCGAGGCACCCTTCAGGGCAAACCAGCTGGCCTCCACCCATTCACCAGGCCTCTATTCTATCTAATAAAAGAGTAATATGCAAATTGACCACTACTCCAACACACAAGATAGCTACCCCCATGTGGTCAAAGATGGCTGCCCCCATGTGGACAAAAGATGGCTGTTACAAGATGGCCAGCAGGGAGGAAAGTTGGGAGGGACTAGGCCTGCAAGGGAGGGCAGTTAAGGGCGATCAAGCCTGGAGGGGAGAGCAATTAGGAATGATCAGGCCAGCAGAGGAGGGAATCTGGAGGCAACCAGGCCTGAAGGGAAGAGCAATTGGGGGGACCCAAGCCTGTAGGGGAGAGCAGTTGGGGAGACCATGTTTGCAGAGGAGAGCAGTTAGGGGTGACCAGGACTTCAGGGGAGGGCAGTTAGGGATGATCAGGTTGGCAGGGGAGCAGTTAGGCATCAATCAAGTTGGCAGGGGAGTGGTTAGAGGTGATCAGGCTGGCAGGAAGAAGCAGTTAGGGGCAATCAGGAAGGCAGGTAGACGAGCAGTTAGGAGCCAGCAATCCTGGATTGTGAGAGGGATGTCTGACTACCTGTTTAGGCCCGATCCCAGTAGGATCGGGCCTAAACGAGCAGTTGGATATCCCTCGAGGGGTCCCAGATTGGAGAGGGTGCAGGCTGGGCTGAGGGACACACCCTTCCCTCCTCCCCTGCTCATGCAGGAATTTCATGCACAGGGCCTCTAGTATAGGATAAGGTCTATGACCAGCCACATTCTCTTGTTTTCCGTTCTCAAAATGGCTATCAGTCCACCTGGCTGAAAGCCTGCTACAAAAAGGAGAAACAGCACCTTTCAGGTCTGAGGATCTGCTGGGGTTTAAATGTCTATCCCTGAAAGTTTTGCCAGCTGATTACCAGGATGGCAGATCCTCCTTCCCTCTGACTTTTGATTCACTAGAAGAGGGGTTCTCTGTTCTCTGCACTGAATGATGATGAGGCCACTTGGGACAGGGAGAGGGAGCATGGGAGGTCAGCAGGAGAACAAGAATATCTTAGTCAAGTAGTATCGGCCATGATGCACATTGGCACGTCACAGACTGTACTGAAGTGGGTTATAAGCTAATCTCTAGCAATAATAAGGTACTGCACTTGTAAAGACCTCAAATATAATAATGAATTAGAGTAGATGCAAGCTTCTATCTGCCTACATATGACCTGGACCACTACATCTGTGGCAGGCTCAGGACAACACCAACATGGTGGGATCATGAGATTCTCTGTCTCTGATGCCTTTGAGGAGTATCCAGGTAGATGGACCTAAGACAATTTTCCTTCAAACAAGAAAGGCTTGGGAAGAGTGGAATTTCCTGTGCAATGAGTATATTTATGATACTAAGAGACAGAAAAATAAAAGCCACCCTGGTGTCAGAATAAGGAGGATGCAGCTGGGGTCTGGGTGATTGACAACCTAGAGCCAGAAGATAGCAAGAATAAGTCAGTACATGCTGCACGAATAAAGACAGAGACTAAAAAAATACCACATCCCACACCCACTTCTGATTCCTATACAACTTCCTGGAACATAAAGTCAAACCATGAGAAAGAGAAGACTCTGAATTGAAGTATTTTATTTCCATTATTTAATGTAATAGGAACTTACATCAGTTATGATTAAGTCCAGAAGTATATAACAGAAAACCCCCAAAACAATTACTTAGCCCTAACTGGTTTGGTTCAGTGGATAGAGCATCAGCCTGCAGACTAAGGTTTGGGTTTGATTTCAGTCAAGGGCATGTACCTTGGTTGTTGCCACATCCCCAGTGGGAAGTGTGCGAGGGGGAGGAGTACAGGGGCCAGCTGATTGATGTTTCTCTCTCATTGATGTTTCTGGCTCTCTATCCCTCTCCCTTCCTCTCTCTAAAAAAAATCAATAAAATATATATTTTTAAAAACAGTGACTTAATGAGATAAGGAAGTGTTTCTTTCTAATGTAAATGAAGCCTGTTGGTAGGCATGTTGGGGGTGGTATGATGGCTCCCCCATTCCAGGAGCTCAGGGATGTGTTGTTTTTTTCTTCTTTTTGTTCTTACATCGTTAGCATGAGGTTTCCAACTTCAAGCTCTCTCTGGAAGCCCAATATGGCTGCGAAAGCTCCAGACATTGCATCAGCATTCCAGAAAAGGAAAAAATACATAAAGGGACAGGAAGCAAGAGAAATGCAAAGCACAGTTTGATGTCCAGCTTCTACATATAGATTTGCACTTTCATCTCATTGGCCAGAATGTCTTCCATGACTGCTGCTGGCTTTAAGTGTGGCTATGGAATACTGCCTTTTCACTGGACTCACCATTACTATGAATAAAACTGGATATTTGTCACAAATAAAGAGAAGAATCGATTTAGGAATCAGTTGACAGTATCCAACCGGCAGTATTCAGCACAAGGCTCACAAAAGAAATTAAGTTGACTTAGAGGGTATCAGAGATGTTTCTTCCTAAAAATTTGCATTTGTGGCTTGAGATCTACACCATTCTCATCTTTGATAAAGTCCCTCCTTGAGTAGGAGAGAAAAGCTTGAGTGACAGACAGAGTACATGAATTTGGGAATAGCCCACAGCCTTTCTTATCCACTGTTAGGCCCTAGCAAATATCCATTTCAGTGTGCCATTTGTAGTTACAGCAGTTATGAGTTACATTCAAGCTTTACTTCCCAATGAAATTTTTTTGAGATTTCATTGAAGTCTAAAGCACCTCTGGAAGTCTTATCGGTGACTTCACTGGACAAACTAAATGTCATCATGAAAAAAATATTATCAAGAACACCTGGTCTGCATGTTCCACAGAAATATAAGAGGGACAAATGTAACTCTATCCCATGATGTTTCTAGCTCAGTCCCTCTAGTGGAGTCCTTATAAAACATGTTACATTTCTCCAAGGGGCCCCCGCCTGTGAATACGTGCAGGTGCCCAGGTCAGCGCTCCAAGGCTCTTCCCACACACTGCTGCTGCCATTGAAGTTCAGAACATCTCAGGTCTCTGGAATCCTGAGCCTCCTCACTGTGCTGACTTTTTACCCCATAAAAGTACAAGTTTGAATCACAGATAACAAGTAAATGAGATTATGATGTTAGCTTTCTCTAGAGATAACAGCAGTCCAGGTCATAAAACTACCATATGGCAGATTTGGCAGTCTTTACTGAACGCTGTGGATTAATTATCACACAGACAGACTCTGGTCCCCATTTGCAAGCGCCTTAGGCCCTCTGTGGCAGGGATTGGCAACTGGGTGAAGGCGAGAGCTTGTATTATGTTTGGCAGGGACACGATGTGACCTTACTGTGTCCAGTTCTGTCATATCTTAACATTTCGCTCATGATTAAGTTTATCATTTCAAATAAACACAAAATGTCAGGTCTCTGGGTCTACTTAACATGGAGAGCCAAAACAGACCTCTCTCTGATTTAAAAGGGTCCAGGCCAAGGGAACGATCTGATTAGCTCTTCCATCTGACTTTTATTAGAGCTATCGAATAATACAGTGAGGACAAAATTTTTGTTTCAAATGGCTGATTGCCACAGGGTATCCGCCATATATTCTTTGACATCTCCAGTCATTAACTTGAAGCAGGGATTATAGGGGTGGTCCTGTTGGAGTTTCACCTTCCAGCTTGGCACGTACTAGCCCTGAATGAATTCTGGTTATATTTATCCCGATTCTCCATCCATTGAGGATGACTGTACTTCCTGCACTTTCTTTCTGTTCCAACCCAAAAGGGGACAATCAGAGTGCTTCTCAATTCTTCCCATTTGGGGCTTCAGTCACTATTCCATTCTCTCAGATGCCTTGCTGCTGTTTGACACTGGACAGAGTGTGTTGGGTGGTTTACTTCTCAAGCATTTCTTCCCTCAACTGGAAACCACCAAATGGAAGGGGTGAGGGAGAACTTTTCTATGTCAGCTTAGCTCTAAAGCTATTGCTGTAGATGAGATACAAGTAGTTGAGTTTTGTATTTAAGGTGATGGAGACTTTCCACAGCTCTGCATTTAGCACAATCTCTGGTGTTCTATGATTGCACCATACATAATTAGGAGTCAATGCAAACTCCAGGCAATCATGCTGTTCAATTTAGAGCAGAAATCAACACCTCAGCTTGCTCCATGCTCATTCGTCCATTTATTTACTTAAGGAACATTAAAGATTCTGATCCAACTCCTATTCACTCATCATGCAGAGCATATCTCTCTCTCTCTCTCTCTCTCTCTCTCTCTCTCTCTCTCTCTCTCTCTCTCTCTCTCTCCTACAGCCAAACAGGCTTTCTCTTAGTGCTTTGGATAAGGTGAGGTCCCTCCTTCCTCAGAGACTTTGTCATGTTTCCTAATCTTGTTCTCTTTCTTCATTCTATTTGATTGCTCTCCTTCCTAGCTTTTACTCATCATTTAGAGGTCTACACAAGTGGCCCTTTTTCAGAATATAAACTAGGAAACCCCATGGTATCCATTCATGACTAGAAGATGAAGCAAATAGTAAAGGACAGTGATCAGAGTTGTAATTAATAAATTAACTGAGTGATGACTTGTTAAATATTCACCTTCATTGCTAGCCTATAAGCTCCATAAAAATTGCTGCTTTATTTTGATCAATGATGGTCTTCAGGGGTTGGCCTAGTGTCTTATACATGACAGTGCTCAATACATGTTTGTTTGCTGATAAATTAAGCACTTAGATGTATTGCCAATACAACTTGAGATGAGAAGTGAATCCTGAGGAGTGAGAAGGGTAAACAAAGACTGACAAGGCAATATGACGCATGTTATAGTACATTGCAGGTCTTGCCATGGCTAAAATGTTGATATATTACAATATGTGAGTTTTCAATACCTTTTAGCACATTTCTGTAAGGCCATGAACATCTTCAAGGAGAAGGTAAATAAAAACTAGGATGTTTTTTAAAAGCCTATTTGCAACTCATTGAACTTGTAGAACAAAAAATACCATGAAAGCCAAAGTGCCTTTGGTTTTCAAGAGTCAGGCTTTGTTCATAGGGGGAAAAGGTTTTATCAGAACCCCAAATATTGATGTTAGAGCTTAGAAGATCGAGTCAACACTATGTTTCATAAATACACCCTAAAATAGAGGCAGATATATGATGTGGTAGTCATATTCTCACTCTGTATGAAAATTTATATATTTAATTTGGTAAGGAATTTTTTAACATTATGATGGGTGGGAGAATGTTGTACAACAGTAAAACCACCGGTGGATATCCAAAAAGCTCTTGCCTCTCTTCCCTCAGGAAGAACAACCTTTAGAGGAAAAAGTTGAACGTGAGACGTATGTTCACAGAGGTGTGGGCCAGTCCTAGATCAAAAGGACTTGTTTCTCACTTCGTCTGGCATAGCCCAACCAGACTGGAAGCCTCTTAGGGAAGGCCCTCCCCCCTCAGCACAGCACTGCAGCAATATGGCCCCAGGGAAGTGTGGCCTTCAAGAATCTGTTGGCAAGGGCAGGGGTTCATCTCTAGATGCAGAGATCGAAGGAGAGTGTCCCAGAGCCAGAGTGTGCCAGTATGGTGTGAGGAAGCCAGCCAGGGGTTCCTGAGCTCCCAAGAGCAGAGAATGCAGAGAATGAACAAAGAATGCAGGATTGTTAGGCATGAGAAGGAGATTCTGGAACATGACTCCCAAACACCAGATGGAATAACCTGTTAGTAATGGAGGCCAGTGGGGCCAGAGGATGGTTTCAGCCTTGGAAGTTTCTCTCCTAATGCCAGATGACTTTCTCATCACAATGCAAATTACAGAACCAAAGGAGGGAAAAGGATAGGTAGAGAATCTTGACTATTACTGACATTTAATTTGAAAGTGACAGAGGTGATGAGATTAAGAGTTTTCAGCCATTAGTGGAAATAAGAACCCGTCAGTTAAAATTTTATTTTAGTTGTAGGAAAATAAATCTATATTTCTGCAGCTCAGAGTCTGTGACTGTCAACATTTGAACCTGTTACAGCACAAGCTGCTGAGAGCTAAAAATGGGACTAACTAGGGCCATCTAAGAGTGACTAAGATACCTGAGTTGGGTCATAAGTAAGAATGTGCCAGCTGAAGGAGGTGGGACATGAATTTCAGGTGGATGGAATAGCAGGTGTTCAGGGAAAGAAGTGCCGAAGAGCATAGCCCCTCTACAAAAGGAAAGGAGATCAAAGTAGCTGGAACGTGGACTTTCCAAAGAAACGAGGCTAGAAAATGAGGCTGACGCTACCCAAAGGAGAATAGGCTCAATCCTGGAGCCTTCAAAAATGGGTATGTTTAAGATAAGGAATGAAGTTGTCAGAACCTTCTGGACAGGGAGGAAAACCCAAACAACTTCTCTAGAGGGATAGTTCAGCTTTATCTCCGAAAGCTTAATTGTGTGTGACCTTGACCAAAGAATTCTACTTCTAGGAATTTGAAGCAAAAATGTTTGCTTGTCCATGTGCACAAAGCTGTGTGTACCTAACGATTATAATCGCGATAGTGTTTAAAATAGAAAAAAGTAGTAAATAGTAGTAATGTTCAGTTTAGGGGACTGATATGGTAAATGGTGAAATGTTATACAGATGTTAAAAGGAATAAGATTCATGACTATTCAGTGAAATGGAAAGATCTTCAAGGTATAGTGAAATTCCATCTCCATCCCTTTAATAACTCTTGTCCTTGAGCAATGCATTTACCTTCTCTGTGCCTCTGTTTCTTTATGCATAAAACAAGGATAAAAAATAGAGTTGTAATGAGGATTAAATGAGTTAATACACACAAAGGGCTTAAAACAATGTCCTTTGCATATTTAACACAATATTTATGCATTATTTTTTATTATGTTTTAAGGTAGGAAAATAAGTTATATTACAATAGGCACAGTGTCACTCAATTTGCTAAAAAACTTACATAAAAGTTATGTGATTTAAATATTTATAATGCTTTTCTGAAAGAAGACACAAGAAACTGTTGGCAGATGACATATCCAGGAGTTGGAATAGAGGCAGAAGATTGGCAGGAAAGGTGCTGTGTTATCATTTTATTTCTTTTTGTGCTGTTTTCAATATCAAACAAGTAACGTGGTTGGCATTATTTATAAAATGACACCAAAGCAACAAAATTAATGATGATGTTTAAAGCATTTACTCAATCACTTCAGGTTGATCTAGGTAAGATGATTTTAACAAATAAAATATCTAATGGAAAACTATATCATGCTATACAATGTGCAGGTCACCATAATGCTGTCACAGCCTTGGAATTTCTCAAAGAAAATGACCACAGCCCCATTTTCCATTTAGATAGCCACCTTTAAGGTGGGAAGGCTCCATTTATTATTACTATTAAATATTATTATCAATATTATTAACTATCATCATCACCATCATGATCATTATCTCAGCTTCATAACTTACTGGCATAGTGATCTTGACAGGTTTTATAACCTCTTTGGTCTCTTTTTCTTTATTTGCATATAATAATAATCCTTACTGCTGGGTAGCAGTGAGAATTAAATGAGGTGCATGTAGAGCAATTCGTACAGGGTCTAGCATATACTAAGGGTTCAAAAATGGATATAATAACAATAACTTTATCACCATCCCCTTCTTCTATCCCTATACACAGGGTCCCTTCCCCTTACTCAGACCCTTCTCCTGAACCCCAAGGAGAGGGAGAACTGATTCAAAGAAAAGCGCCTGAGAAATTCAAACTTTTTTTTATTAAGGACATTTACACTGAGTGGCCAGATTATTATGATATCTGAATGCATATAATAATCTGGCCTCTCTCTCTCTCTCTCTCTCTCTCTCTCTCTCTCTCTCTATATATATATATATATATATATTCAAATAAAAGAGAAACATGCAAATTGACTGCACCATCGCTATGCTTCCAGCCAATAGGAGCAATATGCAAATTAACCCCAACCAAGATAGCAGGCCAGCCCCCTCTGCCCCAAGCTAGCCATGGTAGCACTGGGGCAGCAGGGGTCCCTGATCCTAGACCCAGACCCAGCAGGGGATCTGACCCCCCCTCCCACCCGAAACCCAGCCATGACAGTGCTGGGGGCCACAGGGGTTGCGATCACAGCCACAAAGCCAGCAGGGAGGCTGGCCCCCAGCAGCCCCAAGTCCTGCCATGGTAAATCTGGGGCTGGGGGTGGGTAGTGGATTGGAGGCACAAACCCACAGGCCTGGCACCCAGCAGCCCCAAGGCCTGAGGTGGAGGCACTTGGGTTGCTGAGGGGCATGGGTTGGGGCAGCAGAGACACAAACCCACAAGAAACCTGTGGAAAGGGAGATAAACTATCATAACTTTATCTCCCTTTCCGCAAGATGAGAGAACTTCCCCTGGATTATTCAGTGCTGTGGCCAACACCCTTCTACAAACACAGGGTAATGTTATGACCACTCCCAGGAAGGTATGGTCAGAATACTCTCTCTAGGGAATAACACTACTGTTGCAAATCATTTAAGAGAGGAATCAAGCTTTTGTTGGGTTTATTCTGAAGGTCAGAGAACATGCCACCACAACATATGCCGTGTTATTATAATGATGATCTTGAACTGCAGATGCTTAAAAAACAGTAAATGCACGTGGAGGATTTCACTGAAGTCTCCTGATCTCCCTAAAATCAGACCCCCCCCTAAAGGAGCTTAAATGTCATAGGTCCCCTTGATGGGAGAAGTGTCATCAGGCAGAGAAGACTGACTCTTGTCACAGGACAGGAGAGTAGAAGTTGACATCACACCCACACTTTGTTACAAACTATTTCTCCCCACCCCATTCATCTTTCCTAAATATAATTTACTCTCCTCTAAAAGGCCTATATATCCTGTCCCCTTTCCTTAGGAAGAAGGTATTTAAATCTGCATTCTAAGCCACCTTCAGGAGTGACTCATTTTTCCCTGGGATCTCCCACATATACACAAGGTATACATGTTAATGTACTTTTGTTTTTCTCTTAGTGACCTGCTTTTTATTACAAGAACCTCCATAAGAACTCAGAAAGGTATAGGAAAACTATTTTTCCTCCTCCATAATTCTATCTCGGGAAATCAAGTCCCCAGCTAAACAATGAGGTTGGCTCAACTACCAAGAAGTCCTGGCTGACAGGAGGGAAGCTTCTAGGGCCATGATGGCGAACCTATGACATGCATGTCAGCACTGACATGCGTAGCCATTTTCGATGACACACAGCCACATGCAGTCGCATACAGAGAAGTATGGTTTTTTTCTCAAAGTGACACACCACCCGAGTTATGCTCGTTTTTGGTTTTTTTTTGTTGTTGTTTTTTACGAATTTTGATGCACCAAGCTCAAAAGGTTGCCCATCACTGTTCTAGGGAGAAATCAATGATATTAGCATCAAAGTGGGACGGAGGGTACATACATGGTTGCTGGTGGGAGTTTAAAGTGGTTCAACATTTTTGGAAGATGATTTGGCAAATTCGATATAAATGTTCAAGATGCATCCAAGATTCTTCTTCTAGGAATCACATCTGCTGAGAAAAAACACAAGTGCATAAGCCCTGGTCCAGAACCCAGAATGCTACTGTGGGCTCCCCCTCCATGATAGGAAAACCTGGGAACAACCTGCATTTTTAGGACAAAGTGGCATCCTATCTAATAAAAAAGAGACATGCAAATTAGACTGAATATCTTCTGGATGAACATCTGGATGTCCTTCCGGACATCCTTCCCAACAAAGCCATGTTGGTGGAGCCAAGGCAGAGAAGGTTAGAGGCAATCAGGCAGGCAGGGGAGAGCAGTTAGGGGGACGAGGCCAGCAGGGGAGAGCAGTTAGGATCATGTTGGCAGGCAGGTGAGTGGTTAGGAGCTAGAGGTCCCATATTGAAGAGAGTGAAGGCCAAGCTGAGGCCGACCTCTTTCCCATGCATGAATTTCATGCACTGGGCCTCTAGAACATATATATATATATATATATATATATATATATATATATATATATATATATATAAATTCATGCATGGGTGGTGTCCAGCCAGCCTGGCCAGGGGGAGGAGACATGGGCGTTGGCCAGACTGCCTTGCTGGTCAAACTCCTGGTTGAGGGGACAATTTGCATATTAGACTTTTATTATATAAGATATACACTGAGTGTTGAAATTATTATGAGTTCAGAGATCATAATAATCTGGCCACTCAGTATATAGATGAACCCTTTGGATGGTGGGCAATGCAGACATCTGATTTATAAAGGAATAGTCAATAAATACCTGACCTAATATGTTCCAGGAAGTTTGAAGCTTGGGAATATATCTGAACAGAATACATTTACCATCAACAAAAAACAAATGAACTAATAACAAATGTTTTCTCTGATCAAAAGAAAATTCAACATGTCCTTGTCTTCTGATCAGATGATATCATCAAGAATCCATTACTCAATCCAAGTTGTGAGAATTGGCAATACAAAGTAGGAAATTAAGTCGTAGTGGGCTTGTGGGCAGGGATATAATGAACATTGATGTGTACTTGGATTTTTTAAAAATCAACATCACCAAAACCACACAAAACTACACTGTGCTGTAAAACGTTCTATTGAGCTGGCAGGGAAGTGAGTGGACTGTGTGTCTCACAGGCTCTCTGTTCCAACTCTAATTGCTAATATTCTCTGTGATGTAATATCTTAATCAGAAATAATAGCTTGTCTAATTCCCAAAGGTTGGGAGGAGGCTCCCTCTCACAGATATCTGAATAGTGAGCACTGTAAGTGAATAATGTGATGAAATTAGGGAAAGTGAGATCAATTAGATTGTGAACAGTCACACAAGTGGAGCGTCTTCACCTGAAGTGGTCAAGTGTAGAAAGGTGACACAGAGAACACCCTCTAGAAAATTATGTTTTATTTGTAAGACCAGATGGTCTATTTTCTTTATCAAAAATTATATTGAATAATTGTTCTAATTTATAATGTGGGCTCTCACTCAAGGAGTGTAAAGGATATTTACATATATTCTGTGCATATCTCTGATCATCATTACAAAACGATTTATTGTAATATCAAATTCTCAGATATTAAAAATAAGAAAGAAGTGATATAATATAGTCTAAAATAAAATAAAATGTAGGAAGGAGCATCTTTGAGAAATAATGATCCTAGTGCAACCTGCATGTCCCCAAATATAAATTAGGAATACTCAATATAAACTATGTCACATAGCTACTTTTATTCAAACCTATTTCTGGCATGTATCTTGACAAAAGCAGGAAAATCTTTTCTCTGAAAGTCATTTTGTTAGGTGGCATTTGTTATGCAGTTTGAATATACTTCTTCAATACTTTTGATAGAAAGGATACTGGACTGAGAGCCAAGAGATCTGCCACTTCCTAGCTGGGCATGTGACATTTGGACAGGTTACTACCTGTCTCTGAAGTGACATTTCCTTCATGTTTCTACTGCCAAGGATTCCTTTCTTCCCTCCCCTATCTCCCATCTGGAGCGATCCATACATATCTGTTATGCTTCATTTACGTCATAATGAACCAACTGCCCCTCACCTTGTATTTTATTATTATTGCTATTTGCTCATTACCTGTCAATGAGAACTTTTGATTGGGAGATAACTATTATGACTACACTCAAGTGAACCAACAATTTATTGATTTTTGCTGGGTAAAATGCCCATAAATATTCTAGAATATTAAAATTGTTCCATCCATCTTCATTTCTCTCTATTAGAGCTTCTATGGGTCTAGAAGCCCAAGGAAGGACTAGACTAAATTCCCCCAAATCCAATGGCAAAGAAGGGTTGAGTAAGGACAGCCTGGATCTGAGCACCTTGGTCCTCTTTCAAGAGCTCAGCATCTCCATTTCACCACAATAGCTATGCGGGTGCCCAGGGTTGAGAGGCCTTCCCATGTTTAGATATTGCAATAAATCTCACGATGTTTATATGTTGGTCAGTCCCATTTTCATCAAGTCTAAGATCATTTAATATGCATCTTAATTTCTGAGAAGTAAAAATCATAAAACCATTTTTCTAGAATCAATGAAATCTATTAGGTTTATTTCTTTTTAAATATGTTTATATTTTTTCATTAAGATTATAATTTTCAGAATTTTAATTTATAATAAAAGATCATGATACTTGAGTATGACCTGGAGACCACCAGTTTTTGTTTGTTTGTTTTTACTTCTGCCTTGTCTACAAGTTCTCTAATATCCCAATGTCTTAGTAACAAATTAATTTATAGAAAAATTATTTTGTGTGAATATTAAAAAATAATATTAAGGAACTCAGGGAATGATCGCTCTGGCCAAACCCTAATCGCACGGTATAGATAAGATCATATCTGAATGCTACCCTTAGAGATGACATATGTAAACTTGATAGACACCTTCTGATTAACTCACTGTGATTGATAACTAGCTTGTACTCTGATTAACACTTGTGTGATGACATACGCTACTGATAGCCACCTGGACGGCCATGGGCCAGGATAGGCTTAAAAACAGGTCCCCAGGTTCAGACATCGATCATCCTCTTGATCCATGCTCCATGCTGCCTTGCTCCATGCCAGACAGAAGAAGAATGGCTGAACCTCCGATCTTCAGTGGCCCTCTTCCCGCTGACTCTATGCAACCAGATGGCCAGCCATCCAAAGACAGATCTATTGCTGCCACAGAGAATGCCACTCTTCCCCGAGGACCCAGTTAAGCCTGAGCCCATAGCACCAGGAACCTTGTGAGTTATAAAGTGTGTGGTGTGATTTGCAACTGTATATTTTTGTGTGGCATAATTCCTCCAGCAGTTTTAACTATATTATTATAAGGTCAGATGATGATGCCTTCCTGCGGTCCTGCTTGCTTAGAGAGGTCTCTTCACTAGCACTACTTAATGTCCAAACACCTGCATGCTTAAGTTATCTCAGGGACACCTTGGATAAAACTCAATATACTCTACTCAAACACCATTTTAGCTCAATGTTTGATTATTTTATTTGCTCAACAACATTGAGGGGATAGTAAATATTTAAATAAAATATTCTCCAGGAAAAACAATATTTGAAACAGATGAACTGACAATATTATAAATCCTAGATAGACATGTCAAACACATCCCTTTTAAGTAAAGTTATATAGAACTAAGAGTTGGTCACAGCTTAAGTCATTGACATATTATCATCTATATTGTAAAAGTCCAGTGGCCGTAATCCTGTAATGCCTGAACAACCAAACAACCGGTCACCAGGAGGTGTATGGAGTACCTCTTGGTCCCTCCCCTAGGCCCCTCCCGCTGGCCTGCGAGCTGCTCTCCCAGCACAGAGGGACTCAAGCAGCACAGAGGGGCTCTCGAGATGAGGAGGGGCTCGAGACAGCAAGCTACTCATGCACGGCAGGTCTGGGGTCCCACCGGCGTCATGGGTCTCACACAATTTCACACACTGGGCCTCTAGTGACTCACATAAAATTGATAAGAGATTTATCTATTTTTATTGAGTTTTCTTTCATATTTTAAAACAGTGATTTCTATTTTCAGGGCTCAAACATTTCATAGAGCTTCACACAACTTCTAGCACCCAACCCCTAGGCCCGTGGTCAGCAAACTGCGGCTCACAAGCCACATGCGACTCTTTGGCCCCTTGACTGTGGCTCTTCCACAAAATACCACGGCATGGGCGAGTCTATTTTGAAGAAGTGGCATTAGAAGTTTAAGTTTAAAAAATTTGGTTCTCAAAATAAATTTCAATTGTTGTTCTGTTGATATTTGGCTCTGTTGACTAATGAGTTAGCCGACCACTGCCCTAAGCATATATTGCCTCCTAGATGAAATGGCTCTTTGCAAAGCGCTGGTTTATTTCATCCTTCAACTAAGGACCTACTATGTGCCAGGGGACTGTGCCAGATGTATTTCATCCTCACATAACACTCTGAGGTAGATACTACACAGCTCTATCCTACTAAGAAAGAAACGGAGCCTCAGAAAAGTTAAAAGACTTGCCCAGAGTCACAACTGATTATGTCTGTTCCTTCTTCATTCCCTGTGTACCATCCCCATGCTCTCTGTGCCTTGGGAGGCTAACAGTATGCATTACAATAAAAAATTCTTCTTCTAGAAGATTCTGGTTGGGTTTGGCCAAGAAAAACACCACCAGGAAATTAGAGAGGAGGAGGAGAAAGTGATCTCAGTATATTTTCCTGCTGGCTCCCTCCCTGTGTGGTCGTAATCAGCTGATCAGGACCCTCTTATGATAAAGGGCTCTTCCCACACAGCCCTGTCTCTCCAGAGTCTGCCCACCTGTTCTTCCTCTTCTCTTCAGGTGTAGGAGCAGTTAAAAGGGCTCCTCTGTTATCAGCCTCAGATACGCCACTCTTCCTGGTGGGTTCCCTCTACTCTGCACAGGGCTTTGTAAACAGTACCCTTACTTAACTCTCTTAAAAATATGCGCATATAAGTGCAAGCTCCGAGAGCTTCAGAAACAGATCAGAGATTCAAACCTAGGCCCCAACAACTTACAATAAAAAATATGTATCACCAAACCATAGAGCTTCCCAAATATCTCCTTAGAAAAAAATCTGAGCATGTAATATAGTGTTTGTAGGGGAGGGAGGATACTTAAAAAAATAGATAGCTGCTTCCTGTGGTCTAACATCTTCATTTATTCCAAATGCCTTTTTTTTTAGAACCATCTAATACCTTTGAACTGTTCAGAAGAAAAATGCTATGTAAATCCAAGGTGTTAATAGTATATCATTTTTGCATGGTGATAAAAGCCCCCAGTGACACGAGGCTAAAACCTTTTCAGCAGGAGAAAATCTTTAGGAAACAGATTCTACTACAAAGGAATTTACTTTGTATAAAAAGTATAGGTTTGTTGAACTCAAAAGGTGTTAGAGGATTTCCTAATGCAAGGAGGAACGCAAGCTTATGTGTACCTTGAGGACGGGATGTTCCGCTTCCCGAGGCATAGTCAACAAACAGTATCATTAATTGCACAGCTGGTCACCTGGGACTGTTTTGGGCACACCTCAAGATTTTGTTCCAGTAGACATAAAGTAACTATTCTTAATGCCAATAACATCCCCCTCTTATTATTTTTAGTCACATGGTTTCTATTTATAAACTAAGTAGCTCATTAGGAATTTGGGGTTCCAGTTTATTTTTATGTAAAACTAATGATACTACAAAAAGAAGTACAAGAACAAACAAGTTTAATGAACATTTGCTATATACCAAGACTCTCCGATGCTGCTGATGTGCATTTTCTCAATGTACAACTTATGTAACACTTGCAACAACATATTATCATGCTAGTCTATTTTCGTTATCCCCAAGTTACAGGTGAGAAAGCAGATCTGGTGTGTTTATTTACCTTACCAGGATATAACACAACTGAGACTTCAATCTACTGCAAAGCCAACACTCTTAGGTTTTATCCAGAGATACAAAACCCAATGCAAACTGTGACCAGGTTAATGGAGCCAGCTGGGAAGCCAATAAAGTTGTTTTATAAGCACCGTAAAGCAGACGCCCCAGCTAAAGGGCCAGTTGCTGCCCAGCTCCAGCTGACCAATCATTTCCATAAAGAATGGAGGCTTGATATAAGCATGTCTTTGGTTTCTCAAGAGAAATGAAAACCTGAATTTTCATGTATGAATCTCCTGGTTTTTAAATGCAGGCGATCAGCCAATAGAAATAGTTTAGATGTTCATGCTGAGCTTGGGAACCACAAGTCTGTGGTCTGTGCCCTGGTCTCAGCTCCTGGGTAAACAGAGAAGACTCCTCTCTACAATCCTCCCAAGACCTTCTCACCCACTTCCCAGGCCTGGAATATACTAGTAGTCACAGGGAGGATGGCTGAGCCACTGCCGGGGAATGTCCTGATTTCTGATCTGTGTCCCATGCCCCAGGAAACTCCATCCCAGGCGGAGATTTGGTCACCCTCGCACAGAGCCACAGTTTGTCGTTCTGTTGACTAATGAGTTTGCCAACCACTGCCCTAGTGAAAGCAGGTAACTGGCTTCTGGCATCTGCAAAATTCCGGAAGACCCAACACCCTGACCCTCAAAATGTGTCCTGGCAGGGGTACTCCACTGTCCTTGGAGGAGCTAATTTGCTAAAGCTTTGGTGTCTCCACTTCAGAGCTCTCACTGCCTCCAAGGCTGGGCTGTGACAGCCCTCCAAAGCAAGTGTCCTGGAAACTCTCTGAGATGAGGAGAGAAGGGGCACCGGAGGCAAGTGGAGGAGGTTCCAGGAAAGCTACGGCTTGTTATTTGTTGGAGAATCCTAATTCAAACCCAAATGGGAGCTCACCATTATCAGGGACTCACAGCTCCAGGTAAACAGCTAATGAGCAGGTTGCCAGTTCCATTTTTATCAAGAGCCCTCCGAGACTCCACGCGCCATTTCATAAAATATGCAGATGGGAGTGCGGGGAGAAGAGCAAAGGCTTTGAAAATGATTCACACAACCTAAAAATGATGTTGAAAAGGGAGGAATTAAATATTCACAAAGTGAGAGAAATTAAGGCATATTAACTGTTGGAATGTGGAAATGGAATGACTAACATGCACAGAGCTGATGAGAACCGCACGGTTACAGATCTGTCAAAAGTTTCTAATTCTGACAGTGCCTCGGTGAAGGTGCTCGCTGACTGGTGAGGGGAGAAATGAAGTAGGGGACCAGCTCCCGGTGCTGGCAGACCAGAGTCCAAGGGAGGAAGACTCCGCGGTGATTGACATTAGGTTCTGTTCGGTGCTGAGAGTGGACTCCATGCTCACAAAACGAATACTAATTAAGAGCACAAAACAGATCTGACGTTGGCTAGACACTTGATGGCAACATGATTATTAAGTCCTTAATGAGGACTGCAGAAGGCAGCCTCAAGGCTCTTGGAGAGGCGAAATTCGGTGAGGTCATCCTACCCTCCACTTCTAGGGGATGGGAAGCCAAATTGTGGCCCATCCAAACTAGAATTAGCAGTAATTATTATATAATATGTAATGATGGGATTTAAATGGCTAACACATTTTCTCTGCTGAGATCATTTAGACATGATTCATACAAAATGATTAAATTAATAGATCTTCCTCTTTTCAGACTGCCAGGCAGCTTAAACTAGATTTTTCAACAGAGACTGATTCTAGTGAAATCATATGAATAGAGAGATTTGCGGAAATTGCAGGAGGGATTGGCTCAGTGTAATAAGGACACAATGGGGTTTAGAGAAATTCACGCATTCACCTCAAAGATGAGCGCACGGCTCTTGGCACCTACTATTTTTTTAATCTACCTATACTTTAAAAGGGGTTTAGAAGTAACAACCTAAAATCAACATCTTCCATACAAAGAGAGACAACACAAAAGCTAAACAAATATTTACAGAAATGGAGTTGCTTTCCTGGCACCTAAAATGCAGCCAATTTTTAAAGGAAACCATTGCTACATGTAAAAACACATTTTTAAATACTAGGGAGATGATACTGAAAAATCTAAAATTTAATACCAATGGGAAACAATTTAAGAGCTATAGTATTTGCATATGAGGTATTCATGATTTCAGTGCACTTAAAAATTTCAAGAGGAAAAATAAAAAAAAAAACAAATAAATTGCCAACAAAAAGAACAGCTTAATGCCAACTTTGATAAAGCATTTCTCTAGTAACATTCTGTCTAAATCCCATCATGGTTGCTGGATTGGGGGATGTTAATTTTTTTTCCTCCCGCAGACATATAAAAGCAGTTATTAGGGACATGAGGAGCTGCCGGAGAGCCACTGTGTTTTCTGAGTGCAGTTTCCTAGTCCCATCAGCTGCACAGCACATGAGCAAATTAACCGGCACTTGGGGAGGGAGCCACAGCGAGGCTCAGGCATGTAATAATTAACATAGCCTTGCCACCTCCCTGGCATCTTGGGAAGAAAATATTAATCATTCACAGCTGTGATCGCCTCAAAATCTCCTATTTTATGCCTTTGACACATCCATGAATAATGCCATTTACTATAATGTGCAGCATTATCAGAATATTTTTACAGTATGGCTGTTCCCCTGGAATACATTGTCAAGCCAGTGCTAAAGCTGGATCCTGCAGCATCTATGGAAAACAGAGCATAATGCAATCCTAATACTGTATTTTGCTGAGCACCTACTATGTGCCAGAAATTCCATTGTTTGTTTAAGCCTTCCACGGGCACTGTGAAGGCAGTGGTGTTATTGCCTCCATTCTGTAAATGAGTAAATGAAAAACTGAGAGGTTGAGATCAAACTGGCCTACATTCTTCCCACAGCATGGAATTCACATGAAACTCAAAATATTGCTGTGACATTGGTTTCCCCAATGCCCTCCCTCCCCTTGGTCTCTGAGGGGATCACTGTGGCAATTAATTCATTTAGAGAATCCATTCAGAGTTTTTCTCCTTGGCTTCATCACTTTCATTACCCCTTTTCACATTTCCTACCTTTGGTTTGAGCATTCATTTCAAGTCCATGCCCTTGCCAATTCCTTCTCCATACCGAAGTCAGAGTGAGTTTCCCAATGTATATATCAAGTTGGGAACTTCCCTGCCTAAAACCTTCACATTTTCATCATTATGTTTGGGATGAAGATGGACAATACATTGCCTACTCATCCCAGGTAACACTGAACATCCTGTGCTCCTGGCATCATCTCCTGAATCCCTGCTTTTAGACATCACACTAACATCCAGCAAAGAGGAGGCGTTTGCATTTTTCCAAGCCTTTTCATCCCATCCTCCCCAAATCCTTCTGCAGGCTAAGGTACCCAGGAAGCCTTTGCCTTGTAAGGTTGCTTTTCCCACATTGCCACTGGCACTCTCATAACTTGGCCAGTTTCTCCTCATTATTTGGATCTGCCCTTAAATGTCACTTTCTCGGGGCTGACACACTTAACTCCCTAGCTTACCTTGGGTTCTCTAGAGCTTTTGTAACTCTACTCACGTTCTCCCTGGCAACTGTCACAATTATAAATGAATTGTTCTCTGTGTGATTGTTTGCATCATAACATCTGGCCCCTACAGAGACTTTAAACTCCACGAGGCTCCGTTCTCAGTGTCAGGCACAGTAGGTGCTTGAGGAATATTGTTGAAAGAAAGAAGGAACGAAGAAAAGCCTGGATGAAGCATCTTCATTTTCAGCCAGAAGCCTTTCCTCCCGCACTTTCTCCATTGTCTAACTCAAGGCAGAAGCCGGTCTTTGCTGACTTCCGTGCAGCTTGGCAACAACCTGGAGCCATTGCATCATGAGCATGGCTGTTGTGTCAGGAGGAAGGAGCTGAGTATATGCCCTTGGAGAGTCATCCTCCTGCAGGAGTACCTACTCCCCCAGGCCCCCTAAATTTCTACCACACACCTCTCTTAGGTGGTGGTGACTGTGTGCTGTAATTGCTTGTTTGTGTGCAGGCTCCCTCCCTCATCAGTCTTCCAACTCCCTCAGGAGACCATGAACTCCCCAGGCAAGGACTTACATGAAGACGTGTGCATCCCATCAGCATCCAGGACCGAATTGGAGCACAGAGATTCAGGAAACCTCTGCTGGAAAACAATTTCACTAACAAATGACTCAGGGAGCAGTCGAACAAATAACTAGAGAAATTAGTAAATTAGTGAGTTAATAATAAAACAAGTGAATGTGAAAACAATTATTCAGCCAAGTGTCCCCTAAGGTGCGGTGTCCATGCCATGGGTGGTACACAGATAAATTTAAGAATTACATAAACTAACTGTTTAATTTTAGTTGTTAAGGAACAACAAAAACCAATGTTAGAAAAACTAACTTGCACCTTAAGTCCTTTATAGCATTGATATTATTACTTAGGACAATTTGCGATTTAAAAAGTTAAGCAAATGTGATACTATTATAGAATGTTCTTGGATATGACAAAACTATAAAATTGGCATATAAATGAGCGAGGTTTGGGAACAGATGGTTTGAAATTGAACAGGGCAGAAAGTGAGAGGGAACCCTAGGAATTCATGAGCTTATGCATGTCCCCAGGCATTGCTTTGTTTGACCTGCATTAACTTCTGGAATTTCATAATAGCCCTAAGAGTACTAAGAGTAGGAACCACCCATTTGACAGGTGAGGGTATAGAAACAGATATGGAGAGGTGAAATTCTTGCTTGCATGACTAATGAGTGTTTGAACCAGGGTTCCAACACTGTGCTCTTCCATGCAGCCTTGGTCAGACTCTATGGCAGAGAATTCAAAGGGAACAAAGAGGAAATGGGTGAGTGAGCAGGTGAGGAGAGATCAAGGGACCATGAGAACGGGAATTAGCGGCAACCGAGGCCAGTGCCTTTCCTGTGCATGGCTCAGACCCTCACTTCCTTCTGCTCCTTGCTTTTCTTCAAATGACCCTTCTTTTATTTCATATCTAAAGGCCTGGTACGTGATTTTTGTGCACTTGGAGAGGGGGTCCCCTCAGCTCAACCTGCGCCCTCTCGCAGTCATGAGCCTGGCTTTTGGGAGCACACTGACCACCAGGGGGCAGCTCCTGCATTGAGCATCTGCCCTCTGGTGGTCAGTGCATGTCATGTGACCAGTAGTTCCAACATTCGGTCGTTTTGCATATTAGCCTTTCATTATATAGGATGATCCCTATGCACAAGGGTAATGCTGCTAGCAATGTGGATAAGTGGAAGAGAAGCCGTAAAGGCTTCCCTTAAATGAAAAGGTGAAATTCTTGACTTTTCTTATTTCATATCACAAAGAAGGGTGAGTATAGTAAAAGAAGGTATTTTGAGGTTGTGTTGATTATGAAACATATTCAACTTGGGTTCTTCTTTTTAAAAAATGAATTCAAATTAGTGATACTAAGGAGATAAGAAAGTGGATATTTGGAATAAAATATTAACCAAGACAAATGATAAATTTTTAAAAACTAACAAACATCACAAAATCTAAAAAAATAACAATGTTTTATTAACTGACTGACAGTCTCGAATGTTTTTCTTACATTTTTGCTTCATGCTCTTTGTCTCATCATGACCAAGATTTTATAAAATATTTTCTATAGAGAAAATAGAAAAATAACTTAAATATTTCCTTCAATGGGTTGAGCAACACATTTTCTATTATTTACAAATACTCATGAGAGCTTTATAACTCATTATTGATGGCACCCTATAAATTTTTAGGATAGTTCTAAAAGTTGAGAAACTTCCTTTCCTAATGTGAGCTTTAGAATTTCATGGAAATTCAAGTATTTTTGTGTAGTGACTAATCTTAAATGCTCTTTAAATTAAGGGCCCCCAGTTACCAGCTTGTCACTAATGGTTTTCTTTATGGTGTGTTCTGAATTTTTTGTTAGTGTTCTGTCAAGTCAGCAAGGCATTTTAACAGCAGGAATAGGATAATTTTAAAAATTTCCATCAACAACGAAGTAATGTATGGCACATTTATAAATGTATAGCCTGCATTAGTGAGTACACTCCTGAGAGGACAGAACTTCCAGTTTGATTCAGTGTGAATCAAATCCTCCACTCACTAGTGTACAGATCTGATGCTCAGAAGAATATTCCACAGGCTAGCTTCCCACTCCTTACATCCCAAAGCATATTTCTCTCCTACTGCCCATTGGTGATACAGATTCCTTAGGATATGTTCACACTGCAGGGCTGCAATTGACCTTGCACCTTCCCATCACAGAACTGGGTTCATTGACAAAGCAGATATGGGAATATTCCAAGAAGCCAGTGTTATACCAGGATACTAGTGGTACCTGAACTATAAATGAAAGTGATAAAGAAGAACACAAATATATCATATTAACCTCCAAATAAATTAATCCCCTATTCATAGTTTATATAGCCAGTTTCTTAAAATGCCAATGGCCATCCGAATGCCACCTAGCTCAGAGGGAAGTATGATAGAGGGAATGTTGGAATGGGAAAAACAATTGTGCTTAAGACATTCTATTTTCACAGATGTTATGGATACACATCACCATGGCAACCCATTGGCAGGACTCCTCCCAGGGCTTGAAATGTGAGTCTCTGAAACTTAAGCATTTGTAGTCTCCAGGTATTCAGCACAGCCAGAAACCCGGGCCTGGAGATTCTAAACTCTACAATGGGGGCTCTTTTCATGATGCCTGAGGACCTCCCCGTTCCAAGAAGCATTTGCATATAGTCTGGGGACATCTGCTTGCTTTATATTAGCCACAATTAATAATCAGAAGCAGAGACACAGCCACTTAACATATATCAACCACTCTTCTGGGAGTGAGCTGTCATCCTCCAGTTCGCTTTTCCCGAGATAGGGAAATTGATAGGTCACTAGTGTCTGTGAATAGCACTCAAAAGGTATCATATTTATTTTAGCTGCAGCTTCAAATCAGTGGCTATCTGCATTATGAAGAACATCATTCTATAAAACACATTTGGTCTTCATTTTTCAAATGCTCCTGAAGGGAACATATGGTAATCTGTTTAACTCTATATTCCACAGAGATACCTAAACCCCATGCACCAAACGCTCATGCTATTTTTATTATAAATTTCATGTCCTTTTTATGCCCTAAATACTTCCCCCTTTCTGCTTAGATGGTTAAAAAATACCTGAGGCTACAAAACTATCCTGTTTACCATCAAATTCATGAGTCATACCCTATGGTCATTAAATATAACAGAAATACTATTCACAAGGGGATTAGCAAGCACATACTGGCAGAGCCCATATTCTTCTCTGTTTCAGACATAAACTATTTTTAAGTTCCTTGTGTTGTACCAGAATCTGTGCTCTCAACCTGACCCCCAGAATTATTTGTCTCCTACTAGGAGCTAACCCCTGCAAACTTTTCTCAGATGTCCAATTCTGAGGTTATATTCCATAGTCTGATTATTTTACCAGATCCAAATATTGTTTCTCCTTGCTTATGTCCCCCCATCAAAAATGTCATTTAAAACACTGATTTCACTTCTTAAATATCCCTAAGCCTTCTGCCCTTCCTGACTCCCAAAGAGAGCTCAACGTGGAATGTGACAATGGGAACTCCAGGCCTCCATTCTAATGATAGTTATTATTGATGTTGAATCCATAACACAGAGCTGGTGTTTTATTGAAAGTTGCTTGCCAATGCAAGGAAGGGAAAATTGTTTCTAAAATTTGGTTTGTGGGAGAGGCAAGAGTTTCTCTTTAAAAATCAATACTGTTCTTTCTCCCAAAGCAGGTATAAACATGAAATATTAACCTGCCTTTCCTTACTCATATCAGCACTTACCAAAAATGTTTGTGACCAGACAATTCTCTGTGGTCAAAGATATTTAGAAAATACTTCATTTTAAATCCTCCTCTCTAGTTTTCATAAATCCCATTAGCATATTCAAGACTCAAGAAGTTCTGCACTGAAACAAACAAAATCTACCTTAAAAAAAATTCTCAGTTGCTCTTGATCATGTGACTCTTTCTCCTCTAACATCCAACAAAACTAGAGCTCCACAGAGCACACTTTGGGTAATGCTGCCAGAATTATTATTTTTTATTTTTTAGTGGCACATTATGCTATTAATGAATATATTTTATGCAATAGAGTAACACCTCAATAGGTTTCAGACGATTTGATTAAACTCAGTATTTTTTTAAGATTAAAAAAACAATAGAATATATGCTTGCAAAAATGTATGTAGAAATTTTATGTAAGCTTCAGAATTAAGTATCAAAATTCAGAGTGAATTCTGAAGATACTGAGTTGCCTTTCAGCAACATCCCCAAATCATAGTTAATGGGTTTAAGCTACTGACTAACCAAATGTTTATTCATGCATTCATTGTTCTTTTTTTTAGTTTTTTTGTTTTGTTTTGTTTTTGTTTTTTTGTTTTGTTTTGTTTTGTTTTTCTGAGCAACTACTATGTACTCACACTGTTGTAGGCATTGAGATACCTTGGATAACTTGCTTATAGGAACTTGTAGCTTACTGGAAAAATAAATATTTGTAAGTAATAACACAAAGACTGTATAATAATAATTGATGTAAGTTCTATAGAGGAGAAAACTCTATAGTAATAACAGGGAACAGCAGGAAATGACCCAGCTTTGGGGAGGAGGACAATGTCAGGAAGGGCTTCCTAAAAGAGATAGCTTTAGATTGTCATTGAAAGAATGATTTGGGAGAGATCAGTTTGAGGAAGGAAGAGTATCCCAGCCCCAAAAGGAGTGTTATGCAGGGAGAAATTATTCTGGCTCAGGGAAAGTGGAAGAATGCCATGTGGCTGGGACCTGGAGAGAAAAAGGGTGAGGAATAGATAACACTGGAGAGGTGAGTAGGTGATCCCCTAAGGCCTGGGATGCCAGTAAATATATGAATATGTTAATTACAAGATAAGGGCAAAGCATGGTGGATCAAATCTTCCACCTTCAGGGTACAATTAAAAAGAGTTCTTGGTTTAAAAAATGAAATGGATTCTATCCTGATCCACTTAGGCTGCTGCATAACCGAAGGCTGTGACACACATAAACCCATGGCCTAATCATTGTGGCCCTCAAAGTAGCTGTGGCTCCCAAATCCATTTGACCTTTTATCCCTCTGATACATCAGAAATATATTGGTTCTAATCACATGGAGTGAATGAGGAAACAAGGTGGGATTTCCATCTCCTTAGTGCAATAATCTTCTCAGAACATCTTTGGAAATAATTCCCTATTATCCTAGTCATAATATCAGGATAGCTGGGACATATCTAATGAAATAGTTGGTTTTAAATATTTCCAAAAGAAGGCTTTTCAAACTCAGAACATAAGTCTTTAAGACTAGCGCTCAAGGTTTGTGATCTAATAAGATGCCCTCTGACTTGTATGCTGTTCATGACCTATGGCTAGAAGAGGAATGCCCACCCTGGAAGTTAGGAGCTAGTTCTGCTTGAAAATGCTCAAGATGAACAATAATACTAATAAAATTTTCTTAATTCTGCAAACACATTCTTTTATCTCAGCAAAATGTGATTTCCCAAAAGCTAGGTACTCACCAGTGAAGCTTCCCCTTCCCTAGGTGTCTTTGGTCATGGCCAGGCAGTCTTTAAGCCTCACTGAATCTATCCAACAAGATGTACCAGTATCTACTCCCCCTCACCCCTTCTCAAGAGCAACAAATCCAGGTTGGCGTTGTTCCTTCTTTTCAGAGATTATTATTTGAGAGTAGAGGCCCGGTATACGGATTCCTGCACCGGTGGGGTCCCTTGGCTTGGCCTGATGAAACTAGCTTTCAGACATCCCCCTAGAGCAGTGATGGGCAACCTTTTGAGCTTGGTGTGTCAAAATTCACCAAAAAATCGAGCATAACTCAGGTGGTGTGTCACTTTGAGAAAAAAAACCATAATTTCACAATATTTATAGTTTAAGTAACAAAAATGTATAATTGTAATATATAACTCTATTTAATAAACCAAAAACTAATTATTTAACTTACCTGCTTAGTGAATTCTTTGTTCATCTGTCAGTCAGTTTCTTTTGTTGGTCTTGATATTATTTAACTTGTGTGGGGTGCTGTGAACTAAGATAAGTGAGGGGAAGGGGGAATTCTTTAACTAACCTGCCCATTAGTGACATTTGTGTTGCTGATTTTCATTGGCTAAACCTTCAATTGAAGGTTGGTATTTTGTACACTTCAAGTCCAAGCAAGCACTACTAACTTCATCTGTCAATCTGTCTCTTTTGTTGGTTTTGATATTATTTAATGTGAGAATAAGGTCTCACAAAAGTACATAGAGGGAAAAATTGTGAGCCAAGCATTGCTATATTTTTCAGGGTGCTAAAAGTGTCTGGTAATCGGATCCAGGCACTCTAAATTTCCTGTTCGTAGTGGCACTCCTCTTGATTCTCCAAGTGGCACCTTTCCAGATTCTCAAGCTTTGACCTCAAGTCGATAAACACCTGAGCCCAGATGCTGTCTTGAAATCCTGCAAGTTGCATCTCCAAATCATCAATTTGTATCCTTGGAAACCATTTAATTCCTAACTACTGTAGACTACTACATCAAGATATTTAATTATTTTTATGGTCTGTTCTAGGCTTCTAAATTGATTAAATCTATCACTGAACTGGTCAAGTAACGAGTCTACAACATGTTGCTACTTTATTTTTTAAAATTTAATCTTTATTGTTCAGTTTATTAATTACATTGTTCCCCTTTTTTCCACCTATAACTCTCCTCCACCCAGTGGCCATCCCACCCCCTGTTCTCACCCCCCCCCCCTGTCCTCTCCCATAGGTGCATGATTTTTGTCCAGTCTCTTGCAGCACCTCCCACACTGCTTGTCTCCCCAAGAATTGTCAGTCCATTCCCTCTCTATGCTCATGATTCTGTTATATTCACCAGTTTACCTTGTTCATCAGGTTTTTAATTCACTTGATTTTTAGATTCATTTGTTGATAGATGTGTATTTGTTGTTCATAATTTTTATTTTTACCTTTTTCTTCCTTTTCTTAAAGACTATCTTTCAGCATTTCATATAATATTGGTTTGGTGGTAATGAACTCCTTTAGCTTTTTCTTATATGCGAAACACTTTATCTGACCTTCAATTCTGAGTGATAGATTTGCTGGGTAGAGTAATCTCGGTTGTAGATTCTTGCTATTCATCACTTTGAATATTTCTTGCTACTCCCACCTGGCCTGCATAGTTTCTGTTGAGAAATCCGCTGACAATCGTATGGGTGCTCCCTTATAGGTAACTAACTGCTTTTCTCTTGCTGCTTTTAATATTCTCTCTTTGTCATTTGCTCTTGGCATTTTAATTATGATGTGTCTTTTTGTGGTCCTCTTGGAATTCCTATAGTTTGGGGTTTGGTGTGCTTCTTGGACTCCTAAGTCAATTTCTTTCACCAGGTTGGGGAAGTTTTCAGTCACTATTTCTTCAAATAGGTTTTCATTATCTTGCTCTCTCTCTTTTTCTGGCACCCCTATAATTCAGATGTAGGTGTGCTTGAGGTTGTCCCAGAGGCCCCTTACACTATCTTCAATTTTTTGGATTCTTTTGGCTACTTGCTTTTCTGGCTGAGTGGATTTTGCCTCTTTGTATTTCAGATCTTTGACTTGGTTCTTGCAGTCTTCTAGATTGCTTTTAGGTCTTTTATTTCAGACAGTGTATGCTTAATTTCTAGGTGGTCCTTTTTCATATCCTGGTAGGTCTCGTTCATTTCCTCATAGGTCTTGTTCATTTCCTTGTAGGTCTAATTAAGTTCATCAGTCTTTTCTAGGAGCCTCTTGAAAAACCTTACAATTGTAGTTTTGAACTCTATGTCCATTCATTTTCCCCCTCCATTTCTTTCACATCTGATTCTTTCCAGGTCTCTGCATGATGGCTGCTTGCCTGAGTTGGTCAATTAGCTTTGTGTGGTAGATGTCCTCTAAGGGACAGTGGCTCAGCCTCCCCAGTTACCTGAGGTGGATACCCTTGCTGCAGCCCTTTATGGGTTGCACAATCTTGTTGAAGTTAAGCCTAGATTATTGTAGTTAGCACTAGGAGGGTTTGACCTTCAGGCCAATTGGCTGTGTGTCAGCTGTGCTCAGGTTGGATGGGTGGAGTCTCTGGGATGAGCAGGCTGCATCAGCTCCGCCCTACGTGGGACCTGGGTCTCTGTGCCAGGTTGTTATGGCTGCAAGCATCTCTGGGAGAAAGCTGCTGCCGAGCTCTTCCTACTCCTGGACAATTCAGCCTCTTCACAAATGAGTCTGCACACCCAGGGTTGTAAAACAATGCATTCCAGAGGTTTCCCAAATGAGAGAGCAAGTCACGAGTCCTCTCTGCGCACTTGCACTCCTCTGCTGTTCCACAAGCTCGCCCTCTCCACAAGCTCACAGATCTTTGCAGTGCCCGAGTTTCAGCATGCTTTCCTATTTTTCAGTTTTACTCCATATGAGTGTGGGTTCCCCAGATCTCACCCAGAATTGGGAAATCAGTGCAGTGGGATGCCTTTGTCTTTGCAGCCACTCGACCTCTCAGCTCGCTTGCATTCACAGGGCTCCAAACCTCTGACTCCGCGCAGTTTTCAAAGCTGCCCTCCACCACTCCTCTGAATCACAGTGGAGTGTCCTATCTTAACTTTTATTTGTGGAATTTTCACTCAGCCAGCTTTCTAGTGATTCTATATGATGTTTGTTCTGTCATTAAGTTGTAGTATTGAAAGTGCTATGTGGGGCAGCAAGATAGGTGTTTACCTATGTCGCCATCTTGGTTCCTCCTCCAGAATCACATGTTGCTACTTTATATGCAAGGGTTCCATTTCGTTTTGTACAGCTTCAATGGTCTTCTCAAAATACTTTGTTACTCAAGGAAAATACTTATAAGTTTTAGTTTCTACATCTCGCTTGAAAATTTTAAGTTTACTTTCAAAAGCTTTTATGTATCCAAACATAACATCAATACTTTTACCAAAACCTTGTAACTTTAAGTTTAGTTCATAAATATGAACAGAGAGATCTGTAAAAATCATCAGGGTGTTGACCCACTTATCATCATTGAGCTGGGAAAATTTTCCCAGATCCCTTCCTCAAGAAATACCTTAATTTCTTCAAAGCACTCCAAAAAGCACTGAAGAACTTTGCCTTGGCTCAGCCATCTTACATTATTGTACATCAGCAGTCCACTGTAGGTGGAATCAACCTCCAGTAAAAGTGCAGAAAATTCTCGCTTGTGAAGGGGGTGAGCAGCTAGTAATTAACTATTTTTGTAACAACTGACATTAAGTTGTTTGAGCCGGTGAATCCTGCCTTAGCACATAAAACCTCCTGATGGATAATACAACGAAAAGGCACAATCGGATGTCCAATAGCTTCTGTAAACAATTTGAGAAATCCAACTCCCCCCCCCCCCACACATTATGTTTGGTGCCCCATCTGTCATCACTGACACAACTTTGGAGATATCAATGCTTAGGTCATGGAATGTTTGTATAACAACCTTACATATTTCGCTTCCTGATGTACTTGTTGGCACTGATACTAACTTTATCAACTCTTCTCTCATTGTGAGACCATGAGAATATCGACCATTAATGGCCAACTGAGCATGTGATGTGACATCAGTAGTTTCATCAAGAGAGATAAAAAAATATTTACAATTACTTATGTCTCTCTTTAATTGATGTTGTACATTTGTGTTCATTCTCATTATTCGGTCTTTTCTGATATTTCTACTGAGTGGTAACTCAGATATTCTCTTAATAATTGTATCTTTATTCTGCATATTGTGAAATAGAAACTGGTGCACATCTTAGGAGAGTTTCTTTAATAAATTCTCTCTCACTGAATGCTTTTCTATGCTAAACTATGGAGTGAGCAATGCTCAAACTTGCAGATGCTAAATTTGTAGAGCCTTTTATAAATTTAAGGGTAGAATTAGATTGGCTCTTACAAAGGTATAGCTGCCTGGAAATGTATTCTTTCCTTTCATCCTCACTTTTTTTCAAGAGCTGGGAATGATTAGTTTCAAAATGTCTAATTATATTCCACTTTCTGCTTACTACCATTTCAGTACATAGAATGCAAAATGATCTGCCATTTTTCCCCTATAATGCCATCCATCTTAGTCCATGTCTCTTGAAAAGGGCGGCTACTGCTACTACCACTTTCTTTACTGAACCTTTTATTTTTTATTTTTTAGGTTTTCCATCAGGGAGGCAGTCACTGAAGATAGAATTATAGATAGCCTATTAACCCTGTAGGCAATTAGGGATTAACTAGCCTAACTGACACAGGATGGCACATGTAACTGTCTTTTAGGAAAGGGCAAGGTTAATAAGCAGAAATAGAAATGAATAAGGATGCACGACACTAATAGTGGTGAAATGGAGTCTGCACTATGCTGCAAAATGGCATCCCATCTAATAAAAGAGTAATATGCAAATTTGACAGAACCTTCACCACACCCACAGCCACGCCCACCAGCCAATCAGTAACAGATTATGCAAATAAATACTAACCAAGATGGTTGCCACCACTGAGAGCAGGAGGAAGGCTTGGGTTTCCTTAGCAACAGAGGAAGCCAAGCTTTCTGCGTGCCATTGCCTGCTTAGACCTCCACTCAATGTTACAAAGTTTCAATTAGAAAAGATACAGAAATGGCGGCAGCCGCTGAGCTGGAGAGAACAGAGGCTTGGGTTTCCCTGGCAATGGAGGAAGCCTAGGCCTCCACTCTGGGCTACAAACAGAAATGGCTGCCCCCTCCCTCCCCCCAGTAAGCAGAAGGCTAGGCTCTGCTCCAGAATACAAAGTTTCAATTGTAGATATAGATTAATCCCAGATACCAGGGCCTCTGCTTGGATCGCTGGCGGGCATGGCCGGCCTGTAAACCTCCCCAGGCCCCTCGCCCAGGCTGCCTCTCACCCCAAGGGAACCCCTACCCTGATCTGGGACAGTCTTCGGGGCTAACCACCTGGCCCCCACCCATGCACCAGGCCTCTATCCTACCTAATAAAAGAGTAATTTGCAGATTGACCATTACTCCACCACACAAGAGGCCTGTCCCCATGTGATCAAAGATCCTGTCCCCATGTGGACACAATATGGCCAGCAGGGGAGGGTCATTGGGAAGTTCCAGGCCTTGCAAGGGAGGGCAGTTAGAAGTAATCAAGCCTGCAGGGGAGGGCAGTTAGGGGTGACCAGGCTGGCAAAGGAAGGAAGTTTGGGGCAAACAGGCTGGCAAGGGAGCAGTTAGACATCAATTAGACTGGCAGGGTAGTGGTTAGTGGGTGATCAGGCTGGCAGGCAGAAATAGTTAGGAGCAATCAGGGAGGCAAGCAGGTGAGCAGGTTGGAGCCAGCAGTCCTGGATTGTGAGAAGAATGTCCAACTGCCCGTTTAGGCCCGATCCTACCATGATTGGGCCTAAACCGGCAGTCGGACATCTCTCGAGGGGTCCCACATTGGAGAGGGTACAGGCTGGACTAAGGGACATCCCCTGCCCCCCATGCATGAACTTCGTGCACCAGGCCTCTAGTTCCTTATATAAATTAAGATGACTGCCACTATTTCTAATGGCAGGAAACACACCCATAGCACAGGCCCTCACCTCTCCCAGCCTCCCCCTCATTTATCTCAATAATGATGATCAATTAGAAATCCACGACACCCCAGAACAGTAGTTTGGATGATGGTTGCTGTGGTTATGTGATTGCTGGTAATGAAGATCACAGGGCCCCCAGAGATGCGTCCCCTGTGGCATTCTGCTGCTCCCTGCTTCACTGGCCTGAAGTGAGGTCAAAGATCCCCTAACAGCCTAACTGGAAGTCCCAGAACTAGACGCTTTGTGCTGGAGTTCTATTGTTTTGGCCTTCAGACCTCTGGCACTACACTACACTACAGCAAATGTTTCATCCTCGGCTACTGCACCTGGCTGTGCGGTAGCCGAGAATGAAACGTCCTTCTCTGTACGGGACTGCATGCGGTCACATGTCATCGAAAATGGCTACATGTGTCAGTGCTGACATGTGTGACATAGGTTCCCCATCACGTCCCTAGAGGGTAATGACCAGGCCAAGAGACCCCACCAGTGCATAATCAGGGCTGGAGAGGGACTGCGGGAGGGCTCCAGGGCATGTCCCGCCTGTCTCACCCAATCGAGAACTGATAGTCCCCAGCAGCAAGCTAACCTACTGGTCGGAGCGTCTGCCCCTGGTGGTGGTCAGTGCACATCATAGCAACTGGTCGAATGGTCCAACAATTGGACACTTAGCATATTAGGATGTTATTATATAGGATATCCCATAGGGAGATACTGGTAAAGTGGATTTGGGACCACAGATAATATTCCGTGGTCATGAAAAAAACATGGGCCTTTCCATCAGGAAGACCTGGACTTAAATCCAGGTTCTAATCTAGAAAAGTCACTGCCCTTCTCTAAGCCTTGTTTTCTCCATCTTTAAAATGGGCTTGAAGCCTGGCTTGGGGCTGCATTCGAGCAGTTGTTAAAAGGACAGAACCTGGAGCCCACCTGCCAGACTTCCAAACATGGTGCTTCTGTGTGATTTTGGAAATATCATGAAGCCCCATGAACCTCAGTTTCCTCATCTAGAAAATGGGGTAACCATAGTGGGTTTGTTTGGAGAACACACAGGGATGATGCATGTCAAGTTTTTAGGATGGTTCCTCCTGCCAAGTGAGGGCCCTGATTGTTAGATGGAGTCTTAAAACTAGCTGGGGTCATCCTGAGGCTACTCTAGACAACACTTCAGGGGCGTCATTCAGGTGTGCCTTCTCCAAAAGCCACACGCCTCTCATAAAGTCATAAGCTCACCCATCACTGCCACTCTTGCTGCCACAGACACCCCGGTCTCTGTTCCTGGCATCGCCTCCCCTCTCTTGCATCCTCCTTGACTGCCCCTCGAGGCAGCCTGTTTTCACCCCTTTCCTGGCTCGATGGCTCTTTAGGTCAGGGACGAGGTCTTGTTTCATGTGCGATAAATACTTTTCGGCAATAAATATTGGATGCATTTGTTGCTCAACCCCATAAAGCCATCTTCTCCCTCTATTCATTCCTCACTGGAAGGATGGGGCTGCTGCCCTGCAGTGGGTTGAGTTGCTGATTCACTACAAAAACCAGCCCCGCCCTGCAGTCTGAAGACCACCACACCCATTTCACCCGTGGCACATGGAGACTCAGGATCCTAGTTCCTCCAAATCAATACCAGGGGGGAATCCGCACTTTGAAATTTTACTAGGTTCTTCTCTCTTCCATACTAGAATCATGTGCCCAAATAAATGCACCTTTTGGCATAGACAGGTTTTTGCTTTTGGCTTTTTTTTCCTTTTTTTATGGGTGAGGAATTTGGTGAAAATAACATATCATAGTGTTTAAGAGCAAGCACTAGACTTCCAGGATTTCAATCCCAGATGTACTAGTAATCTCAGGCGAGTTATTAATCTCTTGCTGTTTCCATACCTATAGAATGGATGATAATATTAATTCTTACTTCACAAAATTGTTAATACATATAAATACTTAGAATATTGCCTGTTATATGATCCTCATCAATTAGTGTTGGTTACTGGTATCAGTAGTTACTTCAATGATAGTCTATATGGTATATAACTAGACTCCCCCACAGGGTCGCAAACTATTTTAAGTCTTACTATTAAGTCTGTTCTTATAAGTTCCCTTTATAGGCTGTGCTTGTGTGTGTGTGTGTGTGTGTGTGTGTGTGTGTGTGTGTGTGTGTGACCTGCTACATGCCAGGCACTGTTCCAGGAGGTGGGGGGATACATGTAAAAACAGACCAGATCTCTGCTTTTCTGCAAGAAAAGATTAAACAAATTATATATAATTTGGCTTATATGCATCATGAGTCTTATAAGGCAGGGTGAAGGGACCAAGCGCCAATAGAGAGGCAATTTTTCATAAGTGGTTCAGGAGTGGTTTTCTGAGATGGTGACATTTCAACTGAGATCTGGCTACAACAAAGGAATTATCATGCAAAAATCTAGGAGGATCAAATACCAGACAGATGGGGGAAATGTGAATAACCAAGCATTCATCTGAATCATGTCTGTCTCCTAATGTAGACCAGAGAAAAGAAGGGACAACTTGTGGGACAAAGCTAGCCAATGGCCAGTTTGGGTAAGTAAAGAATTGTTGGGAACGGCCATTTGCTCATGGGTTGCATAGCCTATGGCTGATTAAAGCTATACTGGCACAGTTGCAGAGTTGTGACAGGGACCGTGTGGTCCATAAGTCTAAGATATTTCCTATCCTGATCTTCACAGAAAAATTTGCTGACCCCTAGTCTAGACCATGTGACTCGTGACTGCATGTGTCTATGCCCTGCTGCTTCCTGCAATCCAGTTGGGTCTGATCTAGGAGATACCTAGAAATATATACTTGGAGAAGGAATAAATGCAGTATATTTTGTGCCTGCTCTAATTCTTTAAAGATTTAAAAAAGTAAGATCTTTGTAATGATAGTTTCAGAGCAGTTTTCCTTCAGGAGGATATGGTTGGGTCCCACCTGCACAAAGAAGCTGTAACAGAAGTGGTGGCCCAGGTAACAGCTATGCCTTTATCTCACCACTGGAGGCCTGGTGCATAAAATTCATGCATGGGGACAGGGGAAAGGGGAGGGAGGTGGGGGGGGGGGGGCCGGGAGTGTGCTTCAGCCCAGCCTGCACCCTCTCCAATCTGGGACCCCTCCAGGGATGTCTGATTGCCTGTTTAGGCCTGATCCCAGTACGATCGGGCCTAAATGGGCAGTTGAACATCCCTCTCACAATCCAGGACTGTTGGCTCCAAACTGCTCTCATGCCTGCCTTCCTGATTGTCCCTAACCAATTCTGCCTTTCAGCCTGATCACCCCCTAACTAGCTCCCCTGCCAGCCTGTTTGCCCCTAACTTCCCTCCCCTACAGGCCTGGGTCCCTCCCAACTGCCCTTCCCTGCAGGCCCAGTCACCCCCAACTTCCCTCCTCTGCTGGCCTGGTCACCCCTAACTCCCTTCCCCTGCAGGTTTGATTGCCCCCAACTGCCCTCCCTTTCAGACCTGGTCCCTGCCAACTGCCCTCCCCTGCTGGCCATCTTGTGTCCACATGGGGGCAAGATCTTTGACCACATGGGGAAAGCCATCTTGTGTGTTGGAGTAATGGTCAATCTGCAAATTACTCTTTTGTTAGATAAGATAGAGGCCTGTTGCATGGGTGGGAGCTGGCTGGTTTGCCCTGAAGGGTGTCCCAGATCAGGGTGTGGGTTCCCTTGGGTTATGGGCGAGGGGCCTATGGTGGTTTGAAAGCCAGCCACACTCCCTGGTGACCAAACCAGAGGCCTTGGTATTGGAATTTATCTTCTACAATTGAAACTTTGTAGCCTGCAGCAGAGCCAAGCCTTCTACTCGCTCCCTGGTGGTAGCCATTTCTATTGGGTTTCATTTAGCTTCTATCATTGAAACTTTGTAGCCTTAAGTGGAGGCCTGGACTGGCCATGGCAGGTAGAAAGCTTGGCTTCCTCCATTTCTGGGAGCAACTCAAACCTCCCGCTATCTACAGCTCCATGGCTGCTGTTATTTTTATTTATTTTCTATCATTGAAACTTTGTAGCATTGAATGGAAGCCTGAGCCAGCAAAGACAGGTGGAAAGCTTGGCTTTCTCTATTGCTGGGGAAACCTAAGCCTCCCTCCTGCTCTCTGTTACCACAGCCATCTCAGTTGGGTTTATTTGTATATTTGTTCCTGATTGGCTGGTGGGCGTGGCTGGTGGGTGTAGCAGAGGTATGGTCAATTTGCATATTACTCTTTTATTAGATAGGATATGAATTCCCTGCAAGGTACTGAGACCAAGGTTGGTTCCAGGCTGAAACATGGCAGTGGTTCTGTACATTCCCCTGACCCAGCCAGGATGTGAGTACAACAAGTAACTCCTCTGTGTATGATGGTAATTCAGAGCAGGATCCCTTCAGAGTGGCAACAGCCAGGATTTGTCAACCTCACTCTGTCAATATTTGGGGCCAGAGAAGTGCCTGTTTGGGGGGCTGTCATGTGCATGGTAGGATGTTTAGCAGCATCTCTGGTCTCTAACCACGAGATGACAGTAGCTGTCCTCCTCCAGATATGACAATCAAGAATGACTCCAGACATTGCCAAATGGCTCCAAGGGGTGTGGGGAGGCATTAAAATCACCCTTAGTAGAGAAGTCCTGGCATACACAGAAAGCATCCTCTTCTGTCTATGGGAACTTTCAGACATTAGAAGCAAATTTTCTTAAAAATGGATGTTGAGAGAGTGTAATATTCAATAGGCGGTCTTTCCATTCAAATCACCCAGTGTGGACTTCCACACCTACCTAAGTGAGCAGTGGGTGCCAGTAAAAAATGCCAATATTGATCATTCCTAATAATATTATGGAGATTCTTTTTTTCAACTAGGGCATAACTTTTTAAAAATTGTTTAATTTAATCCGAGGTTAAGAGTTCATATATTTGTCTCACATTTTGCTTTTAGCTTTGCATTACCAATTTTTAAAAACAGAAATGTTTTATGAAAAATTTGGATCTCTGGCTTTCTACAACATCCAAAATATCTGGCACCACACCCACCTTCTTGAAAGATGACATTCCAGAGGAGGTGAGCCACAAGGTATGTGATTCCCAGTTGGCCATACTACCCACTACTCCCCAATACTCCATCCTTGCTGTTTCACACATTCAGGTTAGCTACCTGGGAGGCTGACTTGCACCTGCATGTATAGATTAATTTTATCTTCATCTTTGGCCTCTTTCTGCAGCCAAATCAAGTCCCCTTTCACTTGCAAATAAGCTTGCCCCAAATGCATTGCTTCCATAAAAGTTTGCCTGACTAATCTTACCCAAATTTCTTACTCCCACTTCTTTCTCCATTCAAATATATCATACTTTATTAATGGCAGCATTACTCAAAATGCACTGTGGAACAAAGAGATATTATGTGGAGAAAATGTAAGGATACTATGATTGAATGAATTAAGAAAACTCGACAGTACACAAAGTTAAGAGTGCTTTTGCTGAAGTACTTTCAGAGGCAATAAAATGCAAATGTGTTCTGTGAGTTTCCAAGGGGAGGTATGCATCTGAGCATTATCTAGTTTTCCATGGAACACTGAAACTCTATTATCATACTTGCTTGCTTTTAAAAATTGTGCATTCATAGTTTCCAATATTTTTGATAATTGTTTTCAATCACAGATAAGTTCCAGAAAAAGGAGATGCAGACCAGCTTGGCGGGGGGGAGGTGGCAACTTTTTATTTTACAAAGTAGGACCATTAAATAAAAAAGTAGGAATAAAACATAACCACCATGAACATAAACACTTTTGCATGAAAAAGAAGTCATTTTAAACACCACCAAAGTAGAAAAAAGAGTATTTCCATAAAGGACTATCCTTTAAACCGAACTTATTAAGCTTGTCAGATGTGTATTTTTCTTATTTTCTTTATTTTACTGAAGATCTGTAAAAACCTTGTCACAGACTGTCATCAATGTCCAAACCTGAATCTGGTCAACATTACTGAAATCTGGCAACAACACAAACTCAAAAACCACTCTAAAAAGAGTTTAGACCTGAGAGAAAAGGCAAGTTTCCATGCAAGGTTTTCTCTGATGTGGAAATAAATGGAAGCAACGGGAGAGAAGGATGAGATGAAGGTGGGCGCTCCCGTTGAGTGGCTTCCCTGAGCAGATCTTCCAGGAGAAACACACTGGGTGGGGAGATGTTGGCGTGCTGCTTGCATGACAGGGGCTGCCCTTCCTGGCCTGGCACGAATGGGGACATTGATGATCAGGATGGGCAGAGAATGACCCTAACAGTTTGGGAGAGAAAAAGGAGAAACAGATGGCTTAAATTTTTTTAAATGCAAAATTAAAAGAATAAAATATGCCATCTTCATGAATTTCCTATTTTCACATTTATTTATTATTCACAAAGGGATCTAGTGAGGATCCCAAAATGTGTAGTTAAAATTCCTGCCTCAAGGTTTTACTAATCTCTTGAGGAGAAACCAATATAAACGATAAGAAGAAAAAATGCTTCTTAAGATAAAAATGGATTATTTAAAAGCTCTACATTTTATCATCCTAATCAACTGGTAAAGGTCAAATGACAAAAATAAAACAAAACAAAAAACACAAACAAGAAACAACTTTATAAAATACACTTGGACACTTGTTTGAAGTTCATACCCAGTATTATTCAAGGAAGGGCCTGCTCTTTTTAAAGGATGATTCCTAAAAGTTGAATTAAATTGACACCCCTCTTCCAGGGAACTCTCTCTAATGCTACCATCTGGTTTAGATGCCCTACTATGTGCCACCAGAGTCCCTTGCACTGATCTGTCATGGAATTAATTAATCACTTGTGTTGCTTGAAGGCAGTGGTGGTGGAGGGGAAAGGCATTGATTGTTTTCCTTGATGTGATAGCCTTAATATCTAGAACAAAGCTTGACATATTGTTAGAATATAACATTTGAAGGAATAAGTGAATCTTCTATTAACTGCCCTTTTGGAAAAGAAAAAAAAATAACAGGTAACTTTTAAAAGACAATAAATAGCCTGATATCACAGAACCAAAGTGAGGCATCCAGCAAGCCAGGTTGCCTAGTTTTCCAAAATAGATGTATATTGAGTCACTGCTTTTGGTACTGAAACATTGGAAACAACCTATTCCATCAACATGGGAGTAGACAAATAAAATTCAAGCTATTTAGCAGCTTACAAGGAATGAGCAAGATCAATATGTGCTGACACGGGGAGCTCTGAAATATGGTGGGGAAATGGTAGGAACATTATGATTCTTTTTATAAAATTCAAAGGAACTCCAAGTAATTCTGTGAATTTTGTGTAGCAAGAAAACACACACAATTATATGTATTATCTCAGGGAATATAACATAGATGCAATTTATTTCAAAAAATGGTAGGGAAGCCATATTTCAAACTCATAATAGTGGCTTCTTTAAGGGAAGGAGGAAAATGAAAATGGGGATGAGGCCCAAGGGGACTTAGCACTATTCTACTGCTCATTTATATTTAGAAGGAGAGTACTTTAATTCCATGGATTAATTGCATATGTAAACATTTTTTTCTGCTATGCACTAAACACTGGTATGTTCTTGGACTTGAAATGTTTGCCAACTGTGACCCCAGTTCTGCAGAATGTCTTGGTAGGATTTGTGGAATTTTACCCCTCTTTTTCCTTCTTCATTAAAAGCTGAGAAAAACATTTGTGCAGACTATTTCTGAGGCCCACTCTCCTCATTTTGGAACAATCTCATTGTTTGTCAACTGCCAGCTCTGACATTCTCTCTCACTTCCCACGGTCTGGCAGCCTGCAAAGAATCTGGAGCCAGTGCGATTCCCCCCTGAAGAAACAGTTTAGCAGTCTGCATGGCGTTTGGAGTGAACGAGGAAAATGTGCAATTTTCCCCTTCTCTTCCAAATGCCCAAGCGTGTGTGTTAAGATTGGGAGAATCTGCCTCATGGCAGAAATGTGCTACCAGCATCTTCCGTAAGAAGAATTAATTTTTGATATGTCTTGGTATGTGATGGAAGCCTTGATAGTACAATAAAAAAACTTCCAGACTCCCCCACTTTTAATTCCAAAGTTTGAAATAAAAAAACAGACCATATAAATGCAAGGTTTCATAATAATGATAAATATTGATTGATATTCTCAATAACCCTGTGAACTGAGACCTACTATTCTCGAACCCATTTTACAGATGAGTAAACTGAAGGTAGAGGAATTGCAGAGGGTTGTCTCCCTAATATAGGACAGTTATTATTTAAACCCTAGCCTTCTAGTTCCAAAGAGACCCATTGCCTTTTAACTGCTTTCCATCGTGTCTCATGTCATTGTCTCTCCACCTTTGTACTCAGCAAATAGAGAGCTTTAATAAACACTTCTTAAATGAATTAATGAAAATTTTACATCCGACAGACACTTGACTAAAGGACATTGGGCAAAGCCAAGGGCATGGTTAATCACTCGAGGTATATTGATGATGAATGGTATAACCTTAACTGGAAAACAATCACCAGATTTAGAGTCATAGAGACAACACAATCCTTGATACTTACTTTACTTGCAAACTTGGATAAGTTTCTTAGTCTTTCTAATCCTCAATTTCCACATTTATAAGAGAAGTGTGGCAGGCAGGATTCTAAGATGGTGTCCAATATTCTCACAGCCGGGTGCTCCACGACCTCTGTAAGCCCCTCGTTTGGTGTGGATAGAACCCATGATTATGATGCAATCACTCCTGTGATTGGGTTACTGACCAGTTGACTTGTAGTTGATCAAATGGAGATTCCTCTGGGTGGGTCACACATAGTTGTAGGAGCCTTTGAAAGAGGATGGAGCTGCAGGGTGATGAGAAAGACAGGAAACCTGCTGGAAAGACAGGAAACCACCATGTGGTGAACTGCCTCCGGGGCCACAGGGCAATGAACTGCAGGTGACCTTTAGGAAGCGAGAGCAGCTTCTGGCTCATGGCCAGCAAGAAAATGGGGATGACAACCATACAGTCAGGAGGAAGTGAACTATTCCAACACTCAGTGAGTCTGGAAGAGAACCAGAGACTTAGATGAGAATCACAGCCTCCACGGACAGCTGCTCTCAGCCTGGTGAGACCCTGAGCAGGGGACACATTGGAACTGTGTGGTGATAAATGTGCATTGTCCTTAAACTACGAGGCATATGCTAACTTTTTATATAGCAATAGAAAACTAATATAGACAGTGGTACATCATATAGTGACATAAAAATTAACTAAAATAATATAAGAAAATTGCCTAGCACATTTGTGCTCCTGAAAATGTTGGCTCCTTCCTTCTTGGGAGATGCGATGCTGCTCACTCCTGGTGCTGAAAGTGAGCGTGATGGCTGGAGTTTCAACAGCCAACTTGGCCTCTGAGGACAAGAACCACAACAGAATGAATCAAACCAAAAACCCTGGGTTTGAAAACATAGAGGGAGCCTGGAGCCCTTCACTATCACTGAAAAACCACATCAACCTGAACTTACATATGCAAACAATACTTCGCAGGACCCAGTCACTCCCAGTCCAACTCAGTTCTGTTAATAGATTCTAATTAGTGAGATACATTACTCAATGTATTGACTCATAATAAGCAGGCTCTCACCAACAAAACTATTGGCAGTGCTGACTTTATTTGCAGGAGCAGGATACCATGGACTTTCCAGAACAGAGAAACCCATGAGGTATTCAAAATAGGGCTATTCCACTTATTAGCCAAGAATCCTGGAGAAGAGAGTTGAGATTTCATCTTTGATTGGAGGAGCTGTGAGTGCACAATGAGAGGCAGAGATAGAGACAGAAGAGAGAGAAGAAAGGCACAGGACATCCCTCGGTGCAGCTGGGCTCCTCAAAACCACTGTATTTAAGAACCATCAGCATCATCATCTGAGAGAGGGTCATCAGCCAAGGAGAATCAGAATCTCTCCTGGAGCTCGTTTCAATGTTAAAACTGCAGGCGTCTCACTCTTTCTGGAGAGATTTCCTATTTTATCATTAAAACTGCTGATCATAACCCCACTAATGTATGAATATTGCTCACACACACAGAAAAGGAGCTAATGCGATCAAACGCAACACTAATATTAAATTACCGTAACCCATTTACCTTGCCTACATGTTATTGTTTGCCCCCTCCCCTTGGCAAGAGATTGTGCACGCACACACAATCTATAAACTCTTCGCAGGAATACAAAAGCATCCTCTGTGATGTTGATAAGAAACAGGACAGTCACTCTCTCCTGACATATTTGTTCTTTAAAAACAAATCAATGGCACGGGGATTTGGCACCTGAATACAGAACAACGGCTTGATGAGGCAAAGATTGTCTTCATTAAGGGCATTAATATTCATAGAGAGTAGAAAATCTGACACAAGAGAGGACTCACTAACCTTTTCTCATATTAGATTTTTACTTCTTAACACAATTACAGTCCGGCAATGACTTAATTAATGCTGCTTTTCGTCAGCTGCCTTTAAAGAGCTGTCAATTTGGTCCTGCAGAGGCTGTCAACGAAACAGAAAGACAGTCATCTCGGTGAAAAAGACACAGGAAGAAATTCAAACACTTAATAATATTCAAAGTGCTAGGCAAAGCCACATATCAACGGGAATTAAGGGAAATTTCTGTCTTTCCCTTCCGTCTTGTTGAAGTGAGTCTTGGCAATGGTGTGCTGGGACTTGGTGGGTTTGGAAGGCAGAGAGAATGGTGCCATGGGCGAGGGAAGGAAAGAACCTCCAGAACCTAAAAATGGGGCATAGCAATGACCTGTAACCTAGGTGAAGGCAGCCTGGGACTTGAGAAAGGACTTTAGAGAAAGCATGTCCAAACACCTCTCTGTATCGATGAGAAAATTAGTCCCACAGGTCATTGACCCAAATGTTGAAAATCTGATCTCTGCAGGCCAAAATTGAACCTCCAGGTATTTTTTTCTTGGCATGCACAGAGCTAAAAAGGATTAAAATAAAGCATTTGCCCAGATAAATTTCAGGATGCAGTGTTTTGTTAAAGCTTAGACTATCTGGTGACCTTGTTATGGTCATGACCTGCAGAACTTGAGAACTGGTGGCCCCAGAGAGTTTCACCTCATCCCCAGCTTATACCTGGTCAGCCTCAATCTTCTCCCTTACCAACTGACCTTTCAAGGCATGTGTGACTCACTTTACCCAACTTGACTTCAATCTCTCTCCAAACACAACCCCAGATCTCCTCCGATGTCAACACTGTGTTCAAACCCAGGGTTTTCAATTTGAATAAACGATGCTGTTCTGAGCATATTTTCCATTTGTTATTTCTTGCCTAAGAAGAGTGTATTCCTGTCATATGGCTGGACTATACCTCCCAGCTCTTGACCTGCGTCTCTACCACAGCACATCTGACATTTGGGGTCAAATAAGTCTCTCTGTGGGATCTTTCCTGTATATCTGAAGATGTACCAGTATAGCAGCATCCCTGATCCCCACCCATGAGATGCCAGTAACAAGTCCCCCATCCCCTCAACATGACAAACAAAAATGTGTCTAGATATTGCCAAGGATCCCTGGGGGACAAAGTCACTCTTGGCTGAGAATCATCAGCCTAACTGGTACCTTCTCTGACTTTAGCTTCAGTGTCCAATCTCAGAGGGCCTACCCCGGCCACTCTAGTCTGCTTTAGTCTCTGCTGAGGCACCCCACCCTGTTCATTTCACACACTGCCTGTTGTGGGGTGTTTTTTTCTATTGTCTGTTTTTGTTCAGTGTCTAGATTAAAAACAGCACAAAAATGAAGGCTACTATAAATATTATTAGAGTAACTGATTCAGCATTTCACCATCAATGCAAGGTTAATTGTGCCGGCCGAGCAAGCCTTCTTTTTGGTGGCTCTGGGGAAGACAGCACAACCTCACTATTCCTCCCTGGTTGGGCCCTGGTGGCTCAGGTCACATGCACTGGACAAGCAAGCACCCTTCCATGACTGCAGCGCCGCTTTCCTGCTCAGGGGACAAGGTGTCGTCCCAGTTGTTCCCATCTGGACCTTGACTTCTGTTTCAGAAAGAATGAACAGTTTTGTAGGAATAACCGTTCAACGATGCCTTTATTTCCTCCAGCCTGAGAAGCTATTGGCTGCAACTCTACGTATGAAGGAGACACAATGAAACTTGCAGCTTCCTTTGCTGGAGGAAGAGTTAGAGGGCCACCACTTAGCCATGCAAGGAATGTCCAGCCAACACTCATGTGCCCAGAGGGAAGGATGCAATAGGATCTTGTGGGGCTGTCTTTGCCATCAGATCAGGTTGTTGCAGAAGAAGTGAGACGTTTACATAGGGGCAAAATGTCTGGAGCAAAGGACCCCTTTTTCTTGGTGGCTCAAACGTTTAGCCCTCTCTTTTGGACTGGGTTATTCTTGTTTAAGATTTCTGCACAGGTCCCAAAGGGGGCTCACTGGGAGGAGGGGCATCCTGGCTGGTGGCCCAGAATAAATATCATTGTCCCAAGGTCTTTTGGAAAAACCTGCCCAGGGCCCACCATGTGACATAGGCTAGAGAGACCTCAGACCTCCCATTCCAACACAGTGGCATCCTTCACAGAAACCGTGGAGCACATCAGGGAATCCCAAGAAGACTACCCCATGGGCTTCTAGGGTTAGGACACCACCCTAAGATCTTAGTCAAAGCTAAGATCTTAAGCAGCTAACCCGACGCCTTGCAGCAGTGGACAGTGAAAGCCACAGAGGCTGCACAAGCCTGTGGAAGCCCCAGAAATAGCAGCTGTTTCCCTGACTGGTTTGGATACCCCCCAGCCCATTTCTCTCTCCCAGTGGCTTTGAAAGCAAAGGTGACTTTGAGATGAACATAGCTCCTGGGACTCAGGACCAATTCATGAATTGGTACAGGAGGCATGGTATGAGGTCAGGGAAGATTGCATGAGGGACATACTAAAATTCCTATTTCTGAGTGTTTATTGGGCTTCGAGTCATTAAGTAAAACTAATAAAAGAGGTGTCGATGTTTTTATGTCTCCGGTTGTAGAATCACGTTATGCCAGTTATACCAATTAATCTGGCTCTGATGTCAAAGATAAGAAAAAAATCTGTTGTGAGAACCACCAGTAAGGATAACTTGGATTTTAAAGTTTCAGAACCAGACTTGTAAGAATCTACTACCCTTATTGGTGGCCTTTTCTTTATGCACTACTCCACAAGTAATGGGGTATCTTCACATTCAGGCTGGCCAGTCCTAAGTTACAGAAGCAAAGACCTAATCACACCTCCATTCTCTCCCATCTGTCCGGGAGGTGGCGACCCAACATTCCCCCAATGCTACCCAGAGCCCAGTTCCAAGGTTATGAAGACATTTGGGGACAAGGTTCAAGTAGAAACCCCTGTCTGGAGGCCTATTTCAGGTCCTGTTTCTACCACAGAAGCTGGGAAAAGTGTGGTGTGGGTTGTTCTTGGTTTCCCTTCCCCAGCCCCATGTTAAATATTTGCAAACACAAATCTAAAAAGTTCTAACAAAGAATTGAATCAAATGTCAAAATAAATAAATAAATAAATAAAAATGTTCAAGTGATGAAGGGCTACAGGGACAGGCTTTGGCATGGCACAGGTCTGAGTTCAAGTCCAGCTCTGCCACTTGTCAGATGCACAGCCTTGAACAAGTTGCCCATAGGGCCAACTATTTCACCCCAGTTAGCCTACCTCGAGAAGTTCTTATAAGTGAATACATGTGCTTTTTAAGCACCATTTCACGTCATGTCATAATATCCACAAAGTGAGGTTTAGCGATGGTGACAAATTGCTCAGGATGATGCCGTTGGCATCAGGACATGAACTTGGGCTGTGCTCCTACCACCACTCTGCACTGCTTCTGTTGTGGGGTTTTGTGATCATCAAACAAGATCAGGTATATAAGTACTTAGCCGAATATGTAGCACGTAGTCATTGATCAACAGAGGCTGTTTCTTACTCTTACACACATTAAAATCCTACTCCTAAACATTACCTCCTACCCCTTCCTCTCAACTAACAGTGAAATCTCTTTGTTTACTTATTTAACCATGATCTACTTATGCATGTTTCTGTCTTCGGTCCAAGCCTTCCTTCTAAGATCTTCTAATTGTTCAAGAAATCATTTTGTCATTGCTTGAGCTCATGTTCTCTTGTCCATTCACATGTAGACAATAGGTACAATTTTTTTCATACAATCCTAACATAATTGTTGGAGTTCCTGTCTAAGTTAGATGTCTGGGACCCATAATAGCAGCTCTGCCCCAGTAAGACCTCCTCATGTTGAAACCGAGCCTTTTTGTATAACTGTATACATTGAACTGAGTTTGTAAATATTGAAAGCCTATAATTGACTACCAATAGATGTTGATTTGACCTGAAAGTCTCTCCAGGGATTCAAGTCATATTTTATCATTATTAGATTCTATAGTCAAAACCACTTGCCTTTAAAACTACAATTAGAGGAAAGATATCCTGATTTTCCCACTGTGGAACACCTAATCCTTAGCAGGCCAACATGGCAGGGCAGGCCCGAAGGCCTGATCCTCTCGTTCTGCCACACTCGCACTCAGGGAAAGCTTACCCACAGGTGGCCCAGCAGGTGCTCCGAGGGTGACCCGCATTTATCATCCAATGAACTCACTTATCTCTGAGGACTTGGTGTCTTTTGGGAGTCACACCTGTCATGGGGAAGACTGAGAATCCCTTTCAACGAAAACCTAATTTACTTAAAGAAAAGTGTGTGTGCCCCTTCAACAATCTTTTTGTGTACTATTCCATGGACAGGATGATGGAACAGACAATTTCAAGCCAAGGCACTTTTCTAAGACACCTGTCTGCAGATAACTGATCATGAAATACAAGTGTCTGGAGCGCCCGGAAGAGGGATTGCGATGTACCCACCACGATAGGCTGGGGCAGAGATGGATGCTTGCTCACTGTGTTAGGCAAATTCTCCCTCCTCAGGGGACGAAAGAGAGGTTGTCAGGTCTAAGAAAGAGAACTCTCCTTGCCTTCCCCAAAGTGACATCTGATTCATGTGTCAGGGCAACAAGAAAGATCATTCTCATTCCATAAAATGGGTTCGAGGAAATGTGAGGAGAGAAATCAATGTAAACAGTCATGAGCAATCTGCTTGTTTTGGAATTAGAATGCAGATATAATGGAATAAACGTAAAAAGCAGATCTTACTGCTATTTTCATTGTCGATAATTGCATTGGTGCATATCTATATAACATCAACTGTAATGACAGAGATTATGGATTGAATGCCTTCTATGTGCCAGGTAACATTCTAAGTTATTTGCATATCCTATCTTAGTTAATTTTGACAATGATACAATGTGGCAGGAATCACTTCGCACTTTATAGATAGAGAAACTGTAGTCAGTTCTCTGTGACTTGAAGGCTTATACTCTTAAATTTGCTACAAATCTCATGTACATGTATGTCTGTATTAACACAGATTCTCATGTATGTTTGCAAAATGCACTGTGGGAGCTCTCAGATAACGCATGGATGCAGAAAGAATGGGACTGAATAATTGTGCACAATGGCTGTCACCAAGCCTTAATATAAAAATAAACAACATGAAACAAAACGATAATAGTTGAGTGCTGTGTCTACCCTTTGTCTCCTCCACCAACAACGTGGGATCCTGAAACTGACATGGGTTTGGTGCCTGGGTGTGTGCAGTCCTCATCCGTCCGAATGCCTCACACAGCATCCCTATCAAAAGCCCTTTGCGACAGGATCCTTTTCTGCAGCAGTGAGAGGAGGCAGAGATAAAAATGAACGTTTCCGTCCCAGCTTGTGCTAACTCTCACATTCACTTTTAATGAACAGGTCGGACGTGGTTCTACGCTTGTCTGCATTTTCTTTAGACCTCATTTCTCCCCTTCGGCTGTAATGAGAGGGGAAGAGAGGAGCAGATAGCTGCTCCAAGTCCTGCAATAGTTCATAAATATCTCTTTAAATATGAAACTGTCTAAGCCCTCAGTGGCCATTACTTATTTATGAAGCTCCTTATCCAAACTTCTCTCCGTATCTTGACCACTCTCTGAACTCACACATGGTCTCTCAATATGTCAAAAACAGAGCAGGCCTCCATCAGGCCTCATCAGCCTCTCTCGCCTCTGCAATCACCTTTGTGCTGGTGCAAGTTCAGTTTCGGACTATAGTTCAGCGCAGTGTTCAGTCTGCCATTGATTCTGCTGTACTGTCTGCCCTGGAATCATGGATGAACATAGGAACTCATCCTTAGAACATGCTTACATTCACAAACCAAACTCTTTTTATCCAGGAAGATAGACCTGCAAGTGAGTTCCCTCACATTTACATAACAATACACTTTACTAGCAAGTCAAGTAGATAAAAAATTTGCTTAAAACAAAAATGTTTGAGCGATGGCCAGTGTGCTCAGTTAGTTGAGCATCATCCTGTGGACCCATAGGTCGCCATCTAATCCACTCTCAGGGCACATGTCCAGGTTGAGGATTTGATCCCCGATCAGGGGTGGGTGCAGGAGGTAACCAATCAATGTTTTTCTTTCATATCAACATTTCTTTCCTTCTCTCTTCCCCTTTTTAAAATAAAGTTTTAAAAATGTATTTAAAAGAAATTTTTTGAAACACAGAAAACTAAGAAAAAACTTGTCTTTTCATTTTATTTTTATTGTCTAAAGTTTTACATATGTCTCCTTTTTCTCCAATTGACCACCCCCCAGCCAGAAAAAAAAACCAAAACTTTTAAAAATCGTGACAAATATGCTGATCCCCAAATAATACTTTTAAATACTTTATATTTTCTTTGTGCATTTTGTGTGTTTATTTTTTTTGCACAGCTTAGATTATACAAAATATAACACTGTGAATTCTTCCCTTAATAGTGAAATATAAGATTTTCACATAGGAATAAAAATATGTTCTAATCATCATAAAAGAAGGAACACAGATCAAATGTACTTAATGAAACACAAACAAAATAACATAAATAGAGAGGCTCAGATTCTCCTTCCAAAAGTTAGTCTTGTGTACCCCAGCTTGATCCCAGGTCAAATAACATTCTCTGTATATCTAATATATTCTGGATTGTCTGGCTAGCTGAATATTGTCCTGTTTATTCCCATTTATTCTATTTGATTAATAATCTTTATCAATATTTTGCTTAACTAGAAGTTCTGCAAAGAAAGATACCATACCTGTTTTATTTCCTCTGAATATTCAGTACCTAGTGGGATGCCAGGCCCTTGGTAGAAGCTTAGGAAGTGTGTGCTGAATGAAGAAATGATTTATCTCCTTTCCAGTGAGAATTAGATGTCAATCAAGTGGCACTGGTATTAGACCAGGAGAGGAGGAAATAGGATGCTGCATTTTGTAGACATCAGAGGGGAAGGGATTCCTATCTAGTTTAGCATTATTGTTTTTAATTATTTTGCCTGTTTGGAGAAATAAATAATTACAAGTCCTTTTGTGAATTTCAATATGTTTAATCTCTGAAAGATTGGCCCCAGTCAGGGTGCCCTTATAAACATGGTGAGCATTCCCAGTGGCCTTTGGGGTAATTCTAAGACTTCTTCACGTTGGGCTGATGGTAATTAATACCATCCCAACAGTGCACCTGAACACTTTATTATGCCACAAAGGAAAAGACAGAAAAAAACCCTAAACAAACAGAAAGCACATTAAGTGGCATCATTAAATGTTGGATGCTTCATTGAACTCTGAGATGTTTTACAAACCTGAAGACAAAAGTTCTATGCACAGAACTCCAGATGTGGAAAGAATTGTGACTCTTCCCCAGACATATTTACCGATTGTGCTTTATTTGTCCATTTAACATTTGGGATAAAAATACTAGCTATCTAATACAGTTATTGTGGTGGTAGTGGATTAATATCTTAAAGCATGAAGAACATTGCCTGGCCCAGAGCAAGTACCCCAAAATATTACTAATTCTGCCCTGGCAGTTTCCTTATCCTATATAATAAAAGCCCAGCAACCAAAATGGCAGAATGACCAGAATGACCAGAGACCAGAACAACTGCTGCCCCTCATCCCAGCCTGCCCTGCCCTCCAGTGGGGACCTCCATCCGAATCAAGGGTGTGGTCAGCCTGCAAACCACCTGTGGCCACTCACCCCAGCTGGTCCCACCCTCCAGTGGGTATGCCCCATCAGGGTAGGCCAGCTGGCCCCCACCTGTGCCCTGAGCCTCTATCCCATATAATAAAAGGGTTATATGCAAATTGAACCTACTGATGGAATTACCAGAATGACCACTCGACCAGTCACTATGAGGTGCACTGACCACCTGTCAGACCCTTTCCCCGGCTGGCAGGCTCTGATTGCCTGATGGCACCGAATGAACGTATGAACATGAGGCCTCATCTTCCATCCCCACCCAGACATCAATCCCTAGACCCAGTGAGGCATTCTCTTGGGTTCCTGCTCACCTCTAACATTGAATAAACACTTTGCTTGAGATGCCTAAGGATTTCCCTTCTTGCTTTTGAGCTTAGCCATGTATTTAAATTATATAATTTTCCAGCACTTCTATGTTAATGTGGGAGAAGGAGATTTCACACATCGGATTTCACAAGTCTGCCCTATTAGGCAGAAAGAAGCCCTCCTGAATCTTCTTTATGTGTCACATTTTTTTGTGTGTAATTATATCCATGCTGGCTGCACAAGGTTTTTTTTTTATTTTGTTCCTTTCATTTAATGTCACAATAAAAATTATTAAAATTTCCCATGATTATTAAAACTCTGTGTAAATGGAATTGTAATGGCAGTAAACTATCCCATCAGATGGATGTACCCAAATCTATTTAAAATTCCCCCTTTGTCAGACATTGTGTTTTTCACTACACCATTACTGAATGGGAACTCCTATTATCTTTTCTGTTCTACGGAGAGAAGAGAGATGTTTCAGTATTTCAGTTTTAGAACAGATTTTTAGAACTGAGGGTGTGATGAAGTGAAATGATGTGTCCATGGTCATACAGTCAGTCAGAGGCAGAAGGAGGCGTGCAGGGTGGCTCGACTCTTAGAGCTCTTAGGAGCAACCCTGACACATACCATCCTCTCTTTAGCAATAAGGGGCTTGGAGATCGTGTAATTGCAGCCACATTCTCTAAGACCCAGGTCTGCGCATGAGAATCACCCGGTGGCTTCTCTGACACCAGGTTTTCCTGGAGAGCTGGCTGGCAGGCCAGACTGGTGGACCTGTATACATTCCCAAAAATGTAAGACAAAATGACAGGCAGATACTGCGTCTGAGAGCTCCCTAGTTTGAGCTTCAGAATATTCCTTAAGACCCAAGCCCCTCCAAACACACAAACACATACCATTTTACTATGTGTTATCTGAACAAACTCTTCCCAGTCTACCTTAGTTTCCTTCCCTCTCTCTGACGATTATCAGTGGTACAACTATGGATTTCTTCCCTTTTGAAAGTCTGACATCTCAAAAACATCACACTCACCAAGATAACCTCATTTAATTCTATTTTCTCAATACATTTTATTTAAGCCAAACATAAAATAACCCCAAACACATATGCTTACTTGTAAAACCTCTCTATAAGGTCTATTTTCATGAAGACTTTCACTCTCTTACTTGACACATCATGACTAACACTACTCTTAATACAGTATATTCTGCTAACGCATTAATACCCAAATTTGTGTCAGATACTCTTGACCACCAACCTACGTGCCCTGAGGGGAGAGAGACAGTGTCTTATGTCATGAAGAGTGGTTTACTATCTTATATAACTTACAATAGCCTACCTATTGGCCCAAGTATTTGCTGCTGCCTTTCCTTCCTCTTTTGCTAAAACAGATGCTTCTGCCTAGTCCTGGGCATCTCACTACGTGCCAGCCTCCTCCCTGAAACTCAGCTCAGTGGCCGCCACACAGCATGCCGTGGGTCTCAGAAGGACACAGCAAGCATGGCTAGGCCATTTCCACCAGGAACAGCTGCTTGTTTGCTGTGGAGAAGAGATGCCTCAGGGTTAGAAGGGACCAAACTGCTCAGCCTTTAATGTTTCTGCAAAATTATCTTGTTGACAAGTGCGGCATTATAAATTTGAATCCATTAGCTAAAAGGATCCATAAATATTTGAATAATGGCCTTTTTAGAGTTTTATCAGTCTATCAAACTTGTCACATGTCCACTTTTTACAGTTTTCTGACTGCTGGAATGAAAAGGGCTGAGCTAAATCTTATGGATGGTTTCTAGATGTAGGTATTTTATCCTAGCTTTCAGAATGAAAAACGCTTTGTCAAGTGGAAGTTGATTAACAAAACCCATTAGTATCTGCGGGTAGTGGCAGAGGAGGCTCTGCCCACTAAAACATGCTCCCCATCCTGGGCAGTGGCATCTGGCCATAGGGGGCTTCTGGTCCTGGCCTTGCAAACAGGACTTGGCCAGATGGTAAGTTCTGGCCAATCAAATGTACACAGATGTGACCTGAGTCACATCCAGTCCAGAGAGGTTTTATGGAGCCTGTGTGTCTTCTCTATCCTCTCTCTCTCTCTCTCTCTCTCTCTCTCTCTCTCTCTCTCTCTCTCTCTCTCTCTCTCTCTCTCTATCTCTCCAGCTACAAAATTTAGAATGTGAGGACTCTGAGGCAGAGAATCACAGAGCCTTAAGCTAGAAATCTACATTCTGAGCCACTTCTGGGATAAAGTAATCCACATGTGAACCAGGGCTGCCAACATCCATCTGTTGATGCAGAAAAATGCACTGCTACTGAGTTCAACTTGGACGTTTTGAAATTGGGTTTAGCAGCTAGCAAGACCCCAACTAGTAATGTGACCTATCATAAGTTCAAATAACAAAGCAATTTATTTTCCCCTCAGAATTTGGAATTCCAGATTTCTTTATAGCTGTTGTTGTTTTCAACAGCCATCTCCTAAATACTGAAGTAGTGACCCCTAAGTGTGTTCCCAAAAGGTGAGCACAGCCTTGTTCTGTGGTGTTTCTGTAAGATGATGAGTTTACCAAGACTGCCCATGGGGACACCTTGGCACTTGGCAAAGGCATCAGGTAAGCATTTAATATCTCGTTATGCTACCTGCTTGTCTGATTTCTAGAGAATCGATATTCTGACCCCATCTGAGAGTTCATCCTCATACTGCTGCCTTGGTGGGATTGATGGTAGGTCATTATAAGCATTCCATCCACATTTCTAAGCTTTCTTAAGTCTGTCAACAGCTTCAGCAGTTCCCATAGAGCTTTATCCCACAGCCCCTCCCAAACCATCATCATCTTCAGAAAAACACGTTGGTGTTGCCCTTGGTGTTTGTGAGACTATTTAAATAGTTTATACCCTATGAAGCTTTTACCATGTGCCAAGGACTATGCTCAATGCTCCATCAAAATTATTCCTGCTAATTCTTATAGCAACACTATAGGATTTATTCCACTATCTCCAGGACACTGAGAATTAGAGGGTTTAACCAACTTGTCAAAGGTTACACAGCTGGTAAGTGGTAAAAACATGGGTTTCAACCCTAATCTGCCTTGTTCCAAAGCCATGGGCACTGGGGATGTTGCAGAGAACATGGTGAACGTCCACCTGAAAAGTTGATTTTATAATTCAGGGTTGATTTTTAAAATTCTCAACCTTGGCTTATTGAACTTTGGGGCCAAATAATTCTTTACTGTGGGGCCCTCTTTGCACAGTGGGGTGTTTGGCAGCATCCCTGGCCTCCACATCCTCAATGCCAATAGTACCCTCCAGACATTCCCAAGGGTCCCTGGGGGACAGCATCATCCTCACTTGAGAATCAGCATCATAGCCTAATGTTAAAAATAGATTTTTACCTCCTGCAGAGTGATGCAGAGACTTCTTTCTGAAGGAAAATTATGTAAGTGACCATGTCTATTTTTGCTGTGGTTGCCAAGAAGCTCAAAGAAAAAAATCAGTTTAGACTCTAGCGAATAGATATCCTCAAAGTGCTAAGCAATTTCCATTTATCATTTCTAATTCTTGAGTATTCTCATTCCTTCTGATTTTTTTACTTCCCTACCTGTATGTCCCATCCTAGTATGTCATCTTCTATTCTAAGCTATTTGAAATACTTTCCAGAAAATCCAACATATGAATATAAACACATTTTTACACTGATTTTGAAATCTACTTGCTTGATTACTTGATGTAGCCTGGATTTTTCTAGGAATAATACATATTCCTGTTTTTTAAAAAATATTTTCAAGAATTCTTTCTGATATTAAAAAACTCAAAGTTGAATTAAGAAATTGAACTTTATTGGCATTTTCTGGCTCCCAGAATCATATTTTGAAATGGGTTCAGGAATAATAGAATAATAGAAATAATATTTTAAGTTAGAAATGTTTTGCAAATAGTTGTTTCCTCATTTTCCCACTGTAAATGCTGAAAGTTATTATTTCATTAAAACATTTTTATTACTAGTTAACAAGGAGAATTTGTTATGGTAAAGTGAGTACCTCTCTAAGATGCTTTCCTAAGGTTTTTCTATGACTCCTGCTCAAAACTGATGCTCAGCAACAGCTTCTAACAGTGGAGAGACTCCTCTTTAGAATTCCATCACATGTTTTCACAAATAAATTTTCCAGTCTGTCAATTACTGGGGAGATAAAAATTGGGGCCAGAACAAAGGATGACTCAGAGGCTCATTTGGAAATTTGGGATTTCTGGGTCTGCTTTGACAGATTCAGAAGAAGAGGGAAAACATTTCCTGTAAATACCATCACTGGGACGGATTCTCACTCTCTCATTTCCCCATCAAACAGAAATCTATACTGTGCCTTGAGTTGAGCCCTAGAGAAATTATCAATATTCACACATCTGGCACAAATCTGTTAGAAGGGAAAAAAACAACATTATACCATCTGTATTTCTTCCATCGTTTTATAGCACAGCTCCAGCCTCTCACAGTCATTTTGTCATACAGTCTTGTAAATATAAAGTTATATTATTCCTTGGCTTGTTTGAGGACACTGTTCATCATAAAGAGAGGATGAGGAGATGATGTCACTGCCAGGAAAAAAAAAGACACAGCTCGCCTTTCCCAATCCCCCACCTTCCCTGGAGTATGGAGGAGCCAAATTTCATCAAGTTTGGCACAGTTGTAGGAATTAACATGACTGAAATGTATGCCAGATTTCAAAACAATTTCTAACAGTTTCTGTGAGACCGTGTAAGCAACTGAAAATTGACATGTTGTGTTGTGCCCGAGTCAGCCAACTGCTGTCACTGCATAATTAGATTTTCCTGCATGAGAGGAGAGTTTCCTTTAAAAAATTATGAAATAAGGCAGAAGCTAATAGAGAGTATAAGAGGGTCTTTTATTCACAAAGAGGTAGCCTTCCACTACAGGATGATTTTGGCCACACACTCACATGCACCCAGGAGAGGCCCATGGCCATAGCTTTCTGTGCTTCACATGCATGCAATGCTCTTTGCAAAGGGAAGAGGGCTCACAGTGCAGGCCAGATGGAAGTGAGCCTACTTGGCTGCTCAAGGAATGGCTGAAACCCAGAACCAAGAACAGCTTTGGAGCTAGTGAATGTGTGGTTACTTCCTTCTGACACGGGATAATAGCTGTGGCTGAGCCTGCTTGGTGCCCCCAATATTTATTCTCCTCTTCGTCAATTACGACAGTAGTTTTTGTTCATCACAAGGCCACCCAGCTAAAGACTACATTCCCCAGGCTATCTTGCGTGTCACTGTAACTATATAATTGGGTTCTGGCTGGTGAGACAGGAACAGAATGAACGTTTCCAAATTCCATGTCATGTCCTTCACAGTAAAGGTGGATTCCCTCCATTGTCTCCCTTCCCATCTTCCTGAGGGCATGAATAGTGGCGTGGCCGTAAGCCATTTTTGACCACATGGATGAGGGCTGCACCCTAGATGTGGCAGAACATAAGGTAAAAAGAGCCACATCCCTGACATGTTTGAGTTGCAGGCTGATCTTCAACGGCCTCTGGAGTATTGCATAAGAGAGAGGCCAGATACTGTTCTGATTCAAGCCATTGTAATTTTGGATCTGTTCTAATAGCAGCCTTCTCTGTATCCTAACCAATACTAGACACTTGGAAATGACCTTCAGAGTTTATCAGAGCCAGGTGTTTCCAGGCAAGAGTGTTTATACACCAGGATTCATGTATCTTTGCTTCCCAATCATCTTCTTCAAAATAGAGAGCTTTCCCCAAAGATCTTATCTTTATGGAAAGGCAACATGTGACTCAAATCATTCATTCATTTCTTTAGAATCAGGTTATTATAATTAGTAGCCTTTTACAAATGAAGAAAATGTAGCTTAAAGAGATGAAGTAACTGGACTCAAATTACTTGGCAACTAATTTCTGGGTTTTGTTGTTTTGTTTTTGTATATAGTATACTCAAGTGGAATATGTTCTTAGCATATAGAAAGGCATATAACATTTGTTAAATGACTACATCATTGAAATAAAGCAGAGAGTCAAGACTGGAGCTCAGATCAGCTGATTTCAAAACCAGTGATTTTAAATTCTACATAATCTTTGCTCCCTGATTATGTTTTAAATTAGGCTTTTTAAAAAAAAAGTTGGATTTCTGAGTTAAAATTTCAGCATACTTATAAAAACAATAATTATTTAAAAATTTAAAAATAAATTTGACATCAAGATTTTTGTGTGTGGCCAGTAACAGAACCCCTTAACTCCAATTGGCTTAATCATTCATGGGGCCTTCTTGGCTTATGTTACTGAAAAGTTTGCTGGCAAAACTAGTTTTGTTCTGGCTTGATCCTGGGGCTAGACAATGCTCCCAAAATGCTGTTCACCATTGCTCAGCACAGTCTCCTCCAGACTGGCTTTACTCCCAGGCTCTATCTGATATCAAAATGGCAGACTGCCTATATCTCAATCCATTTAATTCAAACAGAAAGGAACCCTAGTTTATGATTATCTTATGGGCCTGTGTTTCAACTAATAACTATAGCCTATAGGTTTAGAGCTCTGATTGGCCAGGTATGAATCACCCCTTACATCCCAGACTCTAAGAATAAAGGCCAACCAGAGTGTGTCCCAAAAGAACAAGAAATGGATATGGGCTAGGCAACAATAACAAGTGCTTGCTGCAGACCTCCTTATATACTCAAAGCTGCCCCATCATAGAAACCTAAATTTATGTTTGATTACTTCTCTTCCAACTTTGGCATAAACTATTGTTATTTCTCCAGTCTTTTACATACTCAGAAGTATGTAAAACAGTACACACAGACACACACACACACACACACACACACACACACACACACCCCTCTGCCTACTGCTGTTCTAATTTTCCTAAATAACACTTATCTACTGGAGCAGCTGGCACTCTCCAAGGCCAATGCTGCACCACAGTACTGGACTCAGACCACCAGGATTTGTAGCCCAGGTCTGCCCAAAATTGTAACACCTTGAGCAAATAACCTTTGAAAGCTTTGATATCCTTATCTGAAAATGTAATCATATCTCAATTAATTCATAGAGTTTCTGTGAGGATTCATTAAAGGATGCCTACAACACACTAAGTTAAGGGTCTAAACTCACATTATTTGCTACCAGTATAGGTGGTAGGTCATACAGGCCACCCTCTTAGTCCTCCTTTCTCTAGATAACCTAATTTCTCTGAATAATCTGACCTAAACTGTCCTTATTTGAGCTTCCACAGTACTTAACAAACTGATGCAGAGTTTATTGGCCCTGAGGTTGGTTATCTGATTTCCAATAGTCAGATCCCGATGAGGTTGTCCCCATTCCTATGCTTCACAGTGGACACAGAGTCACAGAGACCAGGGTCTAAGTCCCATCTTTGCCACTTACTACCTGTGATCTTGGACAAATTATTTAACTTATAAGAACTTCATTATTCACCTTTGCAAAATACAATTGATATTAAACATAAACAAGGCAATATAAATACAATACTATAGTATGGCTCTAGACACAGTGTAGGTACTTAATGATGGCAGCCATTATTTTATGTTTTTAACCAGTTTCAATTTTTCACCTTAGTTGTCCTAAGAGGTGATCATAGGATGAATTTAATTGATTTAAAGTCCCACCTTTCCTATGCTTGATAGGATCAATCCCCAGACATATTTTGCAAATACCATTAGTCTAGATGGTCATACCAAAGTAGAAGGCACACACAGATTTTGACTAAGAAAATTTCAGCAGTCAATTTCAAAGCAAAGATAATAACAGGGAACTAAGAAAGACTGGTTCTTATTGTGAACTGAAAAATTCACTGGACATTAATTTGGTCTCATATCTCATTTGGTCTCTCAACAACCACCCCCAGTACATTGTGGTTTAAAACAATAGCCGTGTAATATTGTCATAATTTGGTTGTTTGACTACAGTTTCTCTGATGGTTTTATTTAGGCTCATTCATGCAACTGCATTCAACTAGATAGGCAGGTTGATGAATATTCAATATGGTCTCACTCATGTCTTGCAGGCACTGCTGGCTATCAGCTAGAGTCCTTTGATTCTCTTTCATGTGTTCACTTCTGTAAGTCAAACTGGCTCTCTTTTAACATGGTGATCTTAGGGCAGAGTTCCAATGGGACAATCTGCAATGGGCTAGTGCCCTTGAGCCTCAGCTTGCACAGCTCATCCCAGTGAACAGTGATGTTCCATTGGCCAAAGCAAGTCACATGACCAAGGCCAGCATTCACCTGGACAGGGACTTAGACTGTGTCTCTTAATAAGAGGTGAAGCAAAGAATTTGTGGCTGTTTGTAACCTGTCACAGAGACTTTAAATAGGGCAACATGTGGAAATCAAGAGGCAGAGTTAATCAAATTCAGGTCTGAATGCCCCTCTGCTCCCAGTAGACCACAATGTCTCAGAATAGCCCAAGAATGATGAGTTTCCATAATCACTTAGATTTATGCTTTTCATCTTGTAAGACATATTAGAGTCCCTACTACATAACTGGCATGGTTTCTAGCTCTGGGGTAGAGTTTTGTACAAGACAACCAAAGACTGCCTTCAGAAAGCTAAGAACATGTAATAATGTCAGGTTAATGGGATGAGGGTAACAGAAGGAGGTGGGAATGTTTAGATTGATTGGTGACGAAAGGTCTCCATTGAGAAGCCTGAAACAAGAATAGAGAGATGAAGACACGAAGGGTCCAGGAAATGTAAAATCCCCAGGGCACAAAGAAGCTTAGTGTCAGGAGGACAGAAATAAACCATGTGGCTAGAGCAGAGAGAGCAAGAGATAGGCTGTAGGAGGGAGCACTGTGAGTGGTGGAAAGAAATGAGCTTATGGGAACTCAGAGACCATAGAAAGGTACTTAGATTTTATTTGAATTGAAACAGGAAGCAATTGGAGCACCCTGAGCAAGGGGTTTGATGTGATCTAATTTACGTCTGACCTTGGTAAAACTTGATAAGACACCACAGTTCTAGCTGCTATGAAGTATGCAGATTACAGAGCAGCAAGCCAGGAAGCTAGCTCAGCTGGAGGGCTATATGCCTAGAGTGACAATGGCCTTGGAGGGAAGAGGAGGTTTTGCCTTATGCTTTGGTCTGTGGGCTTATAAGACTTTTTGATGGATTTTTCATGGGATGGAGGTTAGTAAAGATAGAATACTACAAATAGGAGTTGAGACTATCAGTAAATGCCACTCACTGGGGCCAGAAAGGGTGAATCTAGTTCATTAAGGACCGAATGTCTTTGTTTTGCCTTGTTTTCAAAGAGCACATGAATAGGAATATTATCATTATCATTATTATTATTATTATTATTATTATTATTTTCAAACTCACACAGTGTGGTAGGTGACAAGGACAAATGCTTTAATGATGAGCAAAGAGAGGAACAAGAAGTTGGAAATGCATACTTACTGGTTGTTGAGAATGCTTTATATCCATTATTCCCAATCATGTTCTCTGATTAAAATGCAGGCATTCACCTATAAACTAATAGGTAATCAAATCTAATAATGAGAAAAGAAGAGATGTTTATATGAATACTTAGTTGATGATACAGCCAAATATAGTGCAATAATCATAGCAACAGTATGATTACTCAATGAAGTTGAGACACAGTAGCTTCTCCCGATCTCTTTTCCAATTCTTTATCTCCCCAGACCTCTACTCAGTCATTGTCCTGTGAGTGAACATCTAGCCTTTTATGTACACTTATTCTCAAAATATCTAAATCAACCCACATCATTCAGGAGGCAACCGCATTTTGTCAAGGCAGCAGACCTAGATCCCCATCCTGCCTAATAAATTACACCCTGAGACTTAATTCCCTGTTGTCTGCATATTTTTCCTGCATAAAGCTCCCTCAAACAATAAATCATCTTTCTGTCTTGCCCATCATGTATGGGCTCATTATTTCACGCATCATAATTATAATCAACGAACAAAACTCAGGGAAAAAATCTGAACAATGAAATGGTACTTTTTTTCTTAACATCAATGCAACTCTGTATGATTAAAGCTTGTAATAGTATAGATGGGTGCTTTGGATAATTTCCATGTAGCTCTTCTAAATTTTGCAGATATTCTTAACAGGTCCCACTACTGAAGGAGAAAAAATATCTCTTTTTGCCTTTAAGACTTTGCAGTCTGATTTTTTAAGTGCACAGATAACTTTAATACCTAAATTGAAAAATGAGATGAATATCCGTAGGGAAAAAGGAGCTTATTGCTGCCTCCCTGAAGTTCATCAAATGTTGTCACATATTTCTCTAACATTTTTGACTTGGTTAAGTGCAAATTTAGGTGAATACACTCTTTTCCCAGGGTTCGTGGCAACAGAAATGCAATATGTATTTTATGATTAATGAGTATAGCTCTATAGCCTCTGCAATCTTAAGCAAATGGTGCTTTCTGGAGGCAGAGGACTGGGCAAAAGGACCTCCCACTTCCATTCTTTCATGACCTGGTTGCCGCTAACATTCTAAGTGCTCACTTCACACTCCAGCTCAGGTATATCTGTGGCACAGAGTAAGTTGAAGTCTCCATTCTAAGAATTTAAATCCTCAACAATAGTGCACATCCCTCTCCATAACTATGGAGAACATATAAATTAAGAATTAAGCAAATGGGTGAATGTTAATAAAGCTCAGCTTTGGTCTCATCAATTCATTGTATCAGTTGAAAAATCAATGTGACAATGATAACTGAAGTACAGCCATGAATATAAGTCCAAATTCTGGTTCAGTGTCTGGTTTTTTTATAGCACCGTCTAGCTCAGTGATAGTAGACCAGATCCCCTTGCCAATCTCACTTTTTGTTTCATGGTTATCCTGGAGCCCATGTCATGTGGCTAAAAGGGTGATGCTGGCAGTAGCTCTTACACCATTATGAAACCTGTCTAGACTATGAGCTTCTGAAAAGTTGACCCTAAATACCAGACTGTCTCTGAGAGGGCTGACTATGAAAAATGTGAACATCATCCAATAAAAAGAAATGATGAACATCTTACTCTATATTATAAAATACTTCCCTAAGTTTTTGTCTCCTATTTGCTATGTGAGTATGAAGTTTAATTACTTTCTGCCTCAGTTAACTTATTTGCTAAATTATGGGGTTGTAGTAAGGATTCAATGAGTTAACACTTGCAAAATGCTTAGGGCGGTATTTGGTAAGTGTTAAGTATTAGTGCTGTTGGAGCTGCTGTAATTATTATTATTTCTTCATTTAGTGAGCTTTTATTCATCCTTTCTGGCTCAGCTATTTAAGCTCTTCTCTTGAATTCTGTTTTAAACAAATTCTAAAAACAAGCTGAAAACGACTGAATATTTGATAATATTAAGCAATTATTAATTACCCAAGGTGTGATAATCCTTATTTTTAAAAGTCCTTTCCTTTTGAAGATATATACTGAAATAGTCACAGATTAAATGGTGACATGTCTGGATTTTTTTTCAAAATAATCTTGGGTGGGTGGAAATTTGGATAAAGCAAGATAGAGTAAGAGTTGTTGGGGTTGTGTGCAGGTTTATGCCGATATTGTACATTAAGTCTGTTTACTATTTCTTAATTATACAAATAAGCTAAAGGTGAATAATTCCCTTCATTGCAAAAGATGGAATTATATTTCTTCTGTTTCCCCTAAGATTGACAACTGTGAACGTTTTTGTTGTTGTTATCTGTGAGAGCAGATGTATTTCTTTGGACAATGTGCTTATTCATTATTTATTGGATTATATATATGTATTTGTGAATCCCTTATATAGGATATACATAGATCATAACACATATTTTCAATGGTTAATTTTTCAGCCAAAAAACAAAGTTATTGTATGTATTTTGTAGTAACTATAACACTAATAATTATATTAATAATAGCTAATACTTAATGAATGCTTATTCCCTTGCCACTATGAATGTTAATTTATGTGGGGTTACTTCACTTCTATTTTGAAGAACTTGATGGGGTAAGGCACATGTTCTAAAACATCACAGTGATGCAATTATCAACACAGAAGCTAAAGCTTAGTGGAGTGAAGTACTATACTCATGATCACATGGTCAACAGCAGAGCCAAGGCTAATGCCAGATTTTCCAGACTTCAAAACCCAAGTCCTTAACCTCTGCCATCTGGCACTTTTCTTTATAGGTCAGATACAGTGAGTGACTCAAAATAAGAATAAAAGATGACCCCTTTCCATAAGAAGCATTATAAAGACTGAAAGTAAGTCAAACGGCTACAGAGAGATGGATGGGAGTGGAAAAGATTCCCTGGACACATGGAGATGATCACTGACGAGAGTGGCTGCGTTCAGACAACTGTGAGAACAAGTCAAGACAGGAAAACAAGAAAACCAAAAGCCTAGAGCAAAGATTCCTACCCAGTAGTCCAGCCAAACCTTTTGTTTGATCTGCATAAAGTTCAAAATATTTCAAAGAGCTTGCCAACATTCAGAACTCATAAAACTCCACATATGAACCTATATTTTTGGTGTTTAAAATAAATCAGAAGGTTTGCCAATGCAAACCCAGGGGTTATGTTTCTACATAATCATTAGAAGTTCTGAGTCAGGGGACAGGTTTGCTGAATCCAACGTTTTGGGGATATCACAGAGCCTGCACTTAAGGGAGAAGATGCTAGAATCAGAAATGGTTTTTAGGTCTGGGTCAAAATAATGAGGTCCTGGTCATCTTAGAGGCGAAGGGGATAGAATGAACGGGGGAGATGGAAATTTGTGAATAGAAGTGGCAACATAACTTAGTGACAGGATGACTTACGGAGAAAAGATATGTGATTTAAAGCAAGTCATAACTGGTCAGGATATTTAACCTCCATGACTGGAGGACTAAGAGGTTGTGAGAGGGACCTTTGTGGTATCAGGATCATTAGAAACCTGGGGAAATATTGATCTTATATTGGACTATATTGGGAGATAGTGATCAGCACAGAAAATGATTTAAAATAAACAATAAGTTAGAATCCATATTGATATCTTGTAGATACCTAGAGAGAGAAGGAAACAGCACCTATGTAAGAGGCAGGACATGTAGATAGTGGGGAACTGTTCAGTTCTAGACTGACTGTTTCCAAAGAACAAGACCCAGAGATGGTCTTCCTCTGTCCAGGGAAGAATTGTACAGTGAGGTCGGAGGAAAGTGATATATAATGAGCTATAGATGCTCACACCAGTGTCCACCTGATGAAGCCAGATCAAAGAAATGATTATGCATTTAAAGGAAATTTCTCCAAAGTATCACATCTTGTGAACCATATCATAAAGGAAGAGTGGTTACAGCACAAGAATGCAGAAGCAAGAGAACAACGTTTGCACTGATTCAACCAGTATTGGATGAGTGCCTGCTAAGTGAAAAACGCACACAGTGTGTCTCTCCATTGTTTTATTCTTTTTCATAACACTTGGCAATGTGCATTATATATGTGCTTGCTTGCTTGATTTCTGTCTCTCTCTGGACCATGCCAGCTCCTGGGGGCAGGGACTTCATCTCTTGTTTAACAGGATATCTCAAAGCTTAGAACCTTCCGGAAGCACAGTAAGTTCTCAGTAAATGTTATTGGAATGTGTGCATCCCTACCGAGCTCACAGCCCAACGTGGGCAGAGAACTGAATAGTGTGAGTGTACGCAGGCAAGAGAGCACAGAAATGAGAACTGTTGCAATGCCCCTGCCTCACAGAAGGAGAAACACGGGAGTTCATTGTCTTTGCATGATTGCCAAATAGATTGTTCTGTAAGGCATGCAACCCAAAGCGAAAAGGATGAGGAAATTGCTTCATTTTTCCTTTTTTCTCCAACTAACACATATCTTCTACAAAGAAAAGTGCTGCACACAATTTAGTGGTCCCTGGTACCACTTAAATGGGGGTGGGGAGCAACAAGCTGGACATGAGAGTGTCCATGTAATTCACAGGCTGCACAGGGGTCATCTGAACCTTGGTGACTTAGACACTGGATGAGATTTTAAAGTGTACATATGTGTCCGTGTGTGTGTGTATGTGTGTGTGTGTGTGTGTGTGTGTGTGTGTGTGTGTGTGTTCACTGAGTGCGCATTCCCACCCTTATGAAGAGAATCAGCGGACAGCCGCTCTGCACCTCACCTCTGCCTGCCACACCGGGCAGCAAGGCAAACACCAGAACCCACCTCATGCAACTGCTTTCGTGGCAAAGCAGCAAGAACCTGCCAGCATGCTGACTTCTCCATAGGGGAAAGGGCCTAAATTAGACTTCCATAAAAAGAATATCACATATTTATTTCCACAATAACACCCAGGAAAAACGTTAGTCAAGAAGCAAGCAATTGGGTGAATAAATAAGCTTGTCTTTGTTCTCATCAATTAAGTTATTACATCAGTTGGAAAACCAGTGAATTATAATACAGATGTTTAATGAAACACTGCTGAGCCTATAAGTCAAACTCCTATTTTGTGGTGTGATTTTGGCTGCATGGTTTTGTGTGTGTTAAACCGTATTTATTAGCTGATACCCATTATTATTTTGAGCAAGGTATAATTCAGTTGTCAGGCTCCATCGCAGGCAAGGAGATTTAATCAGTAAGAGCCGCTTTGCTACTGAGTATAAAACAATGTGGGTTTCAGGAAGCAATCACGGCAGTGTGAAAAAATGGGATTAATTAGTATTGTATAAGAACAGGCAGCATGCTCATTAAAACCTTGTGAGGTGGCTCTTGATAAACTGCCACTTGATAGGGCGCATTAATGTGACAAGGCAAAGACTTCATTTCCAAATCCTTCCTGATTGTATCTCGCTTTTAAGTTACCTGGGATGACCCTCCTTGGCATTCCGAATGCAAAAATCAAAATGACTGCCAGGCCCGGGCTGGGGAGCCACCTGGACCCAGGATGCCCAGTGTGGACAGGGAGGCGGCAGAGACAACTTTTTTTGAACTCCCCGTCAAACAAGAATCAATATCTGTAAATGAGACTGCGCCCCGGGTGGCGGTTTTGCATTCGCACTCGGCAGGTCGGGCAGAAACTAATTTGACAATTGGCAACCCACCTGAATGCAGGCCATGTACAGATCTCCTGTCTGTTTGTTTACCCGATGCTGCTGCTGCTGGAGATGTGCAGGCAGAGGAAGCAGGGACTGCAGAGAGAGCCTTGGGCAGTGGGGACTGCTGGCAGGAAGGAGGAGAAAGGCAGGAACCTGGAGAGGGAGAGCCTGCGCTCCCCAGCACACCTCAGTGCCCATGACTGAGGCTTTGGGCTTCCCAAATGCCTCTCTTGATTCCTAAAATGCAACGTTATTTTTTCGTTTTGTTTTGCTTTCGCAGTGAAAGCACCTGCACACGAGAAAAAGCCCGTGAGCACAGTGTGCTTTTGTAAAGAGTGTTCTTGGATGGACTTCAGACCCGTTTTCCTCATGGGCATCCAATCTGATTGTCTTTCAGGCCTGCAGCTCTGGGTGCAGGGAGGAAGGCGGCGGGGGAGGGGCGATTGAGGGGGACGGCTCTGGGGAAATACCTTCTGAGCCCTTGGCTGGGTTCATCTTCCCTCGAAGGATGTCTCAGGCTGCTGGCTTTAGCTAACAGGGCTTGTAAGGCGATTCTACATAGAACATGTATTTGTTAGGAGGTGTATCTCTAGGACCAAAAAGGCTGTTCAGAATGCCCCACCCTCGCCACACACCTGTCACATAGAAAACCTCACTGACATATTAAAAGAATGCTTTCTACCATGAAGCTCAAATATCCGCTCACAGTGATAGCTTGTTTACCATTGGACTTGGGTAATTCCACTGCAGCTTTCGGATTCCAGGCAGAAGTTAGACTCCCTGAGCAGGTCAGATGGGATTAAGAATACTGCTTTATCCAGTGATGTGCTGCAATACTGTTCATTTAAATCCTAACACCTCACTGTTGTGGTCCGAGCTGCATGATGTAATGCAGTAGGACAGCCATTGAATTAATAGAAAATGAAATTCGGCTCTCAAAATTTCACGCAATATAAAGGCACAGAGACAGACAAAACTAAAAGGCGAAAGACAGACAAGCGAACACCTTTAATTGTGATTTCCATGTCCGCAAGAGCCTGCCTCCATGGGAAAGCATCCGGAGTATTACACAGCCCCGCCCTCGTACTGATTCCTTGGGAAGACCACGTGGTGAGCATGTTCCTATTTTGTTTCTTTTATTTCAGCAAGTGAATTGAGTGGAGGGGATATGCCGGACACCCCAAAGGGGCATGCATCGCCATGTATGCATAACACGGTGAGAGCAAAAGCCCTGCCCCTCGGAGGGTGCATGAGCAGCACCTGCGAAGGCCCACGCACCCCTTCAGCCAGGGGCCTGATTTATAAGCCTGCGGGGCGGAAGAGGTGAGCTGCGTAATTTAAATCACTAGATCTCGCTAATGAACCGGGCCGGAGAGAAAGCACTTTCCACGGTAAAGGCTCCATTTCACCTTCCTTGTGTCCCACGTACTTGATCTCCAAGTTTCTACATTATTTATATAAAAGGGGAAATGGTTCTCTCGGAGGAAAAGGAGTGAGCAAAGGCTGTTCAAGGTGCAGTTAAAGGAGCTCCCACAACTCCCTGCGACTCGCACCCTCGCTCAGGGCCACACAAGGAGGGTTGCTGGCGTTGGCAAATTAAAATACGGAATGCCCAGTTCAATTGGGAATATGACATGAGCGATAAATAATGCAGTATTTCGAACCTATGTGTACTAAATGCTGTTTGTATAATCTGAAACTCAAATTGAACTGGGCACCCTGTATTTTATCTGGGAAAGGAGGCCTTCCTATCCCGGGGACAGCCTTAGGTGCGATGTCAGGGGAAAACTCTCCAGGAGCCTGGAAAACTGGCGGAAGGTAGAAGCCTCTGGACCCCGTGTTTCTCAGTGGAGCATTTTTATTTAGCAGATTGCTGTAGGCTTCACTGAGCTTTGAAATAAACCTTCGGTCACTTTTCCCACACAGGTAAGCAAGCTTTAAATGATGTTTCCTCAATGTTAACCTCAAAAAGACTTTCCTACTGTTGGCATTTTTGTATAAAGAAAAGACATAGCAGTTCTCAAACCTACAAATTCCTGGAACCTCTCAACCATCACCAACAACTATCTTCCTCTCTCTCCATAGACTGCAGATTCAAAAACAGGGATCTTCTCATCCATCCAAAGGAACTGAAGACAGGTATTCACACCAACATCTGTGCTCACAAACACATGTACTCGCTTGTCCACACCAGCTCTATTCATAACAACCAAAGGCAGAAACAACTAAAAGGGCCACCAGCTGATGAATGGATGGTGAAACTGTGGTCTATACTTATAATGGGATATGATTCAGCAATTAAAAGTAACACAGGGACCTTGAGAACAAGATGCCCAGTAAGAGAAACCAGACATAAAAGGTCTCATTCTGTATGACTCCATTTTTATGAAACATCCAGAACAGGCAAGTCTATCCTATATAACAAAGAGCTAATATGCAAATGGTCATCACACCCTCATGCCGTCATGCTGTAATGGCTCAGACACTCAACACCTGGGAGAGAGGAATGGGAACTAGCCAGTCACAAATGAGCTCGTGTGAGAGGAATGGGGACCAGCCAGGCTGCAGCTGGAGAGAGGGACAAGCTGCCTGCCCCATGGTTCTGGGCTCCTGTGGCTGCAGCCCAGGCGAAGCACCCACCCATGATCCCTTGTGGCTGCAGCCAGCCCAGGCAAAGCTGGCCTGGGTCCTGGGTGCCTATGACCAGCCAGAGGAGGAAATCTTGGGTTCTAGGTGTGGGGCGAGGCAGAGCCAGTTAGGGACAATCAGGCTGGTAGGGGAGCAGTTAGCGGCGATCAGTCAGGCAGGCAGACTAGTGGTTAGGAGCCAGCAGTCCCAGATTGGGAGAGGCAGTCAGATTTCCCTGGAGGGGTCCAGGATTGGAGAGGGTAGAGGCCCGGCTGAGGGACCCTCTCCCACCTGTGCATGAATTTTGTCCACTGGACCTCTAGTAGAAACATAAAGCAGATGAGTTGTTGCCCATAGCCAGGAAGGAGGGGCTTGGAGCAGAGTACAGGGGAGTGACTGCTAGTAGGTGCAAATCTCCTGTTGGGGTGAGAAGGATGTTTTGGAACTAAATGGGGGTGGTGTTGGACAACATTGTCAATGTATTAAATGCCAGTCAATTGTTCACTTTAAAATAGTTAATTTTATATTATGTCAATGACACCTCCATAAAAATAAACAAATAAATGACGCAACAAAAAATCATTTATCTTAATGAGCAAATGGAGTTTGTTACTCTCCCTTTGAACTTCTTTCGGTTTTATTACCAGCTACAAAAAGGCATTCTCATTCCATAAAGGGTATCAACTGAGAGACATTTCCAAGTAAGGAATTAGCTCAACTAATATGAATGGAGACCTGTAGGCAAGAGTCACAGGTAAGCTATGCCAAGCCTTCGATGAGCAGAGCCCCTGTAACCACGCAGGCAGAGCCCCTACAGGCACTTCCAGCCTTCACTCGCATAAGTAGAACCCTTGCCCACAATAGGCCATGTACTGTATGGTATTGTAATGGATCTTATGGGACTTTAATGTAATAATTCAATAGTCCTGCTGAAAAGCCAGATTCATTGGGTCCCTTAACAGCTCTGTGACCTTAGGCAATTTTTTCACTCCTGTGACCTTAGTTGTTGTTTTCTTTACCTTTTAAACAGGGATAATAACATCCGCCTCCCAGAGCTGTTGGAGCTGGGGCAGAATGGTTGTGTGTTTCAAGCGTTGAACACAGTATCTGACACCCACCAGACTGGCTAAAATTAAAGACTGGCAGTCGTAAAGGGTGATGACATTGAGGGATATTCGGGCTCTTTCACTTGTCCAATGGGAGTGTCACTGTACCAATGTCACTGCCATGGAAAACCATTCTGCACTTTCTCACAAAGTTAAATCCATCTACATTATGACTCAGCAATTCCACCCCTTGGTCTTTACCCAAATGAAATTAAAACTTATGTTTATAAAAAGATCTGTACAAGAATGGGCACTGCTGCTTACTCACACTAGGAAAAATAAATTGAAGCAACCCAAGTATCCATCAGCAGGAGACTGGGTAAACATAGTATATGTTCATATCCCATATAATAAAAGCCCAGCAACTGAAACAGTGCAACGACCAGAATGACCAGAGATCAGAACAACTGTGGCCCTTGGCCCGGCCAACCCCACCCCCCCAGTAGGACCCCCACCCCAATCGGGGACATGGCCAACCTGCAAATGGACTGTGGTCCCTCACTCCAGCCAGCTCCGCCACCCAGCAGAGACCCCAACCCCAATCTGGGGCCTCCATCACAGCAAGCCAGCCAGCCTCCACCCATGTACCAAGCCTCTATCCTATACTATAAAAGAATAATGTGCAAAATGACCCTAGCCGCAGAACAACTGGAATGACTGCTCGACCAGTCACTATGAGGTGTACTGACCACCTCTCAGTTCCTTTCCCTGACTGGCAGGCTCTCATCGCCTGATGGCGAAAGATGAACCGGGGGTGGGTGGCAGTGCAGAAGACCTGTGTAGCACCAGGCCAAGGCCCCTTCCCCACTGGTCACCATACACACAGATGGTGACACACAGCAGGGACAGGACTGGCAAGTGTGCAGAAATAGCTGACCTCTTGGTCCCTTCCCCTGGCCATCAGGTTCTGATTGCTTGATGGTGAATGGGGAAGCAGGGGTGGGTGGAGTGTGGGGCAGAGCCGGCTGCAGACAGCTGGGGAAGATGGCCCTGATCACAGGCCAGGCCTAGGAACAGTACCTGTGCACAAATTTCATGCACTGGGCCTCTAGTAATGGAATAAAATTCAGTAACAAAAAGGAATGAACTTCAAATACACAGAGAAACATGGAGGAATTTCAAAAATATTATGCTCAGAAAAAGAATCTATCCAGTTCCTGAATAAAATGTGCTTCATCATTCTATTTGTAATGAATTTCAAAAACAAACTAATTTATAAGGATATAAATTTGAATAGTCTTTGCTTCAGGAGTGAGGGTAAGGTTGGGGGTGGGGGCAGAGTATGAGAAAATGTTCTAAAGGATTTGGAAAAGGTTTTCTGTAAAAGGCTGGATAGCATATATTTTAGCCCTTGTAGTCCACATAAAATCTTTGTTTAATTTTTTAATAACCCTTTAAAAATGTTAAAACCATTCTTAGCTCACAGACCACATGAGAATTCCCCAGGCTGTATTTGGCCCAGGGGCTGCAGGCTAGGACCTCTGCCCTGTGAAGGGTGTTGGTTACCCAGATGTACACATTGTCAGAACTCATTGAACGACATACTTAAACCTATGCAGTTTACTTTATGTAAGCATTTCTTAATAAAATAGAGAACAGTACTAGGTAGTTGAGTTAATATTCAAAAACTAGTTTGTATTATTCTGACTTCACATAAATGATATACAGTAGGTCCATGGGTTATGTCAGAGATCCATTCCTACAGCATGAGGTAACGCGATTTTTGCCATAAGTTGGAACCCACCTACATAAGCACACTGTCTGGCTCCTGGTGGTCAGTGCAAGTCATAACAAGCAGTTGAGCAACCTTAGCATATAATTAGCATATTTCCTTTTGATTGTTGAACAGCTTGATTGGATGCTCTGACTGGATGCTGCTGTGGCCCAACCAATCAGGACAGAGCAAGATGGGATGGACATACCCTGGAGCCCTTCTGCAATCCCTCCCAAGCTGGCCAACCTTTCTCATCCCTCCTTGACCCTGGTACATGAGTGGGGTCCCTCAGCCTAGTGTGTGCCCTCTCGCAATCTGGAAGCCTTCAGGGGATGTCGGACAGCCAGTTTCATACCGATCCCACAGGCCAGACCAAGGAACCCGACTGGTGCACAAATTCATGCACTGGACCTCTAGTCTGTATATATAAAAGCCTAAGCGACCATCCAACTCTTTGACTATCCTACTGGTAGCTATCCGCCTCAATGAACACCAAGGGGGCAGATGCTCACTGCAGGAGCTACTGAGCTGCAGTGACTTGGCAGCTGTGATTCTACGGTGACGTACCAGAACTGGAGAGAAGGGAGCCTGATTCGGGGATGCATAACCTGAGAACTTCCCTCTCACAATCCAGATCCCTCTGAGGATGTAGGAAAGCCAGTTTTGTCCCAATCACTACAGAGCAGATCAAGGGGCCCTACTGGTACACGAATCTGTGCACCAAGCCTCTAGTATACATATAAATAGATAATTGGGATGAAAAGAAATAAACTGCCTAATTAATGAAATTAATTGCATTGAACACTATCTTTTGTCTTCTTTTATGTCTATATGTCCACTGTTGTCACATGCTATTTGGAAATGGGAGAGAAAAAGAGTGAGTCACTGCTTCCTTGGGAAGCCTGCAGCCCTGTCTGGCAGATGAGGTGGGCATCATCACCACTATTGAGGTGTTTATCACCATCTTGACAACAGGTATTATTATGCCTGGCCCTGCCCTAAACATTTCAGGTGCCCTGATTTGCTTAATCTTCATCAAAACCCTGAGAAAAATACATTATTCTTATACCCATTCTACAGATGCAACAACTGAGGGTGGTCAGAAGATAAGCAACTTGGCCAAGATCTGACTCCAAACAGGAAGCAATGGAGCTAATGTGAGAATGCAGCTCCACCAGATTCCAAATTTATGCTCTGAACCTGCATTTCCTGTGCTTCCCAATGCAACTGAATACATGGACCAGAAAATAGTATCTAACGTTGCAGAAAAGCATCCAAGATGACCAAGCAGTGGATGGAAAAAACCTGTATAAAATGAAGACTTTCCCTTCCCTTGAAAACAGGAGTAATCTCTGTGTATGGAAAGGTAGGTGAGAATGGCATCATAAGGACATCCCAACTTATCTGGGATAGATTCCTGGAAACGTCAATAAAAAAAAAAACACATTAAATTCTCACAAGGGAACTTCAGTCCAATTAAAACAGCTTCAATTCATTTGCTGTCAAGTATTACCTTTTTACAGATACCCTGATCTGTTAAAATTGATCCAAACATGATGAATATTTCAAAAAACTCACTCTTCCCAATGGTGGGAACAGCAATATGTCACAGAACTTTGGGCAACTTCTCTTATTACAGTGCTGTCAGGAATGCTGTAATTTTGCCTGGTAAATGAGTCGGGGTACCATGTCTTAAATAAAAGCTGGTGCATATTTTATGTGCTTGGAGACTGATTGGGGGAGAAAGGGCAGTAGGGATGAAGAAGTGCAAAATAAATCTAATGGAATATGTCCAGTCTAGAAACTTCTAATTTGTTTCATTTCTCTCCTCTACGCTCAGGAACTAAGAACTAAGTAACTTTCCTAAAAACTGCTGAAAGGGATACGACTGGCAAACTGGGCCCATGGCTGGCAGGACCCTGGGTGGCTGAGAGCGTCTCCATGCCTCCCGTTGGGAGACGGACTCTAGAGAGAGGAGTAGCTGTTCTCCATGGCCTCTGTTACTATGGCAACCTTCCCCTTTGTTTCTCTGAATCAGAGCTGCTGCCTTGTGTAGCTGGGGCACTCAGGTGAGGCAGCTGATGGCATTAGGAAAACAAGGACGTGGAAACACAAAGCTGCTTGAACAAACGCACGTGCACACATCCTGACACTGGGGAGGTACGGTGGGGACGAGTTTCCAGACCTTTCACCTCTTTCTCTTGGAGCCAATCAGCATCACATGTTTGCAATTACTGTGGAATAATATGGTTGGGGAATTTTCACTTTATTCTGGCTGTCATTTGGATGGCTGCCTTTCCCACGTTCTATACATTCTTTATGTTGCCTGAGGTACTCTGCTCTTCCTCACTCCATGGAGGGTTGTCAGTGTAAAGGTCACTTCCTCAAAAAGACTCTCCTGGACCACACCCCTCCGCCCTCCGCCAATGCTCTCGGGATCCTGTCTGCTTCCTTCCTTGCAGTAAGTACAGTTCCTAACCATTGCGTTGATTGTCTCGTGCCCATTGCTTTTTGCTCTGCCTCACCAGTTAGATTACAAGCCCCCTGGATCCGTTAAAATTGATCCAAACATGACGAACATTGGGACAGGGATGCTGCTAAACTTGCACAAAGTGGTATCAAATGAAATGTACCGTGCAGTTGGCCACAAATGAATATGTGTGGAATAAATGAAGAATATGATCACTGTGACAATGTGATTATTTATGATGCTGAGATACCAATTGTTGGTCTAGTGACTTAGGGACTCTCTCAATTCTCCTAAATGAACAACCAACAACAGAGTCCTATTAAAATCAAAGAACATGACCTGAGTCCCAACTCCATGTACTGTCATCAAAATGTCTGCTTTGTCACAGACCTCCGCACATCTTAAAGATATATTGACAGTTGAGTCATATATTCACAGCTGGGTAGTGTAGGGGGATAACGGAATGTAAAGTTGGGTTCAGAAATAAGGGGCAAATTGAACTACTGCCAAAATATCTAGCAGGTATTTTCCCACGGGCTTGAGACTACAAGGAAGGGGGGAACCTCAGGCCATGAATTTACATTCTAAATGCTAAGAGGGTGGGTCCAGGAAAGAAATCTTCCACCATCTAGAGAGGGAAGAGAGCAGGTAGCATACATGAAACAAGAGGAAGTTCTTCAAATGGGCAGTGCCCTTCCCCGATCCACATGCTCTGTTTTCTAGAACTCCCTGGGGTCTTTTGCTTTCTTGACCTCCTTGTATAAAAAGGTGTGGATGAAATCTATTAATTAGGGGTAGGGTGCATCCCTCTACCCTAGCAATTTTCACCCCATGTGTTGCAAGAATTTTGTTGTTGTTAATCCTCACCTGAGGATATTTTTTTCATTTAATTTTAGAGAGAGTGGAAGAGAGAGGGAAAGACAGAGAGAAACACTGATGTGAGAGAGACACATATCAGTTGGTTGCTTCCTGCATGTGTCCCAATCAGGGCTGGAGCAGGGAGGACCCTGCAATCGAGGTATGTGCCCTTGACTGGAATCAAACTCAGGATCCTTTGGTCCACAGGCTAATGCTCTATCCACTGAGCCAAACTTGCTAGGGCCTGCAAGAGTTTTTTAAACATGCAGTACCTGGCTCTTTCATCAGGGGCACTGACTTCTTTTCCTTAGATTGTCAAATAGAAAAATGACAACAGCCAACACACAATGACCATGTGATGTGACTGAATTAAAATTATACCTATTTTTTGTCAGCTCAGAAAATAATACAATATGTTTTGTGGTGTGCCACCAATTTTAGTAATTAGTTTATGTGTGCCATGAGATGAAAAAGGTTGAAAATTGCTGATCTAGAATGAATGAAGTCCAAACCAAAGGTTTGAACCAAACCATAAGGAAAACCTAAAATTAATTCAGGGTACTTTAACTACAACATTTTCTTTTACAAATAAATTAAAAATGTTCTATGTTCTATTTTTTAAAAACTATGTTATATTATTTTCCAACAAAAGTGTGAAATGCTCTATAAGTCAGAACAGAGTAAAATGCAAAACCAACATATAACCACACACCTTGTGGTCCACAAAGCCTAAACTATTATCTGACCTTTATAGAAAATGTTTGCTAACTCTGTCGAGAAGCAAGAAGGGTGACATGTGAAGTACCCAGAGTGAGGAGCTGAGTAGAAGGTCTGGGAAGGACTCACTAGAGCCGTGGCATTTGAGTTGAAACCTGAGAGTAATGAGAAGAAGCCAGCCATGGCGAACAAAGTGTTTGAGACAAACAGAACAGAATGGCAATTTTGGCCATCATTGTTCTTAGCCACGTACTGCCTTCAAGGTGATGAACAAGTTACCAGGTTATCACTATGACATTAAGGAAACTTCACGCGATTAAAATAAACAAACACAGAACTTCCAGGTTGTTCCAGTGCAAGGTGGTAAAAGCATTTCCTAGTCTTCTCTGCATTGCCCGTAGTCCAATAAGCAGCTCTGTAAAGAAAAGTGTTGGTGCCTTCCTGGATGAGAGCCTTGAGTTTTCCCTTCAAACTCTCCCCTTCTCAGGAACCCTTCCTCTTTGCTTTGTCTCCAGCTGCGCTTTCTCTCGCCTTCCTGCCTTTGTGCTGACCTAAGACATCTGCTTAGAACATTGCTGGGAATACCTTTCCCAGAAAGGTATATCATTTGCAGAGACACAGAGGATGGAGGCCAGCGACTCTCAGTGAATCAGATACCGAGGGAGCCCAGCTGGGCTAAGGGGGAAAGAGCTCTGGCTTACCTCCACCCACTCCTCCAGTGCCTCTCGCTGGTGAAGGGGGTGCTTTGCTGGCTAGACTGTTGTCCCTCTTCTGTGAGCTCTCTGTCTCCAGGAGGGCTGCTTCTCAATAAAGGTTAAAACGCCCATGTCACCTTGTGTGCAGTATCTTAGACAAACGGCCCTTTAACTCTCGATGCCGCGCCATGTTCGAAACGATTTCAGGTGGAAATCTGCACTTAGCCTGTCCTTGTCTCTGTGACAAAGCTGTGGTTCCAGTTTTGCAGATATTTTCATGACACTTGTGGTGGTCTTGGGTGGATAAATTAGATCTGCTTTTCTCCTGATTGGCTTGCTGGCCCTCTTCGCAAGTTCGCTTTGTATTCTTTCTGTTCAATACTTTTCAAAGTACTGAGAGTTTAAAGAGGTACAATAAATCCCCGATCCGTTTTTAATGACCACGGTAAGCCTGCTTGTAATATGTCAGTAAGCTGAACCTAAAAGCCAATGGGGAATAGGCCATTTCTGCCTTAGTAATTGCCTCCACAGAAAGATTTATAATGTCATTATCTGAATCTACAAGAAATAACTCATAGAGCTGAAACACCCTAAAAAAATATTACAATTCTCTTAAAATCTAGTCATTCATAAATGCTAAATCATAAAACTTTTTTCAAGATGTTTTATGTTAAAGTAAAACCCAGTAAAAATATAAATGCTTGTTTCTTAATCAGATGCCTCATGCTTTATGTATCTGTTTGCAGCTTTGCAGTTTTCTGGGCTATATTTACAAACCCAATATTCGGCTGTCAGAACCCCAACCAGGACCAGAAGCCACCATGTCTGAGAAGGCCTGTCTGCTCACCTTTTATCTGTGTCTGACAGCAGGCAGGGAGAGGAAGACGCTTCGTTAGTATGGCAATAAAATTAATTTCAGCAATAAAAGTCACATTTTTCCTCCTAATTTCCCCACGAAAAAAACAAACAAAAAAACACCACACTAAACTTCCTGCTGAATGCACCACTGGGCTGTTTTAAGCCATTTCTGTAGCTTTCTCTTCCCTGTCATATTTCCAAATCAAAAAATCAGTCACTTTTTTCAAATAGCAGGAAGCAGCCTCCACAATTTGTCCAGTTTAATAAACCCTGGTCTTACAACGCCTCCTCTTCTCCCCAGGTCATAAAATAGGCACCATTTATATTAATTTCTGCAGAGCAAAAAATGCTCTTCAGAGTAGAGGATCTATTACAGTGTAAAAGGGACACTTGAGATGTTTTCCATAATTTGTAAAATCATATTTTCTCCCTTTAAATACAGTAATTTGGTGCAAATGTGAACACTGAATCAGGCTCTTTCCAGGATTCCCCTCTTTCCTCTATTAGCTTGCTTAAAATTGGGATTTTTATCTGCATTTTTTATATCCAAGATGGCAGCTAAGCCTTTGTGTGTGTGTTGGGCTTTGGGGCAGGGGGAGGGGAGGATGAGAGAAGGAGAGGGTTATTTTAAAGCATTTGGGAAAGTAGTCCTGTGCCTTTTGTTTGCCTCTCCTATCACCACCGCGTAGAGCTGGCAACCTTTACTCCATTCCTTCACTATTACTGTCCATTTGACATCTCTGTAAATGGTAACTACTGCGTCTCTCAAGTCATTCAATGTGTCTAAGCTGAACTAACCTTCCTCCCAGGAAAGTACTGCTCTCGGCGAATGGTCCTACCTTTCCATCTGTTTCTTAGGCACCATAAGCCAGGTAGAAAGGCAAATACCTGTCTCCTTTCTCTCATCACCCTTATCCAAATAATCACCCAGGAAAGTTCCACAGCCAAATAGCTCCCAAATAGGAATATTTTCATGAATCACTACCACCACAACTACCTTAGTAATTTTTCACATGAACTAGTACAACTACTTCCCCACAGTCTCTGCCCTGTTATCCACAAGCCAAACAGAAGTGGAGGAGACCTTCAGAAACTCACATCTGATCCCAAACCTTTTAAAAACCCTTTGGATAAAATTTAAAGTCCTATTGATGACTTCCTTCAAGATGTGAACTTTGCTGACCTCTGTGGCTTCATAATATTGCTCTCTCCATCTCTGATCCATTCCAGCCATCTTGGTCATCTTCTGGTTCTTGAGGTACATTATATTCTCTTATCTTGCCGCCTCCACACATGCTATTCCTTTACCTGAAACAGCTCTCTCCTACCTTACCTCCTTTCCCTACCTAACTCATAGTGCGGTCTCAGAGTATTCTTCCTACCAGTAAGTCCATGGTGTGGGAGAACTTCCCTATACTGTCTTAGTAAGCTGCATCTCCTCTTGGGCAGCATTCAACACACCTGTCTTCAGTTGCTAAACCCAAGTCCTCTTATTGATAGGCATCCTGGTGGCAGGGAATACGTCTGGTTCATTCAGTACTGTGGCGTCCTCTACTAGTAAAGATGACCTCAATAAGTATATGATGAATGAATTAATAGTAAACAGTTCCATAATTCATCTTTCTATGTCAGTCATTACCCCATCCCTCCATCCCCTCAACAACATCTATTGAAACATATGCCGTGTCTCATACTAAGCATTAGGGTGAACTCAAGTTAAGCTAGAACAGATAGTGCTGCTTGTAGGGAACCCTCAAGAAAGTACATAATAAGAATATGTTAGATGGTGATAAGGATTGTGGAGAAAAGGCAGCAGAGTCATCCATGGCACTTCAGGAGGTGGGCTATGAGCTGAGAGCCAAACACAGAGAAGGAATTGAACAGTAAACAGAGGTATACATGTTCAAGCCAAAGGTCTAGCAAGTAGAGGCGTCCTTTGGCAAAAGAAAGATCTGTGCGATCAAGAAAGAGTGTGGCCAGGGCAATGTGACATGGGGACACAGGTGCCTCAAATGAGGCAAGACCAGGTCGCATGAGGCCACAGAAGCTGCAGTATGAAGTGTGGGTTTTACTAAGTTCATGGGAAACCATCTGATGGCTCTAAGTGGGACAACAATATGAGTGGACTTTCATTACCAAAGAATAAGTTTGTCTGCCTTTAAGAAAGTAGACTAGATAGGGAGCATGAGTGAAACCAAGATAATTAGAAAGCTGTTTTAATTTAAATACAATCTTCAATGACTTCCCATTGCCTATGGAATAAAGCTCAAATTCCATCACATAACATTAAGGTCCCCTAAATCCTGATCCCAGCAGCCCCGGTAGGCTTGCTTCTACACACTCCTTGATGGTCATTACACTATAGCTGGTTGGCACATGGCACATTGAACCCACTTTAAATGTTTTCCCTCCAGTCTTTACCATAGACAGTTTCCACTTTTTCTAATTTCCCTAAAAGTATGTTCTCTCTCTCAAATCCCATCTTCTACATGCAGACTTCAGAATACTCCAGGCCCCAGCAAACTCTTCCTCCTGAACAATGGGCTAGACTTTTTTTTTTAAGCAGATATACCTTTTGCCACCTCTTGGATTATTGCTTTGCATTGTCATTTACCTCCTGTTTAGTTACTTTCCTTTCCTTGTGTGCATATGTTCTATTTCCCCAACCACAGTGTAAAACCACTGAGGGCAAAGAGTTTTCTTCTATTTCTGTGGATCCACCAGAGCCTTGCACCTGCCATGCCCACCACAGCTCTGCATGTTAATCTGCTGCAGAAGTGCTGCTAATGCCTTTGTCAGAGCCCAGAGAGACATCGAGTAGCCTCTTGATGAGGTGAGTCAAAGACTTGGAAGTTGGAGAGATTTTTTTAATACTGTATTTTAATAGTTTTTTTCCTGGAATACTCTTTTCTATAAAAAGCACCATGCTTGAAGTGGAATCAGATCTGAAATATAAAATAAGTTGGATGCACCATTGACCATTGGCACCGAACTTCTAATCTCCCTTGAGCTCAAAGATTGAGAACTAAGCCCCTCTGAAGGGCAAGCTTAAAGAAGATCACCGAGGCAAAGGTGGCATAATTGGCATGGCCCTGGTTAAATTAGGTGTTCACAGGATGTAAGGTTTGAAGGTTGATGGTGGAGAATAGGATTGAGGATGGAGAAAGGTAAACTGGGATGAAAAGAGAAAGATGCCAGCATAGACTATTGCATCACCTGGTCAGAGCCATGCGCTGGGTGTGGGAAGAAATGGCCTCCGGTTGCTCATTTCTTGCTATATGTCATCACTTTGGTGGGCAGGAAATGCTATTGACAAGGTGCAGAATTTAATGTGGAATGACAGAAAGGTAAGAAGCATGACTGACTAGACCACAGGAATGACATTTCTGTTCTCTAAGGGTCATTTTCTGTGCTTATCAAACCAAAAGTCCCTCGAAGGAATGTGGAAAGTCATATGGAGGGAAGGTAGGAGATTTCCAATCAACCATGGATAGAATGTGGAACTGGTGGCTAGTAAGAAATAGCATTTATTACCAAAGACTTTTTTCTAAGATAAAGAAAGAGGTCATCCAACAATGGAGGGAGGGAGTCACAAACTGCTCCCATGGGATTAGGGAGAAGATAGAACCCCTGGTGACATCTTATAAATCTAGAGATCTAGAAGATTCTATGAATTGTGAAAACTCAAGACCAGGTTCCTCCAGTCTTGGTACTATTGACCTTTGGGGCTAACTGACCCTATGTCAGGGGAGCCATACTGTGTCCTATAGGAGTTTAGCCTTTACTCATTGATGCCTATAGCACTCCCATCCCAGTATGAAAGCCAAAAATGTCTCCAGATATTGCTAAGTGTCTCCTGGTGGGGGGAACATGGGGCAAAATCACGTCCAGTTAGAAACTCTGGGCTACAGGCAGACTTGGGTTTAAATTTCAGGTTTGTTACATCCTCATCTGTACGATGGGAATAAATGTCAGCCACCCTAAAGAGTTCTGGGGGAATACTGAATGGATATGTTATATACTAGTAAACCATGAGTGCAGTATGGCACACAGTAAAGGTTCATTAAGTAATAGACATAACTATTATTGTCATCATTATTCAGTGACCATGGCCCTGGGCAGATAATTCCATAATCTGAATACTAGTTTTAACTCTTTCAAACAAAAAGAAAATATCTTTTTTACCATGTGATATTATTTTGTATCCCTGCTAATGAGGAATAATCTCTTATTATATAACTAAAGGCCCCTTACATGAAGATTCATGCAATAGGCTTTCCTTCCCCTGGCTGCCAGGACCAGTTTTCCTCTGGAACCTGGGACCCAGGCCTTCCCTCTGGCTGTTGCCTTCCGTTTTTGCTTTGGCTGGCTGGAGGCCTCACTCCAGCCGGAGCCTTCAGTCTTCTCTGCTCTGGCTTGAGTGACACGCCGCTGCTATGTCTCTGCCCCAGGGGACGGGCGCTTGTTGCCGCCACCGCCTTGTCTTCACCCCCAGGGGGGGTGGGAGCACTCATGCTGCTATGCCCCGCCCCCCACTTCTGATTGGCTGGCAGCATAGCGAAGGTACAGTCAAATTTGCGTGTTTCTCTTTTAAAATATAGGATTTCTCACCAGTGAGCGCAAGGCCCTTGCATTCTCTTAACTTTACACTACAAATAACTTGGGTGCTAAGGAAATCTTCCAATATTTGCCTTCAAAAAAGAAAAAGGAAAATGCTCATTTTTTGGTTGGGTTTATTTTGCATGTTCAAGTTAATTCCCAAATGACACAGTACGAATGTCACGCACACCAATTATCTAATTGCGTGACTGATCCTCACTTAAAGCCTCCCTGTTTTTGACATAAATATTCGTGAAGTGGTAAGTTTTCAGCATGACTGTCAGGCTGATTGCTGAGTGCCAGATTCCAGGGGCTAGAGAGGATTTAGCCTGGAAAATTACTTTCCCATCTTCCAGTTGAGAAGGAAAAAAATCACTTCAAGTCAATTAAAATCAACTACCTCTTCTGTGTGAGCCCCAGAAACCTCCACCCAGTGCATTAGAGCTAGAGGTCCCATGAAGGAGTTGATATGGGGAATGAGGTGGGGAGCAGAGAATTACTTATGGTTTGGTCCTTCCAGGGCTGACTTTGTTTTCTTTTGTTTTCAAACAGAGGGAGAGAGATGAATGAAAGAATATGAAGGGGTCTCTAACTGCTAAACAAACCTTTTCTCTTGTATGTGAACTCACAGGAAAGGCTGCCAACAAGGCAGCTCACCAGAACTTTTCCCTGTGGAACAGGAGAGGCAGAGATCCTGAGATACGTCTGCTCACAGGTTGCTCATCTAGACTGAAAAAGGTTTTCTGCATTAGGGTTGGTTGGACAGTAGATGTTTTAGATGTTGTGAGGTGCATATGCTCTTGCAGCTACTCCATTCTGCTATTGCAGCACAAAAACAGCTGTACAAAGATATGTAAAGGATGAGCACCGCTGTGTTCCAATAAAACTTCATTTACAAAAAAGGCAGCAGGCTGCATTGGGCGCCAAAACTTTGGTTTGGTGAAGCCTGATCAAGGTAATACCCTTGTGAATGGCTTATCTTTGATAGCAATGTCTTTATTATTATATCTTTCCTTTCAATGTGTTTGTGACCCTTTTTGTGTAACTCCCCTTAGGGAAATAATAAATACAGAGAGGCCTTTTCACTTCCAGATGACTGGACAGAATGATTGAGAAGGCTGCTCATTGTAACAGAATTATTCCAGTGTCTTTGCGAACTAAATAAGCCTCGTATGGAGCAGCACATTTAATTTAATTTTCCCCTCCAAAAATAAAAAGCAGCTGTATTAAGAAATCTCATCACTCAACGCTGAGAGGAAGCTCCTCCGTGTCTTCAGAGCTGCAGTAATTATTAGCCAGGAACCCCTGATGAGAGATCCTTGAGAAATGGAAAATGTACCCCCCAAAAAAAACTAATAAAAATCCAGTCAATTGCTGTTAGATATCTCTAAATAGAAGGCAGGGAGGAGATGAGGGAAATTACAGGGTCGTAGTAGGCACCTAGCTCAAAAAGAGAGTCAGGAGGACTTGAAGAGGGTGATGGCAGGCAGAGAGCCCTGGAGACACAGGAGAGGACAGGCACTTTCTGCTCAGGTGTGGGTTTGGAATACCCTTCATAGCCCTGCTGTACTGAGGCTAACTAAGTACATGGGTCAAGAGAGCAGGAAGGAGGAAAGAAAGGAGCAAGGAAGGAAAACTATTCCATCATCTTGGAATTAACCATACACATTGAAATAGTTTACAGTTTTATACTATGCATATGAAAAGAAAAGAAAGGGAGGAGAGAAGGAAGGAAGGGAAAGGAAGGAAGGAAAAGGGAAGGAAAGGAGGGAGGGAGGGAGGGAGGGAGGGAGGGAGGGAGGGAAAGAAGGAAGATGCAGAGAGATGACCTTCGACCCATTTCTATCTGCATGATCGTGGGTGCTCTCCTCAGAATCTCAGATTCTTTTCTGTTGCATTGGGATAATGATGCTTACTGTGCCAAACTGTTGTAGGACTGGGCAATGAGGTATGGAAGGAGCCTGCAACAGTGCCTGGCAGAGTGTCGGTGCTCAGTAAGAATTCATTTTCCTGAATTTATTTAGCATTATCATTATTCTGCTTCCATGGTGTCCAGTGTATCATAAAGGCTCAATAAATAAGCTAGCTGCCATTATTGTTAGTTCTATAAATGTTTACAGAATAGATCAAATAATTCATGAATGGATAGAGGGATATGAAAGGAAGGAAGAGAGAGGCTCAGGGAGGAAAGACTGGGAGGGGAGGGAAGGTCAATGGATTTCATTTATATAATAAATATTCCTGAAGGATTATTACATGCCAGTCATCATGAAGGGTGTACACTGATAAGACAGACTTAACCTCTCCCTTTCTGGAGTTTACAGTTTAATACGGAAAAGAGATGCTAAGCAGTTATACATAAAAACAGTGCATGCATTGAGAAAATAAATATCAAGGAAGCCAAAGGGGTGCAGTATTAGAGGGAAAGAATCATCAATGAAAACTCTCTAACTAGATGGCAATAAAACTAAGACCTAAAGTTTAAATTGTAGCCATTATTAGTAGTGGTGCTGACTCCATTATCATTCACTAAATCTAGGGTAAAATTACAAGCATATAATTAAAAAATACTTATAAAATTCAACCACTAACATAATTATTATTTTGAATTAAAATTAAACTCAGTAACATTCATGCATTCAACAAATATTTCCTGAATAGCTAAGTAAATAGATTCTGCCAACTGATGGCTTTGTGCCTTGAAGTGAACATGAAAAGGGGTGGGAGCCGACCAAGATGAAACGGTTCTTAGCAATGTCCACAGCAGAAAGAACAAATGCGCATGTGAACAGCACAAACCTCTTTATATTTCTTCTTCAAACCCTGCGGGTTTGTTCCAACCAAATGCCTTTGCTAACATTAATGTCATTACTGACTGTCAATAAATGATAATGTTATGATGTCTTCATTTGTTTTGTGAATTTTCTGACTCCCTCTTCTAGAATAGAAGCTCTCAAAGGGCAATGTGATTTTCTGTGTCAGCCCATGGGGTCCCCCGCACTTGACACATGCTAGGCACTCACTAAGCTGCTGTCGGGTGAGTGCATAAGTGAACGGATAAATGTGTTTGCATTTCCCCCAAATATATTTGCATTACAGACTTGTAATTTCACACTGGGTTTAGTCAATGTTTTTTAACACACTGACACTTATAATCAAGACTCAGAGTCTTACTTATGCTAACAAATGCTGATTCTTCCTAATATACAGTATTGCTTTTCCCAGCTCTGAATATTAGCTTCTCATTCAATCTTTATGACACATATTTCTGAATAAATAAAAAGGGTCCCCTGTGTAGAAGTGTCTATTGTAAAACTGATCACTATGATTCTATTTCATTAGGGGCTGGATACAGGATTAGGAACCTTCTGGGAAATAAAGAACCATGACAAGAGCATACAAATAATTATGGGAGTGCAGCAATATTCTGACAAAGGACCTGGGTCTCCACGTGGTTAAAGCCCCTGAAAGAGTTAAAAAAGGGAGAGGTCAGAAGTATACAGTGTGGTCAATACAGTTGAGTGAGGGGCTTTTACATGGGGAACACTCTTAAAGAACCGACAATCATTGAATTGGCACGTTTAAGTCATTTTGGCAACCAGATCAGCAACCCTGTCTCCTGAATAAGATACTGCTGTTCTAACAGAACAAAGGAACATTAATGACACCAACTAACCCGTGTAATTATCACTTACACCTCTTTATTACCTTCCATATACTCCACGTGATGCATTACACATCCCATTAATTGTTAACATACACGCAAGTCAAGATCTTTTATTATGCGAGGTCATCAGTCAATGATAACAGAGATATTGATGTATTAGGCTTTTCATCAGAAGTTGAGCAATATTTCCATTCAAGATGATACATGGACCCTTAAAACATACTCAATAATATTGAGTCTCAGTCTTCTATTGCTTTTTCCTGAATGTGTATTTAGACCTTTATATATCTGTCTATCCACCCACCCATTCATTAAATACAGCATTAATTTTCTACTCTTACGGCCAAGAATCTGCCTGTCTGTCTTGTTCACTGGTGTATCATGAATGACTAGAACATATTAGAAGCTCAATAAACTGTTGGGATTAAAAATGAGGAAGTGGCAGGCATATTTCTGAAATGGCTACATGCTCTTTACCCCAGGTGTTATTCCAGTGATAATATCACCTTACTAGTATATGGCAAAGGGAGTTTGCAGATATAATAAAGATTAATAATAAGTCGACCTTAAGAAGATTATCATTAAAATGTTAAAAGCAGAGTTTCCTATGGCTGAGAACAAAATGGGAAGTCAGAGAGTTTCAATGAAAAAGGAGTACTGAAAACACCTTATTGACTTTATTAAAATATAGTTGACATACAAAAAACTTCAAACTTTGTGTGTACAAGTTGATGAGTTTAGACATATTCAAACAACCATGATGCCATCATCACAATCAATCATCAATAATAGACAGACAATACCTTTCAGAGTTGCCTCGTGTCCCTTTTTTTTCTTTTAACATAAGATCTATTTTGTTAACAAATGTTGAAGTGCACAGCACTTTATTGATAGACACTATTTTGAGCAGATCTCTAGAACTTACTCATCTAGATAACTGAACTTTGTATCCATTGAGTAACAGCTCCTCATTTTCCCCAACCCCATCATCCAGCAACGTCTATTGTAAGTATTTCTGCTTGTATGAGTTTCACTACTGTAGATACCTCATAAAAGTAGAAGCATGTACTATTTGTCCTTTTCGTACTGGATTATTTAACTTAGCATAATGTCTTCCAGGTTCATTCATGTTGCAAATGGCAAGACTTCCTCCTTTTAAAGGCTGAATAATATTGTATTGTTATGCATACAAATGAAGAGAACAATGAGAGGACCAAATAATGGTTCTTTGGACTCAAAGTGACCACTAGCTAAAAGCCAGCAAGAAAGCCGGCATAGCGGTCCCACAACCACAGGAACTTAATTCAGCCAACAACCTAAATAAGGCTTATGAGAGGTTTCTTCCCCCATAGCTCCAGATAAGACCCCAACACCAGGATTTCAATCAAATAAAACTCTAATCACAGAACCAAACTGAGCGCACTTAAACTTCTAACCTATAAAAACTATGACATAATGCACAGGTGTTCTTTTTAAGACACTAAATTTGTAGTAATTTGTAGGCATGATAGAAAATAGAGATTTGACAACATAATATTTTAATTGTCTAAAATACTTACCTAAAAGTAAATAGGTCAGCTACATAGCAAAACGATGGACAATATAGACGAGATCTGTAGAAACCTCAGATATGCAGGGGGAGGGGAGGGAGAAGGACCTGAGTCCTTGATGGATCTGACTTAATACAAAAGAGAGAAATGGCTGTCCATATACTTAATAATAGGAAGAATTCCAAATAGCCAACAGAAACTCACTAGAAAGCACAGTGAGCACGTTTGAGGCACATAGGAAATTCTGTGAGCACTCTAAGAGCCGGTGAGTACAAGAGACCAGTGTGAGTCCTGAAAGAGACAGTAGCCTTTTGTACCACATGAATCCTCAATAGCAACCAGCCAAAATCCCCTTCCAGGATGGGGCCCCATATGGAGGAGAAGTTGCTGGGAAGAGACTGAAAATTGAAATGTGTATGTAGTTTCATATAAAAATGACAACAGAAAAGTACTGAGGTCAGATTACTTGCAAAATTACAAGAGAAAAAAGAGAACCAAGGACTAGTAACATTCTTACAGAGATAAAAATACACCAGAAAGACATGCTCACAAAACATATAAAAACTGTAGCCTACTACATTCTACAATAACATTATACAATATCAGAAAAAAAGCTCAGCACAAATCAGAATTAGAAAACGAAGTAAAAGAACACAAGAAATATTTATAAGTATTATTTAAGAACTGAAAGCTAAACTAGAAAATAATACAAAATTAAAGCAATCAATATAAGAATTAGCATAAATGCAATATGTTAAGATTAATAAAAGGGTTAAAATAAAAGAAACAAAACAGGAGATAAAAATATCAAGAGAGAAGATAAATATTAAAGATAGGCAGAGAAGATACAAAAATGAGTGGATAAAAGGAGACCCTAAAGAAGAAAATTAGTACAAGGAAACAGAACAAATGTCAAAATATATAATTTAAGAAAACTTTTCTCAAATTAAAAAATATATATATACATGCATTTGGAATTAAATATTAAATGGCTACACCAAGAACCTGAGAATAGTAACCTTGAATGATAATCTCTAAGATATCCTATCTAATAAATGAGTAATATGCTAATTTGGCCATACCTTTGCTACACTACCAGCCAATCAGCAGCAGGGGCGGGGCCAAGGCATGTGCAAGGCAAGGGGCACCCGTTCCACTGCTCTGCCAGGCCCACAGAAGGATGGGGACACAAGGGGCGCGAGGGACAGACCCATTCTACCACTCCGCCGGGCTCGCAGAGGGACAGGGATGTAAGGGGCGTGAGGGGTAGGCTGTTCCAACACTCCACAGGGCCTGTGGAGGGACAAGGATGTGTCCCAGGTGGTCCTGCCCCTTGCACCCATTCTGCTGCTCCACGAGGCCCGCAAAGGGACAGGGACACAAGGGGCGTGAGGGGCAGGCCCGTTCTGCCACTCTGCAGGACCCACAGAGGGATAGGGACACAAGGGCTGCGAGGGGTGGGGCTGCCATGGCCCTGCGGCCCTGTTGTCAGGGACACAGACTGCAGATCAGATCCTGAGCCCCTGGGCACCTGGCCATCTCCCTGAGGCCAGATCCCGGCCACGAAGCCCCCGTCACGCGGAGCCATGGGAAATGGCAGTTCTATTCCTGGTGCAGCCTCTTTCTTGGAACTGGGACAGCCAGGCCAGGCGCTGGGGGGGGGGGGGGGGGGGTGTCTCGGTGCTCCCTGGAGCCACCCTGAGCCTGCGTCTAGCTGTCCATGTGGCCCAGAGGCCCTGCCTAGGGCCGCTCTGGCCAGCTTCCTGCTGGCTGCACTGGGGGCCCCTCAGCTTCCCGCCAGCTACACTGTGGGCCCCTCAGCTCCCTGCCGGCTGCACTGTGGGCCCCTCAGCTCTCCACTGGCTGCACTGTGGGCCCCTCAGCTCCCTGCCGGCTGCACTGTGGGCCCCTCAGCTCCCCATCGGCTGCATTATGGGCACAGGGGCCCCTGAGCCTCATCTCACTGCCCCAGCATCACCCCTCCCACCCCGCGGGCTAGGCTGGCACAGAGGGCAATGCAGCCAGGTGGGCACTGCAGCCAGGTGCCAGGCTCTTCCCCTCAGAGGCAGTGGCACGTGTCCGGACACTGGCTTCCTGGGTCGCCCTCACCTCCTAGGACCTGAGGGGCCACCAGGTGTAACAAGGTTGAGTCCGAGGCCAGTGTTGTCCTGAACTGTCTGCTCTTCTCCAGTGAAATGACAGGTGGGCACCATGGGCTGCCAAGTAGGGTGATGGGCGTGCCTGCTGTCCAGGTGGGAGGACCTCAGCTTCCACACCAGGCCTTGACCGGAGCCCTGCATGGCTACAGGGTGGATGGTGCCGCTGCCCCTCAGGCCCTGCCCTTCTCGGTAGCCCTGGCCAGCAGCTCAGTTGGTTGAGTGTCATCCCTGACGAGACAGGCCAGACATGACCTGGAGCCCTCCCGATGTCCCTGCCGGGCTGGCCAACCTCCCACATCCCTCCCCGGCCCTTATTGTACCCTGGTGGGGTCCCTTTGCCTGAGGTACTCTCCCCTCCCCTCCCCACATGAATTTCATGCCCCGGGCCTCTAGTATTCAAATAAAATCAATTGGACTTTAAAACAAAAGAAATATCATTTCAACATTTGAGTAGAAAGAAAAAAGTATTTATAATGTAAAGAACATTATTGTCATGGGACTTTTTGACAGCAACATTTCATGCCACAGAAAATGAAGTAACATAACTTAAGATATTCAAGGAAAGAAGATGTGAGCCAACGATTTTTATAACCAGTAAAACTGTATTCCAAGGGCACCTGTAAGAACTCAGGGGAAAAAAAAATTAGAACCTCCACACACCATGAATTTTGAGTACTCTGACTTGTGGGGACAAGAGCCACAGTCCTAAGTGCATCAGACTCTGTGCAGAAGAAGCAGAGGGAAGAAAATGGGACATCTGATCAACTTGAGGATAGAAGAAACCCTGAGCACTTCTTGAAGAATCTACTGAGACAGAGCTTCAGGTGATCAGAATGACCAGAGACATCTATCAGAAGCCTGGTGGTGAAGACCAAACGTGCAGTTTTAGGCTTAAGACTAAAGGAGAATTGAAGGGGAAAATATAGTATGCAATGACCATATGCTCAGATCATATGGCTCTAGTTAACAATTGAAAAATAAGTTTAATTATTTTAAATAATCATATTAGTGGTAGCGTCACTATTGTTATTCCAAGGTTGTCATGTCATCTTACATAAAGCAAATGAGTAATGATATTTTATATTTTTATGGTCTAACTAGAGGACTGGTGCACAAAATTGGTGCGTGGAGGGGGTGTTCCTCAACCTGGCCCACACCATCTCCAACCGGGGACATTCCTCTCGCAATCTGGGACCACTGGCTCCTAACTGCTCCCCTGCCTGCCTGCTTGATTACCCCTAACTGCCTCTGCTGCTGGCCTGATGCCCCTAACTGCTCCCCTACCTGCCTGATCATCCCCTAACTGTTCTCCCCTGCTGGCATGATCACCCCTAACTGCTCTCCCCTACCAGCCTTATCACCTCTAACTACCTCTGCCTCAGCCCCTGCCACCATGACTTTTTCCAGAAGGACGTCCGGAAGACATCTGGTCTAATTAGCATATCACCCTTTTATTAGTATAGATTTTATCATCCCCTATGAACCCAAGCAAAATTCTCAGCAAGGAAGAAAAGATAATACAGATAAAATATAAAAGAGGTTTGACAAAACCTTATAGGCCTGAATTTGAGATGAAAGTATCAGTAGAAACTTATATGGCATTTTTCTTCATCTTGGCTCTGTACACTATGAAAACCTAAAACAATAATCAAAAAAGTAAAATGAGCATGCCTAGCATACATACCGTGATCTCAAAATACCATTTTAAAAGCGGGGAAGGCATCTTCTTCCAGATCTGGGGCTAAAATAGATATATAAGATGAGTTTAGAACATCTTATTAAACCAGAAATTGAAGGGCCTATCAGAGTCATGTCAGAAAGACTCAGGAGCCAACTTATAAAGGCTCCTCCTGGCAAAAATGGAATAATTTGAGCTTCAATAATAATTGCAATGGATTGAAAGCTATCATGTATCTCATTAAGTTACAATGACATTAATAATAATAAAACTAAAGGTCTCTGGAGGATGCTAGAAAACCAATTTAACCACTCAAAAACTAAAAAAGAATGCAAAATTCATCCTGCCTTTCCTATAGGAACTTCTAAGAACTTCCAGGAACTAAAATGGAAGATGAAACAAAGTATCTCTTAAAAAGTATTCTTAGTTGTACATAAATCACAATGATTCAACCAGAATATCAACATCGAAGGAGCCACACCATGAATTCTCAGATGTAGGCACTGCAGCTTAGAAGATATAGGCATTGCACATTATTTTCATAGAAAGAAAGATGACCAAACATTCTATGCCTCCCTGTGAATGAACATACTGCCTCCAGGAGTCTTGCCAGAGAAACTATACTCAAGTCTGATCAAGACTCAGGATTCAACTGTCATTTTGCAGGAAATACAACAGACAAAAGAATGTGCTAATCTGCACAAAGGATGCAATTTCAAAGCCCAAACTGTGGGAAACTACAGGTTAAGTGGCCTGGGTCTTCCATAAATAAACTGCAGTGAAAGTAAATGGATGGGGGTGAGGACGCCTATAGATTAAATGAAACTTAAAAGACATCCAAAAAATAAGAAGAAAAGCAAAGCCCACGGATGCTCACTAGTTATGAAAGTATCTAAAAACTCAAGGAAATTAATTACCACTGTAAAATTTGAGATAAGAAATCATCAGATTTTCTTGGATTAAACATTTTTTTAGAATTAGAGTGCCAGTCTCTGTTGTAACAACTCTGCTGTTACACCATGAAAACAGCCATAAACAGTAAGTAAATGAATGGGTGTGGCTATGTCCCAATAAAACTTTATTTACAAAAAGAGTTAGCAGACTAATCCTTAGTTAGGATCATGTTTACTTTGGAGGAGAAATGGTGATTAGAGATTAGGATAGACTACATGAAGGGATTTCTGTAGTGACAAGCAAAATTCTGTTTGTTTTGTTTGTTTTAGTAGGGTGATTGTTTATTATAAGGGTGTTCACCTTATATTATTGCATTAAGCTATGTAATTCTGACATGGGCTTTTCAGTCTCTGTATTTTATATATAATAATAAATGCATAATATGCTAATTAGACTGGACGTCCTTCCAGATGTCCTTCTGGATGATCTTCAGCAGACAAAGCCAGGGCAAGGGAGGGATCCAGGCAGCCACCATGGCTGTGAGGGAGGGATCAAAGCAGCCACTGAAGCTGCGAAGGTCTACTCTTGCATGAATTTCATGCATCAGGCTCCTAGTCCTATCTAATAAAAGAGTAATATGCAAATTAACCATCACTCTGCTACACCCACTAGCCATGCCCACTAGCCAATCAGGCATGTGTATGCAAATTAACCCAAACCAAGATGGCTGGGGCTATGGAGAGAACAGGAGGGAGGCTTGGGTTTCTCTAGTGATGGAGGAAACCAAGCTTTCCACACACTCACGCCAGCCCAGGCCTCCACTTAAGGCTACAAAGTTTCAATTATAGAAGATAAACAAATCCAAACAAAAATGGCTGCTGCCACAGAGGGAGCAGAAAGGTTAGCTCTGCTGCAGACTACAGTTTCAATTGTAGAAGATAAATAAATCCCAGATAGTTGGGGGCAAACAGGCTGGCAGGGGAGTGGTTAGGGGGTGATTAGGCTGGAAGGCAGAAGTGGTTAGGGGCAATCAGGAAGGCAAGCAGGTGAGCAGTTGAGAGCCAGCAGTGCTGGATTGTGACAGAGATGTCTGACTGCCCATTTAGGCCTGATCCCATGCCTAAACAGGCAGTTGGACATCCTTTGAGGGGTCCCAGATTTGAGAGGGTGCAGGCTGGGCTGAGGGACACCCCCCATGCATGAATTTCATACACCAGGCCTTTAGTTTTAAAATAAAAGGTAATATCAAGTGATTGAGGCAAAATGACTGAAGAGCTACTATTCAGTTTTGCTATGAAAGATAACAACTGACTTCTCTCCATGTAATACTTTTTTTTCAAAGAAGCCAAGTGAGCCATGCAAATGGCCTAGTGAGAAAGCCTGGCCCTGATAGCATGCCAGAATTTGACGACAGTTTCCCGGATACTAACTGTGATGGTTAGTATTTGATCAAATACCAATCCCAATTCCTCTGTGTGAGTATCTTTTTGATGTGCTTAACATTAAAATCAGCAGAGTGTGAATAAAGCCTTACCTCCATAATGTGGTGGGCCCCTCCAATCAGTCAAAGGCCTTAAGAGAAAGAAGGCTGAGGTTCCCTGAGGAAGAGAGATTTCTGCCTCCATGTGACCTTTGGGCTTATCATCTCTTCCCTGAGTTTCCAATATTTCAGACTTCACCTCATAATTGCATAGGCCAGCTCCTTAAAATTCACAACCTATTGGCTGTTTCTCTGAAAAATCCTAATACAATAACTGGATAATCTTGAACAGGTTAGCTACCTTTCTGTGGCCTGGGTACTTCATTCCTAAAATGGGACAACAATTCTAACAAATCCATAAATACAAAAAAAGTAGCTTCTTGTTTAATATATTGAGGGGAAGGGAGGTCCTGAATAGAAGGTAAATCTTCCTGGGAGAGGCCCTTTCTGACTCCCCCTGATCTGACATGTAAATATGATGCCTGAGGAATAGCAGCCACCTCATGACCATGAGGATGAAAACCACATGGTGGGGATGGTGGCTGAGCCAAAGTGAGGAAACCTGCATCCTGATGCCATCACTTAGCTATCACACCTGGTCATGAGAGCAAACTGCGGTACAACCTAATAAATCTAACCCTAACCTTCATCTTTATAGTCAAGCACAAAGAGACAGAATAATGAGCTAATCGGTTGTGCTTGGAAACATGCCTAGAACATAGATATTGTTATCATTACCATTGTGTGATGTTCTCCATGCTGGGTGTCCCACCACGGCTCCGTGTGGCCGCAGCAACGGTTCCAGTCACTGACATCCTCAACGTCAAAGCCAGAGGAAGGGAAGTCTCCCTCAGGCATCCAAAGAACTTTCTAGTCATGGCTCGCAATGGGCCATGGAAAATGCAGATCTGCGCCAATTAGGGCACAGGCCTGATACTGAGGGTTGGGGTTAAGGTTACCTGATTTAGCAAATAAAAATACAGTTGCCCTGTGAAATTTGAATTTCAGGTAAACAATGAATTATTTTTAGTATATTATGTCCCAGGCAATATTTTGGAAACAGTTGTACAAAAACAAAAATAAAACAAACAATCAAACAAAAACACAGCATTGATGATCTGAAATTCAAACTTTATTGGGCAGCATATATTTTACCTGACAACCCTAGTTGGGGCCCATCACACCCAAACACTTAAGCTGAGAGGGTTGGGGGCACTGTGATTCATGAGATGAATTCTGAGTCTGTCTTACTAAAAACAGGTGAGCGGATGCTTGGGAGGGTGGGATAAAACACCCTCACATGTGTCCTTGCCAAACATCTCATTTTAAAAAATAAAACAACTTATAGAAACTAAAAGCTGAATATCTACTATACATATATATGTGTGTGTGTGTGTGTGTGTGTGTGTGTGTGTGTGTGTGTGTACACACACAGTAAGGATCTAAAACTGCAGGATGTAAAGCATTTTTTAAAATCCTACTTATATAAGATGGTTGCAACTAACCACATTGATGTTTATGCCAAAAAAAACTCTCAATTTCTTTTCCTCTAGTCATTCAATTGCTGGATGAAACCCCCAATAAGGCATAAAGGAAATCACAGCAGAGTATAAAGATTCAGAAAGAATATAATTATATGATAGGTGTGTGTGTGTGCTGTTAGCTTACACATATCTACCTCTTCCTTAAAAATAGATTGCATGAAGAAAATCTCTCATTTCATTGAAAACAATAATTATGTCAGTTATACTAAGAAAAGGATTATAATACTCAGAATTCGGAATACTTGGTAACTCACAGTTTCATGTTCTGCATATCTGTTGCAAACTAGAACATTCTAGTATGATTTATACTAGTGTGCATGTGTGTGCATACATATACACACATATACATATTTTTTTCTCATTTCTCCCTGGTCTTAGCTTGTGATCCATGTGGATCTAGCAAAATTCCATTGTGAAGACATTATAGGAATTAACAATATTAGGTGGGTTTCAATGGTCTTAAATTAGACAGCTCTTAGGATGCCAGGGCTCAGGTCCTTTGATTTTATGTAACTGACAACTTCTGCATTAGTCAGGCAGACTCCACAGCAATTAACTAAGAACAAAAGGCATCTAGTACTGACATTAGTGCAAATACATATAGGATGTGCAGTTAATTCTCTCCTTTTACAAATCCCAGCCTAAGAGTAGCCTCAATCCTCTCGTCCTTTGTGCAAACTCAAGCTTTGTGATAATGAGGGAATTGAATCAAGCTCGTTAAAAATGAGATGGTCCACAATGGACAAAAGGATTGGATATATGACAACTAAAAATTAGGGGTTTTTTTGTTTTAAAAAGAAACTGATAGGAAACCTGTTTTTTAAAACACCAGCATGGAATGAAAGACATTGCATTCATTCATATTTCCACTCATTCACCCAGGATTATCTGTTTTGTGCCAGGCACGGAGCACTGAGTAGGATATAGTGTCCACCCCTCTGGGAAGAGACTAGACAATTCTGGACAATCGGGGCTGTTCTGTGCCCACAAGACATGAGGGCTTTATGTGCTTGGCTTCTTGTCCACTGAGAAAATGCTGAGACCCTCGTCGTAGGAAACACAGATGTTTTATGCCTTTGTCATCCGAGGGTGGCAAATCCACCCTTCTCATACACAACACTGTTTTAGGTGAAGCACAGATGAACACTTTTTGAAGTTTTATTAGTTATATATTTTTTATCAATGTCTAGCTTTCATTTAGGTTTTCTATCTCCTTTTACAATAGATGTTTACATTATTTAATACAGAGGAAAAAGCTACGTACAGAATCAGAGCTTGCACATGGATGTGTGTAACTGGCTGCAAAAGACGGGATTCCAGAGACTGCAGAAAGAATCTTGCCTACTCGCATTCCTCCCGGCAGGTCTGTTGCACTCAGATTCCTTTCATTTGGGACAGTCACAAAATCCTTTGGCAGATATTCCAAAGTAAGATGTAAGAGCAAGTGCTCCCAGGAGAAAAAAAACACATGGGCTTATGCTTACAAAAAGCTTAAACGTGGAGGAGGTAACACTTTCTGACATTTTAGGAGCTTCACTGGAGACAGGAAGTGTCTGGGAAGGGGTTAAAGGGCAAGAAGATGTGGTGGGAAGGCTCCAATGAGCTTCTTGGAGTTCCACCTCCTCCAGTTTGGGGCATGTTGAGCTAGACACATTATTGACACCGAGTGCCAAGCCTTGCAGTCATACAGTATGTTCAGAGCAGCAAAAAGACACTAGAACATCCTTGATTCTTCCCGGAGGGCAAAGTGCTTTACACACTTCATTCAGCCTTCCCAGAAAATCCATGAGGCATTGTTGTCACACCACATTGTACATTTAAGAACACAGATGCTCAGAGGAACTTGCCCAAAGCCACTCGGTGACCCCAATCTAAGTCTTTTTAATTCTCTATTGTTTCCTTTCCTATGTTCTGTCTTCAGAATTACAGCAAGAAAAGTATAAAAATTTTGAAAATAGAAATGAAATGTTCCTTATCATTCTCCCACCAGTGATCACTGTTGTTAATTTTTAGTGTAATTTTTTTTTCAAATGGTTTACCAGGGCAATAAAAGAAACCTTGTTAGGCAGAGAGGCAATTCAACTTCAGGACATGCTTTTTCACCCTCCCCCCGCCTTTTAAAAAAATATAGATAGATGTATATCCAGGATATCCTTCCATGCCCAGACAGCTACAGGGTGTCTCACCCTATGGATGTGCCATCAGGTCTGGAGACAGTTCCTGTGAATGGCGTTTTAGGGTTTTCAAACTTTTCCTATTAAGCAATAATGACTGACCACCTTTGTGCATATCTCTCTCCACATTTGCATAAGTATTTCTGTAGAATTCATTCCACACAGATGATATGATAGGTCAGGGTATATGATCGCTTTCAATTTTTAGTTTTAATGCATATTGCCAATTTGCAATGTAATCAGCATGAATGGCATGAACCAGCCACAAGTCCAAAGGATATTTTTACATAAGAAAACATCTTATCTAATAAAAGAGTAATATGCAAATTAACCATACCTCCATTCAAGCCATGCCCACAGCCAGGCCCATCAGCCAATCAGGAGCAAATTATCCAAATAAACCCCAACCAAGATGGCTGCAGCCACTGAGAGCAAGAGGGAGGCTTGGGTTTCCCTGGCAATGAGGAAGCCAAGCTTTCTGCCTGCCCTTGCCAGCCTAGGCCTCCACTCGATGCTACAAAGTTTCAATTGTAGAATTTAAATAAACCCAAATAGAAATGGCTGTTGCCATGGAGTGAGCAGAAGGCTTGGCTCCACTCCTGGCTACAAAGTTTCAATTGTAGAACATAAATTAATCCATGATCCCAGGGCCTCCTCTTGGGTTGCTGGGGGATGTGGCTGGCTTGCAAACCACAATAGGTCCCTCACCCAGGACACCCCACACCCCAAGGGAACCCCACTCTGATCCAGGACATACTTCAGGGCAAATCAGCTGGCCCTCACCCATGCACCAGGCCTCCATCCTATCAAATAAAAGGGCAATTTGCAGATTGGCCATCACTCCAACACACAAGAGGACTGCCCCCATATGGTCAAAGATCTTGCCCCCATGTGGACACAAGATGGTCACCACAAAATGGCCAGCAGGGGAGGGCCATTGGGAGGTTCCAGGCCTACAAGGGAGGGCAGTTGGGGGTGATCAAGCCTACAGGGGAGGGCAGTTAGGGGGACCAGGCCTGCAGAGGAGGGAAGTTGGGGGCAAACAGACTGGCAGGGGAGCAGTTAGACATCAATTAGGCTGGCAGGGTAGTGGTTAGAGGGTGATCAGGCTGGCAGGCAGAAACAGTTAGGGGCAATCAGGGAGGCAGGCAGGTGAGCAGTTTGGAGCCAGCAGTCCTGGATTGTGAGAAGGATGTCAAATCCTACTAGGATTGGGCCTAAACAGGCATTCGGACATCCCTCAAGGGGTCCCAAATTGGAGAGGGTGCAGGCTGGGCTGAGGGACATCCCCCATTTCCTGTGCATGAATTTCATGCACCGGGCCTCTAGTAAGAAAATAAACTCCAAATAAGATGAAACAATAGCAAGCTGCAGTTATCAAACACTACAATTGGCTAAACTCTCGAACCAATCTTCTCTTTCAATCTCATTGGCAAAGGCAGCCCTCCTGAACCCTGGCTCCCAAAATAAGATCAGAGGCTGTGGCATATGCTGAGGCTGAAATTCCTGCTATATTTCAGGTCTCAACCCTCAGCTCTGTCTATGGAAAGCCATTATGTTTAATGACAGGGTTCTTGTATCCTTGAGGGGTGGGGGTGGAAAATTATGGGGCCTTAGGTATATAGAACAGGTTGCTCTGACTGACAGCATTTGTGTGTGTGTGTGTGTGTGTGTGTGTGTGTGTGTGTGTGTGTGTGTAAGATTCATTTCTTTGAATTCCCAAAGATTAATTTATTTGCCAAAACCCAAGTTGCATTATAAAGACAGGACAAAATTTGCATTGTAGGAATCACTCACTCAAGAATGATAAATCCTTAAACTGAATTGATATGGATAATTAAGTTTTTATATTGTGTTTGGTGGGATGGTTTTTTGTTTTGTTTTAGTTTTTGTTTTTTTCGCTTGTTATCGCTTCTTTTTCTTTTTTGTCCCCACTTTCCTCCCAGTCAGTTCATCCTCTGCATTTGAAGAAATCTGATTCATCTGCTTTAATCTGGGAGTACTGGAAGTCATTGCCGCTCTACCTGGACCACGGCCCAGCACGTAGCCCTCTCTGGGTGCTTGTCCGAAAGGCAGTATCTCAGGCCCCTTCAGATGGACTGAACCCAAATTTGCATTTTAAAAAGGCCCCAGGTGACTCCTGTGCACATTCGAGTTTGAGAAACTGCTGAAAACCTTTCCTCCATTCAGTCAAAACAGAAAACTGGGTTTAAAAAATAACGATAACAAAAGAAAGAACCAGACCACAGAAAAGACCCATATGAACATGTGTTGATGAACGCAGGGATGAAAGAAAGAAGGCAGAGAGAGAGGGAGGGACTAAATGCATAGAATGGCTAATTATGTAGCAATCTGAAATATGGACCTTATTTCACAGAATGCTGCGAAAATATCCCTTTCCTCTCCCCATTCAAAGCACCACTGTTTCATATTTCTTAAGAAAGGGGCTAAAAGCCCGAGCTCTGTGCATTGTGCAGAGGTGAGATTTTAATATGCTGCAGATACCCCAGCGCCTAATGAAAGCCTTTTAAGTAAATCTCATGAAGCTCTAATCTCACAGAGCCTCCCATGTTCTTCTCTGCTGTTCTTATTTAATTTTTCATAAGAACAATTCTACGCAGCTCAAATGCAAGGCTCAATTAAGAAATATTCCTACCAGGCATCTTTGAAATCTTGCAGCATTCTCTCCCTTCTGCTTCCTGATGACCCTCAACGTGGCTATGCCGAGAGGTTTCTGGGGAGGAGGGGAAGGACTGAAGCTTATTTTTTAATTGCAAGTCCAGCCTCATACTGTTCCTTAGGAGATGGCAAGTCGGGCTTTCAAAGGCAGAAATGTAGTGTGCGTGTCTGCCACCAGAAGGCTACAGTGAATATCTGAATACCGTACTTTGAAATTTCAAGTGGCATCATTGATCCGATTCCTCAGGCATTAGGTGTCCTTGAAGTGATAGCGAGGTCATGAGAAGTAATTTGAAAAGAAGCAATTGTTTCTGAATTACAGAACCCCAACCACAAGTGTCTGAAAGTAATCTAAACTTAGCTCCCTCCTGATGCCATATGGTTTTAGAATAGACGAAATATTGCCCAGTTCTGCCTAGTAAAACTCACCTCGCATTGTTTTCTTCTTAAAGACCAGTTCCTAGAGATGTAAATCTAGCCACAAACTTCCACCATATGGTCCTATTTTTCAGCTGAAAATGTATGTTTATATCTATAGCTGTATGTCTATCCATCAAAGTATGCTTGGATGGACGTCTGTGTGTGTGTGTGTGTGTGTGTGTGTGTGTGTGTGTGTGTGTATGTGAGTGACAGCCAGAGTGAAATGTGCTGCCCTGGTTGGTTAATTTCAAAGGCACAGGAGGATAACATATAACATAAAAAATTATGGATTCGTTATTTTTATTTGTAATCCATCCACTGCCTAACATGTGAAGGAGCTTAATAAACTAAGCCTAGTGTAAATGGGACGGTTAAACTGGTATGGAGACACGAGGAACAGAAACAGTAAAATAGCAGTGAATGCCATCACTATACATGAGAGCTATACATTGGGTTAAAGTGGCCTATCCTCATGGCAAAGGCATGGGGAAACATGCTTATATGCCTCACACTGCATCGCAGGAGAAAATGTGCAAGTGTACCAGAAGCAACATTTTTTATGACCAAAAGGCTTTTTTTTTTTTTAGAGACCTACATTTTGGGGACCTCAAGCAACCAAAGAGCCATATATACAAATGTGGCTCTACTAAAGACAAAATACTGCAATATGGATTTCTAGTTGAAAAATTTTTATAATGATAGCCAGAGAGGGGGTTTCTGCAAGTAGATAAGGTGATACTGTCCAAATTGTGCAATATGGGGTGATGTCACTGGTCTTGGAGTAGACGCGGAAAAAATGTCCATGTGTTTCTAGCAAATTTATCAAGACTCCCTCTCATTTTAGCTAAACTGTTAATATTCCACTTGACTTCACCAAAGACTCAGCATCTTTAAAAATCAAATGTTTCAAAGTAAGGTTAACAACCTGCTGTGAAAATTTAGACGTTTGAAAGTTTAACTCAGTCACAAAGCATCTTCTTCTAAATAATGTTATTGTTAGCATTTATATAACATAAAATTTCCCCAGTATTAACTATTTTTAGTGAATTTACCAAGTTGTGCAACCACCACCATAATGCGGTGATGGAATATTTCATCACCCAAAGATCCCTGGTGCACATTATCAGTTCATCTCCTTTCCATTCTCAATCCTAGGCAGCCATTAACCTACTTTGTCTCTTGGAGTGTGCCTTTTCTAGACATTTCCTAAAAATGGAATCGCACAATGTGTGGTCTTTTGTTTCTAGCTCCTTTCACTTAGCGTAATGTTTTTTAGATTTATCCTTATAGTGGTGTACATCAGGACTTTCTGTCGTTGTATTGCCAAACAGTGTGGATAGATCACATTTTATCTGTCCATTCACCAGGTGACAGACACTTAGGTTATTTCTAATTTTAGTCATCAAGAAGCTTCCCCATAGGAGAGGGAGTCCATAGATCCTAGAGAGAGGCCTATGTTTTGCTGGATAAGCACTCCAATCATATCCAAGTGCTCGGACATGCAGGGAGCATCCAGGCCCCAGAGTTCCCAGACATGAAAGAGGGAAATTAAGAACAAGTGTTGTTGAATCATAAAATAATTTTCTGCATGGCCCCCCTTTCCCTCAGTTAATCCTATATAATAAAAGCCTAATATACAAATCGACTAAGCAGTGGAACTACCGGTCTGGAGGGGGCAGGGCCAGCGAGCAGACAGCACCAGGCCAGCCAAGGGGGCAGAGGGAGGGGATGGTGATGGGGGTGCAGTGGCAACCGGCAGCAGGGAGGCACTCAAGGGGTGGGCCAGCTGTGGAAGCAGGCCTAAGCTGTCAGTCAGACATCCCCTGAGGGGTTCCTGGAATGCGAGGGGGTGCAGGCCAGGCTGAGGGACCCCCTTGTCGCCCCAGTGCATGGATTTTCATGCACCAGGGCCCTAGTATTTAATAATTATGGGAGCTAATACTTATTGAGGGCTTAGAATGGTGCCGGCACATAATAAAAAATACTTGTTATAGCTCTTACAAGTCATTGTTGCCTGGATCGGAGCACACTGCCACCCAAAACAAAACTGAGATTTGTTAGCAAGAGAGACTCTTGGGCTGGATGTCATGACAGATATAATAACAAAGTCAGCAACATCCTGTTCCCTAAAGCTGGGGGATCAATTTCATGTAATAGCTCCACTATGTTATTGGAATAGAAGTAAAATAGGAAGGAAGTCATAGTCCCCCCACCCCCTTATATAATTTCAAACTGGAAGTCATCCATCACGGGGACTTAACTACTTACTTACTGTGAGTATAGAAGTGATCATGTGTTACAGGCTTCGAGAAGCACTGAGAGCCTGTGTTTGCTCAGAGGTTACTCAGCGTGCTCCATCTATTGTTTCCATCTGTGGAGTCAAAATCCCAGAAGAGAACCATGAAGCAGATAGACCGATGCCATCTCTAACCACTTTTCTGCTACAGAAAGGACCCAGAACTGAAAATTGTGCCAAGCCAACTTGTTACCCATAAAAATCTGTAAGAATGTATTCATTCATTTAACATAGGTGAATGAATGCATCTATTTGAGGTCACATTCTGGGTCACACACAGTTCAGGGTACGGAGGATACAGCAGTGAAACAATCAGGTACAGTTGGCTGCCCTCATGGAGTTTACATTTTAGTTTGAAGAGATAGAAAGTGAACAGATACAAGTAATACAGTCAGGATTTGAATTTGGGACCCCACTACATTTCTTAAATAGTTTTACTGTATGGAAACAAAGGCTTAGGTGAGGTTTATGAGGCCATAAAAATTAAACCAAAAAATCCTGAAGAACCCCTCATTTTATAGACAAGAAAACTGAGTCCCAGAAAAAGGAAATGTCTCGCCTAAAATCACATTGTGTATATTGACCAAGAACTTTTCTAACAAAACAAACTCAATTCAAACTCAAACCTAAAAGAGGACAAATATGGTTTCTATAACTAGTATGTTCACTGGGTAAACCTGGGCATTAGGTAAGGTTTGATCCAGGCCTTCAAGTCCTGGCTTCACCTCCCTGACGCTCACTCTGTGACTTTATGAATTGACCACCAGCAGCTCCGGGCTTGTTGCTATCTGGCCAAAGGACAGAATAGGAGCATGGGGGAGCCCAGTGCCCTCCTTTATGCCAACTCAAGGAAGGATTCCCTGGACAATGCAATTGAGTTTAACTAATTTTTCCTCTGACACCTTTTCTTTTGTGGGAGGGGATGGGGGTGTTAATTTCACGGTTAAATTCTTCCTGAGAGTTTGATATTTCTTTGCCCGTTTTCTCATGCAAAATTGTAGGAAAATTCCTGACACTTGATTTATAGCCAATGAGACAAATGGGTTGCCTCATCTGACCCCCCAGTGTTGGGTAAAAATAACAGTAAGTTGTCCAATGTTCAAGAGTAAGATGACTTTATACTATCCACAGATTCTGGGTCCTCTTTTGACAAATTAAGACATGTAGGCACTCTGGGACTGATTTCTCACATGGACATGGATGGAGTTGGGTTGCTCCTTTGAACAAAGCTGGTCTGTTCTAGTGTCTTGAGACCCGGTGGGACCATGGGCCAAAGCATTAGCATCACTGGAACCTTGTTAGAAAGGCAAAATCTTGAGCCCCAACACAGAACCTGAATCATTCTGACTCAAACAACAAAATCCCCAGGCTATTTACCGCATACCCACATGTGAGAAGCACTGTGCTAGTTAGCTCACCACAGCCCCCATTTAGCATCTCCCATTTCTTTCTTTGAAAGTTGGGGTCAGGACTGAGGTGAGGTAAGAAGAGGTACACAGGACATAAATGTAAGGGGGCCTCACTTGGGGCCAGCAAGTGCCTCCTCCTCACATTAACACACAGGACTCTGAAAGTGCATCTCCTTAATTTTGTGCCCTTGACACATCTCTGCCAGGCCCTGTTGAAGGTGTACAATTTACCGCTAGTGTGCTATTTATAGAGTGTTAGGATTAGCAGGGAACACAGAAAAATCTAGTACAGCTCCATATTTCCTCTATTGGAAATCTAAATGGAAAAGGAACACACTGGCCCAGGGTTGAGTTTCTGATCTGTGGCAGAGCAGCCAAGAAAACCCAGGTCTTCTGTTAACAAGGACCAACCAAACACTTCCCTCTACAACACAGCGCCCCCTGTGCATGCTGGCCATAGGCATGGATATGCATGTAGAAAAGGAATGAGGTCTTAGCAGTAGGTTAAGGAGTGTGAAAGTAACATTTTTATTCCTTAATCAACAAGTCATCCCAAAAGGTCACTTATGACAAATGAGTTGGTTGCATAAGTAATATGGATATACTTAAAAGAAACTGAAAGGACATTTTCTCTTACCTGATGAGAAAAATCAATTTTTAAAATAATCAAAGGCAAAGATTTCTTAGATACAACATCAAGAGCACAATCCATAAAAGGGGGAAAATGATAAACTGGCCTTGATAAAAACTAAGTAGAGGCTATTAAGAGAATGAAACAATAAGCTCTGATAAGGGAGAAAATATTGCAAATCATATATGCAATAAAAGACTTGTATCCGGATTACATAAAGAGTACTTGAAACTCAATAATCAAAAAACAAACAAGCCAATACAAAAAAAATGGGCAAAATATGTGAACAGATACTTCACCAAAGAAACCATATGGGAGAATGGCAAATAAGCACATGAAAAATTGTCAACATTGCTAGTCATTAGGGAAATACAAATTGAAATTTCAGTGAGGAACCAGTATATAACTGTTAAAATATCTAAAACAATAAAGCTGATCTACCCAAGTTTTGATGACGACGTAAAATAGTTAGAATTCTTATAAACAGCTGGTGGGAATGTAAAACGGTACAAGCACTTGGAAAAGCAGCTTGGCAGTTTCTTCAAAAGTTCCACATACATCTACCATAAGATCCAACCACTCCACTCCTAGGTATCTATTCGAGAGGAATGAAAGCACACGAAGACCTGTGCATGAATGCTCACAGAGTTTTGTCTGTAGTTCCCCACCCCCCAAACTGGAAATAGTCCAGACAAATAAATTACAAAATATCCATACATCCAAAGACTACTTGGCAAGGGAAAGAAATGAATTATTGATATACAACACAACATGAGTGGATCTCAAACTTATTATGATGAGTGAAAGAATCCAGACCCAAAAAGAGAAAGCATGCATTCTGCATGACTCTGTCCATATAAAATTCTATAAAATGCAAACTAAGCTCGAGTGACAAGAAGCAGATCAGTGGTGGCCTGGGGACAAGGGTAAGGGCACAACAGGAAAAAACATGAAAGAGTACAAAGGGGCACAAGGAGGTTTCTGGAGTTATCCTCATTGTAGTGATGGTTTCAAGTGTATTTACATCCACCAAACCTTTCTAAATTGCATACTTTAATATGTACAACTAATTGATTATTAATTATACTTCCGTTTTTTAAAAAGTATACCAGAAACAATAACAAAAGATATTCAAACTTCTCTTCCATTTGGCCTCCTTACTGTTCTAAACACAACACACTGCATATCTACTGCTCAGAGCCTTCACAATTGCTATTCCCTCTACCTGGGATGTTCTTCCCCAGATATTAAAAAGCTTGCTTCTCATATATTTCATGTCTTTCAAATGTCAATTTCTCTTGTTATCATTTAATCCCTTCCCCCAGTGCTCCCTTTTCCTCTTTCCAGTTTTATTTCCCTGCTCCCCCCATAATATCTGACATCCTATCTAATAAAGAGAGAATATGATAATTAATTCTCACACCATTGCAAAGATGGTGGTGCCCACAGCCAATAAAGAGGGAATATGCAAATTGACTGCCACTCACTTAAATATACCGGCACCTGCAGCTAATAAGGAGGAAATATGCTAATTGACTGCCATGCCCTCAAATATGGCACCATCCACAGCCAATGAAGAGGGAAAATGCTAATTGAATGTCATGCCCTCAAAGAAGGCAGCATCCACAGCCACAAGATTGCGGCACCCAGTCCCCTCAGCCCCACCAGGGTGGCAGGCATGCATCAAGCTCCACAAACCTACCTCCTGAGTGCTCCAGTCCCCTCAGCCCCCTAGCCACTCAGGGCTTGCCTGAGGCACAGGCAAGCCTTAGATGGCAGCTGCCCAGGGTTCAGGTAACCAGGGCCAGCCGAAGCTTGCACTACCTGTAGTGGCAGCAGCAGAGGTGTGATGAAGAGGCATCGCCTTCCCCTGATCGTTGGGTTGTCTCCCTGAGGGCTCCTGGACCGTGAGAGGGGGCAAGCTGGGCTTAGGGACCCCCCTCCAGTGCATGAATTTTCATACACTGGGTCTCTCATACTATATATTTTGCTTATAGGGCTATTTATCTAGTTAATCATTATCTCTGCACTTTGCAGTGTAAGTTCACTTAGAGCAAGGGATTTTGGACTGTTTTTATTCACTGCTATCCTCCCAGTACCTGGAATAATGCCTGGCACATTTTAGAAGCTTAATAGTGTTTGCTTATATTGATTCACTGAAGCCTTTACTTTTCATGTGTTTATAGGCACCTTGCAGTACCATTTCTGTGGCTATACTGAAGTTACATAGCATTCAATTCAACTATAAAAAAAATGTCAGTGACTGAAATTCTTTTCTTTTCCAGTTATAAGTTCACACAACAAACTTGTTTGAAAAGCGAAATTAAATATGAAGTCATGGATATGATAGCACTTTATTAGTGAAAGACAAGTATTATTAATAATAGGATTTATGAATAACCCCAGAATGATTTTCTGAGTCTGGTGTAACAATTCTGAGCAAGTCACATCAAAGTATCTGGACCTCAGTTTACCCATTTGTAAAATAAGCAGTTTAAACTCAACAATCCCTACCATCTTTAAGGAACTTGAATGTAGCACTAAAACTCAACAATGCCTACCATCTTTAAGGAACTTGAATGTAGCACTCTGTTATCAGACAGACCTGAGCTCAAATCCTGGCTCTGCCCACACACACACGGATCATGGGAAGTCACTTAACTTCCCTGAGTCTCTAAGCCTCAGTTTCCACATTTGTAAAATGGGAGCAGAAAAGGCCCTTTATCTTTGGAATTCTCTAAGAGCAAAATGAGATAGTACCTAAAAAACTGTGCAGCATATGGTATGTGCTAAAAACGCATTCTGTGTTTTATAATTGCACTTTTTTTCTTTTTGGAGTTTTTGATCCATTTGTAACTCAACACCCATTTTGCCTGATATTTCAGTCCCTTCTCCTTTTCTAGGGGGATTTGATTTTAATGTTGATTCTAATATTTATAAATCTTGAAAGTGAATGAATTAAATCTGCCAGCCAGTAAAACTTGATTCAGGTAGAAAGTTTCCAAAACAACATTGAGTTCCACCCACCCATCTGGGCTTGGAGGGTCTGAAAGTTTAACCACATTACACACTGCTCTGTTTTCAATGGCACGATGAACACCACAGCTTAACTGCAATTAAAGAGTCCCTACTGGCCACTGAATATACAGTACATCATGTCAGGAGAGGCAAAACTGTCAGATTAGTGGAAATTCATTTTGGGATTGCTGGGTAATTTCGAGGCCTGACAGCCCAAAGAAAATCCGAGGTCCCTTGTGTGCGCCAGCACATATCACTCTTCTGCAGCTGTCGTTCGGGACTCATAAATGCAGCAATATTCCAGATTCAAAAATTCCCTTCTAGAGCCAAGTTGGAAACGAAAATGTGAGTGATGAGATCATCGTTTCACTAGATGATAAAAGTGGAAAGAGGTTCTTTGGGCACCAACCTTCGCCAAATAGACAGCTGAGCTAGGATTTGTAACCGTCACTTCTGAGCGAAAGACTGGGGGCCACCCACCCAGGCAACAGCTGACACTAGTTCGGAACTCTGAGGGGAACTTGTTACTCTGGAGTCCTGTGCCTCGATGGCCACATTTTTTAATGTTTTTCTGGAATTTGCTTGGCCTTAGATGAGAATCTTCTAACTCTCCATTCCAGCTGGCAGCCAACCTGATGAAAAATTTTTGATGGGCAAGAACTTTTCACTTAGTAGACAAGATACAGAGGGCCTAAAAGTAATAATTAACATGCATTAACTGTTCATTCTAAGATCACTGTGCTACATGCTTTATCTATTAATCCTTACTTGGAGTATATTAGGTTCACAGTCTTATACCCATGACACAGATGAAGAAGCTAAGGCCTGAAGAAGTACAGCAATATACCCAGATGACTGGGATTGAATTCTAGGGCATCTTACTCTAGAGCAGTGGTTCTCAATCAGGGGAGATTTCACCCTTTACTCCTGAGGACATAAGGCAGCCGAAGGAGAATTTTTGGGTTGTCACAACTGCTACTGAGCAGAGGCCAGAGATGCTACTAAACATCCTATAGAGCAAAGGATAAATATCCATCCCTAAATGCCCATAGTTCTGAGGTTGAGAAATGCTATTCCAGGAGAGTGATCCTGAAGTGTGGCCCCTGGACCACCAGTGGGAGCATCTCCACCAGATCCACTGAGGAGGGGGCTCAGTCCTGTTTCCACAAGCCTTCTGATGAGGGACACGTTTGAGAACCACTGTTCTTGGACCATCAGAACACGTGGTCTGAAGTCCCACTCTTCATTCAAATGCTCAGAAGTCTTCAAACATCTAACACAAAATGAACACCACTGAATTTGGCCTGTGAAATTCTCCCGCTGTTAGAAGTCTGGACCAATGGACACCCTTCCTTGTTTCTAAAGCTGCAAACGGATGTCCAAGATCTTCCCCAGGATGTGCACGCACCAGACATCTTCAGGAGGACTTAGTCCCCCTCACGCATTTCTCAGAACACTAAGGTCCTCTTATTAATAACATGTAAGTCAACACATATTGGATGAGATTCTGAGAGAGGTGCATGTACATACTACATCGCCTCAATTATTATCATTAATAAGGACAATAATTATTATTTCTGGAGGACTTTTCATGCACTAGGCATTTTACCTGCATGATCTCATTCTTAACCACTGTCCGGGGAATTAGGTTTTGTAATCATGCCCATTGTAGAGAGGAAGACACTGAGACTTAGGACTGTATGTTAGGGCCATTCCATCAAAGACAGACATGCTCTAACTGAGTTGCCAAACGCCAGCATTAACTTCATGAGGCATGACGTGAGCACTGGGCTGGGGTTCGTGAATCTTTTGCCACTTTGCTACATTAGTATCTCTCTTTTTTTGTGAAATAAGAGGTTTAAACTAAAGCAACTCCAATTTCCTTCCCCATCTAACCAGTTATAATTATGGTGGGTAGTAATCATTCTATTTTCTTGGGATTAGCACAATGAACATTATAACTGTTTACATTGATACTCAAGTTGGTTTCATCACATTACAGTGGAGTCAGTTGACATCAGTACAGCTTTTATAAAATGTCCACGTGCTTTGCCATCCACGCTCTCACTCTGACCCACACTGTTCTGTGAGGCACAGAGGAAGGCATGCTGACTTCCCCTGATGTTGGAACACTATAGTGGTGCACTGGCAGCAAACAATGATTGGATCCTTGCTAATGCATGCCTGGCAAGTGCTGGATTCTTTACAATCTTTGCCTCTTTTTACCGCACAGTGACCCTATCTGACAAGCTTGACCCTCCCCACTTTTAAATGAGAGATGGGAGGACAAAAAGTGATACACCGTTAGGTGCTGGACCTGCAATGGAACCAGTGCCTGACCAACAGCAAAGCCCAAGCTCTTAGCCCCGCCATGCACAGGGCTCCCAGGAAATTGAAGCAAAGAGAGAGACGTAGGACTTCCTTAATGGCAGTTACCGAGTTGGAGCCTAGAATAAAATCCCAGTCCCTGCCTCCTGCCCGGCGGCCCTGCTAGGGGAACATAATTACCCTCGACTCTTCCCATTTGGGGTGGAGGCAGACAAAGATCAATGCCTTGCCCACCCTGGCAGTGATAGAAAAGATGCTCACCTTCCCCCTGCCCTGCGCTGGGGGTGGAGTGGAGGCGGATCTGCATAGCGCTCTTTAAACGGATGCACTAGCCTCTTGGGATATGAAGCTCGTTGGTTCTGTCACTCGTGAGTAATGCACCATAGCTCCCTGGTGGGGAAAAATGCCAGATTATACAATCACATGCTTTGGTGTGCAACTGTCTTTAGAATAACAAATCTCTGCTTCTGCTCGTGAGCATTACGCTTTAATAAAAACCAAAATAGTGGCCACAAATCCCAGCTCTAGCTAAAGGGCATGCCTTGTAAATTCATGTTAGTTACACCTCTCATGATTGCACTCCCCTCCCCCCCAAAAAAAAAATTCCCACACACCTTTCATAATTCACAGGGAATGGCCAGCCTGTGGCTTTATTTCACTTTGTCCTTTGTGGGGGACACTGGGAAGCAGTTTCTCAGCCTGGCCACTGTTCACTATTGACATTTGTGTCGGATCATTCTTTTGGAGGTGAGGTGGGGAGGGCTGCTGTGTGTATTGCAGGATATTTAGCAGCATCTCTGCCCCCACCCCAGTTGTGACAACCAAAAGTATCTCTAGACATGGCCAAAATGTCCCCAAGGGAGCCCAGATTGCCTCAAACCTCTACTCACCCCAGTTGAAAACATCACTATGTTAATCCTACCTAATAAAAGAGAAACATGAAAATTCACCATACCTTCGCTACAACACTAGCCAATAGGAGCAATATGCAAATTAACCCCAAGCAAGATTGGGGGCGGGCCCCCTTCCCCCCTAGCCAGCCATGGCGGCGCTGCGGGGGCAAGGGCCCCAATTGTAGCCCCAGCTGCAGAAGGGGCTCTGGCCTGCCCTCCCCCCGCCTCCCACCACATCGGGGGTCCAGATTACAGCTCTAGCAGCAGCAGGGGCTCCAGCCTGGACCCCCGCCTCCTGCAGCAAGGCTCCAGCCATGTCTGGCACCTGGCTGTGGGTGGTGCAGGTCCCCGTCTCAGCCCCAGCCACAGCTGAGGCAGAGGCAGTTAGGGGTGATCAGGCCAGGAGGGAAGGGCAGTTGAGAGTGATCAGGCTGGTGTGGGGGGGCGCTGTTGGGCCCAGCAGGCCAGCAGAGGGGACCAGTTGGGGCAATCAGGCTAACAGGGAGAGTGGTTAGGGGTGTCAGGCAGGTAAGAGGTTAGGAGCCAGCAGTCCTGGATTGCAAGGGGGTTGTCCGACTGCCAGTTTAGGCCCAATCCCACAGGGGTCTCAGATTGAGAGGATGCAGGCCAGGCCAAGAGACAACCGTCCCTCTCCTCCCACCCCCCAACCTGCGTGTGCACGAAATTCTCACTGGGCAACTAGTAATAAAATAAATAGCCAACCCTATCATGGGTGAGTGTCAATAAAAAAAAAAATACCTTATGGTTCAAACTTTTCTTTCTTAAAGAGAAAAACAATTATATTCCTCTATGGGAGCATTCAGTCCCAATAATGTGCAGCATGAAATAGATATCCAGAACAGTGGGCCCAGCTCAGCCTAGCAGTGCTCCACCTGGCCCTCAGGGAGAGGTGGGGTGTTGCCAATTCTCTGCCACACTGGGCTGGGCTGGGCAGAGAGGAAGGGCAGGGGGAGAGGGCCTTCAGAGTGAAAGCTGTGGTGCAGAGGTGCAGAAGGAGCTGCTGCCCCATCTCCATTGTGCTCATACCACCGTCACAGGTTCCAAACTTAGAGGTGAAAGCTGAGGTGAGAGATGGGATGCTCAGACCTCCACAGGTTGGAGATAGCTCATTCTGGGGACATGGTGAGGATGGGAATATGATAGAAATAAAGTTGGGCATTTTTCTTTGTAAATGGACAGTACATTGGTGCTCACCTCCATATACCCTATTTTATCAGCTCACTGTGTCTCCCAAAAGATTTTGTTTACCCCACAGGATTTTTTAAATTTGGAATCATTGCCAACATTCAAAAATTGGGGTATTGCTCATAAGAATGCAGGTGTCTGGGCTTCTTAAGAAAAATCAGCAGTTCTGGATGTTTCAGGCCAAGTCTGCCTGATATCCATGGGTGGGACTGAGCAGTGGAGCCCCCTGTCGGCAGGGAAAGTTTTGCTGTTCACCACAAACCCTCCCACACTTCCTGCCAGGATTCTGCAGGCTAGTGGTCGGCAAACTGCAGCTCGCGAGTCGCTGTTTGCCGCTCTGTTGACTAATGAGTTTGCTGACTGCTGATCTAGACTCTCAACAGTAATTACAGGCTGTTATTCCTTGTGATTAAGCCCCTATCCCAGTGGTCGGCAAACTCATTAGTCAACAGAGCAGGCTGACCACTGCTGTAGGCAATTAAGTGCCCTCTTCTCTGTGCTTTTACAATGGGTTGAACTGGGCAATGTTTGATATATTAAAGACACATTAACACATAGATAATTTAAGAAGCCTAGCAAGACAAGCGTCCATGAATCTGCCACCCAATGTTAAATTTAGAACATAACCTTGAATATAATTGTTAGCTTCTCTCTCCCTCTCAGCTATATATTATTATGCATTTTGTGTTTAGCATTCTCCTGTCTTTTTTATATTTAGTTTTTATCACATATTTATGCATCTCTAAATGATATGTTACTTAGTTCTGCTTGTATATGAGTTTTATAAAAATGATACCCTAGTGTATATATTCTTGGGTGATTTGTTTTTATCACTCAACTATATTCTTCTAAGATTTATCATATTGTTGCCTGAAGCTGTGGCTCTTTCATTTTTCACTTCTGTATAATATTCCAGCATAGTAGGATTCATTTCCTATTGTTCCTGCTCCCTGCACTTCCCTTGGCTCAGCCCTTCTCAGAGACCAGCTTTATAATGACACTTTCTCAGAGAGCCTTGGCTGCCATCTGTCAAAAGGATATGCTTCCCAGTTATTTTCTATATAAGTGTTCACATTGTTGCTTTCAAAACATATGCCACAACTTGTCATGCTTTTTAATTTGCTCATTTTCTTGCTCATTGCTTGTTTTCAATAGACGGTATGTTCCATAGAAGGAGGATCCTGCCTGTCTGTCTGTTGCTGTCACTTCAGCACTCAGCATAGTTATTCGCACACAACCATCAATACATGTTACTTTTCTCAAAATGTGATAAATATTTGTTGGCATGGAATTGAGATCATACTCCCTGTAAAAAAATGCTAGGTGGCCTTTTACACTGAATGTAGAGACTCAGTATTCCTTATGCATAGTGCCCCTGAGGGAAGTGCATGGTACACATTTGTTAAGGGCTGTGAGTGGAAGCGATATGTACAAGTTTTCCATCATGACCTTGAGAAAAATGACTTTGCCCTTGCTTTCCATTTACTTCTCCCCTTGCAGAAAGGTAAACATGGTCATGAATCATTTGACCTAGACAGATGAGGACACTGTCCTATCAATGGGCCACAGGAAAGTGGGTGTCTGAGTGATGGGTACTTACACTGCCACACCAGCCCCAGGATCCTTGCAACAGCAGTCACACCTCTATGCTAATAGACACAGTCAACTGGTAGCTCACTACTGGGAGGGAATTGCCCCCTAAAGAGAGGTACCCTACCTCTAGCCCATCCTCTGACTCTACCCGCTACTGTGCTATCTCCATAATCAGGATGAGTGGGCTGCCAGATTAAGGGATCCTTGCCCAAGCATCATCTGCTTCCTTTTCTCCAAGCTTCCTCATTCTCTGATCCATTTGGTGAGTACTCACCAGAGTCTTAAGAGCTGAGAATAAAGTGGTAGACAACATAGACATTGTCCTGTCCCCGTGTAAATTAGATGGCAGTATTTATCTAACAGAGATGGAACCCTCATGAAAAGCCCTCCTCCTTAGGTAGAACGTGGGACTGAGAAAATAGACTGACAGGCAGCTGTGTAGAAGGAGGGGTCATCATCACATGCAAAGTGCATGGTAAAGGGCACCATTCATGAGAGCCATGATGACGCCTTGGGGGGCAAAGTCCCAGCTTGGCATTGAAATGGGCACTGAGTCTGGCACTGATACCACAGCAGAGTAAAGGCTGTCAGCTTCCAGCATCACTACTGGTCTGACAGGTAAGCGGCTTCCCATACGCTCTACACTTGAGCACTTACGTGCCAATGTCCTTGTGCTCTGCATTTGAGCACCCTAATTGGGGGAATGAGACCCAATCCAGGATAAAACACAGATATGCAAAATGTCTATTTTCAGTGTAATTCACAAGTCAGAACTTCCACTGAAACTTTGGAGCTTATCTTGCCTTTCTTTAGGATAGAAATATTATTGAAACAGAAAAAAAACTGAAGACAGCTCTCATTGCCTTCTGGGTAATCATGTCTATAAAGTAAACTCCTGAGGCTTATTATGAAATAAAGTGTATTACCCATGTCCTTGAAGAGAAGGTTTAGATGGATGGGTGTTGGAGTGAAAGCTTCCAAAAGCCAATCTCGTTTCATAGGAAAAGAATGTGCTTTCCATTTTTGATGGTGTACAGGGGATTCTTTTTCTACTCCTTCCTGAGTCTTTCACTGGGACACATAATGACTGTTTGCTGCCACAACAGTGAAGGAATTTTTCACTCTAATAACAGTGATCCTGTCTCATCTTTAGGATGTTCCCAGGGAACAAGTATTGGCCTAGAATTAGCAACTTTTGACTCATCTTCTCCTGGGGGCTCAAGTTTAAACAATAGCACATAGTCAATACTTAGTGAACGTCCCTTGTGTGTGCGATGCACTACACTAGAATCTATAGCTGTGGTGGTATAGCAGAAATGGGTACAACTGGGGTGACCTATGGGAAGGGGACAGAGACCAGGATTGGAAGTGATGGCCTGAGTTAGTCAGGATCTCAGCATAAAGGGCTGCACAACCTAACTATGGAGCATTTAATTAAGGGCGGCTCACAGAGACAGAGGCAGTGTGTAAGGAAAGCAGCAAGGCACAGAGCTCAATACCTGGACTGCGATGGTGGAGACTATTAACAATCCGAGGCCTGAAGGGACAAAGTGCCACCAGAACCCAGAGATAGGGCTGATAAAGAGGGACACTGAAGAAACCTGTGGCCTTTGTTAGATTGACACCCAGTCCAGGGACATCAGCAGGGAGGGAGGAAGGGAACCACACTCAACCACACTCAGAACTCTCTCCCCCCTCTCTCCCTTCTCCGATGCCCTTAATGGCCATGCCCAACAGGAAACTGAAAGGCAAAGAGTCTATGACTGCAGACCCGCTGGTCAGTCTCCCAGGACACTGAACAGGGTGGCCATTATGTGGATCTACAGAAACTAATGAAAGAAATCAAGCACATGGTCCAAAAGGGCTTTATTCTTTATCTGTGATGCTTTGATGGATCGTGTACAAGGAGAATGCATTCGAATGAAGAAAGACAAAGAGATCAGGGAGAAAAAGAAGTGAGAAAAGGCAGTAACAGATGAAGAAAGGCAAGTAAACAGGTGATTAAATTAGGAGAAATTGTGTCTTTACACCAAGCACCAGTTGCTATGGGAACACCAAGAGGAGTCTCTGCCCAGGCTTGGGGAGTCAGGAAAGGGCTCCTGAGGAAGGAACATCTGAGTTGAAACCTAAAGGGCTGGTAGGAATTAGTCAGGTAAGAAGTGGAGGAAAAAGGCATTTCCAAAGGCTCAAAAGTGAACCAAGGTTCTTAGAAGTCAAAGGTAAGCTTAGGGAGAAAAAAAAGAAGTAAGACTGGTGATGTAAACTGAGAGGGAATCAAGAGCAAGACCGGCTTGGCTCAGTGGATAGAGCATCAGACTGCGGACTGAAGGGTCCCCGGTTTGATTCCGGCAAGGGCATATACCTTGGCTGCGGGCACATCCCCAGTGGGGGGCGTGCAAGAGGCAGCTGATCGATGTCTCTCTCTCATCGATGTTTCTGACTTTCTATCCCTCTCCCTTCTGCTCTGTAAAAAATCAATATATATATATATATATAATTTTTTTTAAAGAGCAAGCTTGTATGTGAACACAAAGAGCTCAGATTTCATCTAAAGAACATGGAGAGATGCAGAAGAGAGTGACACGAGTAAATTGCCACTTTTGTGGTTCCCTCCAATTTTGTTCCAGGAAGTACCTTTGATGCTGTTAAGCTTTCAGCAAATACACACACGTTTGTTCCTGTCCTTGACAAAAAGAAAGTGTGTGGGGTGATCGGTTTGTCCTTTTAATTCATGGTAAAGATCCAAAGACTTGCCCCCCCCCCCAACCCCACCAAAAAAAGAAAAAGAAAAAACCCATTCCACACAGGTGGCTCTTTGGTTAGTGAATGTTTCCATAAGGAAGAAAACTACTCAGGTACTGTCTACTGACCACTGTGCACCTGAATAGAATGGCCAACATTTCAGAAGGCAATCTGACGTGCCTTTGGCATTTACGAAATAGAAGTCTTAAGCCTCAGCGTCATGAGCTGAGCCCAGAATAATAACTTTTCAGACTATAGGCCCAGGATTTAGAAGTAGGTCAGCCTTGCAAAGAATTTTAAGAAATCACTAAGCCATAACAAATCAGACATTGGTTCCACTCACCCTTAAGGTGACCCTCTCCATATCCTGGGAGACTTTATTTCATCTGCTATCTCCAGGTTGGGGGACTGAGAGAACAAATATAGACCTCTTGCAAAGACACCATCTTTAGTGCAAAACAAAGGACATAGGTAAATAGAAGTATGTTAATTCTTCATTGGGTTCATCATGCTCAGACCACCAGTTCATGGAGGAAGATGGCCAAATTTCATAAGTCATGTGAGTGTCCTTTGCCTATCTGTTTTTCTCAAGAAGTAGCTATGCAATAAATGAATCATGTGATAGAGTAACTTCATAGATAAAATTCTAAGGTCCTGTTGCTGTTTTTTAACCTCGCAAAAATTTATTCTGAAATTTTGTGTTTGGAAATAGCAACTATCTTATCATACTCTGGCATTGATAAACACTTACAGGACCACTCGGATGTTTTAGATTAGTCTCTATGTCCTTCAAAGATAGGAGGGCACTTTCTTTTCCTGGATCCCCTAATAATGAGAAGATATAAACATCATCACTTACCTGATGCCATTTCTTAATAAACCACATATATTCTCAAACTACATCCCATCCCCTTGCCTTCACTATAATAAATGTTTGGCAACATTCAGGTTTGGCAACATTTCTGCAAAGAGCTTTTTAGAGGAAACATGGCTTTGCCATAAGGGTTCTACCCAGAGTAGCTATCCCTTCTTGGGGCAAATGACTCCACCTCCCCTCTCCTACCTTGTTCTGGTGATGAATGTTGGTCACTGCTCACCCTTTCCCTTTCTGGCCACATGAGTGGTCATAATCTGGGCTAATGATCCCACTATATTCCCTGGTCATAGTGGTCAGTCCAAAGATGGCCTTAGGTTTAAAGTCAAGGCCAGTCAGAGAAGCAGTCATAAAAATCTACTAGTGAGAGTTGAGACTTGGTCAAAGCCCTGGATCCATTTGTTTTGGCAAGAAACTAGGGCCACTTACTGCACAATTCCAGGGAGCTCCATGCACATCTGGTGTTGTGCAATATAGTAACCCTGGGAGTGAGTGTGTTTTAGTATCCTTCATATAACACTGGGTGGCAACCCCTACAATAAGAGTGCCTAGGGTTATGGAAGTTTTAAGACAATCCTGATTTGGTTAAACAAGGCAATAAAATAAATGTTCTTCTTTAGCTTAAGGTAGTTTGTTTGTTTGTTTGTTTGTTTGTTTTTTCTATAACCTGTAAGTGAAGAAATCCTGATGAATGTATCATGCTCCTTATGCTTTTTAGAAAACAAAATTCTCATTTTGTTCTACATAGCAAATTTCTTTACCCATAGAATGCCAACAGAATATAAGAGGTCTGGTACAGCTGTGGAAAGTGAATAGCTTGTCCCAACCCTGGGCAACCTGTTGACACCGCAGATAGGCACAGGCCTTTAGTGTTGCTGCTAGAAAGAGAGGGAGGAGGAAGTGGCATATTGTCAGCACCTCCTACCCCTACAGACTATCTGGAGGGATGAAGGGCTGGAAGAAGCCATATGACAGTGAGAAATGTGGGAGGTCCTGGCACCTGCCTTCAAAGAGCATAATGTAGGAAAGTTTTGGAGAGACAATGTGGCATTGCCCTTCTTTGCATAGAACCCAGGGCTGGCTCTTCTCCTGGGGTACTCAACCTGTGTTGTCTGCCCTGCCTGGTTTTGCTCAGTGGATAGAGCATCAGCCTTCAGACTGAAGGGTCCCGGTTTGATTCCGGTCAAGGGCACATGTCCGGGTTGTGGGCCAGATCCCCAGTAGGGGGCATCAAGAGGCAGTGAATCAATGATTCTCTCTCATCATTGATGTTTCTATCTCTGTCTCTCCTTCCCTCTCTGAAATCAATAAAAATATATTAAAATAAAAAAAAACCTGTGTTGTCACACATCCCCTTCCCCACTGCTTGATGAATGCTGTGCTGTTGAAGTCTTAAAAATTTTACTTATGTTTGGTTAAAGCTCCTCACATTTTAATTTTGCACTGGACCTCACAAATCATGTAGCCAATTCTGATAGAACCCATTATGGTGTGGTGTCATGTCATGCCTAGCTTTTTGAGATGTATGGTATAGCAATGGGGTTGGAGGAGGAAAAGGACCTAAAAAGAGACAGACCAAAGAATTAAGAGAAAGATCAAAAAGGAGGAAATGATCTCTGATGAAAGATTATCATTTATCCATGAGATTAAGATATCTTCAGGGACACAGCCAGAGCACAGCTCACTTAAAATTGCACTGATGTAAGATACAATTTAGACTTTGTTAAAAATCAGGTAATGTAATAACAACAAGTGTAAACGGAAAGCCAAGGATGATAAACTTGGGTCAACATCAGAGTTCAAGGAGAAGGTGCTTAGGGCTGAGCCAGGTTCTCAGAAAACTGGGCGTTTCTTTTCCTTTAAGGGCAATTCATCAGGACTTATCCAAGCCTGTAAGAGCAATCCCTTAAGACCATCCAATTTCCTCTCTTTCTAATTCCATACTTAACAGAGCAACCTTCTGATAATTAATTTGGTTTCTCAGGTAAGTCAATATGGGAAAAGAGACTGGTTGAGTTATTGGGCTGGCTATGTCACCTGCTGTAAATGAACAAATTGGTTTGTGGATTTATCAGTCCACCTCCCAAGAGTTCAGTTTGCAAACCCCACTTTCCTGGGGTGTGCTGACATTTGACTTGTAGACCTGCAATGCTACGTGGCCAAAGTGAGCGGAGTGATTTTAAGACTTTCATAACGCTCAGCACTCTTATGGTGGAGGTTACCACCTCTGTTATATCAGGGATATTAAAACACACTCTCTTCCAGGGCTATCATATTGCACAACACCAGTTGTGAGTGGAACTGCCTGGAATTGTGCAGTAAGTGGCCCTACTTTTTCTCTGAATCATGTAATACTTTTGTTAAAAATAAATGCAAGTCGTCCCTGCCTTATTTTCTTCATGAGACTTGTAAACGTAAGATACTATCTTATTTATTTTGTTTGTTGTCTTTCTGCTTTCATCACAAAGACAGGTATTTTTGTGTTTTGTCACTGTAACAATTCCAGCGTTCAGAGCAGAAGGGAACCTATTATGTTCTTAGTATGTATTTGTTGAATTAATAAATTAATCACTTCAAGTTAATTTTTTCTTTGTATGTTAAACTGATTTTTTTTAGGCTTCACATATTTTAGAGATCCTTAACAAGTTTATGGCTTGTTGGCTCTGTGGGTAGACTGCCTAATGCACACTGAAACCCTGAGTGAGTGAGAGGGTGTCCCCCCCTCCCCAGCTCCCACCGCATGGACACAGAACCCTTGGTACTCCTAACCAAAGACAGGAGTATTCCTCCTCTCATGTCCCCTTGAATCCCTTTCCCGGTCTCCCTGTGCCCTGCACTCTCCCTCCCCCCAATTTCTGTGAGCTTTGCCCATACCTGTAGTTCCTTTGAGGGGGCTGCCACAGCCATGGGGACTACTTTGCCAGATGGGAGTAAACCGAATCTCACAGGGCTTATGCACTTCACAAGTGGCTTTTAGCCAGCGACTGACTGAAAGAGTATGAGATCACAATTCTTTGCTTAGTTGAAAAAGTGCTGACATGTGATTTATTGATTTATACTCCAGAGCTTCCTCACGCCTTGCTGGGCTTCTTTCTCTTCCCTCTCCTGCGTCCCCCACCCTGCCTCTGGGAATCTGACCCAAGAAAACCTACACAGCCTCTCCACCACACATCCACCTACACTCCCTGAGAGGTGAAGGCCACTGTGGCCACCGCTGAAGTCAAACCACACAGTGCTCCACCAAGCTCTTCACTGCCCAATGGCCTCTGTACCCTTAGCCATCATTGGGCAGAGGGTAGGAGAGCAATTACAGGAAGAAGCAGGCAAAGCAAATGACTACATGATGCTCAGAGCATCATGGTTAGAAAACGCCAAAATATCGAGAAATGGGTTCAAACTCACTCACCTATGGATTTGTTATGTGATCCTGGATGAGACTCCCTTTGATAAAATCAAGCCATCTTGCCCTCCAAGATCAAGTCTCTGTTGAGCTTTTGTTTCTTCCAAAGAAAGCATACCACAGCCTAGCTTTTGTTCCCAGCTGCTTGTTCGAATTAAAGCTTTGCAGCATTGTAGTTTACGTTTACGGTGTCTCTGGGGAGGAGTGAATATGTCAGTGTAATTAACTCATCTGATGAGAGAGGTCTTGTTTATTTCCCCTACAAAATAACAGGTGGTGGTTGAGCTCGGATCCATTATGGTGATATGAAATGCGTTTAGAATAAATCATATTAAATAAATAGGGAGACAAAACAATTTCAAGGTACATTTTTTATTGTTTTTAAATTAAGTTTTGAAATGCAACAACTGCATACCCAAAGGCCACAAAGCTGCTACCCATCTCCAACCTGCTCTTGTGAGAAAGGGTTAATGGTGCTCTGGAGTTGAACCCACCAGGAGTCACAGAAACTCCAGATTGTTTTCAAATTACCATCCCAACAATCACTGGGTTTCTGAGAACCCTCTTTGTGTGTGGGAAATGACAGGCTAATCAATTTGGGTAATCAGTTAAAACAACCATACACAATTCATTTTACAAAATCCGCCATGACATTCATTTAATAAGCACATAAGAGCAACACCATGTGCTGGACATTAAGTAAATAAAAACAAATAAGACAGAGTTTTTGCCACTGGGAGCTCATAGTCTAAAGAAGTATGGTAGATACAGAGGCATTTTCAGAAATTAAAATGGAAAAGCATATTCTTCCTCTCTCCAAAAACTTAATAAAATTCCAGACATGTGTTTATTTTACATTTAAATGAATCATGATACTGGAAAGCAAGTAGAAAAAGGTGTCATTAAATCAGGAGTGGTGAAGAAGTCCTGACATGTTGGGGATGAAGTCTGACTGAGAATATCTTGGAGAAGGAGAAAAAGGTGTAAGGGAAGGAGAAAGGGAGAGGTGAAGTTTGGGGGACAACACGGGATGCTGAAGGACAGTGAAGAAGAAGGCAGAAGTAAAGGGGAAGAAAATGGAAAAGGGAAAATGTACATGTTGGGAGAACTGGAAAGCATGCGGATTTGCAGATATGGTTAAGTTAAGGAACTTGCAATGGGACGCTACCTGGGATTGTTTCAGGAGACCCTAAATGCTGTCACAAGAGCCCTCTTCAGAAGAGACAGGCCCAACCGGTGTTGTTCAGTGGTTCAGCATCAACCCATAAACCAGAAGGTCACACACAGTTCGATTCCTGGTCAGGGCACATGCCTGGGTTTGGGGCTTGATTCCCAATAGGGGGCATGCAGGAGTCAGCTGATCAGTGATTCTCTCTCATCACTGATGTTTTTAATCTCTCTCCCTCTCCTTTTCTCTCTGAAGTCCATAAAAATATATACTTTAAAAGAGAGAGAGAGAGAGAAAGGGAGAGAGAGAGAGAGAGAGAGAGAGAGAGAGAGGAAGATGTGATGTGGCACACAAACAGATGAGGAGAAGGCAATGTGACCACAGAGGCAGAGCCTGAAGGATGCAGATCCAGAATCTCTGATGTTCCTCAAGAAGGAATTCTAGAAGGAGAAAAGGAAATAATAATAATTATAATAATAATAATACAAAATCTCCTAAATTTTGAAGTAAGCAACATATATTTAAATTGAATGGACAAAAGACAAAATTTTAAAACAAAAGACAAAAATATAATAATCTGAAAATATGCCATAAAGCTAAAATAGTTTACCTAAAAATATTAAAATTCTCAGTCTAGTTAGATTTCCTTAATAACATTGTAGACTGCAAGAGAGTAAATCTAGGAGGAAAAGTCTTACAAATTTAGAACCTCGTATCTAATTAAATCATCACTCGAATCTTTTCTAACATGTAAGAAATCAGAAACATTACCATCCACAGGTTCCCTCTTATTGCCTTGAAGATAGATGCACCAGAGGGAAAGTACCAACGAGTCTGTGCCAGAGAAAGATGACTTACAAGAAAGAGTGGGAGGCAAGAGATAGTAAAACATAAGGTCATGTTTAAGTAATTAATGAGTTATCTAAAGATTTTTGATAAGAATATGGAGCTGAAATTCCAAAAGATTATTTCATGGCAGGTTAAGAGAGCAGATGATACTATGGGTCTGACTCAGCAGGATTTTAAAGAAAGGACTCTAAGTGTGTGGGTCAATTTCACCTGCAGGTTTCACAGGTGAGGAGAATCCAGGGCAGATGTCCACAGTCACAGAGTCTGATCATGGAAGCAAATTATGTCCATCATGCTCTGGTGGACAGACACAGGGCAGTGTTTCTAAAGACAAAAGATAAACTTGTAAGCACTAATTTTATGTTCTGCCCTTGTATATATTATCTTTTTTAGTTCTTAAAGCAACCCTTAGAATTATGCTGCTAGTCCTATTATTAAGTGGTTAGTGGTAATAGTCTTATTATTAAGCATAATACAGATGGAGACTAGAGTTCATAGAGACTAAATAAATGTCCTAAACTGACAGACAGTAAATCAACACTGCTCAGTCAAAGGCCCAAGTCTCCACCCCTATCTTTTTTGCTTATAAAATGTCCCTTTCTTGGAGACATTGGAGGTTCGCTAGAAAGAACAAAGGATTTGGCATCCAATGCCTGAGTTCAAATTCTACTAATACCATCTCCTAGCTGGTGGGCAGTGTAGCAGAGAATCAACAGCTTAAAAGTCCATGCAGGCCAGGGTTCAATACTCAGTCCACTCAGAAGTCAGCTGTTCGGTTAGTTAACCTCCCTAAGTAAGTAAGTGTCCTTACAGTTAGTTAAAGCCCCAACTCTACAGACTCCTGCAGGATTAGTTCTGAGAACAGGTGAAGGCAGTGTAGTAAACACAGGAAGAGCAGAGGTGTCCTTGGGAACCAGAAGTTACAAGCTAGAGAACTTGGATTTGGTCTGCTGCAAAGACCTATTTTGTTGCTCAGAAAGTAAAAAGAAATTAAAAACCATAATGTCCATAATAACTCAGATTTCCTGCTTCTCTGAAGAAAATCCTTCTACTGGAGCCACATTCCAACAGGACAATAAGCAAATTATGCTGTCTCTGGCACATCACTGTAGCCTCCAACTTGGCTGTCTGTTTCCTTACACCTGCCTGATTCACTCCTTCACATCAGCTGCTTGGCCCCGGGATGCATTTGAATTGGCAATTCCTGCCATAAACAAGAGACTTCCAGTACCAATTCAGAACTAGCTGGAATGAGGTTCCTCCTCCCCACCCTGCCTGGAACCCAGACCTGAGGGATCAAAGTCCTCAGTCCATAATGGGCATGTTATATAATCACAATGTACCACATTTATCGTTTCATTTAAAAGGAGTGACCGCTGGAATTACATTTCCCTTGTAAAACAATAACAGGATTCCCAGTTGGTCAGCAAATAAACAAGAGAAAGCAGCTTTGTAATTATTTCGACGGTGGTTGGACTAAAAAAAACCCCATCAAATCCCATTTCATGAGAGAGAGCTCTAAGCAGAATTGAGCAAACATTTTACCTGAATCTAGCCCAACATCTGCTACCACCAAAGACATATAATGAAAACATGTCCCTCGAAAATCACTCATCAAGTACGAACCCTGCTGAAAATGTTGGAGATGTGGGTGGAAATGAAATTAATCAGTGTGATGATGGAAACCAGCAGTCCGGCACAACCAGGCTGTTGATAATAATGGAACTGGAGAGACAGACAGTGCTCAAGAAACTCAGGAAAGTCAGGAAATGTTGACCGGAACCATGAATTTATAACTCTTGCTAGAAACTGAGAGAAAAAAGAGTCAACGAAGAAAAATATATTGTCAGGAATCAACTACATCCACGCCTACCTCCCTAGTCCAAGCCACCAGTACCTGTCTCCTGAATTGGGGCAATGAACTATTCCTGTGCCTGTTCCCCAGAGGATGTTATCCTCACAGCAGCCAGAGTCGTCCTGTTAGAAAACAATTCACATGGAGGCACCCTTCTAATCAGCATCTGTTCCACTTGTTCATAAAAGCCAACATCTACATATGACCTATGAAACCTGATTGGCTGGGTCTTCCATTACTGTCTCCCCTTCACTTATTCCAGGCACATCAACCAGAAATACAGTTTCCAAAATGCCACGTCATGGTTCCTCTTCAGAGCTCTGGCATTTGCTTTCCATCTTTCTGGAATTTGCTTCTCTTAGGCAATGTCGGAAGTATTCCTCACCCTCACTTGCTATCCTCTTCCCATAGGGCTTAGAAAAGTTCTTATTTCATTCCTTCAAATTCTTTGTAGCATATAACTCTCTCAGAAACAAATATTCTAGTTCAAGAGTCTGGTTTATTGTGTGCCTTACTGGTTAGACTGTGAACTCCAGGAAAGCAAGACATTTCACCTGTTTTGTTCTCTGTTGTATTCCAAGTAAGAGAAAAGTGTGAGTGATACAATAGATGCTCAATAAATATTTGTTGACTACATGACTATAATTCAGAGATAAGCAGGAAAAGAGTAATGATGATAACCTGTAAAAATGATTTGTTAAGTTTACCATCTCCAAATATGCCCAGACAAAGCTCCCTCCCCTTCCCATGGAATTTGTAAAGGTGGTGAGATAATGCCAATCTTTTCTCCAATGAACATATAAAAGGAAGGATCTGAAACCATTGAAGTGATGAACTGTGCCTGAAATGGTAGCATCCTGGCCACCGTTTCCCTTTTCCCCTCTGGAGTAGTTATATGGTGAATTGTAGGCTGAAATCACCTATCAGTCTCTTCCTTTTCCTTCTTCATTAAGAATCAAAATCAATTGATCTGCAATTCGGTTTAACAAACATTTGTTTATTGAATTGAATTTGCAAGAAAAATTAAGGCTTTGACATGGCAGAAAGGAAAAATTGTTAAATTAGTCTCAGAAGGAGTTTTTTATTCCACTCACTTGTGAAGATAGATGATAAATATTGAGCATCCATCTGATCATGTTGTATTTGCACACATCTTCTGTAAAAACAACAACAGGGATGATAATTCAGCAATGTGTGATACTTATCTCCAAAACCATGGAAAGAATGAGGGGTAAGAACTAGAAAGTGGTGCATTTGCAAGATTTCCATTCTCACAATCTATTATCAGTATCTAGGCAGATCTTTCTCTTCTATATGGGAAACTGGCCATCTTACAGGATAGATCGCTGCTTCAAGACAGGTAAAAGGGCCAAAGAGGAGGGTCCACATCAGCCAGCTCTCCTCTGAGGGCCACACTTCTATATTGGTAAGTGTAATTTTCATTATCTTAGGAGTTAGATTGAGGTTCAGAAGGCCCTCCTGATAATAATCATGCTTCCACAGTACTCTGTAGCTGCATTTCTCAACCTCAGAACTGTTAACATTTGGGGTTGGATCAGTCTTTGTTGGGGGGGGGGGACTGTCCTTCACATGGTAGGGTGTTCAGCAACATCCACCTCTACCCACCAGATGCTGGTAGCACCACAACCCCCAATCAAAAATGTCTTCAGACATTGGCAAATGTTCACTGGAGGACAGAAGCATCCTCAGTAGAAAGCTGCTGTTGCAGAATGAGTCTTTTCATGAGTTGAATTGCATTGTTACTACTTTAAAATATAATTTTAATTGTATTTTTAAAATACTACATGATTAAGTCCTATAAATGTATCACCATAGTATGTTTATAGCTCCCCTTGGCTCCCCTTATGTGTTATTTTACCATATTTGAAGTTCTTAGAAACTGTGTCCTAATCAAGGGAAAATTGATTTGAAGGAATTGAAACCAACTCAATGTGACTGGGTAAAGAAGTATGTGTCTTAAGTATGTATAATAATTTCTCAGACCAAATAAAACAGTGATGACATACAAGACTTCTAGGATTTACAAGTGGTCCATCTCCTCTCTCTCTCTCTCTCTCTCTCTCTCTCTCTCTCTCTCTCTCTCTCTCTCTCTCTCTCCCTATTTCTATTTTACCCCTCCACCCCCATCATTTGTCCTCCACATAGCAGCAAGAGTGATTCCTTTAAAACGTAAGTCTCATCTTATCATTTCATGGTTTCCATCATGCTTATAATAAAATCTCCAGTCCTTACTATGACCTCAGGACCTACCTAATCTGGTCCCTGATCTTACCTTGCTACTTTCTCCCTCTCTCCTTTTTCTCTAGGTTCTAACTTTGACCACTGGAGAGGACGTCTACACGTTGCCTTCATCTTACACACCCTTTCTGGTGTGAAAAGGTCTACTGAGCAAAAGGCTGATCTCAGCAGAAATTGGAGATGTAGCTGGACACTAGACTCAGGGACTTTCTCATGGCACTAATAATCAGCTCACATCATAGACTAATTCATCATGTACACTATTTCCACATTCATGATATTAAAATGACACTTGAAATACATCACTTCTTCATTCAGAAGCCATCAATGACCCATTGATGACCACTGAAGCATAGATGTCTCAACCCCACACTTACAGTCATCCGTGATTTACCCTGAAGAGTTTCTGATAGAAGAACCAAAGAATGCAAGACTGAGTGTTTTGGGTTAAATTATGTCCCCCTTCCCCAGAAGATATGTTGAAGTCTTAACTGTTAGTACCTCAAAATGTGACCTCACTTGGAAATAGGGTCTTTGCAAATTTAACCAAGTTAAGATGAGATTAGAAGAAGCTCTAAGCCAATAGAACTGGTGTTCTTATTTTTTTTTTTAAAAAAAAAGAAAATTTGGACACATGTAATACAAAGAGAAGAATATGTTAAAATACATAGGGAGAAGATGGCCATGTAACGACAGAGGTAAAGATTGGACTGATGTATCTTCTAAGTCAAAACACATCAAAGATGGCCAGCTATCATCAGAAGCCAGAAGAGGCAAGGAAGAATTCAGCCCTGAGCCACCGGAGAGAGCATGGCCCTAACAACACCATGATTTCACACTGATAGCCTCTAGAACTGTCATAGGATAATTTATGTTGTTCTATTCCACCCAGTTTATGATACTTTGTTACAGTAGTCCTAGAAAACTAATTTACTGGGGAAATGGTGCAATGGTATTTTTTGTTTGTTTGTTTAACTTTACGTGGAAGCACATGACCAGTTGTCTCACTTTGCCCAGGACACAGAGTTTTTTGAAAGTCCAGGGGAATTTGGATAAATTGGTCACCATCTTCAGCAGCCTCCTCTCTCAGTAGGCAGAACTTCAGAGAAGTAGACCAGTTTGCACAAGCAGGAATCTCCTCTTCTTGACCACCAGGAAGCTTAGTATGGTTTGTTTCAGGGAATACCTTCCCTCTTCTGGCCTAGCAACCCTGCCTAACTGCACTGTTGCACTTAAAATAGGGACAGAAATGGTCCACTGGCTCCTATAAAATTTTGTGAGGGACAAACAAGCTCACCTCTGTTGTTCCCAGGCAGGAAAGAATGATGTAAAAGAACTCTACAAGTGTAAGCAGCAGTTTTCAAGAGAAATGCAAAACATTTCTGATATTGTTGGCATCTTGTTGATTAACTTTCTTTGGAACTGATCAGTAACAGGGATTATCTTTCCCTCTCTTACTACCTATTCTTTGAGCGGTTAAAGTTTTTTTTTAACTTATATTTATGTAATTTTTATCAACTTCCAAAATAAAGTTTTTGACAAACCAAAAACTCCTAGGGACTGCAAGTTGGTTAGTGATCAAATCCTTGTGTTTGGCAAATGACTTTATGAAATTGGGAGAAGAAATCCAACAGTATGAGTGAATTAAACTTTTCTCCCAAGGCCAACAACAATATAATTTATACAGAAGAATTATATGTGAGACAGTGAGACTTATCCTTAAGGAGAAAATCTAAATGTTTGTCCAATTGAAATAGTCATACTTGTCTCCTGTCTGTTAAAGAAAAAATTAAACAAGAGACTCATTACATTAATAATAAGAATGGTTTTAAAATAAAGATTTAGGTTTTTCCTTAAGAAAATGAATGAAATATGAATAGTGTCATCTATTTTATCTTTTTAAATTGATAAAATGTTGAAATTGCACATTTATAGTCAGTTTCAATTTTAACAATTGGATAATACTTTATTATATTTTGTCCATTAACCATTACTTTTAGACAGAAGCAATATCAAAATAATTAATAACCTATATAGCACAACACCAACCAATCAGAACAGGCACCCTCTTGTGCAAACCTTAACCCTTTAGCTGCTTGACTACTAGGGAGTCCTAGAGTTGGGACTTAGGTGGCTAGGACAGGGTAGGGGGCATTCAGATGGGCTTAGGAAAGGAGCTATATACAAACTGGTATGGCAATAACAATTATCCTTCTTAACTACCAACTCTACCCTAAGTTCAAGGTCAAATCCCATTATAAAGAATGCCACAGAACCATCCCAATTCTTTTTCTGTGATATTTTGTTTTAAGCGATTCTGTTGTTGCCATAATCCTAATTATACACTTTTGGCTTCAAGGTGAAGGAAAGGAGGAACAGTCTTTGCAACATCAATGAGGAAATGCAGAGTTCTCAGCAAACCAGAAAGTTTAATATTACGTATTTGTTGGTACCACCTCTTCTTTATCAAGCTCTCAAATATTTTGGTGTGGTCCGTTTGGTTTGGATGGTGTATTAGTCAGGGTTCTTCAGAGACACAGAACCAATGGGATATAAAGAGAGAAATTTATTTTAAGAAATGCGTTCACACAATTGTGGGGACTGGCAATTCCCAAACTGAAAGGGAAGGCTGGAAGGAAAGTAAGGTAAGAGTTGATGGTGCAGACTGGAGTCTGAATCGGCAGAGATGCCAGCAGGCCAAAACTCAGGTGGGCTTTCTATGCTGCAGCTTAGAGACAGATGGCTTCTTCCCTGAGAGTCTCGGTCTTTGATCTTGAAGCCTTCCACTCATGGGATGAGAATCACCCACATTCTGGAGGGTAATCTGCTGCACTAAAGTCAACTGATTGTAAAGTACATCTACAAAAACAGGAGTTAGGGATTCACAACAACATCTAGACTAGTATTTAACCAAACAACCCGACAAGTTGACACAAAATTAACCACCACAAATAGGTATTTTGAAAGCTTAATAATAGGCAGGATGATGGAGATACTACCATATAGCAATATCAAAAGCTAATGACTCTGTATGTTTAAGCATATACTCTCACCCAGGTTCAGTGCTAAGCACATCTCTTATTTATTTTTCACAACAGCCTAATGGGATAAATATTGTTATTATTCTACTTTATACCTGGACAAACAATGGTTTCCAGAGATTAGGTTGCTTGGTGTAGAAGCTTCCTACTATTGCTGTAACAAATTAATACAAACTTTAGTGGCCTAAAACTATACACATTTATTATCTTACCGTTCAGAGGTCAAAGTCCAAAGTGGGTCTTACTGGGCTAGAATCAATGAATCAGTAAGACTACTTTCCTTTGGAGGTTCCAGAAGTGAATTGTTTACTTCTCTTTTTCCACCTTCTAGATGTTGCCTACATTATTTGGCTTGTGGCCTCTTCTATCTTCAAAGCTAACAGAATAATAGAGTCCAATCTCTCCCCCCCATTCCTGTGATACTGGGTTCACCAGTATAATCCAAGACAATGTTCCACCTCAAGATTCTTAATGTAATCATAGCTGCTAGGTCCCTTTTGCTAGGTGAGGTAACATATTCTCACATTTCAAGAATTAGGACACTGGTATGTTTGGAGGGCCATTACTTCACCTATCACACTTGCTTAATGTCACAAAGACAAGTAGTAGAGCCTGGATTCAAATCCAGTTCTCTCTGACCCCAGAGCCTACACTCTGAACCATGGTGGCATGTCGCCTCTTATAAAGAGCACACAAACAGAATTTAAGTCATCAAAGTGATTATATTACCAAGGCAGGGAACACCAAAAGCATTGGTCTTAAGGAATTGTAAGCATACTAATAGCCCTATTCCGTAAGTTATCCAAAGGCACATGAAAATGCTTTGTTATAAAGAATGTGTCTACATCATAAGATCATACTCTCATGACCAACTGAAAAAGTGAATTCTTCAGGCTTCCAACACTAAAATGAAGCTTCACTGATCACATAGATTAGATACACAGTCAATTTTAGATGAGTGTTTTTGCCAGGAGAAAAAAAAAAAGGAGACAAATAAGGACAGGTTAATACCAGAGATCTGGCTATTGTTCTCACACAAAACAGCCAAAAATCTCAAGGATCGGTTTTCAAACTTGACCGGTTCTAAGAAGCCCCTGGGATAAAAAGGGGTTTGGATGATTTGAAAAATAAATCTTGGACTCTCCAGGCTTGTGAGAGAAAGAAGGGGGATTTATTTTCTTGGGTTAGTGGTGTTCAAAGCAGACCTTTAAAAAATTCACAAATAAAATACCTAAGGAATAAAACAAAGAGTTCCCTGTGAACTCACTTCCCTTTCTCATCTAATGGTCTTTTCATTTGTGTCTCAGTTAATCAAATTGCAGGGTAAGAGTTAAACCAAATGACCATGCAAATAGCCTGTCCAAAGTGCATGTTACAAAGCGCACAGGCAACCTGAGACCATGATGCCTCGCTCAGAACTCAGATACCCCAAAAACTACAATTACTTGATACCTACTTACATATTCTCTGCATTGAAAGACATTTGGTTGTTGATTTACAGATGCAATATGCTCTAAAATACTACATTTATTTTTATTTTGTAAGAAGGATAATTCAGCAAAAGAGAAAGGATGAATTTTTATCTGCATTTTGTAAACATTTACCAAACAATACTGCTTGCTTTTTAATGGCAGCAATGGTCCTTAACTGGAGCTGTTTACACCTCAGTGGACATTTGGCATAATCTAGAGCATTGATTTTCAACTGGTGAGCTGCAAGAATTTTTCAAACCTGCAACACCTGTTTGTTTAGTCAGGGGCACTGACCTCTTTTCCTTTAGGTTGTCAAATAAAAAATGACAACAGTCAACACGATAGCCATCCACAGTGTGAATGCCCTGTCTTGAACCATAAATATATGTGATATAATAGAGTTGCATCTGATTGATCATGTCATATAATAAGGTTGCATCTGATTGGCTAATTCTTGGTACCAGAAATCTTTATATAGAAGTATTGGTACCTGATTTTTTTTAAAGTCACTTTGGAGCAAAAAGTAACTAAATAACCATGGATAGGTAGTTGTTGTTGTTGTTGTTGTTGTTGTTATTATTATTATTATTATCATCACTAGTGGCCCGGTGCACAAAATTCATGCACGGAGTGGGGGTTCCTTCAGCCCAGCCAGCACCCTCTCCAATCAGGGACCTCTTTGCGGATGTCTGACTGTTGGTAGTCAGAGATTTCTGACTGTTGCCAGTCGGACATCCCTCTCTCAATCTAGGACCACTGGCTCCTACTGCTCACTGGCCTGCCTGCCTGATTGCCCCTGACTGCCTCTGCCTGCCTGCCTGATTGCCCCTAACTGCTCCCCTACCAGCCTGATCGCCCCTAAATGCTCCCCTGCTGACCTGATTGCCCCTAACTGCCTCTGCCTTATCCCACACCTGGGACCCAAGCTTCCCTCCTTCTGGCCAGCTATAGACACCCAGGACCTGGGCCAGCTTCACTCAGGCCGGCCACAACCACAAGCAGCTGCAGGCACCCAGGACCACAAGGCATGCGGCCTGTCCCTCTCCTAGGCTGCAGGCATAGGTGCAGCTGCTGGTGCCCAGGACTGCGAGGCAGGTGGCTTGTCCCTCTCCTGGGCCAAAGAGGCAGGCACAGCTATTGGAATCTTAGATAATATATCCTATCTAATAAAAGAGTAATATGCAAATTGGCCATACCTCTGATCAAGCCATGCCCATCAGCCATGACCACCAGCCAATCAGGAGCAAATAAACCCCAACCAAGATGACTGTGGCCACTGAGAGCAGGAGGGAGGCTTGGGTTTCCATGGCAATGGAGGAAGCCATTGCGGGCCTAGGCTTCCACTCAATGCTACAAAGTTTCAATTATACAAGATACATAAATCCAACAGAAATGGTGGCAGCCACGGAGCTGGAGAGAGCAGAGGCTAGGGTTGCCTGGGTGATGGAGGAAGCCAAGCTTCTGCAGCCCTAGCGCCTAGGCCTCCACTCTAGGCTACAAAGTTTCAACTATAGAATTTAAATAAACCCAAACAGGACGGCTGTCTCCACGGAGCAAGCAAAAGGCTTGACTGCTCCAGGCTACAGAGTTTCAATTATAGAACATAAAATAACCCCAGATCCCAGGGCTTTCACTTGGGTGGCTGGGGAGTGTGGCCAGCCTGCAAACCAGCATAGGCCCCTTGGCCAGGCCATCCCACGCCTCAAGGGAACCCCCACCTTGATCCAGAGCACCCTTCAGGGCAAATCAGCTAGCCCCCACCCATGCATCAACCCTCTATCCTATCTAATAAAAGAGTAATACTCAGATTGACCATCACTCCAACACACAAGAGGGCTGCCCCCATGTGGACAAAGATCCTGCCCCCATGTGAACACAAGATGGCCACCACAAGATGGCCAGCAGGGGAGGGCCATTGGGAGGTTCCAGGCTGCAAGGGAGGGCAGTTGGGGGTGATCAAGCCTGCTGGGGAGGGCAGTTAGAGGTGACCAGGTCGGCAGAGGAGGGAAATTGAGGGCAAACAGGCTGGCAGGGGAGCATTCAGACATCAATTAGGCTGGCAGGGTAGTGGTTAAGGGGTGATCAGGCTGGTAGGCAGAAGCAGTTAGGGACAATCAGGGTGGCAGGCAGGTGAGCAGTTTGGAGCCAGCATTCCTGTGTTGTGAGAAGAATGTCCAATCCTACCCTGATCGGGCCTAAACGGGCAGTCGGACACCCCTCGATGGGTCCCAGATGGGAGAGGGTGCAGGCTGGGCTGAGGGAACCCCCGTGAATGAATTTCATGCACTGAGCCTCTAGTCCTATCTAATAAAAGAGTAATATGCAAATTGACCATACCTCTGATCAGGCCATGCCCACAGCCACACCCATAGGCTAATCAGGAGCAAATTATGCAAATAAACCCCAACCAAGATGGTTGCCACCACTGAGAGCAGGAGGGAGGCTTGGGTTTCTCTGGCAATAGAGGATGCCAAGCTTTCTTCCTGCCCTTGTGATCCTAGGCCTCCACTCAATGCTACAAAGTTTCAACTATAGAAGATACATTCCAACAGAAATGACAGCAGGCATGGAGCTGGAGAAAGCAGAGGCTAGGGTTACCTGGGCAATGGAGGAAGCCAAGCTTCTGTAACCCTACCACCTAGGCTTCCACTCTAGGCTACAAAGTTTCAATTATAAAATTTAAACAGAGAGGGAGCAGAAGGCTTGGATCTGCTCCAGGCTACAAAGTTTCAATTGTAGAACATAAATTAATCCCAGATCCCAGAGCCTCAACTTGGGTCGCTGGGGGACATGGCCAGTCTGCAAACCACCACAGGCCCCTCACCCAAGCTGCCCTACGCCCCCAGGGAACCCCCACCCTGATCTGGGATACCCTTCAGGGCAAACCAGCTGGCCCCCACCCATGCACCAAGCCTCTATTCTATCTAATAAAAGAGTAATACACAGATTGACCATCACGCCAACACACAAGAGGGCTGCCCCCATGTGGTTAAAGATCCTGCCCCTATTTGGACACAAGATGGCCACCACAAGATGGCCAGCAGGGGAGGGCCATTGGGAGGTTCCAAGCCTGCAAGGGAGGGCAGTTGTGAGCAATCAGGCCAGCAGGGGAGGGCAATTGGATAAAAACAGGCCTGCAAGGAAGGGCAGCTGGGGACTATCAAGCCTGCAGGGGAAGGCAGTTAGGGGGACCAGGCCTGTAGAGGAAGGAAGTTGGGGGCAAACAAGCTGACCAGGGAGCAGTTAGACATCAATTAGGCTGTCAGGGTAGTGGTTAGGGGGTGATCAGGCTGGCAGGCAGAAGCGGATAGGGGCAATCACGAAAGTAGGCAGGTGAGCAGTTTGGAGCCAGCAGTCCTGGATTGTGAGAAGGATGTCCGACTGCCCACTTAAGGGGCAGTCGAAATCCCTTGAGGCGTCCCAAATTGGGGAGGGTGCAGGTTGGGCTGAGGGACAACCCCTGCCCCCCGTGCACAAATGTTGTGCACTGGGCCCCTAGTATTACATATAATAGTAATATCATTGGCTTAAAATTATTTGTTACCTGCCTGTCTCCTAGAGTCTCACTAAATTGTGATCACCCTAAGGGCAGAACTTTATCTTAATCATCTGCATCACTGCAGCCCTAAGCACAGGGCAGAAATAGACAAATCAGAAGCCAAAGATTCAATCCACTTATGGCTTGTAGCCATTATCGTTGGTGCCCTCCTATGTTGGCTCGGCCCTTCCCACCTCAAGACACACTGGCCTGATGCCCTTAGCATCCAATGGTGTTCTCAGACCTCTAAGTCCACTCTGTGTATGACAGGACAAGATTGGAGGGCCAGAAATCAATGTCCCAGGGGGCAGCCCTCTACCAGTGACTGATGGAAACCAGCGTATGAAACCCCCAGCTCCCTCACCTGGGCATGGATAATTCACAGGGGTGTGCTCCACTGTCACCAGGCTCCCGCAGGAGAAAGCTCCAGATGTCCACAGCAGTGACTACCCAGCCTTATCTCACGTTTCCCTCCCTTACCAGTACCAGTGACTCTCCGCTTAATCTGCAGGTAAACTCCTATCCTCCAGTCCTGGCTGCTTTACTACCCCAGTAGGATGGGACAGGTGGCCAGGAAGGTGATGCCACTGGCTCAGGCTTCCTCTCTGGTGTTTGAGTCCCTGTCCACATGGCAGGGACTGAAATGGGAAGTCAAGGAGCAATCCCTTTTCAGTGGTGAAATAAATAATTCGCCTCCAGCTCTGAGACGGTATGAAAAGAAACGAGGTAATCTTCTGAGCGGAGCTCGGGGCACCTGTGCCTGTTAAATGCAGCGACTCTGTTTCTAGGGAAATACACATTTTTAAGAATTAAGCTGTAGGCTAAAAGCTTCGAACAATAAATCTCCCCAAGGCACACTCCTCTAGAGACAAATAGGCTAGGAAATCTTCAAAGCGGGTGCCTGGTTCATCAGTTGGTGTCCCTTTCCGCGGAGGAAGGAAGTCCCTGTGATTCTAGGAGCCAGCAAGTCCCCCGGGACCTCTCTGAAAGTTCAGGCATTCTTCAGCTCTTCCTGCCTCCACACCATGACGACTGCGGATCATTTCCTTCTGCGAATAACCCTTCGGGAGTTGAAAGCAGATAGCATATTAGGAATCACTTGCATTTCTTAAGCCCTTTCCTCATGAGCTGAAGGGGGGGGGGGGAACAATAACAAAAACCCATCCTGCTGTGTAATTAAAATGCAGCTTCAGAGCTGTTCTCTTATCCTTCATGAACCACTGTGTAATAATAGTAATAAGAATTCGTTGAGTTTTTACTGTGTCCCCCATACTGAAATTCACAGCCTCACTAAACAACACCACAAGTAACATTATTCCATTTTACAGATGGAAAGTTTGAGAAGCAAACGTTAAAAAAACTGGCCAAGATCACATAGCTCATAAGTAGTAGAGCTGGGATTTTAACCCAGGAAAGTCTGACTTTAGAATTCTACAGTGATTACCTTACATGAAACCCAAGCACAATTTACTGATACACATCATCTGAGTAAAGCTGATAATTATGCTACTGGATATCAGGCATGGAGACAGAGAACATACAAAAATTGATTGTGCTCAGAGGGAAAGTCAACAGAAAGGGGAGATGTGCTGCAGATGGCCAGTGAAGTTTTTCACCTCAGACCCTACCCTCATAAACTGTGTCTCTAATATCTGTCTGTCAAACATGCATGACCAACACCAGTACTGTGGAGAAGTCCAGTCTGTAGAAAGATGAATCTAAAGTCTGCGGCAATGGAATGAATAGGAAAATGGAACTTTCCTAAAAGGAAAGGACTCGGGCAGTGAATCCAACACAGGGATTTTAAGACTTCACACCTTTCATAGAAGCGAATGTGATAAACTCTCCTCATGTTCCCCAATGGCCTCACAGAGCCTGGTGTCTGATTGCCCTGGTTCAACTCTCATCTCCAACACTCGCTGCTGTTGTTAAGATTGAATGAGAAATTCATGCAAAAGGCATGCCTCGGTGGCCAACACATAATAAGCACTCATTAAACATTTAGGAGTATCCTCTGCTCTCACCTGAGTCCTGAGCATGCAAGGCAGGTGTGCCTCAAGCTCTCTGCAGCTGCCTTGGTGCTTGGCTTCCCTTGCAGCCCCCAGCAAAGGAGAGAAACACAAATCTGGGAACTGGCCTCTGCTGTGCTGAGCTCCAGGGAGGGATTATCATATTAATGGTACAGCCATTCACAGGACCTCAAGGTCAGGGGAGGCCCCTCCCTCATTCCCAGCCCCTTTGGGATGAGATACTGCAGTGAAGGGCCTAGAGGACAATCCAGCTGTGGATTCAGGGGTTTCCATGGTGCTTTGAGGGGCCTGCGCAGAAAGAGAATGGTGATGACCAAGAGTAAAAGGCATGTTTAGGTCAGTATTTGAGAGATCGATGGGTGGCCCAAAATGTGGTCTCTTTCTCCAGAGGTCTAGAACAATGTCCTCCATGGTCCAAAGATACTTTGCAGAAATCATGCCTAGTCCTCATCGTAAAGTCAATAAAATGCTGCCAACATGCCCATTTTACAGATTGAGTTGATCTCAAGACTCAACTAACCTACCCCAATGCCCTAGCCAGGAGGAAGTAAGTTTGGGATAATAACTCAGATGCCCCAGTTCAGAACCACACAATCTTTTTACTTCCTCTCTGTGCCTCTCTTGAATGGGGAGTGTTTCCATACATAGATCTGAAAAGAGTGTACTGTAGACACAGAGATGCACTGCCCACCTATCTCTTCTTGGATTCAGGAGCTGCCACAGCTGCAAAAAGCTAACTAACCCCAGGTCTCAACCTTAGAGCAGTTGGAAGAGTGAACAGTGAGATGGGGGCATGAAGGTCCGGCCAATTCTGCCCAGTGTGGACACTGGGGTGGGCAATACCAGCCAAAAGCTCCCCACTGGGCTGGCCAAGCCTCCACTGGCCTGCATTTCAGTTCCACTGCTGCCTCTGCCCAATCCTGCTTCTTACCCTTCTGTTTATGGGCATTGGTTCCAATGAACATTTTGAACCTCAGGACAAACCCAACATGTATTACCAAGTGAGGTCTTTTTTTTTTTCCTGGCTTAATTCCTTTTTATTTTTTAAAATATATTTTATTGATTTTTTTCATTTTTTATCTTTATTGTTCAGTTTATTAATTACATTGTTCCCCTTTTTTCCCCTATAGCTCCCCTCCACCCAGAAGCCATCCCACCCTCCGCCTTCACCCTTCACCCCCCACTGTCCTCTCCCATAGTTGCATGATTTTTGTCCAGTCTCTTGCTGCACTTCCCACACCCCTTTTCTCCACCAAAATTGTCAATCCATTCCCTCCCTATGTCCGTGATTCTGTTACATTTACCAGTTTATCCTGTTCATCAGATTATTAATTCACTTGATTTTTAGATTCATTTGTTGATAGATGTATATTCGTTGTTCATAATTTACACTTTTATCTTTTTCTTCTTCCTCTTCTTAAAGAATATCTTTCAGCATTTCATATAATATTAGTTTGGTGGTGATGAACTCCTTTAGCTTTTTCTTATCTGTGAAGCACTTCATCTGATATTCAATTCTGAATGATAGCTTTGCTGGATAGAGTAATCTTGGTTGTAGATTCTTGCTATTCATCACTTTGAATATTTCTTGCCACTCCCATCTGGCCTGCATCGTTTCTGTTGAGAAATCCGCTGACAATCGTATGGGTGCTCCCTTATAGGTAACCATCTGTTTTTCTCTTGCTGCTTTTAATATTCTCTCTTTGTCTTTTGCTTTTGGCATTTTAATTATGATGTGCCTTGGTGTGGTCCTCTTAGGGTTCCTATATATTGGGGTTCGGTGCGCTTCTTGGACTCCTAAGTCAATTTTTTTCACCAGGTGTGGGAAGTTTTCGGTCACTATTTCCTCAAATAGGTTTTCATTGTCTTGCTCTCTCTCTTTTTCTGGCACCCCTATAATTCGGATGTTGGTATGCTTGAGGTTGTCCCAGAGGCCCCTTACACTATCTTCAATTTTTTGGATTCTTTTGGCTTCTTGCTTTTCCAGCTGAGTGGATTTTACCTCTTTGTATTTCAAATCTTGAACTTGGTTCTTGGGGTGCTCTAGAGTACTTTTAGGTCTTTGTATAATATTTTTTATTTCAGTCAGTGTATGCTTAATTTCTGGTTGGTTCTTTTTCATATCCTTGAGGGTCTTGTTCATATCCTCATAGTCTTGTTCATTTCCTTGTAGGTCTCATTCATTTCCTTGTAGGTATTATTCATTTCCTCACAGGTCTTGTTCATTTCCTTGCAGGTCTTGTTCAATTCCTCGTAGGTCTTGTTCATTTCCTCATAGGTCTTGTTTATTTCCTTATAGGTCTCTGCTTTTTCTAGGAGCCTCTTGAAAAGCCCCATAACCATGGTTTTAAATTCCATGTCTAGTCGTTTTTTTTCCCTCCATTTCTTTCACATCTGATTTCTTTCCATGTATCTGCATGTTGGCTGCTTCCCTGAGTTGGTCAATTAGCTTTGTGTGCTAAATATCCTACAAGGGACAGTGGCTCAGCCTCCCCAGTTACCTAAGGTGGATATGGGTTGCACAGTCTTGCTGAAGTTAAGCTCAGGTTAATCGTTGTTAGCACTTGGAGGGGTTGACCTCCAGGCCAATTGTCTGTGATGTTCAGCTGTGCTCAGGTTGGATGAGCATAGTCTCCCGGCCAAGCAGACAGCATCAGCTCTGCCCTATGCAGCCCCTGGGTCTCTGAGAGAGAGCCGCTGCCGAGCTCCACCAGCTGCCAGAGAATTCAGACTCTCCCCAAATGAGTCTGCACACCCAAAGTCCCACCCAGGGTCGCAAAACAATGCAGTCTGACAGTTTCCTGAATGAAAGAGCAAGTCACGAGTGCTCTCTGCGCGGTCACGCAGCTGCGCTGTTCCCAAGCTCATGCGCACTCTGCACAAGCTTGCCTTCTCCACAAGCCCACAGACCCCTGCAGCACCTGAGCTTCGGCATGCCCTCCCACTGTCCAGTTTTTACCCCTTATGACAGTGGGTTTCCTGGACTTCGCCCAGAGCTGGAGAATCAGTCCAGTGGGACATCTTTGTCTCCCCCATTCAAGAAAACTGGCCAGTTTTCAGCCACCTGCCCTATCCACTGGCGCGCTCACTCCTCCAAACCTCTGACTCCTTGTGTATCTTCAACGCTGTCCACTGCTGCCCCTTCGAGTCACAGTGTCTTATCTTCACTTTTATTTGTGGAATTTTCACTTAGCCAGCTTTCCGGTGATTCTGGATGGTGTTTGTTCTTTCGTTAAGTTGTAGTTTTGAAATTGTTGTATATGGCAGCAAGATAGGTGTTTACCTATGCCGCTATCTTGGTTCTCTCTCCCAGTGAGGTCTTTTAAATCACAAAAAGGTGAGTGGTACAAAACAAAAGTTGTGTTTTAGAGTCAAAAGTCCGCAATTGGATTCCTAACTCCTCCACTTTCTACCTCTGAGTTGGGCAAGCCAGGTAATCTCACTGAACTTTATCTGGAAATAAAGACGAGTATTACTGGACAGATTCAATCAAGACTAGAATAACAATCAGGACACATCTTACAATGGTAATCACTGATATCCTGACAGAACTCCTCACTCCATTATGGGTAAATATTGTTTTGTGGGATGAGAAAATGCTCCTTTCTTCCCCAATAACTTAATCCCCTCTCTCTAGTGGAGAGCAAATGTGAAAAATTGTGAAAATGTAAAAGAACTTGGAAAATTCTTTTCTGAAGGTCTTCAAAGTCAGCAGCCCAGCAGCCAAGGGGGAATGGGGAGTGCTGTTGCCTTGTGCAGCAGAGTAATTAAATGCAGCATATAATCAAATCATTAAGAGGCAAATCACCTCCTCTAGCAATAGGCTTCTAAGTTTTGTGGGCACACCCATTAGCATTGTGCCAGTAAATCCTGAAATTTTTTTGCAGGCAGTCTGGGTAGCTACAGCATCAAAGGCAAGGGTGAAGAGAGTGTGTGGTGTACAGGTGGTTTGACCTCCTGTGGAGACATGTGGGAGGGGTGCGTTGGGGAACGGATGGGACGCTAATGACATGTTGTGACTATATTTCATAAACCCTTTGAAAACACAGCTGCCAAGTTTCCCCTACCTTGAACCAACAATAAATCTATTCTTTTCCCAGGAAAACCATTTAAAAGCTTTGGTCTCCCATTTACTCTGTCCTCAGCAACTCTCCTCAATCAGCTGAATTCATGCAACTTGGATATTTTTGTTTTGGAAAGGTCTTAGCTGGGGGGCTACTGGGTAAGTGACAGGGCATCTCCAAATGATGTACTTTGTAGCTATTTATTTAGCAAGGGCTTCAGAATAATGAATATAAATCTGACTTCGATTGTGTAGCCTAATATATATATTTAAGCTATTGATTCAAATTCAAGCTGTCCAATGTGGTTCGCTGTCTGTGGCCTTCAAGTCATTCAAGCTTGAGTGTTTCAGTCAATATGTTGATCATTTATATGATGACCCCGCTTAAACCATTTAATAAAATGTGAACAACACAAAAGTGTATTGAAAGTCAACATAACTCATTATTGCCCCTCATACGCTCATCCAAACCCTGAGGGGGCGCCTGGCCCAACTGCAGGTTTCCCCCAGAGTCCTACAATAATTTCAGCTGTGAAAGGAAATTTTATGGCATGTAAGATTAGCCCGTACTAATGCAAGGTCAAAAATAATAGAATCAATAGGCAAACTCAATACTGTTAACATTTTGAGAAAATTACTACCAGAAAACAATGTCAACAACAGATTGAAATGGGTCTCCAAAGTCATACCATTGATTTCCTTTCACTTTGGTGGCAACCTAACTCTTTCTTTTATGCAATATGGAATTTTTAGCCTTTCTTTCAGCACTGCTTTAAATGTGGAATATTTCTGTTGCACTTTTTTAATGGATGCCAAACACTACATGTGTCAAAAAATTTAGATGGTTTTTCATACTGAAGAGAATATGGAGACTTATTGTATCATCTAAAACCTTTAGCAGGTCTCAGTTGATAAATTCAGGAGTTATTTTAATTATAGCAAGGCATCCAAGTTCACATGTAAACAGTTCCATTAATAGATTACTAACTAAATCAGACCCTTATACTGAAAACAGATGGCCTTGGAAATTATCTTACATTCGATATATTGCATGCCTTGACATCATTCTTTTTGTTGGAAGGGGGATCATATAGAAAATTAGATATAAGTAAGTAGCCAAACTTTACTGAAGTAAAACCAACCCACTCCACCCTAGCTCTAGTCTTATCCTCTTAGTCAATGACTCAGTCACCCCTTCCACCACTGACTAACTTATTCAAGCCAAAGCCCTAGGAATTATAATTAATTTCTCTTTTTTCTCGTGCAATCCACCAGCAAGTCCTGGCAGTTTTACATTCAAATTATATCCTGAAACCACCCATTTTACTCTCTCTCTCTCTGTTTTTCCACTGCCATAGCCTCTCTCCTGGTCTCCCAGTTTCCTTGTTCTACCCAACGGACTATAATGATCACATTAAATCACACAGAACTCATCCTTAGGACTCTTTCATGGATACCCCTTATACTTAATACAAAATCTACTGTGGTCTCACCCTGGTCTACTAGGCCCTACACAGTCTGGTCCCTGCCTACTTCTCATTCTGTAACTCATCCTCGGTCTCTCCACCCCTAACTTTCTAAGCCACAGCCCCACTGGCTTCCTTTTGTGACCTAAATCATGCCAAGCTTAATAACATTGTAAAGCTTTTTCCAGGGCTATTTCTTCCTGGCACATCCCCTCCCCCCTACCCCACAATGTTTTCCATCACTGGTTTCTTCTCTTTAGCCTGGCTTCAGTTTTAGAAGAGCCTTTGATAACATGATGTCAAAGGATGCCCATGACCTCACCCTCATACTTTCTCATCATTGTCATTATGTACATCATTTCTATAAAGAAGTTGACATTTATAACTATGGCTCTAGTGTTTAAAAATGGAGGTGGGGGAAGCAGATTATATAAATCATTTCCTCTAACATACAATTTTTTTTCAAAATTTATTTCTACTGATAGCAGAAATCCCTATTCTTTTTGCTTAATTTACTCTTGGATTCTCCTTTTGTTTAATTTTCTTTGGGGCAATTTTCTAATCTCTTGGAGTTTCTCTCCAGTCTTAGGGTTTTTGCCCCATTCCCAGGATGCAGTGGGGTGCCCGAGAACTATGCCCTCATAGTTCTGAGAGGGTACATCTGACCTATGATCTGTGTGTCCACATTGGTTCCTTCTCTTCATGGTCTTCAGACATCATCCTCCATCCTTATTGCAATTACTGTCATGTAGTGTAGCCTTCCTTCTCAATGGGCATTCTGGGCTGATGTTCACCAAGGTGAAGCTGAGCCGATCAATGCTTTTGGACTCTGTGTTAGCATCTGGTGTTGCTGATCATAGATCTCATCATTTCCTCTGAGCTCGAAGTCCCAATCACCTAAACTTCCTTTACTCAAATCCAGCCTTCTTTATGGAAAATGATTCATAGAGCACTTCCACATCCCTGATCCCCACTGAACCATGTATTTTACTCCATGCAGAGGATGGAAGAGGGCCTTGCGAGGCTGCTCAGGCTGACCAATTGTATTCTGAAGCCATGTCAGAGGCACCCATTTTCCAATGCAGTGCTTCTCTGATTAGCTTACATTTTCCCCAATCTGCAAACTAAAGAGCTAGGTGCCCTCAAACTTGGAATCAGAATATTCCTGTCAAAATTATTGCTCTCCCTTATCCTGGCCACATTTCTGGGCTCCTACTTCCGGACCCCAATGGCTTTTCCTGTTCTGTGGGATCAGAAATTTCTCTGAATTCATAACCTCACCTTTTTCACTCTAAGTTTGCTTTTGTGGTCTACCACCAAGCTTTTGTTCCTGATATATAAAAAGCTAGTTTGGGAAATGCCCAGAATAATAGTGTTTTTCCTGTAAAAAGCTTGGCTTTTAAAACCATATAAACTTACTAAATATCTATTTTGAAACTCAAAGCTAAGAATTGTAATTAAGATAATTATTCAATAAGTGTTGCTTGAAGATTTTTTTTTCCTTGGAGCCATTTTAAAATTGCAGAAAATTTAACCCCTGAAATATAAGACTAAATCGGTACCTGATGTCACAAACACCTTACTGTGTATTTTTTTTTACAAAGACATTTTTTATATAACCACAAGCAATTTTCAAATTCAGGAACTTAACATAAAATATGCCTATCACCTAATCTTCTGATCCTATTCATGTCTCTCCTACTGTCCTAAGAATGACTTTTGTAGGAAGAGAATCCATTTAGAATCATCCCATGCATCTAGCTCTCATGCTTTGAAACTCTTCAGTCTGGAACAGTCCTCTGGTCTTTGACTTTCATGACCTTGACACTCTGGAAAATTATAAGCCAGTTATTCTGTAGATGTCATCTGGCACTTCTGCTGTTGCCCGCCCTTCTTGTGTGTGAGAGAGTAGAGCATTGTCTGAAGCTGTGGGTAAGAAGACAGACCTTAAAGTTTCCAGAGTCACATTCTGGCTCCAACACCCCTAATTGTATGGTTGTGAGAAATTTATTGGACCATCCTGTGCCTCAGTTTCCTTGCCCATAGAATGAAAGACCATTGTTCTTATGTCCTGGAGCCATTGTGAGAATACTATTCTTCCTGTTTACTGAGAACTTGAATTATTTGGGAATATATAACCCCTGGCTGCAGCCCTTACAGATGACTGGTAATTACTAGGAGTATCAATACACCAGATCCCTTGCTCCTGATTGTGGCAGTCTGAGGTATGGTCTACACTCCAAAGGTTTCCTGTGGGCTTAGCCCAAGTCCCCTTCCCCAGGACCCATGGATATAGCATGCCTTCTCTTCATCTTTCCCTTCCTGGCCTCATTTCCCTACTCCATTTCTGGCCTTTCCTAGGAATACTTCTTCATAAATACTTTCACACAAATGCTCATCTCAGGGTCTGCTGCTAGAGAACACTCATTTCCATCTTTTAGGAGAGCAGTTTGCCTGACATGTCAAGAACAGATAGCATGTAGACTATCTCAGAAGCTGCCAGAGTTGTCCAGGCAGGCACTGCACCAGCAGAGAAGTGAATGTACACAGAAGCTATTTGGAGGCGTTGTCTACAGGACTGGCTTCTAAGTAGGATACAGGGAATACAGAAAAGAGACAAAATTAAGGACAAATCCTTAGGTGTATGCAAATTGTGTCACATGAGGAACAGAACAGCACTTTAGCTATGGAGAGCAGATATTCTTAGAATCTCAGTTAATAATACGAAACATAGTTGGCAACAAGGACTGTAGATACACAATGAAATTTAGTCGCGGGTACCACAGTCTCACAGTGAGAAATTGTAATGCCTTGAATTTAATAGGTTTTATTTTTCAAAGTGAATGTGTTGCTTTTATAATGTCTCACTGCCAATGATGTTTTTGGATTAGAACCCATCAGTCTTCTTTTATCGAGAAACAAGAACCTTGGCTATTTACACAGACTGGTTAGCTTTGTCCAACTGAAACAAAGACCCTCTGCATTCTTCTTCCTTCTTTGTGTTCTAACCCTTTGATGATCTCAGAAAAGGCTTCAATTTCCTTTCATTTAGAAAGCTAGTGATGGGAGAGTAGTCCTCTTTTATCCACAGGAAATGCCTTGCAAGACCCCTGAGAATGTCTGAAACTGTGGATAGTACTGAACCCTATACATGCTATGTTTTTTTTTCTGTACATACACACCTAAGATAAGGTTTAATGTATAAATCAGACAACATAAGATAGTAACAAAGATTAATGATAAAAACAATTATAGTAAAATTATATTAATAGAGTCTCTCAAATATCTTATGTACTGCACTTGCCTTTATTCGTCTTATGATGATGTAAGATGATAAAATGTCTTAAGTAAAAACCCCTCACCTTTTCACTGAAAGGAAACACTTTATGGCTTCTCTTTGGCATATCTGAATAACCAGCATGACTGCTCTTGCCTCTGTGGTCTGTATTAAGTAAGGTAAGGGTGACTTGACCACAAACAGTGTGACATTATGACGACCTATCTGATAACAGAGATGCCTACTAAGTGACTCATGGGAGTGGATACAGAGTGCAGATGCTAGACAAAGGGGTGATTCATGTCCCGGCCTGGACAGAGCATGATGTATAGTATAATACTTCATCATGCCACTCAGAACAGCACGCAATTTAAAACCTATGACTTGCTTACTTCTGGAATTTTCCATATAATATTTTCAGACCACAGTTGACTGAGGGAAACTGGAACCATGTAAAGTAGGACTATAGATAAGGGAACTATTGTATAGAGAGAAACCTTGGAAGGTGTTGAAAGACCTGAATTTCAGTACCCCCTTTCCTCCACCCAGAGCTTGGGTGAGTTTCCTATAATTTGATTGCCAGAATTCCTAACTGATTGACTAACTGTATCCTCCAAATATTTATTGAGCATCTACTATTTTTTCAAGCTCAGTTATATATCAAGAGTACAGTGATAAAAACGGTCATCCTAGTCCCTGACCTCACAGAGCTCAAGGGAGGACAAAATTCTCCATCCCTATCCACAAATGTTTTGTGCCACAGATGTTGCTGTGTAAAATTAATGGGAAAGGCAAAGGTACGTATTATGAGCACTTATGAGACTTCTCTATCTGTAAGCTCTCTTAAGTGTTGGCCCCAACTTCCTAATATTAATAGTAACAACTCACATATTTTTCTTATGCTTTCCAAAACTGCATACGTTTGTGGAGGTTTATAATACCCCATCTTGAACCACTTAGGCCCAATATATTTTGGAATTCAGGCATTATTTGGATCTCAAGTAATTTGGTTCAGATCTAAGTAACACTCCCAAGGAGACTGGTACCTGTCCCTTTGATCAAACCCACCATTTCTGTGGCAAAATGCATGGAGGATATTCTTACTCACCAGAATAAAATATATGTATATAACTATACATACTCATGTCAGTGGAATTCTATTTTGGCCATTCAGTACATTGTTTAAAAATTTGAAAGAAACCAACTTTGGTGTTCAGGTGGTGTTTGGATTTCAAAATTGCATGTAAGAAAGTGTAAGCTTAGAGCACGTACTGTTTGAAATAAGTAGGACATGGGTTGGGGCTTAAAAACTATATTTATCAAAGATATTCATTACAATTGCATTTGCTATAATGGTTTTTGACCTATAGATGACCTACCTTTATAAATAAACTTAAAGCACCTCCAGGTCGATTAATATTTCATTGATCCATAAAATACTTCCAAGTACTTATATTTATCAGCCTCATAGAAAGCTGTTTCTGATGTAGAAACCACAAAAAAAAAGGCAGCCTAGCTCTGGTGTCCTGGATCATAACTCATATGAATGTTACTAGTCAGCTTTAATGTAATGGTGAAGGCCCCAGGAGGGGCCGAAGGGAGTTGGCATGACAGAATTGGACCATGCCATCTGGTGGGGCAGCTTCTCACATGCTTAAGCTAGCAATATCCAGAGAGCTCTCTGCAAGTGCACACTGGAGCCAATAACGTCCACTTAAAACCCTCGGTGTCTTCCCACAAGATAAAAAATAACGGTTAACTTCCTTATCTTGGATGGGCACCTTCTGACTTCACCTTTCCCCGTTTCTCTTGATGTCCCAATCACTCTGGCCTTCTGATTCCCAAAGCTTTCACTTACCTCCACACCTTTGCCTGAAATACCTGAACAGGCCCCCACCCTCACACAAGTGGCTCCTCCTTGTCATCCAGGCTTCAGCTCAAAGGTCGCCCCCACAAAAAAATCTGTCACTTCCATCACTCCTTATCATATTACCCTATGTATTTACTTCAAATTATTATTACTCTCTGAAATGATGGCTTAATTTATTTTTTATTGTGTCCTTCCTTGTGTCACTTAGAATTTGGACTGGTGGCTAACAGGTTTATAAAAGTGACTAAGTGATGACATAGAGACACTAATGCCATTGAAAGAAAATTGTCAGGTGACTCACAGCTCCCCTAGGGACCAGAGGCATGTCACATCAGGCAAGGCCACAGGGAACGAGGCACTATTGGGCCGGGGCTGAGAGAAGCAAGGGAAGACTTGGGCCACGGCCTTCATTTGGGATCCCGCAGGAAAGGCAGGCAGGGCAGGATAAAGGCTATGGACTGGATTGCTGGAGTCATTCTTCTAGACTTTGGAGCATAAAGGCTGTTCCTTGGTGTGTGAGTTACACAGGAAGATGGTTCAGAGTGTGGACTCATAGGCAGAGGAAATGGAAACCACTTTGCCATTGGTTAACCCATGATTAATGGATACCAAGCAAACCAATACTATAGAAGCAAAGAAAATATAAAACAGGGGCACATAACACCAAAACAAAACAAACACGTTTTAAAGAAGATAGAGGTATATTTCTCTTGTGCATAAGATTAAATCAGAAGTAGCAACTTCAGGGCCAGTATGGGAGCTGCCATCATGGAGACATAGTCTTATCTTTCTATTCCCTCCACAAATTCACTTCGTATGAGTCTCTCCTATTGCCACTGTAACAATTTATTGTACACATTGAGGCTTAAAACAGCACAAATGAATTATCCTACTGTTTGGGAGGTCAGAATCCAAAATAAATCTTTTTGTTTACTTGTTTGTTTTTGTTAATCCTCACCAGAGGATATATTTTCCATTGATTTATTTTAGAGAGAGTGGAAGGGAAGGAGGGAAGGAAGAAGAGGAGAGAGAGAGAGAGAGAGAGAGAGAGAGAGAGAGAGAGAGAGAGAGAGATTAGTGTGAGAGAGAGACATCAACTAGTTGCCTCCTGCATGTACCTTGGCCTGGGATCTGAACAAACCTTCAACACAGGTAAATTATTAGGTAAAGCTATATGGCTGTTACTACTGTGATGACAATGTTTAAATGCCCACCCTTCCCTCCCAGCCCCCACCAACATCCTCCAAATATATGTGATTTATAAATATGAAGGTTATACTAAAAAACTCCCAACCATTCATTGCCTGCCATTCTAGTATCACTCAATGAAGAAATGTCAGCAGCAAATGCATTCACCAGCTATTGCCAATCCTATATAATAAAGAGGAAATATGAAAATTGACCCTTATGCTTTCACATCACAAGATGGCCACCCCCACATTGTCACAAGATGGCTGACAGGGGAGGGCATTTGGGGGCAACCAGGCCTGCAGGAGAGGACAGTTGGGAGTGATTGGGCCAGCAGAGAATGGCAGTGGAGGGCGATCAGGCCAGCAAGGGAGCAGTTAGGCAACAATCTAGGCTTGCAGGGGAGCAGATAGGGGGTGATCAGGCTGACAGGCAGAGTGGTTCGGGGCAATCAGGCAGGCAGGTGGGCAAGTGGTCAGGAGCCAGCAATCCTGGATTGTGAGAGGGATGTCCTACTGCCAGTTTAGTCCCAATCCCTGCAAGATCAGACCTAAACCAGAAGTTGGACATTCCCTGAGGGGTCCCAGATTGGAGAGGGTGCAGGCTGGGCTGAGGGACACCCCTCCAGTGCACAAATTTCATGCACCTGGCCTCTAGATCACAAAAGTCTATAATTCTAATCAAAGTTTGTCATCTACCCAGAACTTAAGAAATGAATTCCCATCAAAAGAAAATTTAAGTTTCTGAAAAGTACTTAGTCTCAGAGCCATGAAGATGAACTCTAGGTCCAAAAGGAAAATAAAAATCAATCGTGACAATTATTTTACTAAATTATTTTAAACTGCAATGTATCGAGAAGGCTCAGGTAAATGTCAACTGTCATACCAACAAGCAGTGCTGTCCCCATCACTGACCTTTATCCTGTTGAAATGCATGTCAATATGCAAAATAGAAGTGTTCCATAACAGAGCCAAATGCACGCTCCATTTCTAGAGGTTCCCAAAGTAATCTGCAGAAAATGAAATGCAAGACGCAATTCTGTTTTGCTGGAGACACGCACAAACAACCTTTCAAAATTGTCTTCTCTTAGTATTCGTTCCTTCATCATGCCAGCTCTTATTTCAATGGATTCAGACCGGAGCTTGCTTCAAAATAAGGTAGAGTGGAGTGGGAAACCGGAATAGCAAAATATTCCGAAATACCTCATTCATGCAGAGGTCACTTCTCTACCAATTTCTATCACAACAAAAAGCAAAAGAAATGTTCCTCAAACAGCCAAAACAGATATTGCCAAATGCAACCCCTCTACTAGTGAGAAAGCTACAACAAGAATCTATGGGCAGTTATTTAACTAATAGTAAAAAACCCAATAATCTCAGTGTATCAAATTAGGATGGTTTACAGACAGCTCAGTGAAGGCACCATTCACAAAGGGGCCCTGCCTCACTCAGGGAGTCAAAAGAGCTGTTACATCCATCCACTGGCTTGATGGCACAGGGGCAGGAGGAAGTTCAGAATCAGAAGGGAGGAACAGCCACGTGGAATAGGAATAGTGACTGTGGAGGAAACAGTCCCCACAGGGAATAAACATGTAAGCCTCACTGTCTACCCTCTTGTTTCTTGCCAGCTCAACCTACTAAAACCTGAAGGCCAGGAGCCAGCTGGTGCTGCCCCGAAGGTCAGGGTGGGGAATGGACCTCTGCAGCAACACAAGGTATCTGGCCCACGTGATGGGTAACTTGTGGTTTTCTCAGCCCAGGGCTTGTGAGGAAACCAGAAATGACTGTTGTTAGACACAGCACATGGCCACACCCAAGGACTATCTGATAGTCAGCCTCTCACAGCAGACACAAAGATTTATTCAAGTAAGGGGACAGGAACTTCCATAAGCTTCATTTTAAAGTGCAAATTCTGTCCCCAAAGGCATTCAAATAAAAACCACATGGAATGGGCCCATGAAGCATATGGTCTCCATGGTGCCTGAAGACATCACTGTAGATGCCTCCATAATTTAATATCAAGTAGCCCAGAAAACTTGACAAAGAATTCTATAAGCACATCACTGGGAAGTAGAGATATGTTTGGGATATTTTATAAAGTTTCTCTCCAAAGTGATTAAAATACATTTGCTAATTTTCCAAATACAATAATAACTGACAGCTTATTGAGTTCAGGCAAATGCCACTTCATCCCCCCTCCCCCATCCCAGCCTCCTGAGCCAGCATCATTCTTAGTGCATACTCAAGAGTTAAGTAATTTGTCTGTGGCCCTGCAGCCAGGAAGATGGGTGCCAGGTTTAAAGCCAGCAGTCCAGCTCTGGGACCTGCATTTCTAATCAGATATGCAGTCACTCCAGCCCAAGTTTGCAGCACCTGGTATGTGCAAAGTACAATTCAAAGGAGATGGTCTTTAAGAAACAAAGGAGAGAAACACTTTTGTAGCACTTCAGTAAGTGTAAACTATAGAAAAAGCACATGTGCTATATTAGTTTTCACTTGTGAGATGCATTACCATCAGTTGAGCTGCTTACATCACTACCTATGTATCAGCTTTTCATTCCGTAGATCGGAAGTCCAGGCATAGCATGGCTGCGTTCTTCGCTCAGATCTTACGAAGCAGAAATCCGGGGATTGGCAGAAAGTATTCCTATCTGGAGTCTTTGGGGAAGGGTCCATTTCCTAGCTCATTCAGATTGTTGACATAAGTCTGTAGGACCGAAGTCCTCCTTTTTTTACTGCCTCTTGACAGGGGCCACTCACAGCTCAGGGGACCCTTCCCATCTTCACAGACAGCTGTGGGGACTCTTCTTCACATCGAATCCCTCTCATTCTTCAAACCTCTTTCTTCAGGGGGAGTCCCAATCTCATCACAGAATCACCTGGTTAAGTCAGGCCCACCCAGGATAATCTCTCTATTTTAAGGTCACTGGATTACACATCTTAATTTACATCGCAAAAACCTTTCTTCCATAGGAATGATATTTCATCCTATTCATGAGTTCCTCTCACACTCAAGGGGAGGGTATGACACAAAGGCAAGGGTCACCAGGGTCACCCTAGAATTCTGCTACAACTCTAGCATGAGCATAGGATGTTCACAAAGCTGAAGCTGGCCTTCAGGACCTGCTCATAATATCTACATAGAAGTCATTGACCTTGTGACCTTGGGTTTGAACTGTATAAGTGCCCCCTGCACCCAGCCTCTGTTATGCAAGTTCTTTACTTTCTCTGAACCCCAGAGACATTTCTTTCTTTGGTGATGTAAAGATGACCATATATACTCCACCAGGTCATCTCAAAGTGTAAGGATTAACTCCATGCGACTAGCTAGCACAGTAACTGTCAAGGAGTAGGCAGACAGGAGCTCTTACCTACTAGAATTACTATTAACCCTGCTGTTAATATCTTTATTGCTATTCATACTTGAATTATTTAACCAGAATTGAGAAAATCCTAGACTGAGTTCGTAGAACAGTTAAGAAAAATCTCTGTGGCTTGCGTGTTTTAACGTGGATTCCGCTCGCTGATGCATAAACTCGGGAATAAAAGCAAGTGGCCCCCGGCAAGGAAGGAATGAGAACATCTCACACTCCAGCTCCATTTATAAGGCAGCTCTCGCTCTTTACAGATTCCTCAACACCAATGGCACAAAGGCTCTGGAGAGAAAAGCCTGAGACAGTCTAATATCCGGGCAAAAACAATTGCAAGATTCCCCAAGCACATGGACTCCGCCCAGAGCAATGGAACCACGCCCCCACCCATGTGATTATCACAAGCTTCTGCTCTACATTGACTCCCATTTAACAACATTGTATGTGCAGCTACTTCCTACAAGATACACTGGTTTCAGCTATGTTTGCTTCATTCCTGAAGGGAAGCCACTCCAAGAGACAAGGTGTGGGATTTCTAGAAAGCATCTCTCCCTTTAATGGGGTGGGGCCTGGAAGTGGTTTCCGATTTTGTCCAGAGCAGTAGCCTCCAATGTGGAAAGCAGGCAGGAAAAAAATACATATGGTCAACCTAGTGGGGGTTTTTCTCTCTCTCGCTAAGCATGAAAATACTGCATTTTGTATGTTTTTCCCCACTGTGATCATTCGGGTTTTGTGACTGTGTATTAGTTACCCTGGCAACATGGTAGACTTGGATCTGATTGGCCAGGTTGTCAGGTTCATTGTCAGAGCTGTGGGCCCAGTTAATAGATGTGTGTGCATTAACCAGAGCTAGACAAGCAAGGTTGGCCCGAAAAACACAATCTAGTAGAATTTCTGCATTCCGTCTGCCTACAAAAGTACCCTTTACTTCCTCTAGTTGCTGCAAATGTCCCTTGTATTGCATATTTAGTCTCTCTCTCTCTCTCTCTCTCTCTCTCTCTCTCTCTCTCTCTCTCTGTGTGTGTGTGTGTGTGTGTGTGTGTGTGTGTGTGTGTGTGTGTGTTTGTGTGTGTATCTTTGAAATATCTGCTAGGAAATGCGCTTGGCATCAGTATATTCAGCCATTGGTGAGAACACATTTATTTGTGATGAGAAATTAATTCTAAAGGAGGCTAACAGACAATGGTCCAATTGCTGGACCATGGGATTGGAACCTATTACACAGCCTTAATTCAGACTTGCTGTGCAATCTGGAATGAGCTACAACTCAGCCAAATGTTTCATTTTCTGTAAATCAATTTCATTCATAAAGACGCAGCTTTCTCTTAAGAATGAGGTCCTGGGAGCATAGTATGCTAAAGATTTAAACTGGGACAACATTGTAACCCAGTTTGTGCCAACAATATTGAATCATGCATTTATTCAATTTATCAGATGCATCGTTTACTTATTAGAGTCTGGCTCTATTCATTTAGCAATTACCTAGGGGAAAAACAAACCCCAGCCTATAGCTGAAATCTTTATTAGCCAATGAACAGAGATGCCCAAAACAGAATAAAGAACAGACCAATGCCTAAAAAAGTAATAAGTATGTTTTTCTTATTTGCAAAAATTGCTAAGTAGCCATTCCTGGCTCAATTTTTGCAATCTTTGCGTTTTCAAAGGAAGCTTATCATTGGCCTGGATCTCCCACCCTCTGTGAGTGTGAACACATTATATTTAACTGTACTATGTCACCAGCACAGTCTTAATATAGACGTAAAAGTCACTGGCAAGCAGTCATTTTTCACCTGGGTTAAGTGTTACAGTATGTTCAGCTCCAGTAAAGTTAACATTTAGGCTGTCCAATTTCCCAGAGAAGAAAATCTGAAGGGAAAAGAAATAAGAAACACATTCCAAATAAGCAGTCCTCCAAAGGAGATGATTGCACAGTAGCAATTAATTCCTCTCCTAATTACTGGGGGAGGAATGTGCCTTCTAAAACTTCTCCTCCTGCCCACTGAGAATAAATGCCTTATTAATTGTGTACAGAACACAAGGGAGTCGGTAAGATCAGGGAACCAACCAGCTCCTTCAGGATTCAGCCAATAAACCCACTTATACTAGCTTTCAAATATGGCATACCTTCAAAGACACCCCCTCTGTGCCTGGGCTTCCTTAGTGGGTCCTGTGTGCAGTGCCCACTGAATATTGTTTATAAACCAGTAATTTCCATACAGGCAACACAGCTGCATAGCCTGTGCAAGGAGAGTTAGTTCACTTGTTATGGGTACATATGTAAGACATATCACAATTTTATAACCCTCCTTTGCTATGTGTTCATCATCTAACACATTGGGAGTCCCTAACCGGAGGGGGCCTGGGCTGCTGGACCCCTGAGAGGCCTGCTCGCTCTGGAACCTGGACACAAGGAGAGCCCTGTTGGTCTGGGAGGAGGTACTGGTGAGAAGAGGCTTTCCCAGCCTGAAAGCTCTCGCTCTCAATAGCTCCAGATCACAGGCACATGCAGGTTTTTGGAGAAGATGCAGCAGAGCAAGGGAATGAAAAATGCAATGTGCATCCGTGGGCAGCGTGTTAGTTAAAAGGAAAAAAATAAGGCAGGCAGGGTGGGATGAGGACCAGGTGGGGATGGAGAAGACAACAACCAATCCTCATTTGGAGCCAAGAGAGAGAATCTCAGGGGAAGCAAAGAATGGAGCATACATGAGAGTCTGCAAATCTGGGGAGAGACGTGGTGATGTGCAAGGAAACAAAAGGACAGGGGTTTAATGAAACACAGAGAAAAAGAAAATGCAGCACAAAGCCCTGTGGTTCTACACACAAGCCCAGGTACATACACACGCCAGTGATCACAGGGAAGTGGGAACAAAGGCTGTCATAGCAACCTCAGCGAGTCCCGGTGTGCTACCCACGGCGGGCTCCTGGTCATCCATCAAGGAGCCTCCCAGATCCAGATTCTAGTCACAGGGAGAGCCATGCCCCTCAGCCAAAGGTGGCAGGGAGCAGGAAATGCACTGTGGTCTCCCTTTCTTCCTTCCTCCCAAAAAAAATGTGAGCTCGGTCTGGGCCAAGCCTCTCCCTCCCTTCTCCTAACAGTTGCTTTTCAGAAATGCAGAAAACAATCTAGACACGGCTTCCGGATTCACTCGTGTCCCAGTTATTTTCCCCAATTGTTTCAAAAACTCCTTTGCTCCTTTGAAAACGAACACTAGATCATCAGAAAAGAAGGGGGAGGAAAGCACATAGATGTGTTTTGCCTGATCCTGCAAAATCAAGCGTTTCACCGTTGGAGCTCATTTGACTGCAGGTTTCCAGGGGGCATAGAAAGCTCATTTACCTGTGCCTGATTCTAAAGAGAAACCCTCATTTCCTCCCACTGTCTTCTCAGCAAATTACAGGTCTCATCCTTATTAATACACCTTCATTTCTTTCTCCTCTCTTCTGGTTTGCGTGAAGGAAATACTGTGACACTAGAAAAAAAAGGAAAGAAAGGAAGGGTGTTTCACCAGCAAAACTTGGAATGCTGCAGAAAATCACAGAGAACTTATACAAGAACCTAATGGAGATATTGACGTGTGCGTCTGGAAATCTAAACTTAGCAAAGTGTAAGGCAAGAACAGGCTTTCTCACTTTATTTCCGTATCTGAAAAGTTTCCATGCTGGTACCATATGAATATTTATTAATGCATTGTGAATCAGAACCTGTGATTATTACTCAGACTATCTTTCTACCTTACAAGCTTCAACTCAGAAGAATAAAAACACATCTGCTTTTGCTCTTCCCATATTTTATTCAATGTTTTAACAGCTTTGCTGTAAATATCTCATCCATTACGATTCAGTTGTGACTATATCAGCTTCACGTCTCCCGTTTTATTACTGTCTTTGCGGTGAAACAACACACTGCTAATTCTGTTAACTAACAAGTTCATTGTTCCAGCTAGTCAGCGATCTACCGTGTGTTAGGGCCCACATGTTAAAAGAGAATCGGTTATAAATCACAGGATGGCCTGGTGTGGCATGCTTCCTTTGTTAGGATAGGTCCTTGTTTGAGTTTGTCATTCCATAGCCTGTCATGAAAGAAATGAGAAAATCTGAAGACAGAGCCAAATCCAATTGTATTAGATGAAGAGTTTATGCCACCCTTGGGGAATTCATCATCCTTCGAGCTTCAGGGTCTCTGCATGCAGCCTGCACGTCCTTCAAACCTCCCACCCAAAGGAGACCTTGTAAACCTGTCTTCTCCCACAAGAGAAGGCTAATCATTCCTTTCACCAGGCATGACTGAGTGTGTCTGTCACTGCGGTCTGGCAGTTGGGAATGTGGGTTTGCTCTCAGCTCTGACATTTCCCAGTTGTATGGATGTGGATGACTTGTCACCCATGAGTCTCATCTGCAAAATGGAGCAGTAGTAAGCCTACTCATCGAGTGGTTGTGACAATTAAAGGAGCAAATGTGGGTAATGTGAATTGGTCAGGCTCCAGCACAGGAAGTACAAAACACTATAGATATTTCAAGCACAAATTTGTTAATTTGGGCATTATGTCTACACCAATTATCTCAGGCTATGATAAGTTGAAAGAGAGAGAGAGAGAGAGAGAGAGAGAGAGAGAGAGAGAGAGAGAGAGAGAGAGAGAGGCTCAAAACTGTGAGTGTTTATTTAAATCTTGGACTGCAGATTGGAGATTTGGGGAGAGCTGGGCTGGGCAGTTTTGGCCTTGTGAGGTTCACTCTATGTCTTGTTGTTGGCTGGTGAATGTAGGCTGAACATTCTCTATCTAGCAGTAGAGCCGTCCATGTTCCTAGCCAAGGCAGAGAAGCAAAAGGACTTCTTCTGGGATGGGTTTGCTAGCATCCTATTGACCAAAGCAAGTTATATGTGCAGCCCACAGGTGAGGACTGGCATAAACAGACTGCCCCACCTAGAGTCGCTGGATCTTAGGCTGACCAATGATCTGGTTTTCCAGAGCCTGAGGGTTTTCTCAGAATCAGGACTTTCCGTGTTAAAATTGGGGCAGTCCTAGATGAACCAGGATGCATTGGTGGTTCTGTTGGCATGTATACAGGGCAAGAACACAGATAGTAGAAGGGTGAAGTAGTGTAGCCTGGGGAAGAAGACTTAGAAGGTGCCTATTAAGTCATTGGAAGGACTAGAAGAGGAACCATTGGTCAGAAGGGATGACACTGTTTCTGTTAGCATTACCACCTCAGCTATTAACCCCACCACACTGCAACTGGACACTGAAACATGGAATCAGGCTGTGATGTAATTGTAACACAGATATAATTTTGATTCATTCACTTGCTTGCTAACCATCACAGCCACAGGAGGTATCTGACCTATCCCCACCTTTCAGGTCTCTCACTAGAGCAACTGATGGATAGAGCCAAATTCTAATCCAGAACTCTCACCACAGGAAGTCTGAGAAGTATCTACTGAGCTTTCCAACCTCCTAGAAGAGGAGGGAGGAATGGAACATGATGGCTGGTCCAAATATCTACAACAAAGGCTTATGTGAACATCTGGCTCAAGGTGAACATCATCGGTTGTGGTGGTGATGGCCAGATGCATTCAGACTGAGTAACGGATATGACCTGATACTAATCCCGAGGTCTGGGCCCTCTCTCTGCTTTAGCTAAAAATATAGACCAAAAGGTTACCTTCTAAGATACCCAATTCCTAGAAGGCTGCCCTTTGGAAGGCAGAATCCATTATAAAGAAAATGGTCTATAGCATTTCAACTCCCAGGACAATTGGGGAAAATTAAGGAAGGCACAAGTCTTTTCACTTTGTTTTGTTTTATGTATTACTAGTGGCCTGGTGCACAAAATTCGTGCATGGAGGGGGGTTCCCTTAGCCCAGCCTGCACCCTCTCCAATCAGGGACCCTTTCAGGGATGTCTGACTATTGGTAGTCAGAGATGACTGGCTGTTGGCAGTAGGACATCCCTCTCACAATCTAGGAACACTGGCTTCTAACTGTTCATGGCCTGCCTGACTGATCAACCCTAGCCCCTCTGCCTTCCTGGGTGATTACCCCTAACCACTCCTGCCTGCCTGATCACCCCTAACCACCTCTGCCTGCCTGCCTGATTGCCTCTAAGTGATCCCCTGCTGGCCTGATTGCTCCTAACTGCCTCTGCCTTGCCCTACACCTGGGACCCAGGCTTCCCTCCCTCTGGCCAGCTATAGGCACCCAGGACCTGGGCCAGCTTCACTCAGGCTGGCTGTAGCCACAGGCACCCACAGGCACCCAGGACCACAGGGTATGCTGCATAACCCCAGGGCCGGAAAAGACTCCAGCCCTCCTATGTGCCTGCCTGGCTGAGTCCCACTACTCTGATTGCCATGGCTTAACGGTCTTTGCCATATATGTTCTCCCCAGCCTCCTAGGGAGAGGGCGTGAGCTGAGAAACTGGGGATGCTACAGCCTCGCTAAGGGCACACCTTCCTCAGCATCTCCAGAAGCTGGAGCACCTGGCTAGTGGGCACTGTGGTTGAAAGGCTCGTGGCTCCAATTGTGGCCAAGGAGGTGGGGAGCCACAGAGTGAGCGTGGTGCTTGGGGAAAGGGTGACCTTACTGGACTCGCACACACTGCCACTGACAATGGCATGAGATCATAGAGACTGAAGGAGCAGAGAAGTGTATCCAGAACTGGGGGGTCCCACGCCAACAGCAGGTGGGTGCCTCTCCGACAGCACACCCTGCAGACAGCTTGCCCCGCAGCCCCAGAAGGGCCTCTTGCAGCATCTCTCCCTACTGCGGGCCTCCACCTGGGTTGTGCACCCATGCTGCGCCACTGCCAACACCACCACCTCTGGCCCATGGTGCCTGCCCAGTCCTGCCCCTCCATGGGGCCCCAGTCTGGGGAGTGCAAGCACGCTGTGCTGCTGCCAATGCCGCCACCAACCGGCCCACAGGATGGCGGGACCTGGCCTAGGGAGCACACGCTGTACCACCACCATGCCCCCCGTAGGCCTTGCCAGCCTTGCCTCCCATCCTGTTGGCCACACTCCCTGCATCTGCCACTAGAACTACATTTCCCAGCATTCTTGGTGTTCCCCGCACTTGATGTCTGCTTCTGGTTCAGTTATGCATGAACCAAGAGGACTGTGAACTTCCTGAAGCACCCAGTGGTGGCCACCGGTGTCTCCTCACACCCCAGAGACTGGCAGCAAGGCCCTCCACCTCCATCATGGGTGCTGGGCCAAGGGGCATGCAGGGACCCCTGGGCCTCATACAGTGGTGGCCACCAGGGCATATGCATGCTCCAGAGGGTACTGGGCTGAGGTTGTTGACCCAAACTGCCGCTTGGCTCGCAACCCCGCCTCGCACCTGGCGCTTATTACCCAAGGTGCCCCAGGCGCTCACTTGCATGTGACTCAGTCACAGTAACTATAAGGAGAGATCTCGCCTGCCCTTAAGTACCATGTGGGCAGAGCTTATAGGGTGGTGCTTACTTACAAGGCACTGTGGCCACGCCCCCACCAGCCTCACCCCCTGTCTGCTGGCCATGCGCCTGTCTGCTGGCCACGCCCCCTGGCTGCTGGCCATGCCCCCTGCTCCTGATTGGCTGGTAGCATAGTGGAGGTACAGTCAATTTGCATGTTACTCTTTTATTAGATAGGATTGGTGTGTGTGTGTGTGTGTGTGTGTTAATCCCTCTTCTTCTGGAAGTTATCTGGGTATTCTCAAACTCTCAAAGGTTTTGTTCAAATTCTGGGTAAAGGTTTACATCAGTTTTCATCACCTTAGCCCAGCTGACTCTTTTGTAATCACACATAGTTACAAAATAAACAAGAAAAAAAGGAATGAATTCTGAGGGTGTCTGAAATTAGCACCATAGATCTTGGCCTGTGTCTGACCTATTCTTAGGAAAGAAAAAGACAAAACACCTTTTCTTCTGAAGGTCATTTGAGACTACTGATTTCAAAACATACATAAGTAGAATTTATTAGGAAAAATTCTGGTTCGTTAGAGATCATTTTTCTAAGGTTCGGTTCCTTAAGGAAAACATACCTTAGTTGTGATTCCAAATCTGTCTCTTGAGAAATCTCGGATGCCTGCTGATCATTTTGAATTCTTTGCAGCCCTTAACTTTCTGGCTGCATGTTAGAAATCATTTTAAATGAATTGAATAAAATTCGCAAGTGTTATATGCCAGCAAATGATGAACTCACAGGAAATATGACTCAAATCCACTTTTTTCATTTTGTGGGTTTTTTTCTCGTAATAAATAGAAATGAACAAATGTGGCTTTAATGACATCTTGGAGTGAGAACCTTTATTGATATATTATCAGTTGGAAGCATGTAATGCTTCGGTGAAATAAACTCTATTCCATATATTTATAACCAGATTGAAAAAGGTGTGTTTGTTATTTTGTGTGGCACTTCCTAATGATGGTGAAGTTTTATATATGAAGATATACATACACCATCGTAAAAACAAACAATATTTCAGCTTACAAAATGTTCCTTTGATTGAATATGTTTTTGTACTTACTTTCCAATTACTTTTTTAACCTGTGCTCGCAAACTTGTAAATATCTTTTCTCTCCTTTCTGTAAAGCTATAAACAGAGACTCCAAAATATGTCCATTGGAGGTTGGGTATGTGGAAGACCTGATTCGGAGTGACAAGTCCTGCATCAGACAACTAGGTCCTGGTCATTAGCCACTTCAGTTTGTATCGGGTCAAACGCTTTGGGTTGCAAAAAATGGGAATTGGCTTAAGAAAAAAGGCTGCTCAGTGGCTCATGTGCGTTAGGTGTAGAGCGGTGATTTCCAACCTGTCATCTCATAGCAAATGTTAACTAATTTCTAAAATTCTGCAGCACACCAATAAACACATTATATTTTTTCCTGATCTGACCAAAAAAAAACAAAACACAGATATAAGTGTGATTCATTCACACTGGATGGCTATCGTTGTGTTGGCTATTGTCATTTTTTAATTTGACAATCGAAGGAAAGGAGGTCAGTGCCTAGTAGTCAGGTATGGCATGTTTTAAAAATTCTTTTGACAGACCAGTTGCAAATCGCTGGCATGGAAGATGGCTGCAGACGGTGGGTGAAGGTGCTCAAATGATGTCACCAGAACCTGGTGCCTCTCCATCTCTCGGTTTTGCTTTCTGATGTATGTTCTCTTTCTTTTAAAACAGGGTCTCCCCACAAAGTGACAAGATGATGATAAAACTCTCGTACATGTGTCCAGTCACATCCAGGGAAAACAGACTCAAACGCTCTCGGGGGCATGTGAATACTGCTCCTCTAAAGAGACAGCCGCCACTCAGCTCCGGCTTCCTGCCAACGTGTGGGAGCGTGAACCAGTGTTAACAGATCTCCTGATTTTTCAAAGAGGAAGTGCATACTGATTTTTTTTCACAACAATAGAAACCATCCTATTGGGTCGGTTTAGAGCAGTGAGTTCAACAAAATGCATTTCAACGTGTTTGCTGGGCAAACAAAACTGGGCTACGGGCTGCATTCAAGACACTGGCTACCAGTGTAAGGCTCAGAACCTATAGGTTGTGATTCTAAAGTCAACCCTAAGGAGAGAAATAAAACAGGAAATAGTCAAACTATGGAGGTAATAAAGAGATCAGTCATGGTTGGCAGGACTTAGGGAGAAAGGAGTGGCGAAGAGGCAGAGCACTGAGGATTTTTAGGACAGTGAAACTATTGTGTATGAGACTATCATGGTGGATACATGTCATGATCCATTTGTCAAAACACTGAATGGACAATAGCAAGAGAGAACCCTATGTCAACTATGGACTTTGGATACAATGAGATGTAGGTTCCTCAATTGTAGCAAATGAACCTTTCTGGTGTGGCATGTTAGTAACAGGGAGGCTCCAGGTGAGTGGGGGCAGGATGTTATAGGAAATCTCTGCTCCTACTGCTGCTCAATTTTACTGTGAACCTAAAACTGCTCTAAAAATAAAATCTATAAAAATAGATACAAATTTACTTAAGAAGAACAATTATAATTATGTAAAACAACTAAGTATGTTCTAATCAATGCCTAGTGATAAGAAATGCATTTAGAGACTATCAAGTGCCTCTGAGGGCTGGAATCACGTGTAAGTTTTTCTCTTGACCTGTTTTCTAAAGCTTTCTCACTGAGCAAAATGTGAAGTCCGTCCTCACCTTCACCGTGATGAGAGACTATACGATGACTGTGCAAGCTGAAACCGTGCAAAATGCCATTAATACACAGTGGGGAAATTCCAATCACTCCTTGACCTTTAAAAATGTTTGTGAAAACATTAAAACTGTCTTACTGTCACTTATAAATGCATAAGGAAATGAAAAAATAGTACAACTAAAATTTATTTAGTGCACCAAACTTTAATCATCAAAAACATTGAGAATTAATGCTTGCTTCTTTGTGAAAACTTACCTTGTAGTTTGAAGCCTATGTTCTTTTTCTCCTGTGTAACTTATGGCATGAAGAGAATGCCTTCCCATGCCTTGGTGAGTTGTCACACTTTATACTTTGAATGTCGTGAAATATCTCAGAGTTCTTTGGGTCTGAAGTTTTTTGCCAGCATCATTTCCCCTGGGACTTCTCCAACTTTCTTGTCACAACCTTGTCACTTTTCCCCCCTAACTACCCACATGGTTATCTGCATTAAAACCTTCAATCCGGTTTTCTCCAGCTTTCCTGGCTCAGGAATCACATTAATCACTGGTGTTCTTTAACATGTCACTTTCCTCATTTATTGATATGTTTGTCTCCACTAAGTTCCTCTGGCCAAGCATTTGAAGTCCCTGAAACAGCATGGCATCCACATCCCTGTGGTTGGCTATTTCTCCCATAACTCCCTGTGCATTCAATGCAAATTTCACTTCTGGGGACACTTGTTGTTTCTTTGCTGAATGTTTATCTTTGTTGGCTGATCCCCTTCTTTGACTGCAGGCTTCTATGAAAGGTTACATGGGATTATCACTGGGAGACAAGGAGGCAACACAGCTAGATGCTCTGCTGTCTGTGTGTGCACAGCACACAGATGCACAGGGACCAGTCCTTGACAGTGAGGAAGGGACCTGATGGGTCATTGTTGGGGAGAGGGCAGATGCATCTGATTTTCACATAGTGTTTCATGGGCTGAAGAGCTAGCTGTGAAGTTTGTATTTTACACAACTAATCACAGTTCCTGTTGGTACCTCAAAATTGAATCATATTGTTGTGAGACTGGTGTTCTTTAACTAAAACATGGTAACTAGAATTTGTGCATAGCAGAACCGTGCAAAGCAGAGACAACCTATACTTGGATATTGGAAAAATTAACTGCCTTATAAAATGAAAGGATTCTATGCTTTGTTTTTGGTCAGGGGTGGACTCAAGGACTAAAGACAGAATACTGCAGAAGACACACTGCTGGTTGAGTACGGTTGATTTATGACCCTAGAGACCTTCTAGAACATGTCATAATGCTATTTGTGCAGACTCCCTGTGAATATGTACATCTGGAGACATGTATTTATGGAAAATGACAAACATTTGTTCTCCCCTACCTTATGTCTAAGTAGGTCACGTTGGCGATATGCTGAGCAGTTATTCCGTTTCAGCCGATGTATTTCCAAGAGCATGTTGCATGTAGCTGTGGGGTGCACAGAAGTGGTGACAGTGTCTACTCTTCAACGTCCTATAAGTGCGATTGTTCTCTGAGAGCTAAAGTGGGAAACCAGAACATCACAGATCAGTGCAGAGAAGTTCAAAGTCAATTTAGAAAGATAATTCTAAATGCCATGTGATGTCCTTAATAGATTCAAAATGGATAAAATTCAACAATTCTTCATAGTTACTTAATTACTTATCCATTAAAGTTATTGATTTTTTAGCCATACAGGTAGAGAGAGAGAGAGAAGAAAAGATAGATTTGTTGTTCCACTTACTTGTGAATTCATGCATTCATTGGTTGATTCAGATAGATGATAGATGATAGATAGATAGATAGATAGATAGATAGAGATAGAGAGTTAGAAACATTAATGAGAGAGAAACATCGATCAGCTGCCTCCTTTATGCCCACTACTGGGGTTCGATCCCACAACCAAGGTATAAGCCCTTGACCAGAATTGAACCCAGGACCTTTCAGTCCACAGGCTAATGCTCTAGTCACTGAGCCAAACCAGTTAGGGCAAATTGGCTGATTCTTACATGTGCCCTGACAAGATGGAGCCCACACCTTGGAGCATGGGAAAAACACTCTAACCAATTGAGCTATCTGGCCAAGGCTCTTTATGGTTTTTTTAACTAAGAGAAACTGAGTAAAAAGAAAATTCTTTAAACTGGTAAACACAGCAAATATCATTCTTTATATTGAAAGCTGACACGAATTGTTATCAAAGCTAGCAATACAACAAGTATGGCCACCAGTGTTATTTTACAAAATGGTTCTGAAGTTCTCAGCCAATGCATTAAGAAAAGAAAAACAAATAAAAGAGATAAGAATCAGAAAAAAGCAATTACCATCATTTTGTGCAACCAGTGAGATAAGCAGTAAATAAAACAAAGGCTTAATGAATCACTACAACTAAGGGAAATTTCTATTAAACTAGCTAGATATCAGGTGGACATCGAAAATATCCTACACAGTAGATATAATCAATTAGAAAGTATAAGAAAGCATTAATGTGATTCCTGATCCAGGAAAGCTGGAGGTAACTGGATTGAATGTTTTAATACAGGTAACCATGTGGATAGTTAGGGGAGCAAGGGAACCATGAATCAGGGACAATGAGAATCACAGCGGACTATATCAGTGATGTCCTAGCAAACCCTATCTTGTGACACAGGTATCTGATACAACTTTCAAATATGTCAGTACTGTGGAATCAGTTAGCAGCTGAAGTCATTCCATTTCCTAATCATATATAACTAAATCATCTCAGGTCACCCCATTCCTTACAATTTCCACAAATTTCCACTGTGCCCTTTGTTTAATGCTCCTTGGAAGTACAGTGCTGCCTGATGACATATCAAGTTCAACCAATGGTGGCCCATAGGCTGAGCAGTATTTGAACCCATTAGCAATCAATTATACCTTTCTAGGAAAACAGTCTTTGACAGGGCCCAATCCCCATCCCTTCCCTGCAAGTCAAGAACAAAGTATTCATGGATTTCCCATATATATTACCACAAATCCTCTTTAAAGAATATTATTGTCTGAGCCATATCCCTTCTCCTCCGAAAAAAATTTTGGCACAACATTTGAGAGGGTTCACTGGCCTCCTGAACCTGACCCAAAAGCATTCAGGTTAAACATCCCTGCTCTGCAGGACACAGCATCACCATTTCTGGGATGCATCAATGCTTATCACAGGGACTCAAAGCATTGGCAACCAAAGATTGTATCTCGACTTGGTCCTTTAATCAGCCATGTGACCTTAATTACATTACTCAACCTCTCTGGGCCTCAGTGTTACCATTCGCAAAGAGGATCATCATAGTTCCCACCTCACTGGATAATTATGAGGATTAAATGAAACAAACAGGACAAGCTTTTAACACAGTGCCAGACACTTAATAAATGACAAAAAGTTATTATTTTATTATCAGCTACCCTGTGACTGCTTTGTCTTTCATTTTTGCTTTTTAAGATAAATACACTTCATAATCTATGAAGAGAGAGGAAGAGCGAGTGATAGTGTGAATGAGGGCAGGAGGTTTGAGGCTCAATGCAAGTTTATGGGCAAAGGTGATTCATGTGGGACAGAGGGACTGTGAAAGATACAGAGGAAAAACAAATTTTGGCAGTGGGATGGATAAATTAGCAACTCTTTCAGGGAAAATCCAGGGTTTAGTCTAGAGAACAACAGCATGAGTAACACCAGCAAAGAGTCGGTAGAGACTGGATTTGAAGAACAGGAGAAATGAGGACATTGGTTCTGTGGATTCCACTGGAGGCCAGCACCACTGATGCAGGGTAAGACAGGATAACTTGATGTGGAACTAAAGGACAGAGCCAGGGAATAAGAAATCCTTGGAACAGGACTGAGACTAATGTTGGGCTGAGATCCCAAGTATCAGCCTGTTAGGAAACTAACAGGATACACTCACTCCTGAAACAAATAAAAGTAGTACCTTGTGTGCATGCAGCCCACAATCTGTCATAAAGTTGTACATTCTGAGTGAATAAGTTTATGGGGGCTCAATGTCTCTGAAAAAGGAGCAGTGTAGAGAAGCTAGACATCAGCCATGACCCGAAGGTGCATAATCTGTGAAGGAGACATGTGTCCTTCCCTTGGGTGGTGGCCATAGAACCTTAGTTGTCATTTGAATGTTTTTTTTTTTGTCATGAGAATCTACTGAGCATTTCTGAACACTTTGCATGTGTCCGGCTAAGTTTTCCTCTTTTCTTACCACCTTGAATCCCCACAACTTTAGAGGTACCAACAATTGTGACCCCCAGCTTACCGTTGAGAAACCAAGGTTTTGGGAGGCAGGCATTTGCTCCAGAAGGATCCCTAGCTAGAAGGCAAAGATTCAGTCTCCAGCGTTTGTCTTGGCTCCTGTACTGCTCTCCCTGAAGTACATATGGGGAGGGGCGGGGTATTGACTTCACCTTGGCTAATGTGTCCAACAGACAAAAGGCTAAACGGACTGAGAATGCTTTAAAAAATGTGTGTCTACTCTGTCCAACATTTACTTTTATACCATTAATATTTCACTTTGCAATTGAACAGTGCCCTGAACATGTTAGTCATATCATTAAAGGTGACAGAGGGTGGAGGAAGAGGGGGGAAATCTAGCTAAGGGAAAGCTACTCTGATTATCTGCATCATCACTTCTCCCTCCAATGATTGAAGCCAATCCATAGAAGAGTATTTATTGACTACATGCTTCACTCAATGCCAGGTAATTCCGTGCAAATTATTTAACTTCTCTTGACATTTCAAATTCTTTTCCGGTTGGCATCATTATTCCCATTGTTCAGAGAGCAAGCCAATGTAACCCATCCATCAAGAGAAGGAGCTAGGGATTGAAGATGGAGACTGGCAGGAAAGTAGGGAGGGAGAGAGTGTGAGAAAGTGAGGAACCCATAGAGGAGAGTGTATATGTGTGTGGTGTGTATGTGTATGAGCTAGGGATAGTTAGACTCTGCAGGTCCTCCAAGTGGCTGCCAAACTGGGCATTCTTGGATGGCAGAGCCCCGAGAACAAGGTGGACACTCCTGGGTGGCGGCAGACCACACCATCTTGAGAAGCCGAGCTGCCTCGGACTGGGACCCTGCCCTCACTCAGTCGCATCTCAGATGCAGGCCAGGGCCTTGCAGCCTCTGGGGACAGAGAATTGCAGCCGCAGCTTCAGACCAACAGACAAGAGGAGTCCAGACTTCCCGAGAGCAGATTTCTGTGAGTCAAGGAGCCTATCCCCCTCCCTGCAGGATCATGGATAGGTCCATAGTAACCAATAGACCCGCCTCTCGCTTGAGCCACAACTCCCCTAGTCCTTATGGGGAACTGCGCATGCTTGGAGCTTGAGAACTTGGTTTCCCAGCTACCCGGAGGGGAATTTGGGCTTAGGAACACGCTCCGCGCACATGCACACCAGCAGGCGAAGCTCTGAGACGCGTAATTGGAGGTTGGAACTTGAGAACTCGGTTTCCCAGCCACCCCAAGGGGAATTAGAGCTTGAGAACACGCTCTGCGTGGGTGTGCACGCCTGTGGCGGAAACTCCCAGACAGGGAATAGGAGTGTGGAGCTTGAGAGCTCGCTCAGAGGTCTCAGTACTACTAAGGGAATTTGAGAGGCTGGAGGTGATTGCAATTTAATCACAACTGGGTGACCAAACCCAGAGGGTGGCAGTGCCACCTGACCTGGTTACAGGGCAAGCACACATGGAAGTCAGTCTTCCACAGTGCAGGCACACCACAGAGCTATTGTGCAACCCAGTCCCCCATTGTGATCAAGACCCAAATTCTCCCAGTAAGAGGCAGCACTGAGCACCACTGGCTTGACTCTGTTTCTTACCTATGTGCCTTGGATTCCTGTCTTAACAGCACATTAACACTAAGAGCCAGTGACTCCAATTCTTGGTGCATGCACACACACGGGGACCCTGATACTCAATGAGAAACCGCCCGAGGCAACAGACTCTGATACTCGATTCTTGGTGCAGACACAGGGAAACTCTGACTCCTGACACCATTTTCAACACAGACCAAGAGTGTGGTGCAGGCAGGGTCCCTGATTCTAGGTGTGCACATGAAACTACACAGAACACTGGGAATACTGACCCTGGCCAAGCCTGATTCCCACAAAGCCTGGTTCCCACCAACCCACAGCACCCACACGCCCTAGTGTTGGAGCACTTCAGTGACACTCAGGTGGTGGGAAGTTCCCAGGGCACATAGCCCAGGTCCAAGCAACTCAAAGTTTGAACCTTCTGGTAAAACTCAGAATGGGGAGATGACACAATACCCAGAAGAAAATGAGGAGTCACAAAGAAAGGAAATTAGTGAAATTGAAGCTTGCAACATGACCGAAAAAGAATTCAGAGTAATAGTCAGGAATTTATACATCAGATGGATGAGAAAATCAACAACCTATGCAAGAACCAGGAAGAAATGAAAATGATATAGCTACAATCAAAAATACCATGCAAAGTTTCAACAGTAGACTAGAAGAAGCAGAGGACCGAATTAGTGAGTTAGAGGATCAGGTATAGAAACAAGCTCAAACTGAACAGCAACTGGAGAAAAAAATTTAAAAACAGGAGGAAAGTTAAGGTACCTTTCAGACAACATGAAACGAAGTAACATACGTATAATAGGGCTGCCAGAAGAATAAGAAGAGCACCAAGGATTAGAAAATCTATTTGAAGAAATAATGACCGAAAACTTCCCAGATATGGGAAATAAAAAAGTTACACAAGTACAGAGAGTCCCAAGCAGGATCAACCCCAAACGCCCACACCAAGACACATCATAGTTTCAATGGCAAATATCAACAACAAAGAAAGAATCTTAAAGGTGGCAAGAAAGAGACAGAGAGTTACCTACAAAGGAAGCCCCATCAGATTATCAAATGATTTATCAACAGAAACACATCAGGCTAGAATAGAATGGAAAGAGTATACAAAAAGTTGCAAAGCAAAGGACTGAAACCAAGAATACTCTATCCAGCAAGACTGTCAATCAAAACTGAAGGGGAAATCAGGAGCTTTGCAGACAAAAAAAGGCTAAGGGAGTTTATCACCACCAAACCAGCAATGTAAGAAATGCTAAAGGGAATACTATAAAAAGAAGAAATAAACAGGTAAGAAGGAACAAAGACACAAAAATAGATATGACTACAAACAAATACCTTTCAGTAATAACTTTAAATGTAAACAGACTAAATTCCCCAATCAAAAGACATCGAGTGGCTGAATGGATAAAAAAAACACAACCCATATATATGCTGTCTACAAGAGACCCACCTCAGAAAAAGAGACTCACACAGATTTTTTCAAAAAATATAAATTTCAGGCAAATGGAAATGAAAAATAAAAGCTGGGGTAGCAATACTTATATCCTACAAAATAGACCTTAAAGTAAATGCCATAACAAGAGATAAAGAAGACCACTTTATAATACTAAAGGGATCAATGCAACAAGAGGATATAACCCTGATAAACATATATGCACCCAATGCAGGAGCACCCAAATACATAACAAAACTCTTAGAAGAGATCAAGGGAGAGATTGACAACAATACAATCAACTAGGGGACTTTAATACACCACTGACATCACTGGATAAATCCTCTAGACAAAAAATCAGCAAAGACACAACAATCCTAAATGATTCACTAGAACAGATGGACTTAACTAACATTTCAGAACATTTCACACAAAAGATATGGAATATACATTCTTCTCAAGTGCAGATGGGACATATTAAAAAATAGACCACATATTGGGTCACAAGCAAAGTCTCCCAGAATTCAAGAAGACTGAAATCATACCAAGCATCTTCTCAGACCACAATGCCATAAAATTAGAAATTAACTACAATAAAAACAATTCAAAAATCTCAAACACTTGGAAACTGAATAGCATGCTATTAAACAATGATTGGATTATCGATGAGATCAAAGAAGAAATTAAAAGCATCCTGGAAACTAATGACAACAAAATACAATAATCCAAAATCTATGGGACACAATGAAAGCAGTCTTCAGAGGGAAGTTTATAGCTCTACAAGCCTACCTCAAAAATCAAGAAAAAATGGTAGTAAGTAATCAAACGCTACAACTCAAAGAATTAGAAAGAGAGCAATAAAAAAAGCACAGAGTGAGCAGAAGGAAGGAAATAATAAAAATCAGAGCAGAAATAAATGACATAAAGACCACGAAAACAATACAAAAGATCAATGAAACCAAGAGCTGGTTCTTTGAAAGGATAAACAAGATTGATGAACCTCCAGCCAGGCTCACCAAGAAACAAAGAAAGAGGAATCAAACAAAATCAGATGAGAGAGGTGAAATAACAACAGACCCCACAGAAATACAAAGGATTGTTAAAAAAATACTATGAACAACTCTACTAAAAGAAACTAGACAACCTAGAGGAAATGGACATATTCATAGAAAAATAGAACATTCCAAAAATTTATAGGGAAGATTCTAAAAATCTCAATAGGCCAATAACTATGGAAGAAATTGAATCAGTCATCAAAAAGCTCCTAAAAAACAAAAGCCCGGGGCCAGATGGCTTCACAGGGGAGTTTTACCAAACATTCAAGAAAGAACTTAAAACTATCCTCCTCAGACTATTCCAAAAAATTCAGGAGGAAGAAACACTCCCTAGCTCATTCTATGAAGCCAGCATCACCCTAATACCAAAACCAGATAAAGACAACACAATGAAAGAGACTTATAGGCCAATATCCCTCCTGAACATAGATGCCAAAATCCTCAACAAAATTCTAGCAAATCAGATCCAGCAATACATCAGAAAAATTATACACCATGACCAAGTAGGATTTATCCCAGGGATGCAAGGATGGTTCAATATCCACAAATAAATAAACATGATACATCACATAAACAAATTGAAAGATAAAAATCACATAATCATATCAATTGACTCAATTGACGCAGAAAAAGCATTTGACAAAATCCAACACCCCTTCTTGATCAAAACACTCAACAAGGTGGGAATAGAAGGATCATATTTCAATAGAATAAAAGCCATATATAAAAAGCCCTTAGCCAACATCATACTCAATGAACAAAAACTGAAACCATTTCCCCTAAGAACAGGAACAAGACAGGATGCCCACTTTCGCCACTCCTGTTCAACGTAGTGCTGGCAGTACTAGCCATTGTGATCAGACAAGAAGAAGAAATAAAAGACATCCAAATTGGAAAAGAAGAAGTAAAACTGTCCTTATTGTACATAGAAAACCCTAAAGACTCCATCAAAAAATTATTAGACTTAATTAAATGAATTCAGCAAGGTAGCAGGATATAAAATTAATACCAAGAAATCTATGGCATTCCTTTACACCAAGAGCAAACTTATAGAAAGAGAGACTAAAAAAGCAATCCCATTTACCATCGCACAAAAAAAATTAAGATACCTAGGAATAAACTTAACTAAGGAGGTAAAATACCTGTATGTGAAAAACTACAGGACACTGAAAAATCAGATAGAGGAAGACAAAAATAGATGGAAGAACATACTGTGTTCATGGATTGGTAGAAACAACATCATCAAAATGTTCATACTACCCAAAGCAATATACAGATTCAATGTAATCCTTATTAAAATACCAATGGCATATTTCACTGACCTGCCACAAATTTTCCAAAAAATCGTCTGGAACAAAAAAAGACCCCAAATAGCTGCAGCAATCCTCAGAAAGAAGAACAAAGTAGGTGGGATATTGATACCAGCTTTCAAGCTGTATTACAAAGCCACTGTTCTTAAAACAGCTTGGTACTGGCACAAAAACAGACATATAGATCAATGGAATAGAATAGAAAACCCAGAAGTTGACCCAAACCACTATGCCCAATTAATATTTGACAAAGGAGACATGAACATAAAATGGAGTCAAGATAGTCTCTTCAACAAATGGTGTTGGGAAAATTGGACAGATACAAGCAAAAAAAATGAAACTAGACCCCAACTTACACTATACACAAAAACAAACTCAAAATGGATCAAAGACTTAAACATAAGAAGGGAAACCATAAAAATACTAGAGGAATCCACAGGCAGAAAAATCTCAGACATATGCTGAAAGAACTTCTTCAATGATACTGCTCTGAGAGCAATGGAAACTAAAGAGAAAATAAACAAATGGGACTACATCAAAATAAAAAGCTTTTGCACAGCAAAAGAAACCATCAACAAAACAACAAGAAATCCCACTGCACCTGCATGGGAGAACATATTTGCCAATGTCACCACTGACAAGGGTTTAATCTCCAACATTCACAGGGAACTCATACAACTTAACAAAAGAAAGATAAACAATCCAATCAAAAAAATGGGCAATGGACCTAAATAGACACTTTTCGAAGGAGGAAAGAAGGAAGGCTAAGAGACATATGGAAACAAGCTTAAAGTCAGTAATTATCCGAAAGACGCAAATCAAAACAACAATGAGGTATCATCTCACACAATCTTTCTATTCTGTCAGAATGGCAAACATCAACAAATCAACAAACTACAAGTGTTGGTGAGGATGCAGAGGAAAAGGAACTGCTGGTAGGAATGCAGACTAGTGCAGCCACTGTGAAGACCAGTTTGGAGTTTCCTCAAAAAACTAAAATGGAACTCCCATTTGACCCAGTGATCCCACTTTTAGTGATATATCCCGAGAAACTTGAAACACGAATCAAAAAGGATTTATGCACCCCTATGTTCACTGCAGCACAATTCACCATAGCTAAGATTTGGAAACAGCCTAAGTTCCTATAAGCAGATGACTGGATTAAAAAAACTATGGTATATCTACACAATGGAATACTACGCTGCAGTAAAAAATAAGGAGTTCTTACCATTTGCAACAGCATGGATGGAACTGGAAAGCATTATGCTAAGTGAAATAAGCCAGTCAGAGAAAGACAAATACCACATGATCTCACTCATTTGTGGAATATAATGAACAACATAAACTGATGAACAGGGACAGATCCGGAGGCAGAGAAGCATTGACCAGACTGCTGCACCTTAGAGGGAAGGTGGGAGAGGGAGGGGGGAAAGAAGAAAGATCAACCAAAGGACTTGTATGCATGAATGGACATGAACACCAGGGGGGTAAGGGCATGAGTGAGGGGATGTTTGGGGGGGTTAATAGAGGGATAAGGATACATATGTAATATCTTAATCAATAAAGAAATTAAAAAAAAACCCTGAGTTCTATTGCTCAAACATCATTTGTTAAGACTTTAATCTTATGGTTTAAGAAAAGATGTATGTAGTTTTTAAAGTAAGTGATTTGTGATAATTGGATAACTTTTTTATGGATTGTTTGTTAAATTGGTTAATTAGAAAAATAAAATTTAAATATGATTAACCATGTTTAAAAAGAGAGAGAGAGAAGGAGCTAAGACCCAAGCAAGCTCCATCTGACTCCAATGTCTAAGGATTTTTTTTCATCAGATCAAAACAAGCACATTAAAGTCAAGAATCCTGTGCTCTGACATCTTTTCCATGTCTCCAAATTTTTTGCCATGTGTGACCAATTAGCACAGTTGGCCAGAACATGGTGCTAATGAGGCCAAGGCCAGAGGTTTGATTCCCTCATGGGCTGAAACTTGATGCTTCCTTCCCAGAGTCACAGGTTGTGGCCTGCACCACAGGGGGCCCTCCTGGGAGTATCGTACTGGTCATAAGTGCAGTTGACACAGTCTTGCTGAATCGCAGCCACTCCATCCCACCTGCTGGATCATCTCAGAATACATGCGCCCTGGCGGTGTGACCACAGGCATGATGAAGACCAATATTGTTCTTAGTTAAGTAAATGGATAATTTTTGCCTACATTCTATAAATTGTGACTGCATTCTTCATGGATTGATGGAACTGTGTCTTGTAAAAACTCATATATATTAAGAGAGATGCTAAAATTTTGAGACATTGAAAGACACGTGGGTGAGAACTAAGATGGCGGCAAAGGCAAAACACCTATCTTGCCGTCATAATCAGCAATTTTAATACTACAACTTAACGAAAGAACAAACACCTTCCAGAATCACCAGAACGCTCGCCGAGTGAAAATTCCACAAATAAAAGTGAAGATAAGACACTGTGACCCGGAGGAGCGGCGGAGGACAGCGTTGAAAGATTCGCCCGGAGAGAGGTTTGGAGCGCACGCCGCGGAGAGGGCGGGCGGCTGAAAACCGGCCAGTTTTCTCGAACGGGGAGACAAAGGCGTCCTACTGGGCTGATTCTCCAGCTCTGGGCGAAGTCCAGAGAACCCACTATCACACGGGGTGAAAACTGGACAGTGGGAGGGCACGCTGAAGCTCGGGTGCTTCCGGGTCTCACGGCTTGTGGAAAGGCAGCTCGCGCGAACAGCTCGGCTGCGTGACGGCGCAGAGAGCGCACCGCGCCTTGCCTCTCATTCGGAAAACCGTCAGACTGCTTTGTTTTACGATCCTGGGTGAGACATTGTGCATGCAGACTCATTTTGGGAAAGTCTGAATTCCCCGGCAACCGGCAGCCGGTGGAGCTCCGTAGCGGCTCTCTCTCTGAGGTGCTGGCGGCCATTGCCCCCGGCACAGAGTCCCTGGGGCCGCATAGGGCGGAGCTAACGCTGTCTGCTTGGCCCGGAGACTCCGCCCACCCAGCCTGAGCACAGCTGAGCTTCACAGACAATTGGCCTGGAGGTCAACCCTTCAAGTGCTAACAATGATTAACTGAGCTTAACTTCAGCAAGACTGTGCAGCCCATATCCATCTCAGGGTACCGGGGAGGCTGAGCCACTGTCCCTTGTAGCACGTCTACCACACAAAGCTAATTGACCAACTCAGGGAAGCAGCCACCATGCAGCAACATGGAAAGAAATCAGATGTGAAAGAAATGGAGGAAAAAAGACAACTGGACATGGAATTCAGAACCACGGTTATAGGGTTTTTTAAGAGGTTCCAACAAAAGATCGAGGCCTATAAGGAAATAAGCAAGACCACAAAGGAAATGAGTGAGTCCTACAAGAAAATGAACAACACCCTCCAGGATATAAACGAGACCTGCAAGGAAATTATCAAGACCAACGTGGAAATGATCAAGACCAACGTGGAAATGAATGAGTCCTACAAGGAAATGAAAGAAACCCTCAAGGATATAAAGCAGACTCTCAAGGATATGAAAAAGGACCAACCAGAAATTAAGCATACACTGACTGAAACAAAAAATATTATACAAAGACCTGAAAGTGCCCTGGAGCACCCCAAGAACCAAGTTAAAGATTTGAAATACAAAGAGGGAAAATCCACTCAGCTGAAAAAGCAAGACATCAAAAGAATCCAAAAAATTGAAGATAGTGTAAGGGGCCTCTGGGACAACCTCAAGCATACCAACATCCGAATTATAGGGGTGCCAGAAAAAGCGAGAGGCCAAAACAATGAAAACCTATTTGAAGAAATAGTGACTGAAAACTTCCCACACCTGGTGAAAGAAATTGACTTAGGTATCCAAGAAGTGCACCGAACCCCAATATATAGGAACCCTAAGAGGACCACACCGAGGCACATCATAATTAAAATGCCAAGAGCAAAAGACAAAGAGAGAATATTAAAAGCAGCAAGAGAGAAACAGTTGGTTACCTATAAGGGAGCACCCATACGACTGTCAGCGGATTTCTCAACAGAAACGATGCAGGCCAGACGGGAGTGGCAAGAAATATTCAAAGTGATGAACAGCAAGAATCTACAACCAAGATTACTCTATCCAGCAAAGCTATCATTCAGAATCGAAGGTCAGATGAAGTGCTTCGCAGATAAGGAAAAGCTAAAGGAGTATATCACCACCAAACCAACATTATATGAAATGCTGAAAGATATTCTTTAAGAAGAGGAAGAAGAAAAAGGTAAAAGTGCAAACTAGCAACAACAAATACACATCTATCAACAAATGAACATAAAAATCAAGTGAATTGATAGGCTGTTGAACAGGATAGACTGGTGAATATAACAGAGACATGGACATAGAGAGGGAATGGACTGACAATTCTTGGGGAGAAAAGGGTTGTGGGAAGTGCAGCAAGAGACTGGACAAAAATCTAGCAACAATGGGAGAGGACAGTGGGGAGGGGGAGGTGAGGGTGGAGGGTGGGATAGGTACAGGGTGGAGGGAAGCTATAGGGGGATAAAAAGGGGAAACAATGTAATTAATAAACTGAACAATAAAGATTTAAAAAAAAAATAAAAAATAAAAAATAAAAAAAAAAAAAAAAAAGAAAGACACGTGCAGTAATACCTCAAACACTTAACCTGGTAAGAAAATGAGTTATTTTGTATATATAGATTATGTTTAGATAATAGCAGTGTCTCCTTAGTATCAAAACATGTTCATATTAAAATTTTTGGTGGAAATCTTTCTATATGGAATTCACATTTTTCTGTCTTCTCATAGGAAAGATGGGACATAATTTATCCTAGATAGTTTTTTTTTACAAGAAACACACTTTAAATAAAGTGATTTTAATTAAAAATAAAGGAATAGACTACGGTATACCAACCAGACACGTGGGATTTAAAATTAAAGTAATGGCACAATAAAAAGGAATGTAATGTAATAATAGAAGGCTTTTTCCCTCAAAGAAAATGCAATAATTGTAAACCTATGTGCATCAAAGAATATTCTCACCAAATTCCAGCAGTTTTTGTTTGTTTGTTTGTTTGTTTTGCCTTCTTGATATTTCTTAAGCCAAAATTGTCTCTGACTTGGTCTATGTGGCTACAGTTTCTCCTGCTTGGAACTCACTTCCTCTGGGACTTGCATTCCTGCCTTATTCTGCTCTCTGCCCAAATATCATCCACTGAGTGGTGGTTGACTACTTTATCTGATTTGTCACCTATGATCCCAAGTTTCAAGTTGTTCAGTTATTGATCCCCTATATATATGAGCTCTTATTGCTGTGGGAAACATTGAAGATATCCAGAGCTCTGAGTTCACCTACCCTAAATCACATTCGGTACCTAATAAGTGTTTACTAACCTCAAAATCCTCTCAGCAAACATACCAGTCAAGACTTTTGACCTAAAACCCATAGAAGAAAGAAGCCCACAGACTGTCCCATGGCCTTTTCCCACAATAGCCAATCCTGATCTTAACTATTAAATTCTTATTACAGAAAAAATGAATGCAATGAAAAAAACAATGATAATTCATTCTGTATTACTTTCTTGTGGCAGTTGTAACAACTTACCAAAAACTCAATGGCTTAAGACCACAGAAATTTAGTCTCTTATAGCTCCAGAGGCCAAAGTCTAAAATCAAAGTGTCTCCAGGGCCACGTTCCCTCTGGAGGCCTGAGGTGAGAGTTCATGCTTGTGTCTGCTGGCAATTCTATGGCTTGTGGCCACACAACTGCAATCTGCCTCCATCTTCACATTGCTATCGTGTGTGTGTGTGTGTGTGTGTGTGTGTGTGTGTGTGTGTGTGTGTCTGTGTGTGTATGCTTGTGTTAAATTTCCTCTCTTACAAGGGCACTTGTAAAAGCCCACAAGTAGATAATCCAGGATTATCTCCTCATCTGAAGATCCTTAATGTAATCACATCTGCAAAGATTCTTTTTTTTTTCCAAATAAGGTGACATTTACAGGTTCTAAGAACGTGAACTTGCTATCTTTGGCCACAGTTCAGCCTACTACACCTTCTAATGTCAGAGTCACATGCTGCATCTCTCTTCCCTGTAACCCTGAAGTGGTCTACTTGGTTTTCCAATGAGAAGAAGCTTCTTTTTAAATGATATGCTTTCCCAGATCCCTCCACGCACAATGGACATGTGGCTTTCTAGGCAAGGGAAGCAATGGCAGGAAGTCAATAAAAGATAAAATGATAATCCTAAAAGGACAAACAATATTTTTTAAATGCTTTTTTGTATCACTTGCTCTTCCCACAAAAAACTCCACCCCCAGTGTCTGGATCACACTGTGGCCTTGTTTGATATGAGAGATAGAAGATAGAAAAGAGGCTCCTCTTCAGGATGGACCTGCATGAAAGAAAGCCCTCAGACATACTCGTAACACTGCAGATCTCAGCAAGAGTGGTGCCGTATTCAGCGGAGCCTGAATGTTGCCTCGGGATCCTGCTCAGCATTGTGCTGGGAGAGTCACCCAGTCCATCAAATTGTGGCATGTGACCAAATGTCTTTGCCATGGAAATGATCTTCTGTGACTGCCTACATCCCTGGTACCTTGTATTAATTCACTCATTCAGGAAAGATTTATAGAGCACCTACTCTGTGCAAACATTATGTAAGTGCTAAAGATGCAACAACAAACAAAACTAGGCTTAGGCCTGCCCTCATGGACTTACCATCTAGGGTCGAAAGCAATATCATTAAAGAACAGCAAATGCATTTGTAAGATTGTTACTGCAACAGCATCTCTGAATGAATCCTCTGTCCTGAGAGTCTATAATGTGGGCATCTGAACCGCTCCGAAGTCGAGAAAGATTCCCATAGGAAGTGATGCTTGTGCAGAAAGCTGAGGATTTAAGGGTAATACACAAGGACAAAGCAGAGCTGTGGGGAGGGGAAGAGCAGTGGGAGATGAAAGATGAGGCTGGAGAGAGAAATCTTTGTAGGCCATTTTAAAAGCCTTTGTTAGCTTGTTTTATAATGTGAAGGGCACTGAGGAGCCTCTGTTGGAGGTTTTGCACATGAGCAGGCTTGTGTTTCCCAAAGCATGCTGGGATCGCTCAGAAGAATGGTGGGAAGAGGGGAAGGGAGACTAATGGATGACTGGAGGTTCTCAGAGTCCAAGAGGGCAATAACAGAGAAGTGGTGGCAGTGGTGGAGATGGGAAAAATAACGTTTAAAACAGAAAATTGACAAGACAGCATGAATTGGGTAGAGGAGACGGGGAGCGATAGGGACCAAGGATGAGCCCTAGATTTCCAAATTTCCCACTGGATGTCTTCTCATTCATGGAAAGAACACCAAGAGAACGCTAGGTCAGAGGCCTGGGAAGGGGAGCTGTGTTAGGAGGTTGGCTTTAGACATACTGAGTTTGGGAAGATGCCTTTGAAATCCCCAGTATCCCAAAGCAGATGCCACAGTGATTTAATGCGAGTCCAGCCCTCAGAAGGCCTCCCAGGAAAGGTCTGGTCTGGAGACATAAGTGGATGAGTCATCTGGGTTTAGGGACTAATAAAGCTGTAGGGAGAGAAGAATCCCAATTACATAGTGCCTGGGGTTTATATGATCTGGGGACCCTAATTAAGAACAATAGCAAGAATACAAAATTAGGTACAGAAGAGAATATTTATAAAATAGGAAACCACAACAAATTACAAATTTTTAAAAGGTGAAAATGTCACAGGATGTAGAAAAAATTACATAACAGTTATTACTCATTAACTGCTGACGCATCTCTGTAATAAATCTCTTTTCCACATTTTAGGCTATCTGTAATTGATAGTCTTCTCTTATAATGATGTATTTTTATATTTTCCATTAAAAATTATGCATTCAGACCATTCTCTAATATGGTTAATTTAAATTTGTTTCATATCACTGATAAATGGGTTACATAAAACATGTGACTCCATATATGGATGGATTTGCCTTTATACTACTGCTACATGTGATTTATGCCCCACAATTCAAGAATTCTGGTAAGTTTTATTTGACATCACTTAAAAATAATAGAAATGCATAGTGTTTTTCTAATTGTATACACTGTACTATCAAGTGTATTTTGGGCAGAAAAGAAATTCTATTTTGTCAGAGCATCAATGAGAAATTAATCCTGATTCCATTTGCACATTTGATTATTGGAAAATTTTTCCATGGACTAGCTTCTGGTCCCCTAAATTAAACTCTGTGTCTCCTCAACTACCCACATATCTCCACTGCTGGGTGCCTAGGAAATACGAGAGGCTCCCTGTGGAACCTCCAGCCTGTAACTGTCTCACCATGCCCAGGACCTGGCCAAGTAGCTTTATTCTGAAGACCATTCCTACACCAGTACAATGAGCAGGAACTTGGTATACATGGTGACCTAGAACAACAAGTGTATATTCTGCTAACCCCAAGTTAAATGAGTGCCCAGCTCTTTCCCATAGCCATCTCCAAAAACTTCCAGTAGCCACCTGCATTGGCACAGTGGGCAATAACATTTGGCCACGTGGATATATTGCTCTGGTGCCTCCCAGGTCCTTAGAAGAACTGGTGTGACTGAACAAGAGGCTTTAGCTTTACTTTGAGATGCCCCTAGAGCAGGGCTTCCCCAGTTTGACACCCTTGACATTTGGGGCTGGATAATTCTTTTCTGTGGGGAGTTGTCCTGTTTAGCAGTATCCATGGCCTTTTCCCACCCGATGCCTGTAGTACTACACCCCTATCCCAGTTAGTGTACCCAAACTGTCTCCACATAGTGCCAGATGTCCCCTGAGGGGCAACACAGCCTCCTGTTGAAAACCACTGCTCTCAAGAAAGAATTTGTAGACCAAATAATGAAATTATAAAGTGACTACTTATTGAACACCTGCTATATTTAAAACCCTAAGGAGATTGCTTTGCACCAGGCCATGGCATGGCTGGGAAGACAGATGATGAGTGAAAAATTTCAATGGAATTCAATGAGTGCCATAAGGAAGACTCAGAGATACTATTGGAACCCAGACAAACCTCTTTTCTACTTCACAAGGCTATCTTGGGAATCAAAGTGATGAAGATTGTAAAAGATGAGATTACTCTGCATTTTTGCCACCAAAGGATTTCTTTGTCTTGGGGTAATATAAGTTGGACATATAAAGCAAATTACAAGAAATATGTCAATAAGCCATAATGGCCATATTTACTAATTTTGGCCAAGAAAGATTGAGAAAGTATATTAATCACAGAGAGGTGGAGGAATCCATCTCCTTTTTGAGTATTCTCATAAAGTTTTTTAAATCTATTTAAGAGAGAGAGAGAGAGAGGTTTGCTAGTCTACTTATTTATGCATTCATCAGTTGCTTCTTGAATGTATCCTGACCAGGGATCGAACCAGAAACCTTGGCATATTGGGACAATGCTCTAAGCAGCTAGGCTACACAGTACCCAGCCAGGGCTCCTTTTTGTTTCTTCTGGCATTTACATTCCTTACCCATGCCAGCCACACTAATATTTGAAGCCTATAAATACATAGATTGAACCATTCCTCAGTGAGGTTGACAATTTTATTCATAGATTTGCCACGAGGGTTTATCCCAGTTCAAAGGAGGGGGAAATAGAGAAGCTAAATCAATGAGAATTTAGCTTGTGAACAGCACTGTACATAAATTTTTAAAAAAATACTCACCTTATTTGACACAAATCATTCCTCTGGAACTCTTGAGATAACCCTGGTATTGTTCATACCCTCTTGTGTTCCCCTCCCCAACACCCCCACACACAATCAGTTATTAAACCTATTGACAACAAAATAAACTAACTCGAGGGAACATTGAAAATCAGGACCTATTTCTCTCAGAGTGTCTTCTCAACCATCAAATGTATTTGTTCACGGAAACGCTGTAGAACAGACAGTATGTCCCTTTGCTGAGCTGTTTGCGTTTCTGTAAAATTAGTAATTGGAGAGGGAATGTCACTAATTCCCATTTCTCCGTTTGAAAGTTACTGCAGGGTCCTTTATCAAACTGAACACTAACTGTGCTCGGCAGAAGCGAGTTAACCCATTAGCTCTCTTTTGATTGCATTTAATCACAGGAGCCTCTTAAAAGCATGTTCCTTTCATCTTTTTCTTTAGCATCACTCTTTATTTTGCTGATCTTACCTTAATTTGGCCATTTAAGTCTCTTATAGAGGGTGCTCTGTGGCCTTCACCTGGATTAATTAATCAATTACTGTAATAACTTTCACTTATATAATACTTGATCATTAGAAATTAATTTTTGTATTGGCAAGAAGTAGTTTAACATTGTGTTTGAAAAGCAGTGTTTCAAAATTTATTAGGAAAAATAAGATATCCATGATCCCACAATATCACTGCTAGGGGGTAAGGTAAAATTTATTTACATTTTTAAAAATCAGGAAAATAATAATGCAGGTGTCTCCTGGGTACAGAAAAAATGATTGAAGAGGATGTAGAGTGACTGATATTTTGGAGATCCTAGCTAATAACTAAGGCTGTAGGGCTGAGACAAACTAGATTGATATCTGCTCCTCACTCCTACCTCAGCTCATGAAATCTTTGACAAGTCCCAGGGTCTGATCTTTGAATGTGCTTAATCATATCCATAGTGTTGCAATGAGGATTAAACCACATAATTCCTGTAGAGAGGCCAATGTCATACCTGATATAGGTGTGGGGGTTAGAGAGATATCACCTGTAAAGCATGGAGTATAATGCCAGCATAGGGTAGGTGCTCAATAAATGTTAGCTCAAAATATTATTTATTCATTTCAATGGGCCAGGCACTGTGCTAAATGCTTTCCAGACCTTAGAGGAGCAATGCCCCTAAGTTCTGGGCAAAACTAACCAAATAATTCACCAATGTACAAGTCCTTTGTTATGTTCTCCATTTAATATTCAAGACAATTCAGTAACTTAGGGGCCATTCCAATTTCATAAGTGTAAACTCAAACCGAGAGATGAGATGTTAGTTACATGCAAAAATGTTATGTGAGAGAGATGAGATTGACCACAAGCTACTAAATACCAAAACCATTATTTCTGCTAATTGGCATTCTTCCATCCTACTGGCTAAGAGCTCTGGGGTCAGATGTAATCATTCCCATCTTGGCTCAGGCCTGTTTGGACCTTGGTAACTTATTTAACCTTTAAAGTCTCAATCTAGTTGGTTTGGCTCAGTGGATAGAGCATCGGCCTTCAGACTGAAGGGTCCCAGGTTCAATGTTCTATTCTTGTCAAGGGCACATGCCCAGGTTATGGGTTCAATCCCAGTAGAGGGCATACAAGAGGGATCTGATCAATGATTCTCTCTCTCTCTTCTTCTCCCTTCCTCTCTAAAATCAATTATTGAGTGGCCAGATTATTATGCGTTCAAAAACCATAATAATCTGGCCACTCAGTGTAGACTGACCACAAAGTTGGTATTTTAAAATAAGGTTTTTCCATGTATAAGAACTGCATTGTGGGTGGTTAGAAAGAAGCAGAGGACTTACTAGCCAGAGGCTGGGAGCCACTATCTCCTGGTCCCTTGACATATCAAGATTTGCAAGCTTTCCCTTATATGTATAAGTACACTGAGTGGGCAGATTATTATGTGTTCAGAGATCATAATAATCTTGCCTCTCAATGTATGTAAAAGACAAAAATGAAAAAGAAAAATGACATTAAAAAATAAGTTAAAAAATCTCAGTTTCTTTATTTGCAAAACATAGATGACAACTGTGTCTAAATCATGGAATTATAGAAAAGATGAAGAGACTCAGCTCTGTGCCTGGTACATGGTAAATGTTGAAAACATCTCAATATTACTATATTCCAAAATTATGAAAAAGTAGAAGATGCTATATTTACCCACTTTCCCACTTTCAAATTCCAATTTTATGTGTGGGATGCCCTAAAGAGGTATCCTGAAAAAAATATATACCAGATTCAAATTATGCCATGCCATTAACTGAAAAGGTCAGGTTCCATTACATATCAGGGTGACCATGGTTGATTCACTGAAACCAACATTCTGATGGGCAAATTTGGAAAAGTTCGTGAGGATTGGGATCAAGAAAACAGTGAATCCATGAAGTTTGGGCCTCAGAGCCACATGACCAAGGTGTCTGGGGAGTAAATTCTGCTCTTGACCTTGGTGGCCTGTGATCATGTTGAGGACAGGCAGCTTCCTGGAAGAGCAGCAGTGACCTTGAGAAAGATGGCAGCCAAATCTTGAGTTTTAAAAATCATTAATCTTTACATGAAATTCTTAGTCAATGGCAGAGGGAATATTAGTATTATTTAATTCCATTCAAATTACAAAAAAAACAATTAAGGTGAATAATTATGAAAGTAAGGTCAACTCAATTTTCTATAATAATGTTTTTTTGTTACCAGGCTCATTATTGCTAATTCCTTTCATAATTCTTGCCATCTAACCTCATTTATTTCATTTATAAGTGGCAAGAAATGCACATCATCAAACAGCAACGAAATCAAGACAGCAGCATGTCACTTGGGTGATCTCTGGAGAAAGTAATTATTGTCTCTAGTTAACCTTTTAGGGAGAAACTCATCTGCCTACTCCCAATGCAGTTTTACATTTGTCGGAGTGAAGTTTTCCTCTTCATTTTTTCAGTCATACGCCCTGGCCTGAGAGTGTACAAGCATGACAAAAGTTGAAGTTTTATCCTGCTGTTCTGAGTACTTATAGACCAAATGAAAAAGCACTCAAGTCGGTTTTAAATGGGCTTTTAGTGGAACCCAAAACATGCACATGCACACATACTCACACATACACACATACCACATAGACACACTGATTTTAAATATTAAAAATATTTCATGTTTATTAAGAAGACATTCACATTTGAGATCCTCAGAATTTAACTTGTTCCCATTACTATATTTTGAACCTGTACTCTTGGGTTTATGAAGAATTTCAAAATTTTTTCTACTAGAGGCCACACCTACTTAAACATAGCCATTCCACTGCTAGAAATTTGCTCTAACACAGGGTGGGCAAATTTCTGAATGATAAACACCATTGCCATACTGGGTAACACTTTGAATATGACCTTTTTGCTGATCACTAAAAAAAAAATACTCAAGAATAAACATAGTCCCTGTGCTCTGGGGCCTTACAGTATGTTAATTTCATAATCATACAAACAAATAAAGGTGTGGTTATCAGTTATGGAATGTGTATTCAAAGCAATGGACAGAGTGTTAGCTGAACAAAAATCTCACAGACTGGAGCTGAAACAGCAGGTCTTTATTTCTCACTGTTCTGGATGCTGGAAGTCCAAGATCGGGGTCCATGGTCAGGTTCTGTTGAGGATGTTATTGTGTCCTCACTTGGTAGAGAGAGAGAAGGCTCTGATCTCTTCCTTTTCTTATAAAGGCACTAATCCTATGAGAGGAATCCTGTTTTCATGAACTAAACCTAACACCTCTCAAATAAACTGCTCACATCTGCCTGTGGGGAACCAATGCTAAGATCAGGACCTACTGTGAGAAGATGGAATTTAACGTGGTTTGTGAAGGAAGAGAAGCAGCCCTCAGGGCAAGTGTTCCATAGAAGAGGCAACAGCATGGTCAAAGGCCTTCGATAGGAAGCCACTGCTGTATTGGAGAGCGTGGGAACAGCGCCAATGTGGCAGAATTGCAGTGGTTGGTGTGATATGGGGCTGAGGCCAGCAGGAGCCAGACCAAGCAGCATCTGGCAAGTCATAAGGAGGAGTTAGGGTCATGTCCTAAATACACCTTCATGTTACCAAGGGAGACACTGAAGATTAGAGAGGTTATAGTGCAAAAGCAAATGGCTAGTAAATGTTTAAGCAAGAATCTAAGAATAGAGAGATCTGAATACAGGGCCCATGTTTCTAACCACGCTTCTACCAAACCTAAGATGAAAATAGCCACAACCTATATGTCTTCCTGATGCTCATCTTCTCTCCTTCTGACACAGTCTCCGCTTAGCCCACTAGCAAGATGACAGAAAATGAACTCTGTGTCTCACGTGAACTGGAAGCGCAGCGCACCTGCATCCCTCACCAGTTTCTGGCACGTTCTTTGCAACATCAAGATATATGGGCTCCGTAAATTTTCAGAGACATATTAACGTTCACCTCCATAATGCTTTAATTGTACAGAAACCATTAGACAAGAGTGTTAAGGTGACAAAGAGACCGATGCAAATGGTAAAGAAAGAGAGCAAGATGCCTAAATTAAAAGGGGTGAAGGGTCCAGGACAGTCTTTCATGGAGAAAAGATTCATGGAGATTTGCTGTCTTAACAAGAATGGACTGCCTCATAAATTATCTCAATATGATGCCAGTAAGTCAAGGGGAACTTTTTTAAAGTACGAATTTGCAAAAGGTTAAATTAAAATGAAGGCTGAACAATTATTTTTGTCCTCCTGCCCAGCAGGGCTTCCGCTAATGTTTGTGTACAGAAGTGATAGCGGCGGGATACTTCAAAGCCTTTTCAGGGGGGAAATCATACCATTGGTGAGAAAGGATTTGATTTTGTAAAAAGCTTACATTGTAAGTGATATTGCAAATAAAGAGAAGATTGCATGAGCTAAGTGCTTTCTTTTTGTTAGTGCTCGTGGGGTTCCACAGATTCTCAACAAGCCCGTAATTAGGTTTTAAAAGTGGAAATGGAGAAGCACATGTTTTCTTTTGTCTGTAAATATGGTAACCCGACCCATCAGTGGAGGGCCATGCACTTAAATTTTGTTTCCAGAAAAGACGAGAAAATTTTTTCAAGGACTTCCAATTCTCTTGGCCGGTCCACATTTGGTCAGTGAGAAACCGCTTTGAGTGCCACATGTTGAGGTAACCTCAAGCTTTTCTTGCTCCATTCCTCTTCTGTAGCTTCACTAACTTCCTAGAGAGGAAGAGGTTACATAAACTGAGAAAAATAATAACTTCTACCCTCCTAGACTATAAGCATCATATGAGCAGGGTACATTCATCCTCCTCATTTCTACTCAATGCCCAGCCCAGGGTCATCACATACATGAGGTACATTTACTGCAAGTAACAGAAAACCAACTGTAACTTTAACCAGGAAAGTGATTTTCTCATGCAACTAGAAGTGTGTTATGTCCGAAGTCATTAATTTTCTCTACCATGTCATCCAAGTCCCCATGTCCTCCAACATTTTCTCTCTCTCTCTCTTTTTTGTTTGTTTTTAGAAAAAAATGTATTGAATTTATTGGGGATACATTGTTTAATAAAATGATATCAGTATCAAGTATACAGTTCTATAACACATCATCTGTATATTGCCTTATGTGTTCCCTACCCAAAGTCAAGTCTTCTGTCAACATTTATCAACATTTCTTTCATGAGAGCTAGGTTTACAGGTTAGCTTCTTTGGGCTTTTAAGATGTCTTCTAATTGTATATCCTTTTCTTTTTTATTTTACATAAATTTTTCAATTACAGTTGACATGCAATATCATATAGCCATCAGTGGGGTTGCAGAAGGGTTTTCTGTTAATATTAGTTTAGGTGTACAACCCAGTGATTAAACATTGTGTTACTTACTAAGTAATTACCATAACAGGCCCATTGATCCTTTTAAAAGAAAGAACAGCTTTCCTTGAAGCTTCCTGAAGGCTTCACTTGATATTTTGCTGCCCAGAGGGTTGCTTATGCCTTAAAAGTATAGCAACAGGAATGGACTAACATGTTTGGCTTAGACAGTCAATACCTGCCCCCTGGTTTGGATGCAGAGCATGGTTCAAAGACACTGCCACTTAGAGGTGGTGGACAGTTGCGCAAAGCCAATGACTTCATTCACAAGAAGGAATGGGAGGTAGGGAGTAGATGGTGGCAATCAACAGTCCTTGCAAAAATAAAAATAAAAAGTCAGTAAATCTCTATTAAAGAAAACACTGAGTGAGCATATTAGCCTCTCTTATGTCATTATTTTCTTCCTTGGAGATACTGACTTTGTGTCAATGAATGTCAATTCTTTTTGCTTTTCCAGCACTTACTCCCCCTTCTTCTAATTTCCTGCTGAAGATCTCATGGGTGCCATCATCCCATGGTCCGTTTGGTGCTAACCTATACCTGTACACATAGAGACTCATGTTCCAAATCTCCCTCATCAGTATCTTCCACCTCTCTTGCTATACCAATCAGTTCATATGAAAATTGAACCAATTATAGTTAATTCACAGGTACTATGGGGATGGTGAATGTTTCCACACTAGAATTAGTAGGTGTTTGGAGCTTCCATAATGTAATCCTGGACAGTTTTTGTTTGCATTGAAGGGGGTACATAAGAATGACCCACCAGAGAGGAAAACAAAACCAGGTACTGGAGAGAGACTAAATACAGGGTACAGTCTTTATCTGGGCACACATGGGTAAATATTTATTTATAAATTTGAGGGTCAAATAATCCAGTGCATACCTTGTTTTCCCTGAAGTCATTTTGAATTGAATTTCTCTTACTTACAACCAAAAGTGTTTTCTCTAATATATTCCTTTATCTCTACTATATTACGAGCTTCCTAAGACCTTAGGCCATGACATATTCTTATAGTCCCCACAGTCCTCAGTACCTTGTGGAGTGTTTCCCAATGTTTTTTATTATATGAAAAGTCGTTTTTAATATAAAAATATTAACAGAACTTCACACAACAGTGATTTTTCTTCTTTGATATCTATTGGGTGAGAAAATGTATAATAACAAAAAGCTTCTCTAAAATACAGAATTGTTTTTGTTAAGTGAAGTTGTATTTAATGACTCATAGTGCCCTCTACCTACATTCTAAAATTGTTGTATGTAATGTGTGCACTGCCTGTTTAGCCTAAGACAAATTTTGACTTGTGAATTCAATAACAGCACTAGGAGATTCATAGACCCTTCCATGATCTTTCCATTTCAATTGGGGGGGTGGAGAAGGGAGATATGTGTACTACTATTTGTAATACTTTAAACAATAAAATAAAAAATAAAAAAGTACTAGAATGGGCGTGGGTAAGGAACTAATGCATATGCCCTGCAGTGTTAAAATGAGCCATGATGCAACCATTCTGTCAAAGGTGCTTCTTCTCAGGGGTCCCTTTGTAAGAGGAATGAATGATGTGTGTAATATGAAACATTGGCTAAGATGCTGGACCAGCAGAATCACTCAGGAGAATGTTTGTTCAAGTGTGTTAAGAAGTCAATGCAAGTGGCAAGACTACAGGGCCTCTGTGAATACTGCCCATAACTATGTTTTAATCATTCCTACTGTTTATTCTTTTAAAATACAGCATAAGAACATAGACATTTTAGAGTAGCAGGACCTTTCTAAGATAGAAACACCTAGAGATAAGGTTCTAATATATCCAGTTCCTAAAAATTGCTCTCTGTTTTCTGCCTAATTTTTCAGTTTATTTGTGGTGGGTGTTGGTGTGGCTAACCCCCAGGCCTCAACTCCACATTGCTCTCACTGCAGAGCCCCTGTGAAATTTGGAGTTTTCTGATTGGTCCCACCCCCTTGTCACATGACTGACTCAGATTTGCTCCTATCAGAGTGATACTGAGTGCATTGGCTCAGTGACTCTGAGAAGTAATTCTCTCTCCCTCATTGGATATGAATACATTCCATTTTTTTAAGGGCAGCCTTACAGGAATCTAGGCTCAGGATAAAGCCAACCCAGGTAGGAGGGCAGAACAAAGATAATCCCCCCAAAATAAAACCAGATTCTGAATTAGCTCACCTTGAAGCCTGCACTACCTCTGAATTTTCTAAATGCTGTAAATCAATAAATCGTCTTTTTTGTTAAGCCAGGAGTCAGCAAACTAAAACCTGTAGGTCAAATCCAACACATTCCATGTTTCTGCACAGGCTATGAGCTAAGTATGGTTTCACAGATGAACATTTACAATTGATTTGCTGATAGTGAACCCTAACTTTGAATCCCAATTAAGGAAAGCATTATTTATCCCCTTCAAAATAAGAATTCTATTCTTCTCATTACTATACTTGTGTTACAACAATGTGAACTCAGTTATTATTCTATTTTCAATTTCATCAACAAAACTTCGTGAAAATTTGTTTTCTCTCTTCTCATAGAAGTACCTACATTATATCCTCTATTTTGCTTCTTGGCCCATGAAGCCTCAAATATTTTTCTTCTGTCCCTTTATGGAAGCAGTGTGTTGACCCTTCTGTTAAGCTATTACTTTTCAATTTTCTGGGATGTGCAAATAAAGCCATGTGGTACACTATGGTTTTAAGGGCAGAAATTAAAGAATAACCATTTCAGCTTCTAAAGTTTTCTGTTATATGAAAACTCAACTGAAACAACCAAATTAATTGGCTGAAAGTGCCTCTACTCCAGCCCCTCCAGCTCCCCTCATCCCTCAACAGGTAAACATTGTTCCCTCAGATGATATTTTCTGTCCATTGAACCTTTAATTATGTGCTTTCCTGTCATTTCCCATAATCCTATTGGAAAACAGAACCCAAACTTAATATGAGATAATTAATGAATTGTGAAACAGTTATTTTATGGTTCTTAAGACCTTCTATATCTCAGCATCCCCCATAACAGGGAGACATTCATGACATATTTTCTTGAAATTAACTGGAACCAAGAGATTGTTTTTTTTCTTGGAAGACAGCACTTCTTCTCAGAGGAAGCATTATGAGTCAGATGTGTAGGCGTGCACTATACAGCATTGATCCCCCTTCTTCTGAGAAATGAACACTTTTCCTTAGAGAACCACCACCACCCACATTCACTTCCTGTGACTGAGTGCAGCTGACAGGACTGCCAGCTTCCCTGGGGGCTTTGGGGCCCAAGTCTAGCTCTCTAGGCACAGTGATTTGTTCAAAGATGGTCCCATGATCCAAAGAGAGCCAATTAGATCTGTTCTCTGGATTCAGCATTAGCAATCTGGAGGGAGATACCGGTTTTTTGGTTTTTTTTGTGTGTTTTGTTTTTTTTTTTTCAGCTGGACTTGAACCTAAGAAGATCACTTGCCTGAGAGAGGAGTCAATGCAGAGGAAAGTAGAGCAGAGAGATGGAAAGAGAGAAACATAATGCCGGAAACATCATTTAAAGAAAAGATTCAACGGTGCCTGAAGCTACAGCTATTAGCCTGGACTGTTCAATTACATGAGCCAATAAATTCTTTTCTGCTTGAGCCAGTTTAAGTGGGAGTTTCTGTCACTTGCAATGCAAATACACAACCACTATCTAATGTGGCAGCTGTCTTGGATTGGGTTCTCCCAAAAGCAAGCCATAAGACAAAGGTATAAGTGTAAGTCACTTATTGGGTATGTGCTCCCAGGAAGGCAGCTGGAACGGGGTACTCCAGCATGCTGACAGGAGGACCCTGGGCTTCCTCCTGCTGTGGAATGAGAGGCGCCTCAGAGTTGCTCTCCTTCCCTGCCCAGGAAAAAGGAAAGTCCGAGTACTCATTTCCAACTCACAACCCTCCCTGGCTGAGAGGCTATTGGGGAGGGGGGTGGGAGCAGCACTAACACCCCACAGTTCTAGCCAGCTGCTTGCATGAGAAGCTCTCAAGAGGTGTTTACAGGCATGTAGGAGCACTCCCAGGCGCCTACTAGTGCTGACTGCTGAGTGAAATGACAACACACTCATCAAATTGGCTTCTCCACATCCCACGCCATGCCACAGTAGTTAGATATTTGGGGGACTGTTAGTGTAGTCATTTAAATATTGCCATAAAAATTTTGCACAACATCAAACACCAGTGACTTTGAGCAACAATGCTATATGCTCTCAGGCTTCTCTAAGCTGACTGGGGAACTGGAGAGAGGAGTGGGGAGGGGGAAAGGAGAGCAGCTACCCTGAGAAAGCCCTCCTGACAGCCACAGTAGAGGGAAGCCTCGCTTTTCAAACTCCACTTTGCAGCATCTACTCACATCCCATTGGCCAAATCAAGTCACATGGCCAACCTCATAACCAATGACAGAGGAAATACATTCAGCCTGGAAAGGAGGAACTATCCGCCTCCAGCAAAGGTCAGGGATGCAGAGGAAGGGGTGAAGAACTGAAAGCAATGATTCCATTTTAAACTAAAAGCAATGATCCTATCTGCATTTTGTGTTGCTTTATCTCCAAAGCCAAGCACAAAGTAAACACATAGTAGGCACTTCATATTGATGTGCTAAACATTCTGAATTCCAGAGAATATACTCCAGATGAACTTTTGCAACCCAATCCATTTTGGAGTCAGGAACTGCTTGTAATGCGCAGATGCATGAAATATATCTCCCGGAAAGGTAATGGCACCTGTGCTAGACTCTAAATCAGCCATCAACGAGCTACTATCATAGTATCGTCAATGGATTATAAAAACTATGGCTTTGAAGAATGCCTTTGCCTTGCCAGGATTATGATTTGTTATTCATCTTGTGGATTTTTAAACAGAACCTTGTACTTAGTATTCAAATTAATGACTCCAATGTATTTTCCTGGATTTTAAAAAAAAGAAGAAGAAGAACCATTTTGCACAATACACGTAATAGTTACATTTCTATGATAAACTTACTTGGTAAAAGCTTTCTCGATTTTATCATTTAGACAAGTAGATATCAGTAAATCACACTCAAAAGCCAGAATGGTGGAGGGGTGTGAGGCAGCCTTCAGTGCAGCGCGGCCTGTGGCAGAAAAAAATGAAAGCAGAAAAGACTGAACCAGCACAGAAGAATGTGAGCATGTCCCAGGAAATCGCCTCCTGTCAGCAACCTGTAATCCTGCAGCTTTCTGATCTGATTCATTAAAAACTCTTCTGGCGGGGAACAGTGTGATGAAGTACAGTGTTATTAGTGGAAAGAGCAAAAACTTTTAACATAGTTTAAGTTTAAATTCTGGATCCATCACTTCCTAGCTATATAGCCTAGGAGAAACTACTAAAATTTCTTATGCCTCAGTTTCAACATCGGCTAAATGGGAAAGAAGGTCAGGGAACATGAGTAGAGCCCTACCTCATAAAGTTGTAAAGATAGGGGAAAAAAGATCACACATGTCATTCATCCCAAATGCTGGTCAATAGGCCAACATAATCCCTGAAAATGTCTTTATAGGTCCACTATGGGATAAGAAAAATAGTGCTATGGGTTAAACTTTGTCCCTCTCCCCCCCCCCCCAAAAAAAAGGTGATGATGAAGTCCTAACAATCATTATCTATGAATGTGACTTTGTTCAGAAATGAGGTCTTTGCAGATGTAATCAAGTTAAGATGAGGTCAGTAGGGTGGGCCTTAGTCCAATATGATGGTGTCATAGGAATCGGAAAACAGCATGTGAACACAGAGACACAAGGAGAAAACCAGGTAAGGACAGAGGCAGAGGTGGGAGTGATGCACTGCAATCCAGGCTCAATGCCACCTCCCTGGAAACTAGGAATGGGGGGAGGGGTGCGCTGAGATTCTATCTAGAGTTACAAAGAGTGCATGGCCCTGCCACCTTGATTTCAGACTTCTGCCTCCAAAACTTGAGACAATACATTTCTGTTGTTTAAAGCCACTTTGTGGCACTTTGTTATGGGAAACCTAGGAAACGAATGCTTCTGATAACAGTGAATTTTTAAACAAAATGTATTTCATCTAAGAGAATGGCCCTTTTTAAAATTTCTCCTGGATCCCTGCCAGAATTTTTTTCCCTCAGGATGATTTTCTAAGATAGATATTTTCCTACTTTCTTTTTGCAATGATAAAAGACTTTTAAATAAAATTATATGAGGCTGGGTGGAAAGAGATCACCAAAAAACTTGTACGCATCTACTAGTATGCAAAACCCATAGTAGAGGGTGGGCTATAAGGGATCAATGGGAGAGAAAAAAAAAAGGACATATATAAAGCTTTATTTCAACAATAAAGATTTTAAAATAAATAAATAAAATTATAGTGATGTTGGCTGGTAGGGTATATGTTGGGGGTGGGGGGACGAGGTGTGTTTAAAGATCTTACATTACAACCCAAAGTTGTACAAATATACTGTCTTTCTTCCAATGGAGTATGAAATATAATATGTAAAAATCGGGGAATCACTGGCAAAGATAAAATGTGCAAGTTCAAGCCCAGCACACAGTACTCAGTCAGTGCTGACGCTGGGTACTGTGGCTGTCCCGGCCTGGTCAGAACAGAGCAACCTGCACATTCTGTGAACTTTAGGGTAGACAGGAAACTGCACATCCTCCACCCCTTCCCGTTATAGTCTGACTTCACCAGGACTTGCTAGGACTCCTACTCTGTTTCCAGCATCCCTTTCTCTGCACAGGACACATGCTTGAGCCAAAGGCAAAGTGGATTTGGAGATTGAGCAGCCCTAAGTCTGGCGAACTTCAGGTAAAGCCAGTCAAAGCTTATCTTTCTGGTGGGGATGGAGAAAGCCCCATATTTTAAACTGTGCTGCCTCTACCTTGCCAAAATGTTCCGAGGACTTAAAAAATGGATGATGGATGCCGAAAGAGTGGTGGGATGACCTCTGGAATTTGTTTGCAGGCTTCGCAGAGGGAGGAAAGTGCTTAATGCCCATGCAAATATATTATCATTTTTCACTGTAACTCATGGCATTCACATGTTTCTACTCTGAATCCTTTCGGTTCATTCAGACATTCCTCCTGCTCCCTAAACTCCAGGGACTGGGTTGATGGTCCAAGCAACCCTTCACTAGGCTTAGGAAGCATAAACGTCTGTGTTCCAATGACTACTTTTCACACTATAGCCTTAGTCCTTCGACAGATTAACCCCTGCGTATTACCAGACAGTGAAAACAAAACAGTATATTTAAGTGACATCTGGATAGATTTATTTTCTCTTGAAAACAGCCTTCACCACAACCCAAACCATTTCCTTATTCATGTTTAACTTTGCTTATTATTTCCAATTTAGTATAATCCCGGTGAAAACTCAGCAATTAACCAGTCATTTTGAAAACATCTTCATTTATAAAGTCTAAATTTCCAAACAGGTTGAACTCTCTTTTCAAACACAGCCAGGGGCCATTTAAGAGGCTGAAACTAGAGAAATTAAAGGTTTTATTTTCTCCTGCCACATAACGCCATTGCTTTAAAATTCCAGAGAGGGCTAGACTCAGCGATGTCAGGAAATCACAATGTCTCTTTCTTACTGAAACGCTGTACTTGTTAGCTTCCCTTTTTCCACTTTGCTGGAGCACACATGTATCCCTCTTGAGGAACACACACACACACCTATGCAGAAGGAAGCAATCGCTTGTGTGCATCCAAATGCGCAGTCCGCACATCAGCTCACCTCTTCTTTCTCTGGTGTGATAGGGATCTTTTTGTTCTGTTTATTTGTGACTCTTTTAAAAATGTGCAAAACAACCTTTTAGTTACCTTGAAATCCACTGCTACTGGTGTTTAACGGAGTGCAGAAGAGAGAAAATTAAAATAATCAATGCATGCAGTTTGCTGCTTGGTCAATGTCATCAGCATTTAATTTACTCTTTCCCTCGAGCGGCTGCAGGTAGCGTCACTCTTTGCACGACTAGTTAGCTGTAATGAAATCATCTCCACTCCCCTCCCCGCTGAAAGGTTGCTTAGCCATAGAAGGACATTTACCTGTTTATTTAATTTCTAGAACAGGAAGGGGGAAGAAAGGAAGAGAGGGAAGGAGGGAGGGAGGAAGGAAGGAAGGAAGGAAAGAAGGAAGGAAGGAAGGAAGGAAGGAAGGAAGGAAGGAAGGAAGGAAGGAAGGGAGAAACGAAGATAAACTCTTTAATTTGATTATATTTCCTTAAACAAGAATATTTAATTTTGAAAACGTTTCTCTCATTACCTTAAAGCTGGTTTTAAATCACAAAAACGGGGAGTGTCGCAGAAGATGAACGTGACCCACCTGTCCTGGCTAGTGTGCTCAGTGGTTAGAGAGTCAGTCTGCACATCCAGGGGTCAAGGGCTTCGTTCCCAGTCAAGGACACATATCAGTCCATAGGCTGCAGGTTCAATCTCGCTCTCTCTTACTCTCCTTCCACTCTCTAAAAATCAATGGACAAAATTATCCCCAGGTGATACTTGTTAACAACAACAACAAAAACTGTGTCCCACCTACATTCCTAGGCAGGCACCACGCCCACACATGCTCACATGACAGATTCTAACTATAAGTGCCTGAGATTCCTTGCAGGTGTCTTTCCTTTAAGTCAAAAATTGTATTAAAATCATGTATTTAAGCACACCTGGTGTGGCCCTGTGGTTGAGCATCAACCTATAAACCAGAAGGTCACAATTCAAGTCCCAGTGAAGGCACACACAGGCTCAATCCCCAGTGTGTAGCAGGCAGGAAGCAACTGATCAATGATTCCCTCTCCTCATTGATGTTTCTATCTCTCTCTCCCTCTCCCTTCCTCTCTAAATCAGTAAAATCCTATATAATAAAAGCCTAACATGCAAAATGACCAAGCAGCAGAAAAACTGGTAGAATGAATGGTAGCTATAACATGCACTGACCACCAGGGGCCAGATGCTCAGCACAGGAGCTGCCCACAGTCCACAGGCCCCAAGCCAGCCAAGGCAGGTGCCAGCAGGTGCCTGCCAGCAGAGGCCCCCAATCACCCTGCTGTTCACCCCACAGATTGGCCCTGATCACTGGCCAGGTGTAGGGACCCTACCCATACATGAATTTTGTGCATCGGGCCTCTAGTATAATAATAAAAAAATCATTTATTTAAAAAGACATTCAGCCTTACCTGGTTAGGTGCTTGATCTAGGGTCTAACTCATGATTATGTAAGCTCTCCTAACTAAACAAAGAGAATTGCCTACATTTTTGTTGAAAAATAATTCCTTTATCTTATATCTCAGAGTCTACTCTACATTTGGATTGTGGTGATAATTGCACAAACCTGTAAATTTACTAAAAATCAATGAATTTTACACTTTTTTCTAATATATTTTATTGATTTTTTTACAGAGAGGAAGGGAAAGGGATAGAAAGTCAGAAACATAGATGAGAGAGAAACATCCTTCAGCTTCGGGGATGTGCCTACAACCAAGGTACATGCCCTTGACCAGAATCGAACATGGGACCTTTTCAGTCCTCAGGCCAACGCTCTATCCACTGAGCCAAACCTGTTTCAGCATGAATTGTACACTTACAATTCATGTAGGTGAATTTTATGGAATGTAAATTAAACCTCAATAAAGCTGTGAAAAATGGAAAGGCCAGACACTGGTTAGCTCAAAAAGAATTATGTTTCTGACTTTCTGGCCCAATAAGGCAAGGCCTCTGCTACTTCATCCTGTTCAAATAAGAAACATCTACCATTTCACCTGCTATAATATAGAAACCAGGATGAATAAATAACATTCTCAGTGATGAGCAGGTACACCCTGTACATGGCATGTGCTTTATTCTATATAATTCTCACATCTAACCTGCAAAGTCTGAGATGCAATTGTCTCCTGAAAATTTATAGAAGCAAAAGTTGAGGTTCACAGAATCCAAAAAGATGCTCAAAGTTACTTGGATCAGCTAAGATTCTAAACTAGTGAAAGTTATACCATCTTTCATTTCTTCCCTTAGAGAAACCCCTGGGTACCCATTCTGGACATATTTGTAGCCTCTTCTGATCTAAAATGAGGACTTGTACATCAACTCACAACAAATCGGTAAACAGGAAAGAAATACAAGCACACTCATTTAATTGACAGAATTTAATCTATATTATAAAAGTGAACATATATAATAGCTCTTCCTGATTTAAGAGACAACCAAGAAGCTTCCTGCAGTTTGAATCTTTGTGAGTTATAAAAACAAAATCCATTTACCTATCTTTGACATTCTAATAAAAAGATAAGATTATGATTCTCGAGAATTATATAGATGATAAACACAGAAAAGCTGAAAGACAGAGAAAATGTAATAAATAATACACTGCATTGCCAAAAGTCAGGGCAATCAGCATGTCTAACAAGAGATAAATTATGTTATATCCATAAACTCAAAAATAAGGTAGCCTTGAAAAATCACATTTTCGATGAATACTTAATGGCATAGGAAAATGTTTAAGATACCATTAAGTGAGAAAAGCAGGATATAAAACTCCATAAAGAATATAATAGCAAATTTATAATAAATAGTTATAGTATATAACATGCAAATGACTATGTGTATACACATTGGGTGTTTATGTCCCCGAAAAAAAAAACTGAACCAAAAATAATATTGGCAGAGGTTATCTCTGCCCGATGGGGTAACCCATGCATTTTATTTTCTTGCTTATTTATACTTTTCTGTGTTTTGCAAATAAACATGATTTACTTTTAAAATCAGAGAAAGCTGTATATGGATACAACTACTTTAAGGAAAACATGGTTACTAGAAAATTGGACTTTATTTTTAGCTAAAACCTTGCTCTATCAATAAACTCTTACATAGGATATTGGTGGGTGTATGTGAGACATTTTGTGTAGAGAATTGAGGTCTAATGTCTGGAATGAATGTTCTTTGTTCCATTTGAAACCGACATGAGAGGCCCTCCCACGACGGCATCGCTCCTTTCCCAGCGGAACCTCATTGCCACCCAGGATCACTCTTTTCAGAAGAAATGGGGCCTTTTGGTGTCCACTCCCTGACAGCTTTGAAAATTATTTAGCTTCTATCATGATGGATACTCTTTGCCTAAAATGATGGATGGGCAGCAACTGAAAAAGGATGACATGAAATTTGAAAAATTATATGAGTGTTGGTGGACAGACTTTTTTTTAAAGATAAAGTTGACATAAGTCTGAAATATAGCATGGAGGACTGTTCTATCATTTTTCTCTCTCAGAAGAAGTCAGTAGCTGTCCTTTATCCATATGCTCTTTGGGGAAGAAAACCTATACTTAAGTTAAAATGAATTCTTCTCCCCCCTCCCCCACTTAAGAAGCACATGGGGAAGGCCTTAGAAGTGAATTCATTCATTCACCCATTCAAGGATTTATCGAGCGCCTATTACATGAAGGTTATTACTTAGGGGCTGAGGGTATAAAGATGAATTAGACACAGACCATGCCTCCAAGGATTCCAGCAAAGAGACAGACGGGCAAACAGATCATTATAATCCAATGCCATATGGAGGAGAGCACCGTGTAGAGGGAGGTAGGGGATTCCCAAAGAAGGGGTTGAAGGTCAGTGTCATACCGAAAAAAAGGTGTCAGAGCAGTCTTCCTGAGAAGACGTACGAAATGAGTCCTTTTCATTTCTCTTATTTCCTTATCGCCTTGACTACATCATGATGACATGCCCAGGACTCATCACTTCCTGGCTTAGAGGCAAACCTTTTCCTGGGAACCAGGTTATTTCCTCAACAATTGCAGACCACCTCTCGGCTGTGCGTTGGCATATGTTCTGAGAATTCCAGTTCCTTCAATAGATCAACTCAAACATTTCAACAACTTCAGCAGAGCGAGGATTTACCACAAGGGCAAGCTAGGTTCTCTCCTCTTTCCCTTCACCCGTCCCCAGCAACTCCATAACACATACTGAAGTCATCAAGGTCTTTCTTTTCCTAATTGGGAGGTAGAGGTGTGCATTTTGTTAACTGAGGTGTTTCTTAGGGTTTTTGCCAGAACACGTAGGGAAGTGAGATTGGGCCTGCCTCACACCCAGGCCCCAAGGACACCCAGTGGCATCTGACAGGCTCTGAGAGCTGTGCCCTCTGAAGCTGGCATCCTTCAAGCTGTGCTCTGTGCTGTGGCACTGGGATGCCTCAGCTATTCTCAGCCTCTCCAAACCAACTCTCCACTTCCCACCCTTCTGGTCACCAATTCTGGGCCTCGCCAGCCTCATGACACCTACTCACTCACTTCTCTCTGTACTGACTTAGTAATCTTATTCAAGTTCAACCCTGAGTGAATCTTTAGGTCTCACTATAACACTTCATGGAAGACTAATGAAGAAATGCAATACAAAGCGCTTTGAAAATATCTAGTGCATAATAAATGCTTAGAAGGTATCAATGATTGCTATTGCCCTTATTACCACTTAAGAACAAAGGATTCATTCCTGACTTCTTTTCATGATCACACATGTGCCACCTTCATCTTGAGGTGACCAGGGAGAGTTTTTAAATCCCCTTGGTGACTCTCAGCCCAAGCAGATAGGGTTCCCCAAGGGTGATGCTTATCACCTGGGTGGGGAGGAGGATGGCTTCTTTTTGTCACTGTGACTAGGAGGGATCTATTGACATGTAATACTGGGAGTCCAGAGATGCTAACGTCACACCACACAGAGAACAGCCCACACAGTAAAGACTGGCCTGCTCCGTGGGCCAACTGTGGTCTCCACCATGACAAAGAAACCCTGAGCTCATTGTCCCTGAAAACCCATCTGAAGTCCTCCATGTGCTCTGCGGCTGCCAGCCTTCCAAAAGGCGTCACATTGGATGCTAGCTGTTGAAGTGCAGCATGCTTTTCCGCATGGCACTCTACTTATCTAGGAGTGCCAGGGAATAAAGAAAGCTGCAGAGAGAAAGGGGATTAGAAGTGTGTACAATTAATAGCAGCCTCCCATTTTTAAAGACCCTGATTTGATTTCTCCCTTGTAGTACGGCATCCACTATAAATCAGGGTTGCAAAGGCTGGCCCTAGTTTGGAGGCACTCCTATTTTCCTAATCTATTCTCAGCTTGGTGTTGTACCATTTAGAAATAAAAGCAACAGGATTTATGTTATCGCATTTTGCAAAGACGAAAAAAAAAATAGTTCCCAGCATGTAGAAGCAAAGGGTTGCCAAATTTCAGTCTCCAACAAAATTTTGCTCCTTGCTAAAATTCACTGAAAATGGCCATCTATATTAGAAACTATAATTTACACTTCACTATATGGATGTGACAGAAAAACCTAGAAAGATTTTGGAAAAGAGCAGATTAGGAGGGGGGAAAAAAAAACAGAGAAAAATACACTGATTCTATTTCTTCCCCTGGTTCCTATTTTTCTTCTCTTTTCTTCCTTAATTGAAATGTTCAAATGTTTCTTCTACTGAATTAAAGATATCATAGAAACTGCTGTACTAATTTGTCTTATGACCCATTCCCCACTTTTTATGCGCCTTCCATCCCCAATGCAGCACAATTCTCAATCCTCCAAACCACAGTTTTGTGAGGGCTGCTAGAATCCAGCCACCCCCGTGTGTTGCATTAACATCCATGTCAAACCAACAGTGTGAATGTGCTGCTATAACATATTGAACAGAAACTGGAGATAAATGCCTGTGCTTCCAGCCCTTGCAATCCAGTTCAGGAACGATGACACACCACAAGGCTGTATACATCCACCTATCAGGCATCTTTTATGCTGTTAGGCCAGACCTGTGCCAAGTGCTAGGAATGCTTCCATAGGCCTGATGGGCATTTGCTCCTGTCCTCAGGAAGTTTGCCATCCAGTGACAGAAAAACATCAATCAGAACATCAAACCTCAGGGAAGGTAGGGGACAGTGGGGGGAGGGGGAGAGATCAACCAAAGGACTTATATGCATGCATATAAGCCTAATCAATAGACACAGACATCAAGGGGATGGGGGCATGAATGGGAGTTGGGGGGTAATGGGGAAATAAGAACACATATGTAATACCTTAATCAATAAAGAAATTAAAAAAAAAAGTCTGCCATCCAGACAGAGAAGCAGATCATCAAGAAAAGAAATCACTAAACAGTATGATCAGAACAATGAAGGGAGCAGCAGGTAATTGAAGTAAGGTGGCAGATGAATTCCTTCGATGATGGGACAGTGTAAGATGGTCTACTGTATAAAGACCAGGGTGGGTTAGAGTTAGGGGGGAAGAATTCTAGGCAGAGATGAAAGGTTCCAAGTTAGAAAAGAATTCTCCTGATTCAGAGGAAGGCCAGTGTGTCAGGGAAATGATCATGAGACAAAGTCATGAGGGAGGCTGGCGTCAGATGGAGTGCCAGAGGAAGTCGGGGACAATGGCCAGTGGGGCCAACAGCGTGTGTCTATGAATGCTTCTGCTCCCACAGAGAACACGGAGGAGGGTCTGCAGAAACTGTCCTCCACCAGGTAGCAGACAGATGGTAGTCGTGTACCCTACCTGACTTCTGGAAGGTGAAACAGAAAAGCACAGACAGGAGTGAGGTGCTTTGTCCAGCAGCAAGGACAGAGGAGGAAAGAGGAGGAATCAAAGAGAACTCATGCTTCCGGCTCCAGAAGCTCTGGCAAAGGGGAGACAGTTCAGAAGTGAGCTGCATAAGTTTGGAAGGAAATGGTGTTGCAAATATTTGGGGACTAGCTGGTGTGGTGAGAAAAGGCATGCGGTGCATCTGGGTTTCATCACAGTGTGTTGGGGGGCTTGTGTGCCAGAGGGAGGGAAGCAGAGGTCTAAAGGTAACAAGGACATTAGGGCCTGGACACTGTCCACTGAATGCTAAACTCCACATTTCAATTAGCTCTGCCCCCTCTGCCCCAGGGTAAGTCGCAGCACCTCCGTGCAGAACGGTTAACAGGGTGGGCTCTGGAGTAAGAGTGGGAAAGTCCTGTCACTGGCTGGGCTGCACCTCTCCGTGCCTCAGTTTCCCCATATTCACAACAGGGTGGTAACTGCCCCTGCCACATAGAGAAGTTGCACGGACTATAGATGATCATCTATAAAATGAGCTTAACCCAGTGACTGCGGCACAGAAAGAGACCAACAGAACTTAGTGGGTGTTCTTATTAGTTTTTATCATTTTTACAAATGCTGCACCTTTCAAATGGCCAAATCTGTTTTTCTGCAGTTGGTACCTGTCAGGGCTTATTCTGAAGAACCTTGAGTATCAGGGACTCACTAATGTTTTATGATATTTTACCTCACTTTATGGTAGTCATTTATGACAAGACCAGCATGACATAAACTGCCATAAAGCAAAGCAGAGCAATCACACCAATAACCATAAATCAAGGGGTACAACCGAAAAGGGCCATAAAGGGAAGGCAATGGAGGGAAACAAGAGTGAGGGAGAGTGTGAAGCTAGGAGCTGGCAGCACAAACTTCAAGAGCTTGGAATTTCAATTGAGAACAATCTGGGGGGAAAAATATGAGATGGATGTCTTCAGAGGTTGTTTAAATTTCACATACACATTTCTGGACAAATATGGTGCACTTTCATGGTTTCAAAGAGAAAGACATTATTTCATGTCCTACTCTGTTATGCATTTTTTATTAGAAATGCTATTTCTAATCCTATCTGTGTGTTTCAAATCCATGTTGGACGTCAGAGGATTTTAGAATTCACAAGATGAGGCAATATTTTTGATGCTCGGGAACTATTGATGTCCCAGATTCTTTGGGAATCCTGCTGGCTGAAAGGAATTTCATAATAAATATAATTTTTATTCTTTTCTTTTCTTTTGCATTTCTTTTATATTGAGGCTGTGTGTGTGTTTTCCCCTCTGGAACTTACCGTAATGAACAGAGACTCTGAGATTATACAGATTCAGTATGGTTAGCATAATTCTGCTCAGGTATGGATGGATGGACAGGAAAGATGCATCAAGAGATAAAGCAACAACATTTTCAAGACCCTTGCTGAGTAGGCTTTGCTCGATGATTAAACAAAATCAAACTAGGATGATTGATCTGGACTCATTTCCAGTTATAACTTTCCTAGTTGTTTTAAGATAATCCAGGCAAGGCATAGAATCTAGATGGGAAAGAGACACACACATACAACATTGTACTTCCATCTCTGTCATAGAGAAAATATTGGTGTCCAGATATTCTCCCATCCCACACAGAGGATGTTCAAGTTATTTAAAAGTCAAATCCTCCCTCAGATGTGTTCAAGATTTGCCAAGCTAAAAGAATACTTTGGTTTAAGTGCCCTAAAAGTGAATAATATTTTATAATATAATAACTCACCTTCTGAATATTATGGTTTATTCAAGCTAGAACGCATGTATTGGGAATTTCCAGGAAGCATAGCCCTTATGCTTTCCTTTCCAAAGTACATATACCCTCCAGAGTGTGACTGTCCCCGTGAGGATGAAACACACAAATGCCAGTGGCTCCCGGGAACCTCTGTGTCAGTGTGCAGCCTGGCATATGAGACAAGGAATTGTATCCAAAAGTATGTGTCACACAGCAGTGACTCTGTACCCCTCACAAGTGTCTCAGAACCCTGGGTCAATCCTAGGCCACTCCACTCTCAGCGTCTCACCTCTGTATATTTAGGTTCCTCTCTTCATTCTGGAGTCTCACATAAAACCTTCCCAATATTGTGTGCCTTGGTTTTTATTTTCTTATTTTCTTTAGTTTGAGCATATCTCTTTAATACTTAATTAGCCAATATGGTCTCCCTTCAGTATGGTTAGAAATTTCACCTCTTGGCCCTGTGTGAAAGTATATCTTAAGGAAATATTTGGACAACTATGCAAAATTGATTTATAATGATAAAAATGGAAACTCCTTAAATGTCCACTAAAAAGAGAAATTTAATGAAGGTACATCCATGCACTGGAACACTATACTGAAGTTTAAAAGGGTATGAAAAACCGGCATGTATTGCTATTTGTATAGAAAAGTATATGCTCACATATACACAACTAACACTCTGCAGTACACACACCAAACTGTTAACAGTGTTATTCCTGGAGGGTGGGCATTTCTGAGGACATTTTCATTTTCCAACATTCACACTTCTTTCCTGGGTGAACCTACCTAATGGCATATGGTATGTGGGTACGGATGTTTTCTAAGCTACTTTTTATTCTGGGAGCCATGTTGCATAAATTCCATTTTTATTTGCACACACAACATGGACATAGAGTATTAATGTCAGTTGTCTCTGAGGAGTAAGGATACTAGAGATTGTCACTTTGAAAATTTCCAACAATGAACAGATATTAATTTTGTAATATGGGGGATTTAATTTTTTAGAAACTTTCTTACAATAAAATAAAATATCTGTAAGAAAGATATAAAAGGGAGGAAGGAAGGAAAAAAGGAAGGGAGGGAAGGAAAAGAAGGAGGGAGGGAAGGAGGGAGGGAGGGAGGGAGGGAGGGAGGGAGAAATAAAGGGGAGGACCAGGTCTCCTACTTAAGTCTCTCCTTTCCTGGAGCCCAAGGAGCCCAGAGGCTTAGCATGTCTCTTGCCCACAACATATGCCACAAGCTAAACTACTGTGACTGCGAGAGTGGGCATGAGCCTGAACAATTCACCGAGAGATGCAGATGCACAGTACCCTTCCCTGCGAACATCCTGGGCCCTGATCTCCAGAGAGGGTAGAGGCAGAGCCTGGCTGTCTGTTAGGTGCCCTCTGCCCACGAGGGAGCACACTGCAGCAAGAACTGCCTGGCCAGCCCACTGGGGCAGACACACGTGAAAAAGAAGTGCAGAGAAAACAGGATGACCCAGAGAGGATAAAACAATGGCTTCCTACTAACAGGATAGCAGTTTCTGGCCCCAAATAGCATGAGGACTTGTCATTTCTAATGACGTGGTCCTCTCACTGCATAGGCTTTGGAATTTCTCTTTTAGAAACTCCTGCACAATGCCAGTTCCACTGAATCTGGTCCCTTTTGTCATCACTGTGTCCCCAATTCTGAGAGTGGTGCCTGGAATATTGCAAGTCCTCAATGTGTATTTACTAATATTGAATGAACTAATGAACCAAAGGACTTAATGAAGCTCCAAAGTAGGCAAAGAGAGAGTAGTTTAATTTTTTTTAAATCCATCAAATGATGGGATGTAAATAGCTGAGACCTCTCACACTGGGGGATGTGTGATTGGGATACAAAACATTCTTGAAAATTTTAAATAGACCTTAAAATCATCAAGCTCAACATTGCCTGTCCCCAAACTTTCAGATGGTTAGGGATGGGACATTTCAATGGCTTTGCTCTGCCCAGAAAGTCAGAGAACCCTTGCATAGAATGTATGACATAACAAACACATAAGCATCCAAAAGCCCAGATATATGCAACACAAATGAGAACTACTCATTTTGGGGATGAAGTCAGGTACATTACCCAGGAAGCAGAGCCCCAAATGATTTCTTGAAAATGGAATGTGCTCAAGGAATACAGCAATTTAACCCAGTCCAACAGATGAGACATCATCCATCTTTCTTTTTTTAAAAATGATTTATCTTTCTCTATCCCAGTAGATATGTTTGAGAGTATCCAATTCTATGTTGAACAACCATAATTGAGAGGAAACATAATGATATGAGTCTGGGGCAGAACTCTATCAGTGGCCTTGACAGGTGAAAAAGACAAACATAAAGTATCAATGGTTGCCTGCATTATTACAGAGACTGTTTTACATCTGTTTTGCATAATGCTCTTTCATCCTTTCTTCCCTGTTCATGAAGTGTGTGTTTTTTTTCTTTTTGGTCTTCAAACTAAATTCTACAGAAGAAAGGGCAGATGTGGGAGGGCATGAATACTTATATTCTGTATTGTTTCTTGGCTCAATTAGTAAAAATTATTTTCTGAGTTAAAAGTTATTATGATGATGCATTTGTGGCTACATTACTTGAGAAAATAACATAAATTAACAGAAGGATGGAAGACAAGGAGACACTGATACCTGGATTTTTGATGCAGCCTTTGCATTCTCACTATTGCATTGTTTTTCTATATTACTTTTGATTTATAACGTAATTGGAAAACCATAGAAATGTTAATGGCGATAGTACAGTTTTGAGGGTGGCAAAAATATTTACTAATTATTGTCTTTAAATTTGGTTAATTGTGGAAGCATTTCTCCTTTGGATTCATTTCAGATGGGACCACAATTGAGGGAGGTCAGGGTGAAACATACTGTCCGGTTAGAAAAGCAACTTTCAGAATTATATTGTATTTCCCTGTTGGTTAACCTTTTAAAGGAAGGGATAGATTGTAAATTAAAATTCTTGGCACCAGAACTTAATAGAAAACCTTAAGGTGAGTCACTGTCCTTTGTTTTATATTTAGACTAGAGGCCCAGTGCATGAAATTTGTGTACTGAAGGGTGGGGGGATCTTCTTCAGCCCAGTCTGAGCCTCTCACAGTCTGGGACCCCATGGAAGCTGGCAGTTGGATATCTCTCCACAGTCCAGGACCCTTCGCTCCTTACCACCCACCTGCTCACTGCTTCTTACTGCTCAGCTCGCTGCTCCTTAGTGCTGCCACGGAAGCAGGAGAGATTCCCACCACTGTCACTGTGCTCTCCAGTCATGAGCCCAGCTTCTGGTTGAGCAGCACACCCCTCCTCGTGGGGTCGCACTGACCATCAGGGAACAGCTCCTGTGTTGAGCATCTGCCCCCTAGTGGTCAGTGTGCATCATAGTGACCAGTCATTCTGGTTGTTCCACCATTGCAGTAGTTTAGGCCCGATGCATGAAATTTGCGCACGGGGGCAGGGGAAGGGGGTGTGTGCCTTAGCCTGGCCTGCATCCTCTCTAACCTGGGGCTCTCCTGTAGGATCGGACCTAAACTGGCAGTCAGACAACCCCTCTCAATCTGGGACTACTGGCTCCTAACTGCTCACTTGCCTGCCTGCTTGATCACCCCTAACCACTCTGCCTGCTGGCCTGCTTGCCCCAACTGCACCCCCCTGCCAGCCTGATCACCCCCAACTGCCCTCCCCTCCTGGCCTGATCATCTGTAACCACCTCTGCCTCTGCCCTGCCACCATGGCTTTGTCTGGAAGGACATCTGGAATGTCTCATGGTCTAATTAGCATATTACACTTTTATTAATATGGATAGGATATGACATACTGCCATAACTATAACATATCTACCAGTGTTACCTATGAGAATACATACTTCATGAGATAGGAAGGCATTTAATATATTACATTGTATATGTTGTAAGTAGTAGGAAATACAGTTTTTGTAGCAATAATATGCACCCTGTGACTTCCTTTCCTGATCTGGGAATGGTTCCCAGGTTTTTGAACGTTTCCTGACCCCTAATGTGTGTGTGTTTTTTTGTTGTTGTTGTTGTTGTTGTTGTTTTGTCATTCAGTGTAACTTTATTTACTGTTTATTGCACATGACTTGAGGTCTTTAATTTCTAACCACCAAAGATTCAAAGAACTATTTGTTCCATGAATTTTAACATTAACATAAGTGAATTCATGTATTCACGTTTTTTTATTGTAAACATCTGAATTATTCACATTGTCCTAGATCCTGAATTCATAAGCGTGGACCATGCACAGGCTGACAGCAAGCCAGGGAGCCATCCTGCAAGCAAACTGATACTCTGTATAAGGAGAAAAGCCATAGTATAATATTTAATGTCCAACTTTAATTCATATAGTATCAGGGACTCAACTGCTTGGTTGGTGATGGGGTTGATTATTGGGAGAATTATTCCTGAAATAATTAAGGGAAGGGGGTTTCAGTCTTTCTTCTTGGTTGCTTGATCCTCCCCAGCATCTTCATCTCTTTGGGCAGCTTCTCCTTCACTTTCACCTCCTTCCTCCTTTGCATCCTCAAATTCTTTCTTGGCACCTTCTTTCTCTTCTTCTCCTTCCTCTTCTTCAGCCTCTTCCTTCTCCTCCTCTTCAGCTTCTCCTTCAGAAGGGGGTTTATCCTTAGTTTCCTCAGCTTTTACAGCCTCAATGGTCTCTTCCACCTCAATCTGCTCCTCCTGGACGTGACAGGAGTATTAAGAAGGGAAGAAGCAAGCAGACATCAAGTAGAAGCTGGTCTGTAAACCACTGTAGGCAGATCACCAAAGACCTGGGAATTCGAGGAGTAGCCTCTGGCTATGCTTCCCACGCTGATGAAACTGAGCAGGGTCTCCTCACCTTCCAAGAGTTTCCTATAAGCTGCAATGTCAATGTCCAAAGCCATCTTCACATTGAGGAGGTCCTGGTATTCTTTTAAATATCATGCCATTTCGCTCTTTGTAGTTTTCAACTCATTTTCTAATTTGTTGATCATGTCCTGCATAGCACTCACATCGGAGTTCTGCTTATCCTCCAGCTCTCCCAGCTGCTTTTCTAGTGCTTCGTTCATGCCCCAGCATGTTTCCATCTCCAGGGTCTTGGCCTTGAGCAGTCGCTGGCCGCACTGTATAGGTGTTCTTGGCAGAGCTCTCGGTCAGCATGGTGAAGTGGTTCTTGCACCATTCTTCGGTATTCTGCATGTTCTTGGCAGCCAGCTTCTCATACTGGGCATGGATGTCCTTGAGCATAGCAGAGAGGTTGGACTTGGAGAACACATCCATCTCCATGGAGATCTGAGCATACTGGATTTTCGCCTGCAGCTTGGTGATCTTCTCATCATGCACCTTCTTCAAAAAGGCGATTTTGTCCATCAGGCTGTAGATGCACTTTTTCACTCAGAGCCTGCAAGAGCCGCCTCATCTGCACCTTTGCTCACCTCCATCAGCCAGCCCTCTGCATCCTCATGATTCAGCACCTCTTCCTGATAGCATTGTTCCCAGCCACTTCAGAGCCCAGGTGCCTCCTAACTGCCCACTTCTCTCTCCTCTCCAGGGACAGGGCATGGTGGGGCAGGACCTAGCCATCCCATTTTCATTAAAATGTTCAACCCAGGCCTGCTTCACCAGTGTTCTCAGGCGGCCCAGGGGCAGACAGTGATCACGGAGACCCTGGCCACCCCTACCTATGGAACCCTCCCCACCCCACCCCCAGCGACTTCAGTGCTGTCCATGCCGCCTGCCTGATCCCGATCGCCGCCTGAACCCCACGGGCAACATCAGGAGCTGCCTGCTGGAACTGCCCAGTTCTGATTGCTGTCTAGACTCCGCGGGGGGGGGGCGGCGGGTGCTGTCCATGCCATCTGCCCGGGTCCCCGATAGCTTCCCGGACCCTGTGGGTGACATCAGGAGCTTCCTGCTGGAACTGCCCGATCCAATCGCCGCCTGAACACTGCGGGCAGCATCAGACACTGTCCATGCCACTTGCCTGGTCCCGATCAATGCCTGGACCCCGTGGGCAGCAACAGCTGTCCATACTGTCTGCCCAATCCCAATCATGCCTGGACTTTGAGGGGACATCAGATGACACCTGCCCCGACCCGACCACTGCCTGGGCCCCACAGGTGACATCAGGCACTGTCCATGATGCCTGCCTGTCCAGATCACCACCTGGAGCCCACGGGAAATGTCAGGCGTCAGGTGCTATCTATGCTGCCTGCCCCATACAGATTGCTGTCTGAACCCCATGGGCGACAACAAGAGGTGCCTGCTGGAACTGCACAGTCCTTATGGCTACCTGGACATAGCAGGCAGCATCAGGCGTCATCCATGCCACCTGCCTGGTCCCAATCGCTGTGGACAGGATCAGGTGCTAACTCCCAGGCCTGCCCAGTCCTGATCACAGCCTGGACCCTGCAGGCAGTGTCAGGTGCTGCCTGCCAAACCTACACAGTTCCTATTGCCGCCTTGAGTCCTCGGGAGCTTCAGGCGCTGCCTGCCAGGTCTGCCAGGTCCATGATGGCCTGGACCCTGAGGCTACATCAGGTGCTGCCTGCCCCACCTGCATATGCAAATTTACTGGCCCTGCTATGGGGCCCGCCATCACTTCTGCCCCGGCCCCCAGCCCAGTGCAGCCTAATCCAGGGCTGGAAAAGGCCCTTTGAGCAAGAGGCCTTTTCTGGACCTGGGCACCCAGGCATGGCTTGTAGGCGTGGCTTATTGGGTGTAGCGAAGGTGTGGTCAATTTGCATCTTACCCTTTTATTAGATAGGGTGAAAAATTGTTCCTCATGTTTACATGTGGCTTGTTGTTTTTCATTGTGTACTGCTTGTTATCTGAAGGGAGAGACTGAGAATATTGCCAACAATTATTAGTAAGGTTGCTGATGAGGTTACTGAACCATTTGGAGTTGACTTTCCTTTTGTGATGCATAATTATAGGGGTTTATTTACAATCTTTTTTTTCTTTTAAATGATTCATATTTTTATTCTTCTCCCCTGTGAAGGGTGTGACTTCTCCATTCTTAGTATGAATTATTATTTGGAACACTCCATTACTCCCTGGAATGCTAGAATAAAAGAAAAACTTTCAAAACTAAATAAATACAGAGCTAACCTCACACCAGTAATGTTCTTAAGATCTGGATAAAGCCTGCCAACAAAGGAAGACATGGAGCCATTATTCAATGCTCACATTTCCCACTTGTACGGCAATCCTGGGCATATTATGTTGTAAAACATCTTATTCCCCTTCTAACTTCTTAAATTGCTCCAGATGCTTCTTAACCATAAAAATGTAATGATAATTTTTTTAAAGCTGCATCATCTGTTTTCATATCTGACTTCCCTGAGATATGCCAGTTAATTTGGGAAGTTGGGATCGGAAGCAAGATTATGTACATGGTTCATTTGCACATAAACAGAGATGAAAGAGCAGAGTGAACATCACAGTGCAGAGGTTGACTAACCCCTCACTTTAGCAGAGAACTGTTTAAATGCTCTGTGACATAATCTCCTTATCCACAGCATGGCAATGCTAATAGTGCCTACCTGTTAGGTTTGCAAGGATTCAATTTATTCATCCATATAAAATATTTAGAATCCAATACCAGGCACACAAGTGCTTAATGAATGTAAACTATTATTTCCTGAAGTCTGCTCATCTTCCTTTTGGTAGATGTAGGTGGTTTGGGCTGATTCATAGAGGATTTTTTCTTTTCATGTTTAATGTGTATCAATTAGAATGCTCCTGGCCATAAATGGAGATTATTTCTGAACAAAAATTTTCAACCAATAAAAATTTTAAAGTAAAAATTGCCTTAAAACAGAAGTGAACAATCTATAGCCCATAAGTCAAATCTGAGCTGTTGTCTGCTTTTGGATGTCTTGCAAATCAAGACTGGCTTTACAGATGATTATTTGCAAACAATTCAGTGATAGAGAACACTTTTAAAAATCCCATTCGCACTCGTATATATCTACTATAACAATTATACTCCATTAATTATCATTATATTTTGAATTATATGAATAAATAATTGGTGGAAATTTGTTTTGCCTCTTTTTATATAATTACCTATACAATACCTTTGTTTGTTGCCTCTGGGCCTGTAAAGCATTAAGTTTTTACTACCTGGCAGTTTACTAGTCTCTCATACAGTAAGCCACCCAGGGCTGAGCAACTCTCAGTTGGTTGAGAGAGTGGTTCTGTGATTTCTCAACACCGAGACTCCTTCCACGTGTCCTTTCTGCCGTCCTTAATGTGTGAACCTCACCTGTGGACTAGCTTCTGTAGGGTCACAAGATGACTTTCTGAAACTTCGGATGCAGAAATAGTCTCCTTCTGCTGTCTCCTTAAGAGACATTCTCTCTTAAGAATAAGGAAGCCTTTGCCAGAAATCCCCCAACAGAACTTCCTACCTCTCATTGGTCAAAACTGGTCATATGACTACCCCTGAACCAATCACTACAGAGAGAAATAGATCTTGATAGCTGGCTTAGACTTATTAGGTTCTATCTTCTTGAACTGGGAATGTGGTCAACTTTTCTGGAAGCACATTAGTACATAGAGAGAAGGTGGGTGGGCCACCCAAAGACACTGGGGTTCTGTTAGAAAAGGGAAGGAGGATATGGATGTTGGAAAAGCAATTTATAGCATGTTTATTTCTTTAAATTTGTATTAGAAAAAACTAAAATTAGCACATTGAAGCATGCTTTCATAATTCTTACTACTTAGGATTAGGATAAATTCTTGGTCTATTTAAATAAAAAATACTGGACAACCTCAAGCATAACAACATCCAAATTATAGGGGTGCCAGAAAAAGAGAGAGGCCAAGACAATGAAAACCTATTTGAAGAAATAGTGACTGAAAACTTCCCACACCTGGTGAAAGAAATAGACTTAGGAGTCCAAAAAGCGCACCAAACCCCAATATATAGGAACCCTAAGAGTACCACACCAAGGCACATCATAATTAAAATGCCAAGAGCAAAAGACAAAGAGAGAATATTAAAAGCAGCAAGAGAAAAACAGTTAGTTACCTATATGGGAGCACCATATGATTGTCAGCAGATTTCTCAACAGAAACGATGCAGGCCAGACGGGAGTGGCAAGAAATTCAAAGTGATAAATAGCAAGAATCTACAACCAAGATTACTCTATCCAGAAAAGCTATCATGCAGAATTGAAGGTCAGATAAAGTGTTTCACAGATAAGAAAAAGCTAAAGGAGTTCATCACCACCAAACCAATACTATATGAAATGCTGAAAGATATTCTTTAAGAAGAGGAAGAAGAAAAAGATAAAAGTGTAAATTAGGAACAACAAATATACATCTATCAACAAATGAATCTAAAAATCAAGTGAATTAATAAGCTGATGAACAGGATAAACTGGTGAATGTAACAGAATCACGGACATAGAGAGGGAATGGACTGACAACTCTTAGGGAGAAAGAGGGTGTGGAAAGTGCAGCAAGAGATTGGACAAAAATCATGCAACAATGGGAGAGGACAGTGGGGGGGGTGAGGGCGGAGGGAGGGATGGGTACCAGGTGGAGGGGAACTATAGGGGGGAATTAATAAACTGAACAATAAAGATAAAATCTTAAAAATAAATAAATAATACTAATTAAACAAGAACATAGTAAGGAAAATGTCATGAAAACAAATAGGAATGTGGAACACAAATGATTAAATCACGAAATATCTAAGAGTTAGAAGATTCTGTATGTTGGACAATGTTTATATTATGCCTTTTGCTTAGAAACTCCTATTGATTCTTCAAAGCCCAAATCATTTGTGATCCCCTCCCTGGAGTCTTCCCCATCTCCTCCTTTTTATGCTCCTAGAGGCTTGGTTTCTCCCAGGACACTGTCTTTTCCTCTGTCTCATACAACAAAGACCAGGTTGCATTATTTTTCTATCCACTCCTGAATGAGAACACCCTGTTTATCACTCAGCCATTCATCAAACACTTGTTGAGCATCACTTATTGGTCTCACAGGGAATGTTTATGTTCATTTCTAGCCCTGGCACTAAAGCATGACATATGCAAGGTACTTATAACATACTTATTGTTCACATGAAGGAAGAATTGATCAGCCAAATAATCTCATGAATTGACAGTAACTATCTGTGCAAGTTTAGCAAAGGAGAACACACATTTTGAACACCCAGCACTTTAGCAGTTCTTATTTAATCAAAAGGAAACCAACCAATCTCAGCAAATTTCTGAAGCTGGCATCACTTTTAGAAACAGGCTAAGACAAATGTCTCTGGCGAGGACTGGACCAACACATGGGTATTTGGCAGTAAGGCCTTTGGCCCTCACCATTACCTCTTTATTCTTTTACTCCACCTTAAGAGTATCTGTCCCTTTGTTCCTTGTGGGGGAATCCAAGGCAAACTGAAAACTAACTCCTCACCATTTAAAATAATTTTATTTCTAAATTATGGGACTAAAATTTTAAAAATTAAAATTTGATCACTTTATGACCTTTCTTGGAAGACTTTGATGACATCTCATTTCTCCCAGGATAATGGCCGAAACCTTCAGGATGGCTTCCACAGACCTGTGAATTCCACCCAAAACCTGCTTCCTTTCACATCCTTTTCTCTCCCCCTTCTCCTCCTTGCTATAGCCTCGCTGGTTTGCACTGGCATTTTATACATGAAGCTGCTCTGACCACAGGACCTTTGCTCATGCTCTCCCTCTGCTTGGAATACTCTCCAACTTTTGTTTTCCCTTAACATCTCAGATTAAATATTGCTTTTCCAGAGAAACTAGATGAGGTTCAAATATCACATATTCTTACGATGCCTGTATTTTTTCTTCAAAACAATTATCTAACTTTTAATTAAAGGCATCATTTTTGTAATTATGTGTTTCATTTCTGTTTTCCCTATAAAACAGGAAGGAAAGTGAGCATTATTAATTGCTATATCTGCAGTGTTTAGAATAGGGTCCACCACATAGTAGGTCTTCAACAAAAGATGGATTGAATAAGTGGGTAAATAAGCCTGTCCATAGTGCAGTAATGTCACTGCCTGGGTCAATCCACATTTCTCTAGGAACTCACAGACTCCAAAGTCACTTTCTCATGACAACCAATACACATTTCTTCACTCACTCAACAAATATGTATTGAGTGCACACTATGAGCCAGGGGAGATGGAGCCTTATGGAGCTCACATGCTAATGAGAGAACGAAAATGAACAAATAAGCAAACAATTACATAACCAACTATCAGATAACAACACAAACTATGAGAAAGCACCAGAATGTTCTTTGAAAATATGTCTGTGCGGTGGTGGAGGTGTGCATCCTTTTCCAAAAAATTGACTTTCTGGGCTACGAAAAACAGCAGCCACCCAGGATGGGAGCTTCACCTACCTCAGGAACCAGCCAGTCTGATTACCTGAGAACCTCTTTCCTAAATGGGAAACAGACAGCAGATAATCTACTTTGGGGTTAATTTTACTTCTTAATTACAAATTCATCTGGAGTCTCATCTACTACTGGGCACTAACTCTCAGCGCTCCCAGGCTAAGCATTGTCCTGGCGCACTGGTGTTCCACTCCTTACACGATGTCTGCCCCGGGGTTCACATCAAGCCCATATAATCATATAGTGAAGCTTGGCTTTTGTACTTCCATGATTCTAAAGTACCATTCATCATTTTCCTAACATGGCCAATGTGTTACATGCTTAATAAAACACTGGAACTCAGGAAGAAGGCCCAGCGAGATTCAGGCAAACCCTGAGAAATGGCATCGCTTTTGGTACCGGTGAATATTTCAGTCTGCCAAAGAGCAAGTCTTAGCTGGAAAAGAAGGAGACAACCATTTTCCCCCTTTTCGGCCTTCTCCTCCCTTTCTGTGTTTGCAGAACTTAGACCCTGGTCAAGTGCTAATTTTTTACCGAGAAAGAAAGCGTGTGTGGAGGGAGGGCCGAGGAGAAGTAAATAAAATCATTCATTCCGTGCCTCACGGTTTTGTCTCCAGTGATTACTGGCCCTGTGGGTAATAGCCTGTCTGTGGTTTTGACCCAATTCTCAGTCCCTTCTTATGGGGCTCCACCAATTCATCTAATGGTTCATTAATTGCAGATATCTGAAATCATTAGAACCTGATTGAGCACAGAGGCATCAAACCTTCCAGAGCTGTAACTGCTTAACCAGCAAATGGGCTCAGTGCAAAGGAATGTCGATGTTTATAGTAGATGTAACCCGAACTCGGGTGTTCATTGACACATTGTTCCATTTGTATACAACAGGGCTGGCATCTATCTGTTCAAGAGAGCATGATTTATCCAGTGCTATATCCTGACCTGACAGGCCAGAGATTAGAGCTTACCCCAGATGAAAGGCGAGGCTGTGTGTATTCCTAAAACAAATATTTAGTATCTGACAAGCTCTGGTTAATATTAATTTGTGATAGAAAGCAGTCAATTTAAGCTCCGCTCCTGCCAAAATCTATTTGGGTTTTGTAAATCATTTTCCAGGATTACAGTGCCGAGAGTCAGACAGAAGGAGACTTTCCTGACATGAGAGCTCTGCCGATCTGGACAGAGCTTCCAGAGCACATTCAGCCACGAGTGATAAACGGGCAGCCCACAGGCACGAAGTCCTCCTGTAGATATGTTTTCTTGGACTAGCACAGTGTTTAAAATAATCGTTTTTAATTATTTGCCAAGTCTGAGTTTCTGACTTTCCTTGCCGATCTGGCAACCCTGGGCCCAGGTTCCCGCAAGGCAACAGCCAGCTGGAGCGAAATAGAAGCTGTCCCTGTGGAAGGGGCACACGAATGCCATTTGGCCAGAGTCCCCTCCCCCCCCTTATTATTTATACTTTCCCACCGACACCTGCCCACTGTTCCTCTGCCAGGTAAGGAAACTGACAGGTAAAGAACAAGGATTGTCCAAGGACACGTGTTTGGTTAGTATCAGAGCTGGGATAAGAACCCAAATCTGCTTCTACTTTTCCATTTAATCCCTGCCATTCCACGCTGATATGCTCATGGTTTGGGGAAGAAAAGTTTTAACCTGGTGTTTAGGGCGTTTTCCAGGGCCTTAGAGTTTGCCTGGGTCTTTAGCATTATTACCGGTCACTCTCCATTGGATCACATGTGTATTGTTACTGCTGTAGATCTGAATAAACGTCACTTTGCAAAACCACAAAAATCCATTAAGACCCTCCTACCTCTATGCACACTAAATGTGGGTGGGCAGGGACTTGCTGCGTTAAGAGATGGTGGTCCTTCCCCGACTCTGTGCCCGTCTGTACCTGCCGTGTCCCAAACTGTGTGTGGACACTTTTCTTCTTCACATGCGCGGCAATCCTCAAAGGTAAGTTCATTGTTCTCACTTCATAGATGAAGAGTTTGAGGTTCTGGGGACAGAGCTGGAATTTGAACACACATCTATGTGGTTCCAGTGCCAGCCTTGTTAACCACATGCCACACTGGCTGGCTGCTGCTGAGGTAAGCGTGTGTCCCATTGGCAACACAAAAACAAGGCTCATATGTCACGTGTAGCATATAAAGGCAAAGCAATATAGGAGAGACGTGCAGTCGAGAATGGGTTAAATGTTCTGTTAGCGTTAGTTCAAAAAATGAATTCTTTGCATTATTAAAATGTGTGTTGGAAGCATATTTCTTGGTGTGCAACAAAAACATTTAGGCTCCCTGTCATTTCAGTGAATTCTGTTTGCATGTTCTCTTCATGGAATACTGATGTTAATTTTTGGTTAAGTTTAATCTTACGGAGTACAAAGCAATTTGATAGAATAAGTAACCTTTCATTAAAGTTCAATGCTGTACTTAAGGAAAATGGGACCGTGTGCATTAATTGATAGTTGACAGCTATTATTTCCATGAAAACCTTTTATAGTAAAATTTCTATTTGATGGATGGGAATTTATAAAATTTGCATTTCATTGAGCTGGATTCAACTGGAAGTGCTGGGGATATGGTTCTTCTTCAAATAATTTTCCACCGTTACATTTTTATTAAACATTTATTAATTGATGGAATCTTAATTTAAAGACCATTGCACTGATTTTATTTAATAAGTCGGGTTTACTAGTGCATGAACACGAAATATTTGCCCTGTATTTGACTTTGATAAAACATGACTATTTATGAGTATATTTATCCATGGAGACTTAATTAGTACAGTTGAGTTTGGGGCAAATTGCTTAATAAAGAATTTTATTTCATTTTACTTTTTTAAACTCACAATAAATTACATAAATATCACTGGGAATTTTTCTTCCATCAACAGTTTAGAAGGAAGTAATATCTCAGATTTGGCATATTTGACTGGAATTACAAAAATATGGAGTGGAATTCTAACTTTATTCAGATTCGGCCCCACCCTGTCCCACCACTCTACACTATAAAGATGCTTGAAACTCTGCAATTCAGTCTGGCATTGTTATCCAAGATTTTTTAAAATGAGATGATATTAACATAAAAGCTATTTTTCCCCTGTTAATTCTGATCAAAATATTAGCAAGATTTCTCATGGTTTTCTATAAAACATTCATGTTGAAGTTGTTATTGCCCTTTAAGAGATGAGGAGGTTGAGGCCAAGAACAGGGAAATTCCCTGAAATTGAACTAATTCAAAAATATGTCAAAATTGCCCTGGCCAACTGGCTCAGTTGGTTGGAGCATCATTCCATACACCAAAAGGTGGCAGGTTCAGTCCCAGGTCCTGGTGTGTATGGAAGGCAACCGAACCATGTTTCTCTCTCTCCCTCACTGTCTCTCTAAAAAGTCATTTAAAACAATACTTGGGTGAGGAATTTTTAAAAAAGGATATGTCAAGATCAAAATCTAGGTGGAAAAGGGTATAGGGGGTATAAATTGTGATGTAAAAGAAAATCTAAGGTCTGATATCTCTTTTCAAAATGTAGCCACCAAATTAAAAGGCTCCCCTGGTGCTGCTCTCTGTACCTGGATGTCCTATCTCCCTGGTTCCAGGACATCCTTCAGGGTTCAGGTGAAGTCCACAGACACAACGCCTGGGCCACCCCACCTGGCAGCGTGTGTATTGTTACTGCTGTAGATCTGAATAAACGTCACTTTGCAAAACCACAAAAATCCATTAAGACCCTCCTACCTCTATGCACACCAAATGTGGGTGGGCAGGGACTTGCTGCGTTAAGAGATGGTGGTCCTTCCCCGACTCTGTGCCCGTCTGTACCTGCCGTGTCCCAAACTGTGTGTGGACACTTTTCTTCTTCACATGCGCGGCAATCCCTGCCACTACGGGATTGCATCACAGGTGACAGTTACATGGTGCTGAGGTCTTCTCAGTTGTATATATCCCCTACTGGGTTTTTTATCTCCACGAGGGCAAGGATGCTGGCTAATTTGCTTATCTCTTTACATATGCAGTGCATGGTATGGAGCAGTTTCTCAGCGAATTGTTGAATGAATGGATGGACAGGGACTCTTAAGCTCAGAGCTCAAAATTAATTTCTGCATCCACAGAGCAAATTTCCTTTGAGACCAAGATTCCTAGCTTGTGTGATAAGGCAGTTTCTTTCGGTCCTCCACAAATTGGAAAAGAGAAATCTGTTCGAAATATTTGTATGAGCTGCTTAAAAGTCCTTATGATGGGACACAAATCAGAAAGCTGAGTGTCTCTTCTCACAAGTCCCATTCATTTCCCCCAAAAGCACTGATGTGAACCCAGCCCTCAATCGAAACCCACAGGGCCAAAAGTAGACTGCTCTGAACCACTTCGGAAGAAACTCTGCCTACTTTTCCTCTCAGTGGCATTGCTACCATAAAAGTAATTTAGCAGGAATTACAGTTCGACCTAGCAGACATGATAGAAGATATATAAATATCTCAAGATGATATCATTTATTCTAAATGACAATGTGTTGCTATATGAAGAGAACATGAGAAAATTTCATAAGGAAGTGGGCAACTCCTCAGAGAACTACTCTGTTCAGATTTAAGGGCCAGGATTGCTAAAGGGCAGTTAAGTTACTATGAGCTATAAAGTCCTTTCTTTTCAGGGAATTTCCCTCTTCCTTTAATATCTTTTCTAAAGTTAGGATTGTTCGTATAAAGAGATAGCATCTCACCTCATGAATTGCAAAAAAGTAAGAACTTACTGTTGTGGGACGACTTCCAGGACCAGTTGCAAATGAGCATGGAGGAGGTTAAGTTGGTAATAAGCAAGCAAGGATTTATTGAAAAACTGGCCAGGACAGTCAAGAGGGCACCATGTGGAGACCAAACACCCATGGTCACACTGCCCCGGGTTCAGGCAGTCCTTTTAAAGGGGTCTGAACCATAAATTTTTATTGTTTTGAATTCTGAGAATAGCTGTCAAGATCATATCCAAGGGAGTTGCCAGTGCACTATGAGTGACCCTATTGCCTGCTCCTTATTTCTAATCATACCTTTTGATAGACATGGGAAAATGGTCCTATCTCACAAAAGCAGGTGGTACAGCTTAACTTCTGGCACCGACCAGTAACTCCTCTGAGTTCTGGTCTGGTCTTCAAAGGGACTTTTGCCGCACCGCCTCCCCCTGCCCCAAGGTCTCAAGCTGGAAGCTGAAATAACTACCTTTTTTTTTTTTTAAGCAAGCAAGCAGGATCAAAATTCAAACAGCAGTTTTATCCAAGATGAATGTTACCATATTTCACTTACTAAGATAAACTAAAAAATCAAATCTGAGTTCATGCCGTTCTTACAGATGTAATCTTGTCATCAGGCCGGGGCCAGCATAATTCTTTTAAGGGACAGAGGGTAAATATTTAGGCTTTTCAGGCCATTGAGTTGGGGTCACAAGCTCTGCCCTGTAACACTGAGCAGCTATCAGTAATACATAAATGAATGGACCATGGCTATGTCCTAATAAAGCTTTATTGACTTTTAAAATGTGGCTGGCCATACTTTACCAACCTCTGATACAGGCTAACATTTTGGATAAAGCCAGATTTTCTGGGGAGGAATTAATAATCCCTCACATCTGGGGAGGCCTGGAATTGCCCCCAAAATACTTCTACCTATTAATGGATATCTGAAATACACTTTAAAGAGGTCAACTCTTTTCCTATTAATATATGTTAATAGGTATACAGCTGTGAGGGAGAAAAGCACTGTGCAGTCACATATGTTTGGGATGCTGGATCAACACATTTAAGCAGCTGTCTTTACTGAAGAACTTTTTTGAGCTTTTAATATGCTAATGCACCTTGAAAACAGAGGAAGGGAGAGCATATGCATTTTCTAAAGGTATTTGACTACCAAATCCTTTTGTGAGGACATTTGCAGGATTGTTTTCCAACAAACACATCTTGGGAAATGGCATTTTAGGATAAAAATGCCATTGGAAAGGAGCAATAAATAATGATTGTTATTGCCCTGGCTCAGTTGGTTGAGTGTGGTCTCATACATCATATGCCCCAGGTTCCAGTAAGGGGCAGGCAGGAGGAAGCCAAAGGATATTTCTCTCTCAATGATATTTCTCTCTCTCTCTCTCTCTCTCTCTCTCTCTCTCTCTCTCTCTCTCTCTCTCTCTCTTCCTCTCTCTCTCAAATCAATAAAAATCTATATTTTAAAAATAATGATAGTTATCATTTATTGAATTCTTATCCCATATAATTACATATGCATTGTTTCATTTAATTGTTGCAACCATCCTGTGAATTATGTCCCTCTTTATAATTAGGAATACTGAAATGTAAATAGGTTAAGAAACAACTTTTGGTTAAGACAAGAACCATATGACTTCACTCATATGTGGGATATAAAACAGAAAGCAACAAACAAAACCTCTAGACACAGACAACAGTATTGTGATTATCGAATGGGAAGGGAGGTGGGGAGATGCAGAAAAGGGTAAAGGGGGTCAAATATATGGTGGCGAGGGAAGGAGACAGCTTTGAGAGGTTGGACGCAATGCAATATAAAGGTGATATAATACAAAATTGTACACTTGAAACACATAATCTTATTAACCAATATCACCCCAGTAGATTTCATTAAAAATATTTTTTAAAAAGCAAAGAAGTCAAGGAGTTATTAGGTCTCCTATAATATAAGGTGTGTCCAAGTGGTGACATTTGAGGCTATTCACCCCTCCTTGCCAGGTAATGGTAGAACTGAGTGCCACTGCCTCATTTCACTTCAGCAAGGTCCTAAGACTTACTTTAGCCAATGTAATATGAGCAGAAGTGAATATGTCAGTTTCATGGTGATTCCTTTGGAAGAAACTGAATAAAAGGCCATATTCTGTACTTCCCCTGCTGCAATAACCCATAACCATACAGGTAAGAAAGGCTCTGAGAGCCAGGTATCCTCAGTAAGGAGATTTAGGGAAGAGGCCCTCTACCCTGGCTTATTTGAAGTAGACTTAAAACAGGAGCAAGAAATCGACCTTTGTTGTTCACAAATCACTAAAATTTGGGGGCTGTTTATTACTGCACCACAACCTAGCTTAACCTGGCTGATGTGGGCAAACTGAGCCAGTCTTTGGGGATATTGTAGGAAAGCTGTAGGACCCTGGAATGTCAGAGATTTTTAAAGATCTTTTTAAGTAACAGAGTCCTCTGAAGGACTAGCAAGAGAGTGTAGTTTCAGGTGCCAGACTGAAACAGATGAGACCATAAAAGCAGTAAATTCAGACCTAAGGATTCTAGAAGGTAAGGCAAGCATCATGACATGTATTCTTGTCTTTTTCTGACAGGAAAAAGTATATACCTCCATAGAGAGACAATACTTTTTATCCTCCTAGGACTGAATTCCAGCTGGATTTGTCCTCTGGGGGTTTGTTTAAAGGATGAGTAACAGAGGGAGCACCATCATCTCCCACCACAAAAATCACAGAAATGCTGAAAAACTGGACAGTCCTCTCCGCGACCCTCTCCTGAAGGAAAAGGCAAAACTTAACATGGCCAAGCAGTGAAGGCATTTTCTATGAAGAGTTGAGACAACAGGGATCAAGCAAGTTGCTTTCATTCAGATGACCTAAGTCTGGGTTCCCAAACGCCAGTCCCTCGCAAAACATTGTCACACATTTCTTCCTTAGCCACCTGCTCTCTCTCCTTTGGTTACTAAATATTTTCCTCAAATTGATTCCCACTTTTTTCCTTAAGTAAATTTATTTAAACAGGGAAAAAATTGATTTGAGTAGTATAAATTGAAAACAGTATCATTAATTGCAAGTAAAAATCAATTGAAAATCCCCATAAGGATAAATAAACAGAAAAAGAAAATAACAAATCAAATTATTCCATTTTATTTGGGTATTGTACCTTGCTAAACTTGATAACCCTGGGGCTGCCTTATTTGTTATTACAAAATGACAGCATCAACCTGGGTTTCTCTCCTTTACTAGTGAGAATTTTAAGACTCAACAATTCAGATCATACCTAAAACCACCAAAAGTACTCTCTGTGGGATGCGCCCCACAGTCGGGGAAACACTGATTGCAGTGGCCGTGAGAATGGACCGCTCAGATTTCTGAGTGGAGCAGCACAAATGACTGACAAGCCCAGATGCTGTGCTCTAAAATCCATCAGCAGGTTCTCATGGAGCCCATGCTTCCCACAGGCTATTCCCAGCCAGGGACTGAGGGCAACTGGGTGTCAGGCAAGGACACATGACTGCCCTCTGACAGCCCCTGTGGCTCACAGCCTTGTCAAACATCTTTAGAACTGCTCTGCCTTCTAAGAAGCTTCTATGCAGCCTCTCTCCTTCAGGACAATCAGAACACAACACATGGCCCATCCCCATGTTCCTTGGTAGGTGTTCCCTTAATCAGCTCCTGTGTGTCTAACCTTCCTCGCTGCTTCTCGGAGAGCCTAGGCTCACACTCCTAATACTCCTAACCTTCGTATCTTTGGAGACAAAATGTACAGACAGGAAAATGCCCCACTAAATTATTTTGTCCAAGCATCAACTGTCTCGAATAAATCTCAGACAGGGCGAATCCCTGTCTAATCTTCCCCAAAGCAGACACAGTGCAGATAGTCTTATTGTTGCCTCCAGCAGAAGCCTCAGATCTGCACATGGGGATTAAGGAGGGCAAAGATTAGATGTCAAAGTAGAAGTTTAAGAAGCTTTCCACCGAATGTTGGGTAAACACCTCCTTACCTTTTAAGACCCGGCTCAGACATTCCCTGCTCTGAGAAATCTTCCCGATCTGACCAGCCAACATGGTCCCACCTGCCTCTGCGTCCTCAACAGTCCCATATGCACACCCTTTCCTGGTGCACTTCCCATGGTTCATTGTAATGAGAGTGGAGTCAGATGTTGGAGAATCAGGTTGAAAGTTAGAGCCTGGAGCAAGCAGTATGTAAGGGAAAATTATCTTTCAAAATCCCTTAAAATGGTCTTGCTAGGCAGATGGATGTACAGTTTCTCAGTGAGTCCAGCATGGCCAATTTCTCCTTCAGTGTTTGGCTAAGCACCTTACAAAGAGCAGTTGGCTTGCATTGAAGGACCACATTGCATGAGAAACAGAATAGTCACAGGGATGGAAAATGCAGCACAGGAAATATACTCAGTACTATTATAATAACTCTGTGCAGTGACAGATAGTGCCAAATTTATCAGGGTGATCACTTCATAAAGTATACAAATGTCTAATCACTGGGCTGTACCTCAGAAGCTAATATAATATTGTACATCACCTGTAATGGAAAATTTTTTTTAAATCTTTTTAAAACAGAACCAGATTGAATATTTTAATGTGAGAATCACCTCAGTACAAGAAGATTCCTGGGAGGGACACACAACCTAAGGCCCCCTGAGAATACCCCAGCTTCTCAGCCCCACCTCACATTTCAGGCAGTGAGTGAAAGGGCAGCCCTGGCCAATTACATAAGTATTTCTCTCTCTTGCTTTATAAACTTCATGTATAGTTGAATTCACAAAGGTTAAACTTAGTTTCTACAATAACATGTTTCTCTCACTAAAGTCCACTTGAATGGAGGCTTCCTAATATCTACCACAGTGTCTGTACAGCTGGTATTAAAAATATGATGAGAGAGGAGGGAAGGAGGGAGAGAAGGGGGCAAGGAAGGAGGGTTGAATTCAAGAAATGGATAGCAAACAATTTCATTCCTGGAAGGTGTCTTACCCTAGAAGGAGACCCCAAGACAAGGATTTGAATGGAAAGTGGTCTCAAGATCATGATGAATTGGAGTGAGGCATTAAACAAGGGATGCAAACCTCTCCCTAAAGGGTGAGTGAAGGAGCAGAGATTGCTGTGGGTGACCCTCCTGAGGACTGCTGGGAGGTGGTGTAGAACACAATTCAAAAGTCTCCTATTTAAGGGGAAAGGAGGCCACAGTACTTATCCATAAGCTCCACTCACAAGCATAGGCCAACCTTTCCAGCAGTGAGGGAGGCCCTGGGGCCACAATCCCCAGGCTCCACAGGGGAGTGTCACAGCTGTATAAGAAGATGACTACCGAGGGACCCTAGGTGGGACACACACATCGTGGTCACACAAGGGGATGATGTTCCCTCTTATTTCAATCTCTGTTGTCTTTCTTTCACCTCTGTTCTCTCTGTCTCCAATGAAAATAATTTTATTCTTTTATTTTCTCACCCAATGAGCACTGTCAATTATAGCAAGATTATCAGAATTTGAGCATCTTGGGGTTCTGATTTTTTTCCTCTGCAAAACAGCCCTCACTTGTGATTGCAAGTTAACAATAGGCCTAAATTATGTCACCTGTGTCTCTCTCATAAGCAATCTCTTAGCAATCTGTGTATGAATGAGTACATTGGTTTTCAAGGCAATTTTTGAAATTTAAAAAATCTGTAACATTCTAACTTCACTCTTATTTTAAATGTATATAAATGTATACTAAGTCTATAAAGCTGTATAATGTTGTTTCTAGTAACTAGTTGTGCCATGTTCTTGACTGCTAGCATCATTCACATATCAATGTTTATACTACATGAAATTTTTATTAGTTCAAGCATACCTGTGGGGTGAAATTAAGATTTTATAGTCTTGAAAAGAATTCTCCCTCACTGTCCATTAAGAAGTCATCATGGGGAGGTGTTTGTTAAATTAAAGGTAACAATTAAAGATCACAAGATGCCAAGGCAAGCAGCCTTTCCTTTAGATTTTCACATACATGCCAACACTTGACTTATAAATAGCTACTGGAAAAGTTAGGAGACAAGTTATATAATTCTCATTCAATGCCCTGGATTTCGACAGCCTAGTCTGACATTGTGAGAACCAACATGGAGACTCGTTCTCTACAAACAATGGAATATGAATTTAGAACATTTATGTTTTAGTTACATTTGAGCATCAGTATTTCCAGCCTGTTCATGGGCCCAGCCTCAAATGAATTCTTGCCTTGCAAATTTTTATGAAGATTGTGCACTGGAATATACTGCATAATTCTCAAAACCCAAGTCCACACCAGTGCCCAATGTGTTACAAGGTTCAAAAAGTCTATATTCCTCTAAGCAAAAGCTGTGTATGAATCCCACATCTCTGTATTCCTGCTGGTGGGAAGGGAGTGGTGAGTTTAGTGTGGATGGATGGATGCCTCACCCTTGCAGCCCTCCATGACTCAATGACTCATCACTTTAATCTCTGCCCTTGAGCTTCAGTCCCATGCCCTGAACTCTCACCACTGTCCCAGTGACCCCTAGTTAAAGAAATAACATCACATTTTAAAGCTCCCAGATGCTTGTGTTATCTTAGAAAGTGCTATAATGCATTTTGTTGGAAAGACTAGACTTGCTTCTATTGTGACTACTCCAGAGAAACAGGATGGACTCTCAGTCACAATCAGGTTCCAATGTGAAGACTGATGTCACCACACATCCCACGAGGGTGGGAAAGGTTGACTGCTTGTCCACTGAGGCTTTCTGGCAAAGCAAGTCCAAAATGCCCAGAGAGAGCCAGGAAAGAAGATGATTGGAGAGTTTGTTGTGGTGAAGGCATGGACCCACATGAGGGTTTTCTTATGTGGTTCCAACTTCCTGCCAGCACCAAAGTGGAATTACCCCGGCTTTTCTATCAACTTGCTCAGATGCAGGACAGAGGAGAGGTCAAAAGAGGCCTCAAGGTTGTCAGAGTCAAACACTCAATTCTAGTAAATGGAGTCAGACTCTTCATAGTTTCACAGGAAGGTCCAATTTCCATCTATCCTATATAATAAAAGGCTAATATGCAAATTTTCCCCTCAACTGGGAGTTAAACCAGGAGTTCTACCAGAGGGTACCCCCAACTGGGCCCCTGACTCCAATCAGGGCAGGTTCTGCTCGCCAACTGCCTGAGGTCCTTCCCCACTCAGCCTGATTGCCCCTATCAGGGTAGGCTGGCTGGACCCCACCCTTGCATGAATTCCTGCACTGGGCATCTAGTTGATAAAATAATAGATTATATCACAGGTAGGTAGTGGCTTCTGTGACCCTTATGATAACTGTAGGAGGTTGTTGTTCATTATTATCCCTGTGTTTTATTTGCAGAGACTAGGATATACCAGAATTAAGACTACTTCTTTCCAATTTCAAGAACTTCTTTCAAATGGTTTGGTTGGCCATTTGTGTTATGGGTAGCAAATCTAATGAAAATCTAAATGGTTTGATTGGCCATTTGTGTTATGGGTAGCAAATCTGAGACCAGGCATTGGCCATCAAATTTGAGATATTTCCTAAATTTGCTTCCACCCACCTACTTACCCACACCTCCCCCCCAAACACATATACACACAAAACACAACAAACGCATTGCAACCTTGATATAGCCTCACTTAGCCAAATGTAACCCCCCCCCCCCCCCCCCCGAGAAAAGCTTTTGAAAAGTTCTGACCAACCCCATGGAGATATCTTTGAATATTCAAACATAAAGAAAGGAAAGTAAGGTAGAATGGGAAGGAAGGAAAGAAGGAAGGAAGGAAGGAAGGAAGGAAGGAAGGAAGGAAGGAAGGAAGGAAGGAAGGAAAGGAGGAAGGGGGAGGGAGGGAGGGAGGGAGGGAGGGAGGAGGGAGGGAGGGAGGGAGGGAGGGAGGAAAGGGGATAAAAAAGAAAAGAGAAAAGAAAGGAAAGAAAAAAGAAAGCTTTGAATGGCTAATGTAGTCACTCCACAAACTGCTTCTCAGGTGGGCTTTTTCTTTTTAATTAAGAAAATCTTCAGAGATTTCAGCTTAAAAATAAAATACATCTTCTTTCATCAAGCTATTTCCATCTTCTTTTAACACCAAGTAACAGTCTCACCTCCTAGTTTTTTTTAGTTTTTTTTTTTTAACAGATTCTGCAATACCTCAGTCTAGGATGAGTGTTACTCAACCCTAGACAGGCTGCTCTGAGCTGAGCCTGCATTTGCTCTGCATCTTGAGGAATGGAGGTATGCCCTGGAGGGATGCGCTAGATGCTATGGTTAATTAACTAATTTACTCAATCAAGTTTAACAGTGGTTTTAACTTTAATGAGACCATTACATTTTAATATGGAAATAACAGCCTTGTATTCTTAACAATCCCCACAGTCCGCACATCCACCTCCCTCTCCCGCCCACTTCCCACCAGCATTGAAGTTGATTTGTGAACCTGCACGCCCGGGTGTGACATCCAGAACTTGTAATACATGTGGACAGGGTGCATCACAGAGACAGCCCCCGTCAACCACTCTTCTGCCTTCCAGTGGCCCCAGTGTGCACTCTGGGACATGTGCTGATTGTCACTCATGGACGAGCCAAAGTCTTATCGTTGAAGGAGTCCTTTCCAAAAGGAAGTGCCCATGGGGACGCTTGGAAACTGGTGTGAGTGAGGCAGGCAAGCAGGCCATGACAGAAAATCCAAATGCAGAGAAATGAAAGGAAAGGGCCCGCCTGCAACCTGGGTGTCAGGTGACCTGGGGAGCCCTACCCTCAGAGCCATCTCCAGCTTGGCTTGCATTTAATTAGGCTCCTCCAAAGTCCAGTCTGTCGTTAATAGAACAGCCTTCCAAGCTCCTATTGAGAACTTTTATTATTCCAGATACAGTGCTTTAGAGATTAACTAGGAAAAGTTTTACAAGACGATGAAGGTAATGAATCATGAATTCTGTGAGGGTGAACCCAATGCGCGGAAACCGAGTACAGCTGTCTCATATTTGCTCTCTGTGCATTTTGCTACCCGTAATTTTGTCATCAATTTTCATCTTTTGTTTAAACATATTTGTCTTTTGGACAAGATAGGTCATATTTCATAGGTTTGATGAATTTTCTCCTTGGTCCAGTTTTACAGAATTTGCACTTAATTAATTGCCCAACCTTTAATTCGACAGACTGTTTTTAATGGCCGTGCAGTTTCAAAAGCATATACACAGTGGAATTTCGAAAAAGTAATTGTTTTTGTGTCACTTCCAAAGAAAGTCGCAATTATTAAAATGTGTAAATAATTTGTCAAATGCGCAATGGGCAATAATTAGGAAGATATCAAATAAACCTTTAATGGATATTTTTAATTTGGTGTTCAGTAGGAATATTTAAATAATGCAACAAAATATGTCACTTCTCTCCTCGGGAAGATAGAAGCCAAGTCCCAGTGTGAAAATGTACCTTTCAATTACACAGACTGGGTCATAATGGAGGTGACACTCATAAAAGATTTCTAGCTCTTTGCGGAGCCATAAACCAGGACCCCCTCCCTCCCGCAGACAGCACAGAATCCAAAAATCTGCCTATCAAAAGCATCACTAGAGCCGCGAGGCTCTTCTGTGGCTGTTAAAGCAGGCAGGAGAGGAGGAAACAAAGGTCAGTCGTTGTCAATTTCTCGTCAGTGTGACGGCGCTTGCAGTTTGCAAAGAACAGCCATGTTTCCCTAGCAACTTTGTGTGTGTGCAGATGCGTTCAGACATTTCTCCCGTGTTGTTCTCAGACCGTCTCTTTGTACGGCTATCTCAAATGTATTCTGCGCGTTACATGGACCGTTGTATTAAGAGGATTAAGAGGCTGACATTTTTTTGGAAGGGAGGCAGGCTGGGTTTGGGGCAGTAAAAACCACAGTTCAATCTTGAGTCAGATTGCAAATAACACGCAGGAGGGAAGAAGCTCGGTGAGAGAAAACACATTAGACCATGAGAAAGCTGAACGCATCCAGTGTCTACAAACTGGAGGCTGAGATACTGAGACATTCCTAAAATGGTGGTGCTTCGCCACCTCTTTTAGAGAGATGGTAGGCAGAGCTTCCCAGCAGATCAGATCACACGCTACCTTTATGTCCTCACTTTGGTTTTGTGATTGTTCTAGAACATGGAGTTAATTTTTTAAATTCTTATTTATTGATTTGAAAGAGAGTATTGGTTTTTTTGCATATATATATATATAATTGATTTCAGAGAGGAAGGGAGAGAGATAGAGATAGAAAGATGAGAGAGAATCATTGATTGGCTGCCTCCTGCACACCTCCCACTGGGGTGATTGAGCCTGCAATCCAGACATGTGACCTTAGCCAGAATCGAACCTGGGACCCTTTAGTCCACAGGCCGATGCTCTATCCACTGAGCCAAACTGACTAGGGCTTATTCGTGCACTTATTGATTGTTTCTTGTATGTGTTCTGATAGGGGATGGAAACTGCAACCTTGCATGATAGGACAATGCTCTAACTAACTGCACTACCCAGCTAGGGCTCAATATTTAATTTTGATTCATCTGTTCCTCCTCCTTGTTTCTTAGTGGCAGGGAAAGGACATTTGAGAAGTCTCACCAAGGTCTGCTCTTTGTGTGTTCATCCGAACATGTATTGGGCACTTGCTAATACCAGGCCCTGTGCTGTGCACACAGCAGGGGGCGGCTCACTTTGTCTGTGTAGCGTCATACAGTCTCTCTGTCACGGCTCCTCAACTCTGCCATTGTCTGTCATATAGGCACAGATAACCCACAAATGGAAGGACATGGAGATATGCCAGCCAATATTTACATCTGGACTCTCAATTTAGAATTTCACGTAATTTTCACATGTCATAAAAGAATATTCTTTTGATTTTTTTTCAATCTTTTGAAGTTGTGAAAAGCATTCTTAGTTCCTGGGCTCTGCGAGAGCAGGCAGTGAACTGGATGTGGCCCAGGGGCAGTGGTTTGCTGGGTATAACGGCAGGGCTTGAGCTCTACGAGACTACGGAAGGACATGGACAGGAAAGACATAAAAGAATGCATAAACAAGATGCCATCAGGCTACTCTAAGGGATATGAAGGAAATACGATGATCTGGTAAAGAGTGACAGAGAGGTGGTGGTTACTTTAGATAGAGCTGCCAGGAAGGACCTGTCAAAGACATGAATGACAAAGGGAGCCAGTTCACTGCTCGCCTACAGCCCACTGCTCATCTACAGCCCACTGCTCACCTACAATCCACTGCTCACCTGCAGTCCACTGCTCACCTACAGCCCACTGCTCATCTACATCCCACTGCTCATCTACAGCCCACTGCTCACCTACTGCCCACTGCTCACCTACAGCCCACTACTCACTTATAGCCCACTGCTCATCTATAGCCCATTGCTCACCTACTGCCCCACTGCTCACCTATAGCCCACTGCTCCTCTATAGCCCACTGCTCACCTGCAGTCCAGTGCTCACCTGTAGTCCACTGCTCAACTGTAGTCCACTGCTCACCTACAGCCCACTGCTCATCTACATCCCACTGCTCATCTACAGCCCACTGCTCACCTACTGCCCACTGCTCACCTACAGCCCACTACTCACTTAGAGCCCACTGCTCATCTATAGCCCACTGCTCACCTAAAGCCCACTGCTCACCTATAGCCCACTGCTCACCTACAGTCCACTGCTCACCTACAGCCCACTGCTCACCTACTGCCCACTGCTCACCTACAGCCCACTGCTCACCTACAATCCACTGCTCACCTGCAGTCCACTGCTCACCTACAGCCCACTGCTCATCTACATCCCACTGCTCATCTACAGCCCACTGCTCACCTACTGCCCACTGCTCACCTACAGCCCACTGCTCACTTATAGCCCACTGCTCATCTATAGACCACTGCTCACCTACTGCCCACTGCTCATCTATAGCCCACTGCTCACCTACTGCCCACTGCTCACCTACATCCCACTGCTCACTTATAGCCCACTGCTCATCTATAGACCACTGCTCACCTACTGCCCACTGCTCACCTACATCCCACTGCTCACTTATAGCCCACTGCTCACCTATAGCCCACTGCTCACCTATAGCCCACTGCTCACCTACAGCCCACTGCTCATCTACAGCCCGCTGCTCATCTACAGCCCACTGCTCACCTACATCCCACTGCTCACTTATAGCCCACTGCTCATCTACAGCCCACTGCTCACCTACAGCCCATTGCTCACCTATAGCCGACTGCTCACCTACAATCCACTGCTCACCTGCAGTCCACTACTCATCTACATCCCACTGCTCATCTACATCCCACTGCTCATCTACTGCCCACTGCTCACCTGCAGTCCACTGCTCATCTACAGCCCACTGCTCACCTATAGCCCACTGCTCATCTACATCCCACTGCTCATCTACATCCCACTGCTCATCTACTGCCCACTGCTCACCTACAGCCCACTGCTCACCTACAGCCCACTGCTCACCTATAGCCCACTGCTCACCTATAGCCCACTGCTCACCTACAGTCCACTGCTCACCTACAGCCCATTGCTCACCTATAGCCCACTGCTTACCTGCAGTCCACTGCTCATCTACAGCCCACTGCTCACCTATAGCCCACTACTCATCTACATCCCACTGCTCATCTACATCCCACTGCTCACTTATAGCCCACTGCTCATCTATAGACCACTGCTCACCTACTGCCCACTGCTCATCTATAGCCCACTGCTCACCTACTGCCCACTGCTCACCTACATCCCACTACTCACTTATAGCCCACTGCTCATCTATAGACCACTGCTCACCTACTGCCCACTGCTCATCTATAGCCCACTGCTCACCTACTGCCCACTGCTCACCTACATCCCACTGCTCACTTATAGCCCACTGCTCATCTATAGCCCACTGCTCACCTACTGCCCACTGCTCACCTACATCCCACTGCTCACTTATAGCCCACTGCTCACCTATAGCCCACTGCTCACCTATAGCCCACTGCTCACCTACAGCCCACTGCTCATCTACAGCCCGCTGCTCATCTACAGCCCACTGCTCACCTACAGCCCACTGCTCATCTACAGCCCACTGCTCATCTACAGCCCACTGCTCACCTACAGCCCATTGCTCACCTATAGCCCACTGCTCACCTACAATCCACTGCTCACCTGCAGTCCACTACTCATCTACATCCCACTGCTCATCTACATCCCACTGCTCATCTACTGCCCACTGCTCACCTGCAGTCCACTGCTCATCTACAGCCCACTGCTCACCTATAGCCCACTGCTCATCTACATCCCACTGCTCATCTACATCCCACTGCTCATCTACTGCCCACTGCTCACCTACAGCCCACTGCTCACCTACAGCCCACTGCTCACCTATAGCCCACTGCTCACCTATAGCCCACTGCTCACCTACAATCCACTGCTCACCTGCAGTCCACTGCTCATCTACATCCCACTGCTCATCTACATCCCACTGCTCATCTACAGCCCACTGCTCACCTACTGCCCACTGCTCACCTACAGCCCACTGCTCACTTATAGCCCACTGCTCATCTATAGACCACTGCTCACCTACTGCCCACTGCTCACCTACATCCCACTGCTCATTTATAGCCCACTGCTCATCTATAGACCACTGCTCACCTACAGCCCACTGATCACCTACAGCCCACTGCTCACTTATAGCCCACTGCTCACCTATAGCTCACTGCTCACCTATAGCCCACTGCTCACCTACAGCCCACTGCTCATCTACAGCCCGCTGCTCATCTACAGCCCACTGCTCACCTACAGCCCATTGCTCACCTATTGCCCACTGCTCACCTATAGCCCACTGCTCACCTACATCCCACTGCTCACTTATAGCCCACTGCTCATCTATAGACCACTGCTCACCTACTGCCCACTGCTCACCTACATCCCACTGCTCACTTATAGCCCACTGCTCACCTATAGCCCACTGCTCACCTACAGCCCACTGCTCACCTATTGCCCACTGCTCACCTATAGCCCACTGCTCACCTACAGCCCACTGCTCACCTACAGCCCACTGCTCACCTATAGCCCACTGCTCACCTACATCCCACTGCTCACCTACATCCCACTGCTCATCTACTGCCCACTGCTCACCTACAGCCCACTGCTCACCTACAGCCCACTGCTCACCTATAGCCCACTGCTCACCTATAGCCCACTGCTCACCTACAGTCCACTGCTCACCTACAGCCCACTGCTCACCTATAGCCCACTGCTCACCTACATCCCACTGCTCACTTATAGCCCACTGCTCATCTATAGACCACTGCTCACCTACTGCCCACTGCTCACCTACATCCCACTGCTCACTTATAGCCCACTGCTCACCTATAGCCCACTGCTCACCTACAGCCCACTGCTCACCTACAGCCCATTGCTCACCTGTAGCCCACTGCTCACCTACAGTCCACTGCTCACCTGCAGTCCACTACTCATCTACATCCCACTGCTCATCTACATCCCACTGCTCATCTACTGCCCACTGCTCACCTGCAGTCCACTGCTCATCTACAGCCCACTGCTCACCTATAGCCCACTGCTCATCTACATCCCACTGCTCATCTACATCCCACTGCTCATCTACTGCCCACTGCTCACCTACAGCCCACTGCTCACCTACAGCCCACTGCTCACCTATAGCCCACTGCTCACCTATAGCCCACTGCTCACCTACAGTCCACTGCTCACCTACAGCCCATTGCTCACCTATAGCCCACTGCTTACCTGCAGTCCACTGCTCATCTACAGCCCACTGCTCATCTACTGCCCACTGCTCACCTGCAGTCCACTGCTCATCTACAGCCCACTGCTCACCTATAGCCCACTGCTCATCTACATCCCACTGCTCATCTACATCCCACTGCTCATCTATAGCCCACTGCTCATCTATAGCCCACTGCTCACCTATAGCCCACTGCTCACCTACAGCCCACTGCTCACCTATAGCCCACTGCTCACCTACAGCTCACTGCTCACCTATAGCCCACTGTTCACCTACAGCCCATTGTTCTACAATCCACTGTTCACCTACAGTCCATTGTTCACCTCTAGTCCATTGTTCACCTAGGCTAATCTGAGTGCTCTAATTCTATCAGACAGCTGCTCTTATGCCTAATTATTAATTCCTGTATGTACACTGCAAAATAGCAGAAAACAAAGCAGTTGACTCACCTGACCCTGTTATTAAAATCATAGAAGATAAACATATGCTAGTAAGGAGAACCATGCCAATTAATATTACAGATTCCCAGGTGTGGTGTGGACCACCTAATCCCAGTCACTAGAAGACAGTAATTTTAAATGTGCAGCACAGTTTTTTAAAGCAGGGGTGTTATTTTGTATTAGAAATAGTGCCATGACTTCAGGTCACTTCTCCTTTCAATACTCATAGTCTCTATACTCTAATACTCAATGCTCTCCAAAGACTAGCATCCTATTGAACTACATTAACTTTATTTTTCAAGCTGCTAAAATATTTTGTTCAAGAGAAACAAAATTATATTTGTATAAGTTCTCTCAGGAAACACAGAGAATTATAGAGACTCACTCTTTTACTCATCTTTTAGGGAACAGGCCAAACAGTACTTCTGCTCTTCTCATAGTTCTCTGGCTAATGTCGAACACAGTGCCAGCAGTTTTGATGGACATTTTTATTTATCTCTGAAGATGTAATCGAGGACAAGTCATTCCTTTCCCCTGCCTGTTAACTGGACTTGTGACCTCTGACCCCTCCATCTCACATAGCTGTTGTTAGAATCAAATGAAATTACTTTTGGGAACACAATGGAAACTATACAATTATAAAAATGTTTGGATATTTCATCATAATAATCATCTCTGATTGTGATTTAATCACTTGAGGCTTTGGTCTGAATGAAACCCTGTTATCTTGTTTCATTGGCAAGCTTATTGCCTATAACCAAGTTCAAATTCAACTATAAACTCCCCAAAATACAGAATTGAGTTTGTCATTTTTTCTATGTGCACAGAGCATGCTCCAAAGAGTATTAATTAAACAAATTACTGGGGGACTAGATATTGCCAAAGGCCTTTCTTACTCACAAATACTGTGGTATCTTCTCATGATGCTTGTCACCATTGAAAGAGGGCAATGTCCCCAGACTCATGCTTTGAAATACGATTCCCACAAGTCGGAACCCAAGTCCCAGGGATGTTTTGAAAAACAAGAGTCTTCTGATTAACAATTGGGGGGCGGGGGAGTGAGAGAGAGAGAGCCTTATTAGACTCCTCTTACAAAGTCATAAAGTTTTGATAGTTTGCAAAACAAGTTAGAATTTCTACTGAAAAATAAACATCTTTGGCCTTGGCTGGTGTAGCTCAGTTGGAGCATTGTCCTCTACACCAAAAGGTTGCAGGTTCAATTCCCAATCAGGGCACATATCTAGGAGGTTGGGAGTTCAATCCCTAGTTGAGCACATACAGGAGATAAGCAATCAATGTTTCTCTGCCTTTCTCTTCCTTCCTCTCTCTCTAAAATCAATAAGAAACAAGTGAAGATTTAAGAAAAGGAAGAAAAGTAGACATCATATGTCCATTTGAAGGGAGATGCTTTCTCTCCATTAGCAAATATTTGCATCCCTTCCATGTCACTCTGGGAAATACTCGGAAGATTGTTTTGCAAACTACAGGTCATAAAGTCAACTTAGTGGACTAGAATGGGAGTCAGCAAACTATGGCTCACGAGCCAAACAACCTACTGACTGTTTTTATGTGACCTGCAAGTTAAGAATGGTTTTTATATTTCTAAACAGTTGAATAAATCAAAGAAAAAAATTATATTTTGTGACACAATAAAATTACATGAAATTCACATTTCTGAGTCCATAAGGAAAGATTTTTTGGAACACAGTCATACCCGCTTATTTCTGTCAATCTACACTGCCTTCACACTACAATGGCAGAGTTGGGTAGTTTTGAGTTGTCCCTCAAAGCTGAAAATACTTACCATCTGGTTTTCTGTAGTAAAAGTCTGCTGGAGCAGCAATTATTTTTTAATGAAATAGAAGAGAATAGAAAATCCCAGAGTGTATCACATGTACGAAGGACAACTAGTCCTTCATGAAACATTTGCTTCGAAAAAATGTATGTATGTTTTGTGTGTGTGCATACCTTGTTCACAATGATTGTATTCCTTGCTGTGAATCACTGTCCAAAATTTTTTTCAATGATTCTAGAAGCAAACTGGAGCCTGCCTGTGTCATGCCTGCAATTCAAGGAGGCTTATGGTGCGTTGTATCATGTAGCTTTATGATGTGCAAAGAAGGGCAGAAAGAAATCAGACTGCTCAGTAAATTCAGGTACTCTACTATGTCCTCATAAAGCATCTCATCGAAGTTTCTTTTCTAATAAGATGGAGATGAAATTCATCAGCGATCTACAGAATATCACCCCTTATACTTAGAAAGTTGGTTTGTCAAAGAATCCTTACACTGAACCAAACAATGTAAAACATTACTGTTCTTTTACCTCAAAGAGGGCTTCGTTCTGAAAATAACTTTTCATTCACTCAACCAGCAGTCATAAAATCAGGAAAGATTTGGAATAAGGAGATGTGAGTGTCCTAAGTCAAACTATCCCAGTAATCATTATAGTAGCTAAATAGTAATTATTATAATTAAGTAACAATATTATTCCACACCTGTTGTCAGCTATTGTAGTAAGCCCATTCATTTTGCTCAGTCCTCAAAACTATCCTATTATGTGGGTACAATTTTCACCCTCATTCTTCAGATAGAGTTACTGAGGCACAGAGAGTCTCATATCTTCCCTAAGTTCACCCAGGGAGTAAAAAAAAAAAAAACCACCTTTTGTCCATTTCATTATATTTTCTTGCCACTCATATATCTCATCAATTTGTGTCTGCTGGAAACAATAGAACGAACTGATGAAGCCATAGAATAGGTCTTACTATGGAAATTGTTCTGTGGAAATAATTCTACAACAACCAAAACACCACCCAATAACACACGCACAGCCTGATACTGTTAGAAGCGATGCAGCTGTATCGGTATTGAATTATCTCCAAATCTGAGTTATAGAGGCAGAGCTCAAATTATTCCTTTTGCCCGGTACCCAACCCAAGAGGCATATTTTTTAATAAACATTTTGTGCTACCTTGCTCCTCATGCCACCGGCTGCCATGTGAAAGCTACAGCCTTCCTAACGTGATTCATCAGAAAAATCAAGGGGGAAAACAGTTGTGATATACTGGGCACTCTTAAATTACACAGCCACTTCCCGGGCAGTGCAGGGGAGACAGAGCCGCGGTGACTAAGGACGCCCCCCCTGTTGCGTCTGAGGACTGGGGAGTGGGCCGGTCACTGAATTATGTCCCAGCACCTCAGCACATCCATCGAGACACGAGGTAGCCAGGCCAGCTCACCTGAGATGAAAGTCGGAACAATTCAGAGGAGGCTGTAATTCTTTATAAAACATACACTAAGTAGTTTTGTTGACACCTACATGACATTTCCAAGGTGCTTGGGAAACCAGACCATTTGTTACACAGGCTGCAGATCAATAGAGCGTGCGGAGGAAGATGAGCAATGCTCTAAAAAAAATAATTTAATTGAACAAAGGTTGAAAAATTTCATAATCTGCCACATCTCCAATCTTAGGTTTAAAATTCAAGATCGAGAAGAATAAAAGATATCCCGGCAATACTGCACAGCACCAGGAGCCCATTTCTCTTCTGAGAGACCATTGAAAGAAGAAAATATTTTGGTCCCATTACACAAGCAAAAATATAATAAGGAAATAGTCAATTGCTTTTATCCCTGCTCTCTCTCTCTCTCTCTCTCTCTCTCTCTCTCTCTCTCTCTCTCTCTCTCTCTCTCTCTCTTTTTCTTTTTTAGTGGCTGTTGTCAGCGTCACTGTGACAGGAGTCTGAAAAATTAACACATCACTAGGACTTACCATGTGAGATTTAACTTTTGATAAACAACAAAGTGGGTTACTGCTGTGCTAGCTATTTTTAATCCACCTTGTGTGTGTGCTTTTTTTATTGCTTTATACAGCATATCTGATTCCCTCTAAAGCACCAACTAAAAAATCTATCCAGCTGTCATTTGCTGCCCGGTAACATCTATCATCACACAGCCTGGCAGGTCTAGTCTATGAGGCAGAGGGGAGAGGAGACAGGAGGCAGAGTCAAGGACTGTCACATGGGATAGGGGAAAAACTTGTCACAATTATTTATGACTCTTGCTGGGGCACATAATAGGACACATAAGCCTGTTTCAGTTGCAAGCACCCTTGCACGGCTGTTCCCTTGTCGAAGTTGGACGCAGGCAGCTCTGCTTTACACATACAATTTCCTGAACAATGCCAAGCACTTGGGAAGTGACAGTGACAAATACTGGAGTTGGTGGCTGTGGTTCCGTGGGCTGTTAGGAGCATGGAGTGTCAGTAATCAGGAAGACTGCCTCTCTCCCCTGCTCCTTTCTTCCTGGTGAAAGGCTTCCTTTCTCCCCCTCACTTCTCACTGCTGGGGACACGCGTTTGGAGAATAGGAAGTGGTGTGTTCCTGCCTGTGTTTTATTATTCTAAGCCGCAGTTATCCTGCCTGAGGAGGAGTGGGCTTCTGTAGTCATTTGCTCCTTCCCTTGCCCCTCCCTTTGCACACAGAACAAGAAGCCACTTCCGAGATTCTCTCTGTAAATGTCCGCTGGTTTCCTGCCTGCCGAACATCCAGGTTTTTAGGCAGTTGGTTCAGTAAAGGCTTGCCTCCAGAAGTATTCGCAGAAGCAAGTCCTGGATTAGATGGTAAATTTTTCCAGCTCTGTAATCTAAACCCTACTACAAGCCCCCTTGGCCTTAGTAAGCCTCCTAAGGATCTAACCTTTGGCCCTCTAGAGGGACTTAAAGGAACGCCAGCAACATTCTCTCTACCCCACAGACCATGGCAAACAACTCAGCTTGCAACATTTAAACTAATTAAACCTAAAAGGGAGGCGGGGTCCAGTGAGTGATTCTCGCACACTTTATGAGTCAAGCATGGCCCCGCATTAACCGAGGTGCCCACACAGAGCCCTTGGCCACCTTGGCATCACCTGCTCCCATCCTGCTGATGAAAAATGGCAAAGACCTTAATTAAAAATAATAGGAACGTAATGTTCTGTGCCTACACGGGAAAGCCAACTCAGAAATTAGTGTGAGGACAAAGAAAACCTGGGAATAAAAGTACCTGGAAACATCAACATTTCTCCAATTACCCGTTTAGAACTTGCTAAAATATCAGCCACCTTAATTTAGAAATAGCACTGGAGACCAAGATAGGAAAGAGAAACTGCTCATTTCACTGAATTGGTCCCAACCCACGCATCATTCATAGTCCACGAGAACCAAAATTCCATGCTGCAACCATTGCCAAACACCATGTTATTTGTGCAGGTCTGAACACCACGGTCTTAAATATAAAAGGGAATCTATACTAATTTAATGAATGAAGAAGCTGATGGGGATCACCCAAGATTCGCCATCTGCCCAGGAATCAATCCGCTTGTGCTACAGCCTCAGCTGTGCTGCCTTCGCTCCCTCCCTGTCTCCATCTTCTGGGGAACTGCAAAGTTGGATGCCAGGCTGCCACTGCGCTGGCCTATGTCTTGTCGGTCTACATAATGATTTTTTTAAACAAGCCAAATTTGAATAACTTTGGGGTGAACTCTCCAGATCACTAAAGACCTCATCATTCCCTCTCTTCACACATTTGTGTTACACACTTGGCCTCTGATACAATCCAATTTACAATACCTCTTTCCCTTCCCTTCCGATTATTTTTCCATAGTCCTTTCCTGTATACTATGAGGAGATCATCTTTACTTACCACACACACACACACACACACACACACACACACACACACACACACATTTTTCATATTTCCAAATATGAGCAAGGCCTCTCCCTATTCTAGGCAGGAGCACTATATAGCATGAGCACTCCCCTCCCTCTGTCTACTGCCTCCCATCAGATTAGTAAATTAATAGTAGACCAAATATCTATGAGCCACCCTCCTAGATGTGGAATTAGTTACTGCATTGAAATCTCTAACAGGCCTCTTGCTAGAAGGCCCACATATCCAACTCAACTGACAATGCAGTAGATATCATCAGGTGCAAACTTCACTCAAAAGCATACTACTCCATCCTCATGTTTTATGCAACACTTATTCTACAGATCTTCATTGAGCACCTATGGCCCAAGGATGGTGATGGAGGGGTGAACAAGAACGAGAATAAATTTTCCTTTCATAGAGTTTTCTTCATGATGACTCTTTAGTTACACAAGTGAAATGTGCATAGCAGAGCAAATTAGGGTGTAAGAGCAAACACATTTAGCATAGGGACCTGACCCAGTTTGAGGGATAAGAGAGGTCTCTTTTGGGAAATGACAGGAAAGCTAGATCTTTAAGGATAAATAGGAGATGTTCAGATTGGTAACTCCAGTGAGTACCTTAGTATCTCTGCTGGGAAAATTTAATGATCGCATGTAGGTAGGAAAGCACCATCTAAACTATAAAAGAGTTAGTTGGTGATGTTGCCTAAAGGAGAAAGGTGACAATATATCTAAATGTCCCTAGAGGACCAGCTCAGAGGTGTGAAGTTGGCCAGGTCAAGCCCTAACACTGCCACTCTCTCTCAAGAGAGCTTAGCAATTACTCAACCTACCTCCGTCTCTGTTTCTTTGCCATTAAAATTGAGATAATAGTGCCTGATAACTCAGACAGGGTTACACATGTAAACCTTCTCAGATCTGTCCCTGGCATGTGGGTAAAAGTACTCACTAAATGTACATTTGATGTTCATTGTTATGTGTCTAGCATCTAGGGAAATGAAAAGTAGGAGGTGAAAATGTAAGGATCATCAACAGAATTCCATTGTAAAATAGATACTCAAGCATCATATTTGCTCCACAAGCACTTGTACATCCAGGACCTCATTAAGTCATGCAATAAGCTCTGTGAGCAAGAAAAGCCAGTACCTCTACCTTCATCACAAATGAGAAATCCTAGGGGAAAGCAGCCTAGTTAAGCTCTTCCCAATGCCACAGTCAGATCTGCAATGTGGGTGTCCCGGTTCTTAGCGCACTGCTTTCAAACAGGACACAGCCAGTTCCAAGGTGGCACTGACTACTGGGCAAATGCTCATTGGTTGACTTTTTCTAAAGTCGGGCTCAACAAACTATGGCCTAGGGGCCCCTGCCTTTTGTAATAAAGTTTCATTAGAACACAGCCATGCCCATTGATTTATTTATTATCTGTGGCTGTTTGTGATTGCCATGGCAGAGTTGAGTAGTCAGAGCAGGAACCATATGAGCAGCAGAGCCCAAAATATTTATTATCTAGGCCTTTGCAGAAAAAGCTTCCCATCCTGATCCGTACCATGTGTGAGAGGACGACTCTAGAGCATGGACTGCCAAACTCAGGGTGGAGTGGGTGGCAAATAACTCAGTGTGAGTGGGTGGTAACTAATTCAGTGTGGAGTGGGTGGTAACAGTTTACCTAAACAGACTATTTACCAAAGGCAAGTCTTTCTGATAGTTGTACATACCTTTACCATTTAACTATTTCTGTGGAATTAAAAACTATTCTTAAATTATGGTTACCTTTGTTACAGACTTACTCTATAAAAATATATATTGAATAATTTACAGTGAAAATATGCAAAATCTGGAATTTGCTTTAATATACACTAAGGAAAAAAGCAGAGAGGGATAGGAATCAATGAAGCAAAATGTCAATAATCTTGTTGACCCTGGGTGATGTGGTACTTTTCTTCTTATTTCAGTATGTTTGATAATTTCTATTATAAAAAGTTATATTTAAAAATAAAATTTCAAAAGGCTGAATGAAAATTTTTTTAATCTCATCTGACTACAACAATACCTATTTTTATTGTTGCAGAATAATGCTTATTAACTGCAGATATGGCCCAAATTAGCAACCATGTGGTTTGCTTTCTCTGGAAAGGGAGACCTATTGCAACACTCCACAAAGAGACCATTGTTCATCCTTGACCTGTGATGTCCTTTTCTCCCACCCTCCAGCCGCTATTGGCTCTTATCTTTGTACATTTTTAACATGATATTAAATATTTAAAGAGTAATTTAGGGAACTAAAGTTCACTGTGGTTTGACATTTTATAACCACAAAATAATGTTGCTCTAACTGATCTTTCTCATCGATAGAGACAAAAGTACTTCGATATATATGGTTAAGATGCAATCCTGCCCAAATCAAGTGATTCAGGTGAGAGAGAGTGCCTTGGGCATAGGAGACCATCAAGAAGAATGAAAACAAAGATGGAATTGCAGGTTTCTGTATCTTATTAGAGTCTGTTTATATTATACTAGAGGCCCTATGCATGAAATTCGTTCATGGGAGGAGGAGACTCCCTCAACCCAGCTTGTACCCGCTCTAATTCAGGACCCGTTGGTGAATGTCTGACTGCTGGTTTAAGTCCAATTCCAGAGGCTGGGGCAAAAACCAGCTATCAGACATTCCTCTCACAATCCTGAACCACTGAATCCTAATCGCTCACCTACCTGACTGCCTAATCACCCCCAACTGCCCCCCTCTGCCAGCCTGGTCACCCCTAATTTCCCCTCCTGCCAGCTTGGTCACCTCCAAATGCCCCCAATTGGCCTTGTCACCCCTCACTGCCCCTCCTACCAGCCTAATTGCCCCCAACTGCCTCCCCTGCAGGGCTGGTCACCTCTCATGCCCCCCCTCGCTGGCCTTGTCACCCCTTGCAGCCTGCTTGTTCAGTTGTTTGGTTGTCCCTCATTAACCGCCCCCTTGCTGGCCTGGTCATAGGCATCCATCTTGTGAGGGCATGATGGTCAATTTGCATATAACCTCTTTATTATTTAGGATTAATTTTATTGATTAAAGAAAGGAATATTGTTTTATGCTTGAAAATTTCCCCTTCTTTATCAGTGTGGAAAATCCTACAATAATAAATATTGGTCTAAGAAAACTGATTATAGTGAAAATCTTCAAATCATCATTATTATCATCATCTTCATCCTCATCACATTCGTCATTATTTTCATCATCATTATCATCTCTACAATAATTATTATCATCTTCAGCATTACTTCTTTATTGTTTATACAAAATTAGCAACTTGCCAATTGTACATAATTTATTTTATTTCTCCCAACTTCATTAAATTGATAAAATGGAGTTGCACCATATGTAAATTTAACCATGTGAACTGGGCAAAAAAAAAGGGGGTGGGGGAGCAACATATAAAAAATATTAATCTAATGGCATATCTAATATACTATAAAATTATGTTTTTCATATGTGCTCTCCTTTTTATAGAGTGTACATTATTATATGCATTATTATACATTAGCAAACACCTATACGATATAACTGTATACATAGAACTACAAGTAATCTATTTTATGGGTGATGTAAGGGTTCTCCGAATGACAACATAAGTCACATCCAATTTATACTTCATGAGTTCATTTAAAATCTAAACTCTGAGTAAGCAGTGACTTTACTGTTTTATTACACCTGTTGTATAGATAAGGAAGGTGGGGTTTAATGAGCCAAATGTCTGTGTGAATATTTAGACCCATAATGGACATGTTATGAGGAGGTCCTAAATCTGTTTGAGGACAAATCCATGCTGGGACCTATGATACTGCCCTGTCTTCTGAGATAAGTTCATGCTGGTCAAGCACAGAGAGACACACACACAAAGAAAGAAACAGAGAAGGAGAAAAATGAAACATTAATAGCTTACTTTTTGCTTGTTTTCACCTGGCAAACAATAGGGTGGGGGTGATGGTTAGGAGCAGAATTAGCCAAACTGAACTAGGAATTGTGGTATTTCAAGGGTGATGTATCTCAATTGTCTTCCACACTGTGTTGTGCAATAAGGCAGTTCTTCTAAAGAAGAGTTCTTTTTTATTCTTACCTGAGGCTATGTCTTGATTTTAGAGAGAGAGTAAGGGAGTGAGGGAAAGAGAGAGAGAGAGAGAGTAAGGGTTTGAGGAGAGAGACAGACAGACAGAGAGACAGAGAGACAGAGAGACAGAGAGAAGCAGGGACAGAGAGACAGAGAGAGACATTGATGTGAGAGAGAAACATCTTCGGTATGTACCCTGACCAGGAATCAAACTTACCAAAAGGTGTATGAAATGACACTCCAACCAACTGAGCCATTGCTCTAAAGAGCAATTCTGACCCTCTAATCAGTGGCAAAATACAATTAATTGAAACAATAGTTGAGCAGCTTTCCTAAACCATCTTCGACTTCTGCCTGGAAGCCATCTCCATTGCTTTGCCAATGTCTAGGTTGCCACCTGCTTGTCTTCCTGTGGTAGCAGAACAGAACACCGTCATGTAAATGCAGTAAAAAATAGATAGGGTAAAACGTAATCAACATAATAGGGTCGTCTGCCTAGAATTGTAACATTCCTTTAAGAGAGATTACAGGCCCATGCTGCACTGATGTAGAATGTAGAGCTTGGCTGAGGTCTGTGCTCTGCTGTTCTCATAAACCCTGGAGAAGCACTTACTGATGTTATTTGCAGACCTGGGCAAATAGGAAAGTTGCCTACGGACAGACGGTCCACTCCATCAATGGAAGGGACAGTTTGGAAGGGAACAAGCTGTAGGCTTAGCAGTAAATAATCTGAGATCCTCAAACAGAACTCGAATCATGTCTTCCCAGTCTTGTTCGTGCTTTGGTGTTTTAATAACACTTCAAGTTCATTCCTTCTCAAAGTTCCAATGAAACCCCCACGTCCATGATATCCTCTTTGAAATAGTGTACCAAATATGGGATGCATGTGAATTATTCACTCTCTTTTGGTGCCAATATCAATACCACTTTTATTTGGAAAAAGAAAAAACAGAGCTCAAATAAAATGAAAAGAAGTCATGAAGGGAGGGCCATAACATTTGTCATTAAGGAAAGGACAGACAAGGCTCCAAGGTTCCAAAGGACATAAAACACACTTTCATTTATTTGTCGAGCATATATTTCCTTAGTGTCTACTATCTAGAGAAGAACTATGTCGGTGACCCTGGATACACACTGAAATGGCTTCTGGAATGGTTTTAACTTCCTGAAATTCATCTATAGGTGCTCAGAACAAAACAGAGTGTGAGAATGAAGGCAATTTAAATACTGTGAAATATTCCACAAACAATCTACCCAAGGAACATATGCCCAGAAGTGTGAGATAGAAGATACAAATTTGCTTTATACTTGGGGGGAAGAGTCTCTATTTTACTTTTGGCATGAACAATCCTGCATTTCATTGAATGAAAAGCATATCTGAGGCTCAAATAATGAAAGCACAATTGGTTTCCATGGCAGAGGTAAAAATGACTATGCTAGACTTATTAAGGGTTGATAAAAAAAACTGAAATCTATGGGAGATTTGAGGAATTCTCAGGTGTCACTGGAAGGAATTTAAGTTTTACTACAACTAACTTTCACCTTACAGATTAACTTTACTAGTAGTAACATATACCTAAGAGGTGATTTTACTGTTTAGTCACAAATTCTCTGCCTCCTAAAATTCAAAGCTAAAAGGGTGAAACAATACAAAAGTAAACAGGTAAATCTATTATAGTTTCTGAGAACTATGATAGGGGTACCATGCATATAATTCCTAACTCTGTCCATTAAAAGGATGAAGAAGCAAAGATGCCAAGATTAGTGATCAATCTTGGTTTCTAATGGCCCTTCTCCAATAAAGAACCCAGGAACACTTTGAGAAAAGACTGCTCCCAGAGCTGGGGCACCTCATGATAACAAAATAATGATGGGACATGTCAAAGGACACTAGATCATCAAAATAAAGAATAATAATAACGGTAAAATCTCCTCAATAAAATAGGAAACTGTGAATTCATACTGATACAAACTAAATGCGTAAGTTGACATTTGGATTAAGAATGGAATGTGGTAAGCAGAATAATGACCCCAAAGATATATGTGTCCTAATTCTTAAATCCATAAATATACTATTTAGCAAAGGGAAACTTTTAAGATGCAGATGGAATTAAGATTGCTAAGCAACTGACCTTAAAATAGAAATATTATCCTGGATTACCTGATAGGGCCCCATGTTATCCTGGGGTTCTTTTAAAGTGGAAGAGGGAGGCAGAATAGTCAGAGTGATGTGTTAGAGTCATACAGGGTAAGAAAGAATTGATCTGTCATTGTTGACTTTGAAAATGGAGGCGGCCACAAGCCAAGGGATGTGAGCAGCCTCTAGAAACTAGAAAAGGCCAGAAAAATGAATTCTCCCCTGGAGCTGCCAGACAAAAACAGTGGTCTGTGCCCAGCGAGACACATTTACAGTCTGAACTAGAGTACTGAACGGTAATGAATTCATGTTGTTTTAAGCCACTGAATTTGATATCATTTGTTATAGCAGGAATAGGAAACTAATATAGAATATTTGTATGGTTTCAAAGAACCCCTCCTATGAGATACTTGTTAATTACAAAAGAAAAAACAGTGACATTATGGTAAAGAAACCTGGAAGACACTCTTCTCACTGAGCAATCAAAGTTAACATCACCAATGACAAGATGACATTCCAACCAAGCCACATGGCCAGGGTTAAGACAAAATGACAATGTAAGACAAAGTGACATCACTTACCATCTGAAATGATGCACTAGGACGGTTACAGCATCGCTTCTGTGAAATCTTCCCCAATAATGCACCACACCAGTTTAATCAAGAGAAATCTTCAGTCAAATCCTGAGGAGCATTCTACGAAACAGCTGTCTAGAACTCTTCAAAGAGTTAAGTTCATGAAAGGCAAAGAAAGACAGGAAAATTTACCCAGATTAGAGGAGTTTAGGAGACAGGAAAATTCAATGTAATGTGAGATTTTGAACCAGAAAATGGGCATTCATGGTACAGTATGGAAGTTAGTACTGAATCAATTTTAATTTTGGTTTTGATCATTATACTATGATCATGTGAAATGTTAATATTTGGAGAATCTAGGTTAAGATATACCCTGGGAAATCTGTGTGCTATTTTTTGCAATATTTCAAGTCAAATTATTTCTAAATAAAAAACATTTTTTAATATTAAAATGATTTCATGCTAAGAAGACCTGGGAGTTCAAACTCCTTTTTGAAAATCCCCTTCTTTTCTTTCTTTAAAGAAGTCACTTCATTGGGTGTCCCTCTGTCCATATATCTTTGAGCCATGGTGGCCTCTTTCAACAAGTATCTAGGACTCAGCAAAGGTTTCACAAATATTAATATAAAAAAGCAAATATTTATAACGTTAGTACTGTAGTCCTGGTTCAAGAGGGGTTTTCACTAAAGAACAAATAAATGAATGACACTCAACAAAATATATCCTACTATCCCTTCTCTCTTTGGGCCATCCTTCATATAAAGTAGGAACTGTCAAATTTCATCTTGTTTAACAACTTATTGATTTTTCCCATGGCCAGCAAGGCCCAGCATGGCCTCTTCATCTCCTGCTACTCATGTCCTTGCATCCTAAGTCTCAATGTACTAACCTTCAATAGGCCAAGTTACTCTCGCCTCAGTATCTTTGCACACACATTTCTTTACATATAATGTTACTTCTTCCCTGTTGACCTAAGTAAATAAATTGCTTAAGGATAGGCCTCTCATAAATGACAAAGTTGGGATTCCAATACCTTACTAATAAGTTATGGTATTGAGGAGAACCCAAGATGGCGGCATAGGTAAACACCTAAACTGCTGCCTCACCCAACAATTTCAAAACTACAGCTAAAATACAAAACAGACACCATCCAGATCACAGGAAAGCTAGCTGAGTGGAAATTCTACTACTTAGAGGAAAGAGAAAAGCACATTGAGACTCAGAGGAACTGCAAAAAGCTGAGGTATGGAGACACACACTTGGAGAGGGTGGGCAGCTGAGTGTGGGGCTGGTTTTCTCAAGTGGGAGGGAGACAGAAGCTCCCAACTGCACTGAACTTCAGTTCCAGGTAAGACTCTGGGAAACCAGACTTATTCGGAGGAGAATCGGACTGTCAGGAAAAGAGAAAAGCACACTGAGACTCAGAGGAGCTGCAGAAGGCAGAGGTCCAAATGCGTGCACACGCATGCAGAGAGGACTGACTGCTAAGTGCATGGCTGGCTTTCTCAAGCGGGAGGGAGGCGGAAGCTCCCAACTGCATTGAACTCCAGTTCTGCGCGAGACTCAAGGGTGACTTTCTCTCAGAGGTGCTTGCAGTGATTACTGAGAGACACTGAGACCCAAGGGCCTCATAGAGAAGGGCTGATGGGAAACCAAGGCTGTCTGCTCAGCCCTGAGACTCCACCCTATCCAAGCTGAGCACAGAGGCTTTTGCACTTTTGCAAGTCTTGTTTCATAAGGCTAGCTCCAGCATAGACACAGCTGATCCTCACAGCCAATTGGCCTGGAGGTCAATTCCTCTCAGTGATACCAACTACAGACTTAACTACAACAAGGCTGTGCACACAGTCCACAAAGGGATGCACCAAAAGTGTCCACCTCAGGTAACTGGGGAGGTTGAGCCACTGGGCCCTATAGGACATTTACCACACAAAGCTACTCTACCAATTCAGGGAAGCAGTGAAAATGCAGAGACAAAGAAACAGATCACAAATGAAATAAATGTAGGAAAGCAAACAACTGGATATAGAATTCAAAGCCAAGGTTATAAGGTCTTTTAAAAATTTCCTAGAAAATGCCTATAAATTTAACGAGACCCTCAAGGATATGAAAAAGGACCAAATATAAATTAAATAAAAACTGACTGAAACAAGAAATATTATACAAAAACCTAACAGCAGACTAGAGTACCACAAGAATCAAGTCAAAGATTTGAAATACAAAGAAGCAAAAAACACTCAACCAGAAAAGCAAAAGAAAAAAGAATCCAAAAATTTGAAGATAATGTAAGTACCCTTTGGGACAACCTCAAGTGTACCAACATCTGAATTATGGCGGTACCAGAAGAAGAGAGAGAGCAAGATACTGAAAACTTATCTGAATAAATAATGACCAAAAACTTCCCTTACCTGGTGGAAGAAATAGACTTACAAGTCCAGGAAGCACAAAGAACCCCAAACAAAAGGAATCCAAAGAGAAACACACCAAGACACATCATAATTAAAATGCCAAGAGCAAAAGACAAAGAGAGAATACTAAAAGCAGCAAGAGAAAAACAGTTAATTAACTACAAGGGATCACCCATACGATTGTCAGCTGATTTCTCAACAGAAATTATGCAGGCCAGACAGATGGGAGTGGCAAGAAATATTCCAAGTGATGAATAGCAAGAACCTACCTCCAAGATTACTCTACCCAGCAAAGCTACCATTCAGAATTAAAGGTCAGATAAAGAGCTTCACAGATAAGAAAAAGCTAAAGAAGTTCATCACCACCAAACCAGTATTATATGAAATGCTGAAAGGTACTCTTTAAAAACAGGAAGAAGAAGAAAAATGTAAAGATAAAAATTATGAACAATAAATACATATCTATCAACAAGTGAATCTAAAAATCAAATGAATAAAAAATCTGATGAACAGAATAAACTGGTGAATATAATAGAATCAGGGCATAGAAAGGGGAAAGGGGTGTGGGGGTGTGGGAAGAGACTGAACAAAAATCGTACACCTATGAATGAGGACAATGAGGAGGTGTACAGGCAAAGGATGGGGTGGGAACCGGGTGGAGGGGAGCTATGAGGGGGGGGAGAGGAACAATTGTAATAATCTAAACTATTAATAAAGATTTATTAAATTTAAAAAAATAAAATATTTTTAAAAACTTATGGTATTTCCAAATAATAGAATATTAGTTAGCATTAAAAAATAATGAAATACTGAAATGTAGAACTTCACTTTCAAAATACAAAAGAGTGTTCATTAAAAGTGCTGCATCAGCAATTTCACATGAAGCTGCCATTTTATTCCAAATGGTTATGATTTGATTATGAGCCCACTGGATCTGGTGGCAATGCTATGCTTTTTTATAATTAGAAAACAGAAAGTCTGAACACCCACAATACTCATCTCAGCTATCGCCTTTGTTTAATCTCTCTAGGCAGCTCCCAGATACTACTAAATACTGACTTTTCCAAACTTTTATGCAAATTGCATGTATAACAACCCACGATATACTTTAGCATTAGTTGTTCCTCAATTTGTGGAAATGCTGATTTAAAACATAATTTAACAAATTATTCAGTCAAGCATAAAAAAATTATATACACAATTAAAACCTACTTTCATTTGAGCATATTAATTATATACTTACCTATTATATTCCCCAAAAAGAAAATATTCTGAAAAGCTATATTCAGTAATATTAGCAATTGTTAATTTAAGGTAGTTTTTAAATTTTTCACTTAAGAAATAGTTTAGCAATGATTTTAAACTGTGGCTATAATGTCTCGTACATCTCAAACTCATCTTGCCATGGAGCTGGGCCTGTCATGGGTAGAACCGGCATGACTTGGCCACAGACTCCACCTCATGTTTTCTGAGCCATTGCTGTTGCTGAGGCTTCTGTCTTGCAGTGGCCTCTCACCTTCTAAGTTTCCACATTAATGAGGTATCAGTTCCATCAACAGGGAAGGACCCAGAACTGCAGGAACACAGTAGAGAAACTCAATATGGGTTGAAATAGATGGAACTGTTTGGAGCGGGTGTCAGACTCATTTGGCTCTGGGATCCTGGAGCCACCATTAACGTTGGCCACTGTCCTCCTAACACCAGCTACTCCTCACCAAGCCTGGCAGCTGTTTCCTCTGCCAGAATCGCCCTACCTTTGCATATCTGTATAATATCTATACCTTTGCCTGGTTGGATCCTTCTTGTTCTTCACTTTTCAGGTGATATATTACCCTTCAAAATATACTCTCCTCAACAAATTATACTCATTTCTTAGTTGAATCAAGAATAGTGTTCAGTAGCCTTCTGTTAGTACATGCAATTCAACATTAACCCCAATAAAAGTTTAATCTCCAAAAATATAACTACTCCACATGTTCCAAGTATGATTCTTGGACTTGATACTAAATATCGGTCAATGCTTGCCTACCTTCAAAGTAGGTGTATCAGTACATAATATAACTAACCGAATATAAGGTTTGATTTTTTTCCCCAGAACTATACCTTGAGGGAGAGTGGTACAGGGCAGAGTCTCTCATATTATGTGGTACACCTTCAGTGGCTTATATCACTTGCCTTTCAAAATAAAGTAACTATTCAAATTAGTAAGCACCTTCTACCCCGACACTTTCTATCTGATCATTGTGTCTCATTTCCTTCGTAGCATTTATCACTGTCAAAATTTATCTTGTTTGGTATTGGGGATGTTTTGAAATTAGTTATTCAGTAAATATGTGTTGGAAGGGAAGAAGAGAGAAGAGAAGGGGGAAATGGAAGGAAGGAAGGAAGGAAGGAAGGAAGGAAGGAAGGAAGGAAGGAGGAGGAGGGAGGGAGGAAGGAAGGAGGAAGGAAGGAAGAAGGGACGGAGGGAGGTAGGGAGGGAGGAAGGAAGGAAGAAGGAAGGAAGAAAAAAGGGAGGGTGAGAGGGAAGGAAGAATGGAGGGAGGATGGAGGAATTATAAGCTGTGTGCAGGTGCTAGTTATTAGCTAATTAAATTTAACAGATTCCCAGGTAAAAGAGAAGCTTCAGTATACATCGAATTTCTCCGTTTATGTAGGAGCGTAAAACCTTTTCTCTTGCTCTTAAGTGTGAACCATTTGCATCATTTTACATATATAAAAAATAGCTCTTCCACCTGGCAATCTTTAACAAACGCTCCGAACATTTTACACCTTTTTTTTGGCCATAGGTTCCTGTCTTCACACAAAACATTGCAGAAGTCCAATAAAGAAAGCATGATCTGCAGCTGTTCTGGTGAGGACTGGTGAGCTGGCTGGGCCTGGACGTCTGGCCACTTAGCAACCCCCGTCATCAGAACCCCAGCACCCTCAGCTGCCATTTGCATCCAGAGAACATTTTGGAAACAATGAAATACTGAAGTGTGGAACTTTACTTTCCAAAATACAAAAGAGCTTTCGTTAAAAGAGCTCCATCAGCAATTTCACATGAAGCTGCCATTTTATTCCAAATGGTTATGATTTGATTATGAGCCCACTCGATCAGTGGCAATGCTATGCTTTTTATAATTAGAAAACAGAAGGTCTGAACACCCACAATACTCATCTCAGCCATTGCCTTGGTGCAATCTCTCAAGGCAGCACCCAGATACTACTAAATACTGACTTTTCAAACTTTTATGCAAATTGCATGTATAATAACCCATGATATACTTTAGCATTAGTTGTTCTTCAATTTGTGGAAATGCTGATTTAAAACATAATTTAACAAATTATTCCGTCAAGCATAATAAGGACAAAATTCTTTCTCCCATAAAATTTTCTGAGACATTTGGACAAAGAAAGCAATAGTTCAGTAAAATTCACTGAAAAGTCGATCTCACATTTTCCTTAATTCCCCAAATATACTCTTATGAAGTATACACACTCAAGCACAGAGCCAGTCCATTAAGAAACATCTATCTGATGCAATCTTTAACAAACTTTTTGGAGCTACAGTTATGACCTCAAAACCCACAGCATGAATTTTTTAAAACCAATCTGATGCTATTAAAAAGGGATGGATTGACAGCCCTGGAGCCTGGAGTCTTCTCTTTAACCATAACCCGGCTGCAGCACAGACAGGCAGAGAGAATGTCCCTGCCCCCGCCCCCACCACTGCTCCTCGAACTTCCAGAGGAGACACGTGTGGGGAGGTTCATGCTTGTGTTTCTCCCATGGCCATTTCCCAGGTGGCTTTGCAGGGGGGTAAGTTCTTACCCACTGAAGCAGAGGCCACGATTCTCTCAAGAGGAGAAACAAATGTCAGAGACCTGCACCCTTCAGTGCCCTCTCGTCAAACACAAAGAAGCCAGAGTGAAGGAGGACACAGGGCATTCACATCAGTGGCATCACTTCCTGAGGAAGCTGGAAGCATGGAGCGTCGGGCCTCCAGCAGAAGCACCACTTCATCACCCCAAGGACTTTAGCTGATTCAGTCGTGTGAGTCAAATCTCAGACTCAGCACCGGGTCAGAGTTGAAACCTCTATACAAGGGTTTCTTGATCTTCACATTATGGACATTTGGGGACGGATAACCCCTCTGGGGGGCTATCTGTGTACTGTGGGATGTTTACCTGGCCTCTACTCAGTAGATGCCAGTAGTACCTGCCCAGTTGTGACAACCCTAAGTGTCTCCAGACATGGTCATATGTCCACCAGCAGCTGAGGTCACCCCTGTTGAACTGCTCTGTGCTCCCCGGTACCTTCTCTTCTTTAAAGATAGGCACAGTTATGCAAATGTCTGACTTCTTTTCACATCCTTTTCTTCTTTTAGCCCTGGGAGGCATCATCCCAAACATCTCTTTTGGCAGGTGATATTATCCATGGATTGGGGCTGGGCAGACCCTGGTGAGGAGCCCTGGACTGTGTGTTGTCTCCTGCCCTTTGTCAGAGCATCTTGCTGTTTTACAATTGGTTGAATTATGCGCAAGCTCCCAGGCAGGGCAGCTGGGGGAGATCTGATGAAAACCACATTGTTCGGTTCACGAAATGTGATTTACACCCCCTACATACTGGATTTTAATTTGTCATATGTGTCTATTCAATTCTGCCTTCCTCTCTTCCCCTTTCTTAGGATGAAAAGCAGATTATTTAGTGCACAATCTGAAAATCAGTCAGTTATTAAATTTTCCTTTTCGTTTAGTTTTGAAGCTTTTATGCCCCTGAAACTTATTTACATGCTGCATATATTAAATAAAGTGTGATCCATAGCACTCACAGGTTTCAAACATGCTGAGGTGCTCACCCCATTCTCCACACAGAGCCCACTGACTCCTCAAAAGGGGGAGACACAGCATCGATGAGACTCAAGATTATACTTCGACCAAAGCAGCAACTTACACCAACACGAGGGAAGTACATGCAATGCAGTCGATAGAACTGGCTCAATATGTTCTACCCCACCCATTGCCATATCAACACCTAATACAATAGAATACAGTCCTAAGAAATACTAATAAGAAAAATACAACTACTTGTATGCTATTGCCTATATGATATATTATACACTTTATGTTTTATTCAGCTGCATGCTTAGGAAGCAACTAAAAAAGACAGGAAAAGCTACAATGTTACACTTTTAGTTATATTTTTCCTTGTCAAAGGTAAGTAAGCCTTTAACATTCTTAAAAATCAGATGCATTCATTTGCATAAGTCATTAACAAGGCACATGACTGCTTTAATAAATATGGCTCCCATATATTCAGTACCTCCTACACCCAAAGGTATGTGTCATGTTTCTTTTTTTAACTTAATGCTCCCAATGGCTTGGAGTGGTGGGTTGATTCAATCCCATTTAAACTGCAGCTTAGAAGCTAGGTAAAATTCTATTTACTAGTAGACAGAGGCTTTAGAACTTTTTAATTTTTAGAAAAGTCTGATTCTCAGATTCATGCAAATTAATCACTACGTATACTATTTTGTTTTGCAAAAGAGCAGAGTACAAAACATCCTTGGTAATTAATCCTCTCCCTCTTCTGCGTTCTGGTCTCTCCTCTTCCCATGGCCCCTCCTGTCCCCGCTCCAAGTCCACAATCCTCATCACTCCACGCTCATCTCTCTCCACCCCCACCTCAGGCTCTGGCTCCAGCCTCACTGAGTTTCTGTGGTTCCCAGAGCATCCTGGGCCTCTTGTGGCTCCCATGGTCACCCACTGTTTACTGTTGTAAGTGCTGGAAGGAAGAGGTAAGACCTGGAGCAGCCATCATGTAGCTCTCAGTCTAATTTGTCTAGAATGTTGGGTTGTGATAAAGGCTTTGATAGAAAAACAAAGCTGGAAGCTGAGGAGGGGATCAGTGAGTGCTGAAAGGGAGAAAGTTCTTCTAAGTTTCAAAAGAGGGGCCAGGGAAGGACACCATGACACTGTAGCATTTAACAAAACCCAGAAGGAGGTGAGGAAGTGCCATAGCAAGAGGTCCCATGTGACTGGTATGGAGTGAGCAAAGCAAACAGTAGTTGGTGATATGGTTAGGGTCAGGGGAGAAAGTGTCATGTAGGGGCTGGATGCCTTTATGCAGGCTCTGACATTGACTCTGAGTGTGGCACAAATGATCTGTCAATGACTCTCTCTGTGTCTTTGATAACTGGAGGCTATGTCCTAACATAGTCTCTTAGCTATTGTACATAAACGTTCAATGCTTTTTATGCAGAAATTGAAAACTCTGTCCAAGGGGCCAGCAGCTACTGGAAATATGAAGGAAGACTGGAGATGGATGCCTAGTCTCACTGAGACTCCACCAGGCACCGTCATCTAGACCCAACCATCTCACGTCTCTAGGCCAGTGGGGCTGGGAGGCCTCTGCTGTCACTCAGCATGCTTCATGAATGAGTCAAGATGAAACACTGCAGCATAGCATTTTGGGGAAATGTTGTATAGCAGCAGCGTTCTAGAATTCAGTATCCACACTCAGGTAGCCTCCTGCTATGGACTGGATGTTCGTGTCCCCTGAAATTCTTAAGTTCAAATCTAAGCCCCCAGGTGACGGTATGTGAAAGTGGGAGGTGACCAGGTCATGAGGATGAAGCCCTCCCAATGGGATTAATGCCCTTGGGAGAAAAGGCCGGAGAGCTACTTCTGTCACATGAGGACACAAGGAGAAACGGTCACCTGCAATGCGGGAAGGGGGCTCGCTCCCGAACCAAATCTGCAGCACCTTGATTTTGGACTTCAGCCTCCAAGCTGTAGTACCTTTTTGTTGTTTACAAGCCGCCCTGTCTATGGCATTTTGTTCTGGCTGCTTCAGCGAACACACCTTTCATCACACTGACAATCAAAAGTTTAAGCGGATCTCTCTAATGTACTATCAAACCAGCCCTGTTTTTGAAAAATGATGCTTCTTCCTATGTTCTGTTTCCCGAGATTACCGCATTCTCCTAAGGTTAATGAGATGCTTCTTGCCTCTGTAACTCCTTCCATGCTTCTTTGGCAAGAACTGTTAATTTAATGGATTAGGACTAACCCTATGTATTAAATTTCCTTAATTGTCACTAGGAAGGATTGCTATCTTTAAATGCAGATGTAAACAAAAAAATAAAAAGGACTTTGTTTAAAAATGAGTCCAAGTTAAGCATGAGTGTGGGCAGGATTTTCTGATGGCTTTAACTGGGGAAATGCTGAATATGCAGTGACTTTTTTTTTACATTAATAATAATAGGAAATGGTAGATAGTGGCACCTCAGCACAATTCTAATTTAATGAGAAACAATAAAATAGTTTTCCAAAGGGGCCTATTTAGGTCCAAGAAAGGGGGATATTAAAGTCCCAAGATTTATTCTGCTTTCGTTAAGGTATGCTGATACATATTTTCTGAGGCTATATTCTACTCACTGATTAGATCTCTCTCTTTATAATTTTCTTACTTGTGAGGGAATTAGATTGGTATTTTCCAAGCCAAATAACTTTAAGACAAAGTATTTAAACTGAATCAATTCATTTCCAGCACAAGTAAAGGTTGATCAAAATCCTATATCACTTGGATGGCCCTCTGAGGCATATTTTTAATATATTTAGATATTATTAACTGCAAAACCATGGGAATCAACTATTAAGAAATGGTTTTATAGAGAAGAATTGAATATACAGCAAACTTCTGGCAAAGTACTGTTTTTGAATTAAGCCCCCTATTTTTCTCTTGGTGTTTCTCAAATTAATTGCACTAATTACCCAAAATGTATTAATCATTGCAATGTTCAATCAACATGCTGTGTGGGGGAAAACATGATGTTGATAATAATGGTGAGAGTTGACATTAACTGAGCTCTTTCTACATGCTGGACACTGAGCTAAGCATATTATATTCTTGCTTAATGTGAGCCTAACTTTCCTTATAAGCTAATATCAGTATTAAATGTGTAAAGGACCTTCCCAATACTGTGCGAGTTACATTGCCATCTCCATTTTACAGATGAGAAAATTGACACTGGGAGATGTTGAGTCACCTAACTGACAGTCCACTGGGAGATGTGCCTAAACGCTGACTAGATGGGAGGCCCTGCCTTGGGGAATGTTGAAGCCTCTGACACAGGTAGTGCACTCATAATAGCTCCAGTGAGGTAAGGGCTCTGGGCAGGGGGAAATATTCTCTGACATTTATTAACCACTTACTACCTGTCAAGGATTGTTCTACATCCTTTATTCCTACTATTCTCTTTAGTCCCCATAATAAGCGCATGAGGAGATAGCACTGATAGTCCACTTTACAGATGGAGAGGACTGAGGCACAAGGACTTGTCTTTGAGCCTGTGACTATAAAAGCTAGAGCTGGGTTTGACCTGAGAAGTTTAAACCCAGAGCTCCTGTCCTAAGCAACTATTGTATCCTGAGCATTTATAAGTCAGGACCCTTCCCCCAAGCTTAGTATTGAAGGAGCATGCTGCACCCTTCCTATGGCCACCTGGGCAGGAGCAACAGCTCCACAGAGAGAGACTATAGACCCAGAGACTGCTTTGGGAGAAGTCATAAACCCTGCTGCTTTTTTGCTGTCATAAAGAGAGGTAGGGCCCTAACCGGTTTGACTTAGAGGACAGAGCATCGGCCTGCGAACTCAAAGGTCCCAGATTCAATTCCGGTCAAGGGCATGTACCTTGGTTGCAGGCACATCCCCAGTAGGGGGTGTATAGGAAGCAGCTGATAGATGTGTCTCTCGCATTGATGTTTCTAACTCTCCCTTCCTCTCTTAAAAAAAATCAATAAAATATATTTTTTAAAAAGAGAGAGAGGTAGGATTTCCTGGGTGGTGGGCAGAGCAGGGGAGAGGGAAGGGGGGAATACATGACAGAGTTGGATTTCCCACCAACTCTCAGATGTGGTCTTAAAATAGATTAGATTGGATTATATTTGACTAGATTTCATTTCATTTCATTGCTTGTAGTTATAATGCCAATTCATACTGTCTACAGAGGGACACACACGCTAAGGTGAGTGTTGAGAGAAGGAGCACACAGAGGACCACAAGGTGAAGGTGCAGACAACAGCTGGCACTTCCTGAGGCACAAAATGCTTAGTGTTTTATGTGGTGAAAGTTCAAGTTCTTTGCCAGAACTTAGAAAGCTAGGCTGAGTGGGTTTCTCGTTGCCCAATGAGAAACCAGTGAGGTTTCTAAGTCAATGTATGACTTGGCCAGAGCTTCCCTTTAACAAGTTCAGTTCATAGCTGTTCATAAGATGGCATGAAGTAGGAGACACTGAATGTACAAACCCCTGGTGGAAGATTTCATGACAACCCCCAGGGACCTTGAACTAAGGAGTGGCAGCAAGACGAGTAAAAGGGCAATGCGAAAAACAAAGTTCAGAGAATATAGAGGAAACAGCTACAGAGCTATGCATTTTCTATGAAGGATTTTAGGGTCATGGTCAGAGGCTCTGGGAAGTACAGAAACCAGCATGAATCCTGGCTTCACCACGATCTAATCATTGAGCAGCTCCTCTCTTTTTCTGAGCATCTGTTTCTTCATCTATAAAACCAACATAACAATACCCTACCTCAGGAGACTGTTACGAAGTTTAGCTAAGTATAAAAATTATTTGGCGCACTGAATAAATATGTAGCGAGCACTCAATCAATTCTGTTTGCTAATATCAGCAATGTTTTTAGGATAAATAGTAGTATTCCTACATTCCTCTTTTAAAGGATTCCCACTTACTAGGGTAGTAAGAAACAAGGGGAAGACATCAACAATAGCAAAAAGAAAAAACCCACAAGGAATCTGTCTTTCATACTTTTGCACCTCAATGGTCCTGTGTAGAGATACCAGATGGTATTCACTTTGGTGGCTGAACATGAGTCCCTGATCAGAGAAAATGTATAAATGAGCAAATACACTATAATTAAAGGCCCATACAAGGTTTATAGTCTGGGCAACACTCATTCTTGAGGAATAAGTGTCAATCTGACAATTTATTGAACCTAAACTAAATTTCAAAAGCTGGAGGTGATGACCGTAGGTCTAAGCACATCTTCAGCAACATGTCTGCACCGCATTGCAATCCTTATTCAGCGATGCCCTAGCTCAGTGGTTGGCAAACTGCGGCTCTCGAGCCACATGCAGCTCGCAAGCTACAGTATGCAGCTCTGTTGACTAATGAGTTTGCCAACCACTGACCTACACTCTCAATTTCAATAATGACAGGCTGTTGTTGTTCTTTGTGATTAAGCCCCTATCCCAGTAGTCAGCAAACTCATTAGTCAACAGAGCGGCAAACTGCAGCCAGCGAGCGGCATGTGGCTGGAGAACTGCAATTTGCCGACCACTGCCCTGGCTGTATAATCCATGCAGTACTATTGATATGTGACTCTTATTCCCTGAGACACATCTCCAAAATAATCCAGTACAGAAGCAACAATAATTAGGATTTATCCAGTGCTTACAGTATGCCGGACATGTGCTAAGGGATTCCCATACACCTTTTTCTTTGAGAGAATGGAAGTAAATCAAAACATGGACTGCAAGATCAAAACAAAAAGCTAGTATTTCTTTTTCTCCATCTTCTGCTATGGGGCAACCATACACTGAATCCCTTCCATGAAAATGTAAATGGTAGTTGATCTCCTGCTTAAACCTAATACAATTTCCCATTACATTTGTAATGGAATCTAGACGGCTTTCCATGTTCTTCAAGGCTCTACATGACTTAGTGGCTGCCTGTCTCTGTTATCTCATCGTTTTTCGTTTCTGTGGTCTTGTCCTTCCGCGTCCTCATTTCCTCTGGAGAACATATTAGGTTTGTGGACTTAGGGACTTTTCTACTTACTACACGTGCACTCTGCCTGGAAAGCTCTTCCTTCTTGTGGCCAGCTCCTCATCACTCACATCTTGGCTCAAACATCACTCTCTCAGAGGTCTTGCCTGACAGCCCTCTCTGAAAGTACTATAAACACTCTTAGAGATCTGGGGCTGGTTTACGCTGTGTGCCTCTCTTCCCAACTCCTAGTCAGGTCAGTCACTTGAAATCAGCCATGGTGAGAGTATTTACACCTAAGAAATTGGCAAACACTACAAATGAGGATTCTCCCACCAGAGAACCAGTGGTTGAATTTTTACCAGCATACAAATGCCTACTTCTATCCCCCTGTCTCTGTACAATACATGGCTTTTCTCATCTTCTTTGTAGCATCCATCCCTCTGAAGTCATATTTTCTATGTGTTACGTATTTGTTTATTAACCCTTTCAGATATAATCCAAAGACAGCAAAGACATTTTCCAAATTGCTTGTTGTGATATCCCTAACCCTTAGACATGTGTATGAGAACTTTAAAAATCCTAGACATGTGTATGAGAACTTTAAGTATCCTTTTTTAAAGAATGAATTTATGCCACAGACTTTCTTTTCATTATGTGCTCCCATGATATTTAAGATTCTAAATTTCCTAACAGAGCTCTTTCATGATTAAGAATTTTCAACCTCGAATTTTCTAGTAGCTACCGCTTCCAGGACTATCTAAACTGACCATGTATGTATGTGTGCCTTACCAGTCACCAATTAAGAACTGGAATGATTATTTAAAACATCATTTGCTAGTTTCCCTACTCTATAATATCTGTTTGGAAATGGTGAAGAGTTTAGCCCTGTCTCTTTTTGCTCTAGAGCTCAACACAGAAAAACGTCTCCCTTTTGAAGGGCACTTAATCCCTTTGTTAGGATAACAGGACCATCTGGCCCCATCCATCTTGCTGTAATTTGATCCTGGGTTAATTACATCCTGTCACTAGCCAAGATTGACACTGTATGTTTTCTCTCTTCGCCAAGACTAGTTCATTAGGGAGGCAGCTTTGTTAAGACTCAAATTCTTGAAGACTTTTTCACAGCAATGTGAATGGGACCAAGGGCTTTTGCTAGGGTTTTCCTGGTTGCTCCCAGGATAAGTACATCATCAAAAGTAAGATATGAGGGGGGAAGCTGGCCACAGCAGGAAATAAGATACCAATCCTTATGGAAGGTTGAGAAGCAGTATCTAATAACGGGCAAAGGGAGAGAAGAGCAAATAAACAATCAGCCTGATTGATGAGCCAACCATGCCAAATGACGTAGATGGGAATGTCATTTAACAAAAGTATGGCATCCCTGATAAGTGAATATGTGTCCCAAACCCAAATGCTTATAAGAGATAAGCAAGTAAAGTGAATATTGAGGCAAATTGGGTATAAAATACTATCTGGGGAAGTACTTTGGCAAATTGAAGACTCCTTGAGCCCTGTAAGAGGCAACATATACCCAGCTCCAAACAATTTTTGCAGAGAAGAACTATGAGACCTATAATAACAAATTGTATTGGATATTATTGATTGCCTCCCAATGTCCATTCTCTCCTTCTTTGACCATGTATCTGCCCTGCCCCTATATGATTCATCGCAAGTTGACCTTAGACTTATTCTTGTCTCCAGGGCTATCTCCCGGGCTCTTGGTCTAAGCCAATTAGGAGAATTATGTTTCCTTTGTCCATGATTTGTATAATAGGCATGTGACCCAATTCTAGCAATGAGACATCTTTGAAGAAAGGCCTCTGTGGTGCCTGAGCTCCCAAAGAAAGAGACAAGAGGCAGTCTTTCTTTCTCCAGAGAGAGCTGTATCTTACTGTGATGACAGAAACTGCTATGTCCATTTTATTACACAGAGCCCAGGACACCCTGAAACACCACACCTGGAACCTACCTCTGGAGTGTGTGTTTATGGCAAAGCCAGTGTACGTTTTATTTGTGATTTGCAGACAAAAGCACCCCCAAGTGATATACCAATTTTCCAACTTTTCAAAAGAAATGAGAAATTCCATTTTTTATAATTCAATTTTTTAAATCGTGGCCACTAATTTTTAATATTGTACAAGAAAGTCCTCTCTGATTAAGATGACTCAAAACAAAGCACACTGTAGGGTGAAGGCGGGCATTTATTTTGAACTCATGGCCTTGCCTGCCACCTTAAATCCCAGTTCTCACTTCAGTTGTCCCAAATTGCACATCCAGGGACATCTAAATTCCTGGGACTTCACATGTTGCCTCACCATTGATCAAGAGAACACTCATTCCTGCCTGATTGTTAGAGCTTTCCTTTTGCATAATTTACATAGAATATCCATATCCAAATACACCAGAGTGTGGGGCTCAGCAAAGAGTTGTGGGGCTGCTGGAGAGAAGATCTTCAAGCAATGGAAAGGTTTGTTAATTAAGTTTCTTGCAAGAAAAGGTCATGAAAATGAGAAAATACCTATCTTATTAAAGACCAGCAAAACCAATAAATGTGAATTACTATGTATATGTATTAACATGGTTCTTTCTGCAAATATGATCCAGTCCTGTCTTCTGAGCTTTGTTTATGACTTGTTTCCCCTCACAAAGCACCCTCTCCTGTCCCCTTGCCCATTTACACTGTACCCAGATTTTAAGACCCAACTCAAAGGCTGCCTCTTTCATGAAGTTGCTGCAGATGGAGATTTCTGAACCTGTTTCTGTATGTGTGTGTCGCACATCAACTAGTTACAAAGTCACCTGGAGTCCTATGTCTGTTGAATAGTAGATTTCTGATTCCAACCAGAATTACTGGGTCTGAGCTTGACAATTTACAAATTATAAACTCTTCAAGTGAGTCTTCTGAGCATTACAGTTGGGAAATGTTTTACCAATGTACTCAAAATGAAATCATCTTAATGGAGTTTGAATCATTACCTGGATTTATTTTCATATAATTGTTTCCAAGGAGGTCACATCATCTCAAATAGATGACAAACTCCTGGAAAGCAAAGATATTATTTTATACTTCCACTAGCAGCCCGGTGTACAAAATTTGTGAACAGGGGACGGGGGGGGGGGGGGTGGCTTAGCCCAGCCTGCACCCTCTCCAATCTGGGACCCCTCAAGGGATGTCTGACTGTCCATTTAGGCCCGATTTAAACGGACAGTCGGACATCCTTCTCACAATCCAGGACTACTGGCTCCCAACTGCTCGCCTGCCTACCTCCCTGATTGCCCCTAACTGCTTCTGCCTGCCAGCCTGATCACCCCCTAACCACTACCCTGCCAGCCTAATTGATGTCTAACTGCTCCCCTGCAAGCCTGTTTGCCCCCAACTTGCCTCCTCTGCCGGCCTGGTCACCCCTAACTGCCCTCCACTGCAGGCTTGATCACCCCCAACTACCCTACCTTGCAGGCCTGGAACCTCCCAATGGCCCTCTCCTGCTGGCCATCATGTGATGGCCATTTGTGTCCACATGGGAGCAGCATCTTTGACCACATAGGAGCAACCATCTTGTTTGTTGGAGTGATGGTCAATTTGCATATTACTCTTTTATTAGATAGGATAGAGGCCTGGTGCATGGGTAGGAGCTAGCTGGTTTGCCCTGAAGGGTGTCCGGATAAGGGTGGGGGCATGGGGCAAGGGGCGAGGGGCCTGTAGTGGTTTGCAGTCTGGCCACGCCCCCCCAGGGACCCAAGTGGAGGCCCTGGGATCTGGGGTTAATTTATGTTCTACAACTGAAACTTTGTAGCCTGGAGCAGAGCCAAGCCTTCTGCTGGCTCCATGGGACAACCATTTCTGTTTGGGTTTATTTAAATTCTATAATTGAAAGTTTCCAGTCTAAAGTAGAGGCCTAGGCACTAGAGCTACAGAAGCTTGGCTTCCTCCATTGCCTGGGCAACCCTAGCCTCTGCTCTCTCCAGTTCCATGGCTGCCGCCATTTCTTTTGGGATTATGTATCTTCTATAATTGAAACTTTGTAACATTGAGTGGAGGCCTAGGCTGGCAATGGTAGGTGGAAAGCTTGCCTTCCTCCATTGCTAGGGAAACCCAAGCCTACCTCCTGATCTCAGTGGCTACAGCCATCTTGGTTGGGGTTTATTTGCTCCTAATTGGCTGGTGGGCGTGGCTTGTGGTTTATCAGAGGTGTGGTTGATTTGCACATTACTCTTTTGTTAGATAGGATATTATTATTTATCCTCTCTGAGCTATAGTTTCTTCATCAGCAAAATGTAGTTTAGTGTTGGATGTGTATTTTTCAAGGATTAAATGAGATAATAAAACAATTAAAATATCTTAAATCCCAACTATGTACTTAAATGCCGTATTTCATTTAATCTTCAGAACACCCTGGGGAGGAGGGCAAAGGGGGAAATCATTCTCATCTTGTCAAGGAAGAGACTAAACCCAGAGGAGTTAAGAAGTCTGAAAAAATTCACACAGCTAGTAAGGTTGGAACTGGATTTTGAAGCCACATTTCTTTAATTTTACTCCTCCTGATGTCTGCACAAATATAAATGTGTTATGCACATCCTGGGATATAGTTCCTAAAGACCCAACATACACTAGTGCCCAGAGGCAGAGCATGTTAAAACATCCGACCCAGACCTTGCAGCTGGAGGAAAATTGCTTCATTCCTTTTGTATCAATAATTGGGTGTTGGCATCAGAGCTTATCCCAAGAATACAGAACTGAGTCCCATCTCAGTGGACCCTGAGCACCGTAGAAAAAACTCGAGAAAAACAGCAGCTCAAGTTGAAAAACCCATCAGAGTGGAAGCAACAGCTAACGTCCTAGCAACAGCTTGAGCAGAACACCTAGCATATTTATTCTAACAATCATCTAACCCATAAAGTGTCAGAAGTTTAAGGTTTACTAAATCAGCCCCAACAGCTGCACTCTGCTGGGAGATGACTTTCCCGGTGAGTATCATGTTTCGACATACCCTGTGAGCTAAGGCCTAACAGCTTTTGTTTGGGACTTTTTTTTTTCCAGAATGTTCATAAAGCAAGCAGCCATAGGAGACAGAGTGAGGAGCTTCCTCCAGGCAGGAGGCAGGTTTGTTTCTTGGCCAGTGTGATAAAGATAATGTCTTCCTCCAGGGCAGAGGTGTGGCTGGCTTGCTAGCAGCCCCATCTTAAAAAATAATGTGTTCCTAATCTCCAGGTTCCTCGGAGGTGCTGAAGGCCCACAGTGTGCAGCAGCTCTCTGGGCCGTTCTGCTTCAGCCCCTAGACTTTGGGAGGCAAGGAGCCAATGCTAACGCCAAGCTCACGCTGCCTGCAGTGCTGCGAGTAATGAGTCCTTGGTCTGACGCAGGGGACACCTGTCTTTGATAGAACCCATGGCACTGTGACGGGCTCACTCATTAGCTCACAAGCAGAATAAAAATCCCAGATCCTTTACAATTCTGGAAAAAGTCCTATACGCCTTTGAAGAGCCCCTCCGTGAGGTCTCCTTAACCACCACCTCCAAAAAAAGACGATGCCTTCCCTTGCACTCCCCAGAGCTGTAACAGAGCTTTATGGCTCAGTGCAATGGCTACATTTACCAGATTACAGGTTTGCCTTCCTTACTAGATTCAAAGTTGCTTACAAATCAGAACCCACTGCCCTGGCTGGATGGCTCAGGTGGTTGGCGCACCTTCCTGTGCACCAAAAGGCTGTGGGTTTGATTCCTGATCAGGGCACAAATCTGGGTTGCGGGTTCAATCCCTCATGTATAGCAGGCAACCAATCAATATATCTATCTCTATCTCTCCCCCTGTCCTCCCTTCCTCTCTCTCTAAAATCAATAAAAACATATCCTTAGGTGAGGCTAAAAAAGAAAAAGAGAGAACCAAGTGATATTGATTAATAGACCTGACACCACTAAAATAAAACCCTTTGTACCTGACCTGCATATCCTCATTTTCCTGCACCATCTCACTGACCATGTTTCTACCTGGCTCACTTTTTGTAGCCACACCAGCCCCCCACCCGGGCTCTTGCCTTCAAGCTTCGCCCTAGCCTAGAATGTTCTTCTTTCACATGGTTCCTTCCAATACTTCATCCAGATCTCTGTTTCATACTATTCATGGGGAGGGACTTCATCTGTTTTGCTCATGATTGAATTCTCAGTACTAAGCACTATTCGAAGAACAGTGCCCAACACAAAATAAACATCAGTAAATATTCATTGACTAGATGAACAAATTAAGGAATGAAGGCACTTAGCATGGCTCCTTGCGTAAAGTAGGTGTTCTGTAGAAGTAGCTGCCCTTAATGTAACCACGGTGAATATGTCAATTTTATTCAGCAACACCCAATACACAAAATGTCACGTTTATTGATGTCTCTCAAAGTTTAATCTGCTTCAAGCCGCCTCTGCCAAGCTGGTGAGAAACTTGAGCTCAGTCATAGAGAGGGGACTCCCTAACACTCCTCTCTAAGATCATGCAAGAGCCCCCAGGGGTTGTATGCAACTTAGAACATTCAGAAAAAATATTTTTTAATTTTAGATGATAACTGTCATTACTGATACGTGCTGCATTCCCCAAACAGATACACACACACACACACACACACACACACACACACACACACACACCTTCTAAGGAATAGCAGGTTCAGCCACCTGCTGGGCACTGAAAAAGAGCGGTAAGACTCATTATACCAGCAAAATTGCAAAACCAAATCCCCTACACCAATGGTCGGTAAACTCATTAGTCAACAGAGCCAAATATCAATAGTACAAAAATTGAAATTTCTTTTGAAAGCTAAATTTTTTAAACTGAAACTTCACCACTTCTTCAAAATAGACTCGCCCAGGCCATGGTATTTTGTGGAAGAGCCACACTCAAGGGGCCAAAGAGCTGCATGTGGCTCATGAGCCACAGTTTGCCAACCACTGCCCTACACCAACTTATTTCTCTCTCTCTCTCCCTCTCTCTCTCTCTCTCTCTCTCTCTCTCTCTCTCTCTCTCTCTCCCCAGAATACTCCTACCTCCACCTCCTGAGAGTGTTCTCCTCTCTACCCGCTCCAGCACAATACCCTTCAAACAACTTCAGATTTTCCAAATTTTAAGCTTGGAAATTTTTGCCTTTGGCCTTACTACACACAAGCTGCTGTAAAATGCTAAATGAGGCATTTAAACAGACTTGTTGAAATGCACCCAGGCAGATTCAAAGTCTCTGTTCCCTTCTTTCCATGGCAAGGGAAATACATCAGAGAGAACAAAGTACACAATGATACCCCATAAATTACCTGCCACGTTAGAATTCGTCTTGGTGTGTGTCCCTGCATTTAGCACAGTGCCTGGCTCATAGGTTTTGAATAAACGTTTGTGAAATTTATTTCTGAATGAATAAATTGAACTTATCTAAAATTAATTTTCCTAAACACAAGCCTTTAGAATGGACATTTCCCTACAGATGGTTTGTTCCCCCAAACTCGGTCTACTCTTCTCCACTGTCCTCTGGTCTCCAGGAGGCTGATCTTCTGCCTCCTGATTGGGTTTGCTTAATGAGATGCACAGCAGGATATCTCAGAGAGGGAGGAGAGTAATAAGGTATTGATTCTCCCCAACCCTGGTCAGTTTCAAGGGTTTCCCCAGGAGCTGACCATGTTCCTTGTTACAGTCAGTGATTGCTATGGTTTCAGTGTGTCTACAACCCGAATCCCAATGGGATGGTATTTGGAAGTGGGTCTTTGGGTGTGATTACATCGTGCGGGTGGAACCCTTGTGACTGGGATAAGCACCCTTTCAGGAAGAAGCCAGAGAACCAGGTCATTCTCTTCCTGCTGTGTGAGCATAGAAGATGCCAGCAGTCTGCCACCCAGAAGAGGGCTTTTACCAGAACCAACCATGCTGGCACTCTCCTCTCAAACTTCCACCCTCCAGAACTGTGACAAGGACTTTCAACTACTTACAAGTGTCCTGGTCTATGGTATTTTGTTATAGCAGCCCAAGCTGATGAAGGACAGAGAGGCAGAACCACTAGGAAGGGTGTGTGTGTGTGTGCATGCGCATGTGTGTGTGCATGTGTGTGTGCGTGTGTTTGTGTATGCATGTGTGTGTGAGAGAGAGAGAGAGAGAGAGAGAGAGAGAGAGAGAGAGAATGCACACATAGACGTCCATCTGTAATTGACACTGGGGCCTTGGAGGACAGGCTGAAACCTTCTTCATTCTGACTGTCTCTGCCCACGGTGATGATGGTGTCCCAAAGTGGCCAGGCCTTTCATCACAGAGTTGAGCATAAGCCTGTCTTCAGTGAAGACACTGAAGGAGAAGCCAGGGGGAAATGGATCATAGCTGGCTCAGACACTGTCTCGGGCCAGGAGGTGACCCAGTAGACTAGTGATGGTGTGTGTGAGACAAAGAAGCTCATTACATCATCCTCAAATCTCACTGAGCATCTCTCAGTGTTCCTCCCTGACCACACACCTCCAGAGATGGGGGTTCTGGGAGATATCCTTCAGCCTAAACACAAGAGAACATACAAAGCCAGAACCTCCCTCAAGGAAGCTCTCGGCTCGCCCTAAAGTCCCCTCCTCGTGGCCAGCTTGATCTCCTGCAGAATCCCTGTCCATCAGGAAACTTTTTTGCATTTTCCCCTGAGGTCAGCAGGTGAGGGCCAGTACCCCATGGCCACCGGGCACTGCACTGTCCCTGGGCGTTCCCGTGCGCACTGCTGTCGATACATTTTCCTCAAATTAGCCTGGAGGAAGCTACTCTTTCATGTGTTCTCCTCAAATTAGCCCACTGGAGTGTGCCATCTGTTTCCTGCTGCGATCCTGAAGAAGAGAACACCCGCCACCTCAGTGCAGAGGAACAAACAGAACATGATTTGATAGGTGTATTTACCGCTTTTCCCTGCTGGAGATATATTTGTTTAAAAATATTAATTGAGGATCTACATATGGAACAACTATGCACCAGAAAAATGTGCTAGGGACACAGAGGTGGCCGAAAGACACGGGCCCCCTGCCCTAATGGAGCTATGTCTAGTAGAGGAGATGGCTAATAACTATATCTGCTTCTGGGGCCTCGTGGAAGAGACAAACGTATTCACTGGTGACAGTGGTTATGTTTCTAGAACCTATTGAAATTTTAAGGTGATTTATGAAATAGAGTTATTGTAATACTGCATTTCCAAAGATAGAGTCTATTTGTCTCACTTTTGCGAATATAACCCTAAATAAAAGAAAAAGAGGCATAATGTGAATGCATGCCATGTGGCTGACTCTGTACCTGGCTCTTCATATAGAATATCTCCTTTAATCCTTACTTGTTTAATGTCACAAAACGAGTGAACAGAAATATCCACTGAGCAAATGGAGAAAGAGGCCAGGAGCAGTGAGGTGGCCAGCCCAGGGTCACCCAGCTAAGGGGCAGAAAGGAATTTTTTATTTTTGGTCTCCATACGTGTGATGAATTATACCAAATGTCTTTTATTGTTTAAAACCTTACAACAAGCTTCATAAGGTAGGTTTTGTGGACACACACCCCTTCTTTCATACAAGAGGGAACCTGAGAATGGAGACACACAGATAAGAAGCTGAGGAGTCAGGGACTGATCCCGCCCCCCCACCCCCCCCACCCCCGCTTTTCGACTCCGCACCAGAATCCATAAAACACAATTGATATGACATTTGTTATGGCTGTGTTTCATTCCTGAATATCTTTCTCCATAAATACAGAGAAAGATCTACATATCTGTGGAGATAGAACCTCACATATCCATTATATCCTATTCAACACGTAATACTGATATTCCATCTACTGCTTCGGCTGTTCTACTTCCAACACTGAATTATTTGCTTCTCCCAACCTCCATTAACGAAGTTTGGGGAGGAAAAGCTAGCTGCCACATAAGTCTTGATGAGAATAAAGTCTCTTTATTACTATTATTATTCCCCTAATGGATTGTGCAGTATCGTACATAACTTTTTAGGTCTTCATAAAACCACGTTGATAAACATTTGACAACTTGTTACAATTTTAAAACTTTCATTGCCCGCCCGCGTGGCACCAGTGGAAACTGACAGTGCGATGTGCAGGCGGCCACAGGAGATTGCTGTGACGCTGTAAAGAATTTTGCAGCCCCTCTCAGCTCCTAATTTATGACACGTGCACAGTGAGTGATCAAGATTCACTACTCGCCATTATAAGAAACAGGCCAACCAATTCATAATTTTCAGGAGAGCTGGTTTTAACAGCCCTATTAGTTTTACAATTCTGACTTTTGTAAACTTCAATTCGTTATGTTTAAGTTATTTGCTCTAAGGAGTTTGAGTGCCCTTACTGGGGTCTTAAGGTCTGTTTTTCCCAAACAGAGTTTGCAGAGAAAGATGGCAGCAGCACTGGGAGTTCAATTAAGATAAAAGTCAAAGGGAAAATAATCTGTAGATGTCTATTCAAGTTGACAATGCACAGAGCCTCCTCTGTTTATTACAAAAATGTATACGAAATGGGAGATGAGTTGTGCTGGGGTCTATGGGCTTCATTATAGTTTTTAGATATTTGTAAAACCTGATCCTGTATCGGACTTTACAAGATTGATCCCTTTGTCTATTGGGGGGCAGTTAAAATGAGTAAGATACATATATTCCAAAGGCATATTTGATCCTGGTCTATATATCTGTTACACTATGGAGACTTAAAAATTGGTTTTTATATGTGCCTGAAATATTTATTACTAGAGGCTCAGTGCATGAAATTCGTGCAGGGGCGGGGGGGCGCCCTCAGCCTGGCTTGCACCCTTTCACAATCCAGGACCCCTAAGAGGATATCCAACTGCTGTGGTATCAGGCCTAACCCAGTAGTTGGACTTCCCTCTTGCAATCCGGACTGCTGCCTCCTAACTGCTCACCTGCTTGCCTGCCTGATTGTCCCTAACTACTCTGCATGCCTGCCTGATCACCCCTAACCACTCTGCCTGCCTGCCTGATCACCCCAACCACTCTTCCTGCCTGCCTGATCACCCCTGAATGCCTCTGCCTCAGCCTCCACTGCCACAGCTTCATCGAGAAGGACATCCAGAATGACATCCAGAAGGTCATTCAGCTGTCCATTTAGCAATTATGCTTTTATTATTATAGACTAGAGGTCCAGTGCATGAAATTTGTACAGGAGGGTGAAGGCTGTCCCTCAACCCAGGCTACACCCACTCCAATCTAGGATCCCTCTCACAATCCAGGACTGCTGGCTCCCAACTATTTACCTCCCTGCCTTCCTGATTGCCCCTAACTGCTTCTGTCTCCCAGCCTGATCACCCCCTAACCACTCACCTGCCAGCCTGATTGATGTCTAACTGCTCCCCTGCCAGCCTGTTTGCCCCCAAATTTCCTCCTTTGCTGGCCTGATCACCCTAATTGCCCTCCCCTGCAGGCTTGATCACTACCGACTGCCCTCCCTTGCAGGCCTGGTCCCTCCTAACTGCCCTCTCCTGTAAGCCTGGTTCTCCCAACAGTCCTCCTCAGCAGGTATAGTCACCCCTAACTGCTCTTCCCTGCAGGCCTGGTTCCCACCAACTGTTCTCCCCTGCAGGCCTGGTCACCCCTAACTTCCCTCCCCTGCAGACTTGGTCATCCCCAACTGCCCATCCTTGCAGGCCTGGTCCCTTCCAACTGCCCTTCCCTGCAGGCCATCTTGTGGTAGCCATCTTGTGTCTACATGGGGGCAGGATCTTTGACCACATGGGGGCAGCTGTCTTGTGTGTTGGAGTGATGGTCAATCTGCATATTATTATTTTATTAGATAGGATAGAGGTCTGGTGCATGGGTAGATGCCAGCTGTTTTGCCCTGAAGGGTGTCCCAGATCAGGGAAAGGGTTCCCTTGGGCCTGGGTGAGGGGCCTGTGGTGGTTTGCAGTCTGGCCACGCCCCCCAGCAACCAAAGCAGAGTCCCTGGTATCTGGAATTTATTTATCTTCTACAATTGAAAATTTGTAGCCTGGAGCAGAGCCAAGTGTTCTGCTGGCTCCATGGTGGCAGCCTTTTTTGTTGGAATTTATTTACCTTCTATAATTAAAACTTTGTAGCCTGGAATGGAGGCCTAGGCTGGCCAGGATTGCAGAAGCTTGGCTTCCTCCATCACCCCGGCAACCCTAGCCTCTGCTCTCTCCATCTCCATGGCTGCCACTATTTCTGTTGGGATTTATTTATCTTCTATAATTTAAACTTTGTAGCATTGAGTGGAGGCCTAGGAGGGCAAAGGCAGGCAGAAAGCTTGGCTTCCTCCATTGCCAGGGAAACCCAAGCCTCCCTCCTGCTCTTAGTGGCCACAGCCATCTTGGTTGGGATTTATTTTCATATTCACTCCTAACTGGCTGGTGGGTATGGCTTGTGGGCATGGCCTGTGGTTGTAGCAGAGGGATAGTCAATTTATATATTACTCTTTTATTAGATAGGAGGATATATATTTTTCATTCATTCATTCACTCATTTGTGAAACAAATGGTTTTTAAGCACCTGTTACCAGACTTGGTAAACTATAATCTGAAGGCCAAATTCAGCCCATTGCCAGTTTTTGTATGGGTCAAAAACTAAGATTTTTTTGTGTTATTTTTTAAATTTAAAAAACAGTAATATTTTCTGACATGTGAAAATTGTGTACCATTCAAGTTTCAATGTCTGTAAATAAAGTTTTATTGGAACACAATCAGAGTCATTTGCTGACATGTTGTTCCTGGCTGTTTTCATACTATGGTGTCAGAGGTCAGTAGAGTTGACAGGGCCATGTGGCCCACAGAGTCTAAAATATTCACTACCTGACCCTGATCCATTTTATTCCAGGTTTTGCAAATGAAAAAATAATACAAACAAACAAACTAAAAACAATAGTAAAACACAGCAAGCTCTTCCCCCATTCAGGTTGGCAGTAAATAGGTCGACTGGTTATAAGTTCTAAGGAAGAAACTAAATCAGTAAGAAGTACATCAAGTACAGACTGGTAAGGTGTGTTGAATAGGTGACTCAACTAGCAGGTGACATTGCCATCAGAGTCCTGATATTTGAAACAGTGAATAACTCTTGGTGAATTTCCAAATAAAATAGAGTACAATTCTCCTTCAACTTACACAGTGTGTATTGACAGTGTACAAAGAATACTTTGTGCTACGTATAAAGTGGTTCTAGGTCCCGATAATTATAATCAGGTTTTCCAGCTACCTGACTGCCTGACAGAATGCTAGAAAGTCATACAAAAAGTGGACACAATCCTTCGTTGTGCTGGACTATCCCTCACATGGTAGGATGTTGGGTAACCCTATCCTTCACCCACTAATTCAACATAGACGTTGAAATCTCTGAGTGTTGTCAGACTTGGAGGGAAGACGGAGGTTGTGATCTATAAGCCAACTCTTTGACAAATGAGGAGAGTGGCCAAGAGGGAGGTAGATAATCACAGAGGAATGATCAGTGGTGTGCTGGTAAATGCTTAACAACTGGCTCTGATTTGCAGCATTTAGTGATTTTTATGGTGTAAACACTCCTGCCATGGCCATTCTCAAGTTACCAACATGATGTCATTAAATGCAGAACCTGTACAGACCAGCTTCAGCAAACCACTGGGATGGCTAGAGATTTACAGGCAAAGGGCATGAACCTCAAATGAGCAGTTCTTTTTACATGAAGGTATAAGAGCAGCCATCTAAAAAACGCATGTGAGCGGTATATGACCCATCCAACTTCCCAACCCAGAAGGACACAGAGAAGGCAGATATAAATTCCTTCCCTTGACTAAGTGGTGATCTCAGGGATTCAATCAAGGAGGGAAAGGTAGAAAGCACTTTTTAAAGCTGATAAGGATTCAACAAAACTTGTTTACCAGGAAACAGAATTCTGGGAGAAAAAAAAACATAGGAATATTCTGGAAAGAATGTGGCATAAGGCGGCTGGGTAAGAAAATCTACAGCACAGGACACATTCTGGGTGTGACCAAGGATGACAGAGAGCCTCACCCTATTCTAAACCAAATCTGACAACCATCGAAGAGACAGTATTTCAGCAAATTCATCTTCCACAGAGTCATCAAATTATGATAATTTAGCCTCAGCAACTACAGTAGCTGCTCAAAAAAACACATTATTACAGTGGAGCTCTGCGAAATATTTTGCACATACAGCAAACGTAGCAAAATTTGCCACTTCATTGACTTTGTAAAACTGAAAGATCTCCCCCTTTGTCTTGTTCAGTTCCACTAATTGCATCATTAGCAGAAGGCCATTTGACCAATATGGAGGAGATAAAAACTACTTTTTCTACATTTTAAGTGGAAATGTAAGTTAAAATATAAAAATATCCAGGCCTATGTGGTGCAGAATCCATACGAGATAAGATAGTGAAGTAATTATAGAGATGTCGTTTTCAAAAAATGAAAAGAAGTTACTTCTTTCATGTCCAATTGGCATGATTATACAACCAATATCAGCTTCTCAATCTTCATAGCATGGACACTCTTTGATAAAGAGAAGAGTCAGACAGAATGCAAAAAGCACAAGAAGAAAAGGTCTGAAGAGACAGGGAAAGATGTGAGAATGCAAAGACAGAGTTCTTGAGACTAGACATGACAGAAGTGGGGGCCTCAGTCGTATCCGAGGTGGGTGATCTCTGAAGGTAGGACCTGCTGAGTCGGTGGTGATGAGTGGGGTGGCAGACCTGAGGGCAATAATGAACGTGAATACCTTGAAAGAAACATACAATTAACCAATGCCCTATATGACCACTCAAAACTTTAGTCCACATACATATGGCAATGGAGAGTAAACTATTTGGCATAAAGGAAACATTGACTGGATAACTTCATGCCTGAGGTTTTAATTACTAGTAAAAGTACAAATGAGCTGGCTGGATTCTATTCCAATTAAGGCATTGGCATCATTTGTTATTTGGAAATGTGACTCAATCAATACCAGTCACTTCTACAGCTAAATTATAAACGGCGATTCAGCTTGGAAAGACATGAGGGTTAACATTAGGAGAAGCCACTTGAAGAAGACTCTAACAGTTGAAGAGGAGCCCAGGAGTGAAGAACAGACTTTGAAGTAAGACCTGTGCTTGAATCTTGGCATCCTGTCCCATTACTGCATAAGTCAATTAAGCCCTCTGAGCCTCAGTTTCCTCATCTATATAATGGAGATTAAATAGTACCTACATCCTAGTATTGATATATGGCTTAGATTAGATAATGCATTGAAGTGGTTAACATAGAGGGGAAGAGAAAGCCTCAGGCCAAGAAAAGCAGATTCTTACAGCAGAAGACAATTCTCCTGGGTATAGGGGATGTGGGGCAATGGGGAGGGCAGAGAAGAGCTCATGGACAAAAAGTGGCAGGTGAACAAAGACCTGAAGGAAAAAAGGGAGCAAGCCCTGCCTTTATTTGGGGGAAAACTTCCCAGGTAAAAGGAACAATGAGAACAAATGCCCTGAGGTGGGAGCATGCCAAGCTTGTGAGCAGAACAGTAAAAAGGCCAATGTGTCTGAAGCAGAAGAGGGAGGGAGGTGTTAAGAAATGAGGTGGTAGCCCCAAGGGAAGGCAGCTGAAGGGCTAAATGGGCCACAGCAAGGACTGTGGGATGAGATGGAAGGCCATTGAAGGGATTGGAGCACAAAACATGACTTAAGTTCAATGAAGGCAAAAAAAGAATAGAAATACCAGTGAGGTGACCAAAAGTTAAGGCAGAGATGATGGTGGCTTGGAATGAATTACAGCAAAATCCAGGTGCTCAAATAATGACACCAGGAGTCCATTTTTCTCAGTGTCTCTTCCTCTACTTTTCTCTGTATTGGGTTCATAGTCCCAAGAAGAAGCAAAACTACCAGAAGCAGCTCCAGTATTACATTCAACCAGCGAAGCAACCCCGGAAGAAAAAGCAGTCTCTTCACCACTGGTTGAACCAAGGATCCAGGACCAAGTCTCTTTGGCCCTACTTGGATTGCCTGGGCAACCATAAACTGATCCCAACAGCCATAATGATGAACCAAGTCTGCTTATATGCCCATCCCAGGAGGCTAGAGGTAGGAACACCCTCACAGCAATCACATACTCAGCAAAAAGAGGGAAGAGGTTCCCTTGAAGAGAGTCTGATAGAGATTGTCAAGGAGAATCTCCATCCTCCTTTATATCATAACTAGAGGCCCAGTGAATGAAATTCATGCACAGGTAGGATCCCTAGGCCTGGCCAGCAATCAGGTCTGATCTGCAGGGCAACCAGTGGGGAAATCAGGGGGCCCCCACTCACACCCACCTTGGCTGGCCTGGGGCCTGCAGGCTGGGGGCAGCTCCTGCATTGAGCGTCTGCTTCCTGGTGGTCAGTGTGCATCATAGTGATCAGTTGTTCTGCTGTTCAGTTTATTTGCATATTAGGCTTGTATTATATACTAGAGGCCTGTTGCAGGAAGAGTCCTGCAAGAATAGAGCTTCCTGCGGCCTGAGAAAAGTTCCCTCCCTTCTCTGTTGCCTCGCTCCCTTCTCCACTACCTCACTCTCTCCTGTCTCTGCTGCCTCGCTCCCATCTCCTCTGCCTTGCTCCCTCCCTTGTCCCCAGCCCTCTTGCTTACTTCTCCACAGCTTTGCTCCCTTCTGCAGTGCTTGGCTTCCTTCTATGCAGTTTTCTGCACACAGATATGCAAATTAACCATCATCTTGGTTGGTTTAATTTGCATACTTGTTCTGAGTGGCTTGTGGGCATGGCTTGTGGATGTAGAAAAGGTACAGTCAATTTTCATATTACTCTTTTATTAGATAGGACTAGAGGCTCGGTGCATGGAATTCATGCATGGGGGTGGGGGAAGGGCTGGGGATGTCTCCCTCAATCCAACCTGCACCCTCTCCAATCTGGGACCCCTCGAGGGATGTCCAACTGCCCAATTAGGCCCGATCCTATCAGGAACAGGTCTAAATGGGCAGTTAGACATCCCTCTCACAATCCAGGACTGCTGGCTCCCAACTGTTTGCCTGCCTGCCCCTAACTATTTCTGCCTGCCAGCCTGATCACCCCCTAACCACTCCTCTACCAGACTGATTGATGCCTGATTATTCCCCTGCCAGCGTGTTTGCCCCTAACTTTCCTCCCCTGCAGGCCTGGTCACCCCTAACTTTCCTCCCCTGCAGGCTTGGGTCTCCCCAAATGCCCTTCCCTGAAGGCCTGGTCACCCCCAACTTCCCTCCTATGCTGGCCTGATCCCCCCCAGCTGCCCTCCCCTGTAGGCTTGATCACCCCCAACTGCCTTCCCTTGCAGACCTGGTCCCTCCCAATTGTCCTCCCCTGCTGGCTATCTTGTGGCAACCATCTTGTGTCCACATGGGGGCAGCCATCTTTCACTACATGGGGACAGCCATATTGCATGTTGGAGTGATGGTCAATTTGCATATTACTCTTTTATTAGATAGGATAAAGGCCTGGTGCATAGATGGAGGTGAGGGCCAGCTGGTCTGCCCTGTAGAGTGTCCCAGATCAGGGTGGGGGGTTCCTTGGTTATGGGGCAGCCTGTACAAGAGGCCTGCGGTGGTTTGCATCCTGCCACACACCCCCGGTGACCCAAGCAGAGGCCCTGGAATTTGGGATTTATTTATCTTCTATAAATGAAACTTTGTAGCCTTGAGCAGAGCCAAGACTCCTGCTTGCTACATGGCTGCAGCCATTTTGTTGGGATTTATTTATCTCCTATAATTGAAACTTTGTAGCCTTGGGTGGAGGCCTGGGCCTGCCAGGGTATGTGGAAAGCTTTGCTTCCTCCATTGCTGGGGAAACCCAAGCCTCCTGCTCAAGCCATAGCTGCAACCATCTTAGTTGGGTTAATTTTCATACTCTCTCCTGATTGGTTGGTGGGTGTGGCTTGTGAGTGTAGAGGAGTGGTGGTTAATTTGCATATTACTCTTTTATTATATAGGAGGATATTGTTTCTAGCTGAGCACATGGCCACATAAAGTTCATGTTGCTCAGTCTTGCTTGCATTTGGGCAGGGCCATGTAGTTAAATAATGTGTGAACAGAAGTAACAATGTACAACTTGTGTATTTTGCCCTTAAAAGGAAGGGGGTTCCATCCACCTTCCCCTTCCCCTCTGGCTGGAATGCAACCCAAGTGGTAGAAATTCTGAGTCATGCAGACAACAGAAGCATCATAATATGATGTAATGGAATGGAAGAACCCAGGGTTCCTAACAGATTTTCAAAGCAAGGTCACCCTCTCAGTTTAGACTTTTATTCCTGTGAGACTGAAATAAAATTCTATGGTTTTAAGTCACCGTTTCATGGGGAGGAGGATATGCAAAGCAGACCATAATCCTAACTTACACAGTTTGAATTTTATTATAACAAGGAGAGATAGAAAATGGCAAGAGAAAAAATAACAGCAATGATCTTCATAGTCAGAATACAGTAAGATTGTTAATTCTAGAACTTTAACAGTCACTGATGTAAGGTTTTTTCATAGAAATTTCACAGTTCTGCAAGAGTTCTACCCTACTTAAGACTGATTGCATCAATTTGTTCAAACAAAGCTTTGAGTCTTTTCCATTTACAAATGTAACCAACCTTGCTTAATCTTGGCATTATGTCTTCACTACTGAACTCATAGAGGGTATTTCTTGGGCCTCTCTAAGATGGAAAAGAAATCACCAAATTGTTTAGGTAAGCTGAGCCAGTCCCGCTGGAATAGAACCCAAGATCCCACAAGAGCAGAAGGGAGCAAAAACATGATCATCATGTCATCTCCTGAAAAATTTCATTCAAGAGTCAAGATTATTGCTGCTTTTCTGACAAGAAAGAAAAATGAACACAGACCATGAACTATACTTTGTCTAGTGAGTGAGGAAGCAAAGGTGCTCCTAACATGCAGAGAAATAAAATTTTTATTTCTTTCCCTAACATTTCATCATCTCAACGAGTTCCTACATAGAACAAAAGAAGACTTTATTTATTTTAATAATTTTATTATTTGAATTTTGATTATATATTACATACAATATTATTATAATCTGAATCATAATAACAAACCTTTATTAAGTGCCAAGTCTTCAATCCAGTGTTGGCACCATCTTCCCAAAACATCTTGTCAAGGAGATATAATTAACATCATAATATGGATAAGAAGACTGACCCACAGAGAAGACAAATAACTGGGCAAGGTCACTCAGCCAAGAAGTGGCTGATCCAAAAATCAAAGCAAGGAAGTCCAACTCTGTAGCCTACATCCTTAAACATTATTCTCCTTGACTCTGAACCACCCATGGTGGAACATGGAGAAGTGCCACTCTGATCTTCCTTCCTGCCCAGCTTTGGAAATGTGGTCAACAGACAGCCAGATATCTGCTCCTTCAGAGTCCACTTGAGCAGAAAGCCACCTCCTCAAGGTCATGGCCTTCCCAGGGTAGCCTACAAGCAGACACCAAGCAAGGGGTCAGTATAAAGTCTGGCCACTTAGGCCAAACCCAGGACAGTTTGAGGGACCATCTGAGCTCTAGAGGGGCAGATGGGCCAAGACTGAAACCTGCCTCAGGACTCCACTTCTGTGTGTGTTCAGTCTCCTTTGTCCACTCTTCTCAGCAGATCCTGATTCCAGCAAACATCTCTAGCTCTAAACTCTATTTCATTGCCTGTGTCAGCCACCTGTGTCACCAAATGTACCAATAAAGCTATCTATTAAATGAATAAATGAGTGGATGAATGAATGAATGAATATGCGGTTATATAAAGAATACATTATTTAAGCCTTAGGTTTTCTGTCACAATTCATTCAAAAAATAAATAATCTTCTGCTGTGTTTCAAGCATCTTCCTAGGCAAGAACGAAACAGACAAGGTCCCTGTCCTCATGGTACAATGACATTTACTGGGCTCAGATCAGTGGTTCTCAATCTGATTCTCTCCTAGAACCATGGAGGAAAGTTTTTGTGCTTTTGTTTGTTTAGAATACGCCCAAGCATCACTGAAATTAAAATTGAATAGGCATAAAATGAAGGCAGAGAATCACAGGGCTAGGTAACGGATCCCAGGACTTCTCACACTTTTCCAGGTATAGGAAACACCTGAGTCACTGGCAGAAAGGTAGACTGATTCAGAAGATCTTGGATGCTGGTGCCAAACCAACTGGCTTAAGGAGGTACGAGGAAGCATAAAATAAACATAAGTAGGAGAACCTATAGCCTTGCCATGTGACTTGCAGACAGATTCAGAACCTTCACATTATGATATTTACCAGATTTGGAGAAACTATTGAGCATGCTTCTATCACCTCTGTTCCTTAAAGGATAAGACACAGGTTCACCTGACCTATAGCAGAAATTTTCAACTGGTGTGCCACAGAATTTTTAAAGCATGTAATACCCAGCTATTTAGGCAGGGGCACTGACCTTTTTTCCCTTAGATTGTCAAATAAAAAAATGACAACAACCCTGACAGTGTGGCTCAGTTGGCTAGAGAGTCATCCCATATACCAAAAGATTACAGGTTTATTTCCAGGTCAGGGCACATATCCAGGCTGTGGGTTCAATCCCATTTGGGGTACATATGGAAGACAACCAATCAATGTTTTCATATTGATGTTTCTTTTTCTCTCTTCTCCCCTCTCTAAAATAAAAATAATTTAAAAAATGACAACAGCCAACACAACCATAACCATCGAGTATGAATGAATCAAAAGTATGCCTACTTTTGTCATATTTTTTAAAAATAATGTTGTTTTTTTACTGTGAGACAGAATTTTAGTAATTAGTTTATGTGTGCCATCAGATGAAAATGGTTGAGAATCACTGAGTTATAAGAATCCTATATAATAAAAGACTAATATTCGAATACACTGAACCGCAGAACAACCAAACAATCAGTTACTGTGATGTGTGCTGACCACCGGGGGGTGTGGAACATGGTGGACGTTGGCCACAGTGGGATGGTGGAGTGGGTGAGCAGGGATACCAGACCAAGGTGGGGCAGCAGTGGCTGTCATCAGGGCGAGCCTCTGGTAGTTACTGAAAATTCTTTGCTCCTGCGTGCTGTGGTCCTACCCAGCACTTGCACCTGTGGCTGGTGCCGGCCCCACTCACACCCAAAGCCAGCACCAGCGCCACCACTTCCACCCACTACCAGTGCCTGGCACCAGTCTCAATGACTCGGCGCCACCATTCAGTGCAAGCAGCAGCTGCCAGCCCTGATTTTCCCTGCGGGTTTCTCCACCTCCCCCTGCTCCTGAGATGTGATGGGGGCAACAGCCACCACTCACACCCACTGACAGTGCCAGCCCCTCTCACACCCACTGCTGGCCCCAGCCCCAATGGCTCTGCTCCATCAGTACATGAGAGCAGTGGCAGTGGGAGTGGTGCGACAGGGTGTCGGGGCCTGGGGCCACCGTGGAAGGGGCCAGGCAGGGATGCAGAGTTTGGGCCTAGACTCATCCCTGTACCTACTGCAGCCTCATAGCCCACAGTTCCTTTCAATGTGCATGAATTTGTGCACTGGGCCCCTAGTGAATGTTATAAAAGAAAGGAATATAGAACACCAAACCATTCCTCCTTTACCTTTTAAATATCCAAATAAAACTCTCTACAGTTTACTTTTTGCATTTCAGATCTAAGATTACAGACTCTGTGTGTTCATGTGTGTCTCTGTCAGTGTGTGCGTGTGTGTGTGTGTGTGTGTGCACGCGCGCGCACGTGTGCGCACACACCTGTGTATGTGTGTCTAGCTGTTCTGAATGTATCAAGACTTTTCTTCTTTTCTAAACACAGATATCTTTACAAACAACTTTGACAATACACTTTCATTTTGTCAGAGTTGCTTGGGAGGAAATTTATTTGCTCAGCCATTAAAAGGTGGGAAAATGTCCTGCTTCTGTGTATATGAGAGAAGGCCACTGTTTTGTCATATGTCAGCTACCTATCAATCGAAGAAGAGAAAGCAGTGGTACATGATGGGGTCAGGAAGAAGCCCTTCAAGCCTTAATTATCAGAGTGCCCCCCAGTTTCCCTGAGCTTGTCAGAGACTCATGACAACCTCAGAGGGAGACAAAAAGATACCGGTACCTCACCAACTGGTTAATTAGCAATGAGTACAAAGCAACCCAAATTTCAAATCCAAGAATATATGCCAAAGACTTGCATTTTGTATGTTGGGTTAAAGCAACACATGCAAAGGGAAATGGTGAACATTCCCAAAGTATCTCAGTTGTTCTTTTGGGTTCAGTGAGGATGGCAAGTAGTTATTTTATGCCTCAAAGAGTTACTGAGGAACTACTGTGTGTCTGATCCTAAGACTGCAAAGAGGAATATAGTATGGCTGGTTGATTCATTCTTTCTCCATGGATTCATTCTACAAATATGTATTGTCTATTATCTACTACATCCAGGCACTGAGCGAGACTTCTAAAAAACAAAGACACATTTTGACACATGTAACAACAGGGATGAACCTGGAAGATGTTATGCTAAGTAAAATCAACCAGACACAAAAGGACAAATACTGGATGATTCCACTTACAAGACATATCCACACAAGTCAAATTCATAGAGACAAAGAAAATAGTGATGGTTGCCACAGGCTTTGGGGGAGGAAGAATGGGGAGTTAGTGTTTAATGAGTATGAGTAGTTAGTTTGAGAAGAAGAAAATGTTCTGGAAATGGATGGTGGTGATGGTTGCGAAACAATATGAATGCATTTAATGCCACTGAACTCTCCACTTAAAATGGTTAAAATGGCAAATTTTATATTAATGGATACTTTACCATAATTTTTAGAAATTTTGAAAGAAAGTAAAAAAGTATGTATAATTCCTGCTTTCATAGTAATGACAGTCTATGGGGAATATAGATGTGAAATAAACCAAGAAATTAATATATAACTATGCGTAGTAAGATTGATCTAAAGGGTCAGGTCCCTCTCATCTGGGTCAACATAACTGATTTTCCTAAATGCGAAAACAACCAAAATATTACTTGTTTTATAGAAGCATTCTTCACTTTACAAATGAATCCCTTTAAATATTGAACTCTGGAGTATGCTGAAGGTTTATAGATAAATCCTTCACCTAATAACTAAGGGACCAAAAGGGAGAATTTTCAAGATAAAGTATTACGAGTCAGTGCCCATTGAAGATCAATCAGAAATTACAATAAGCATCTTGGTAATTACAACAAAAACTAATGGAAAAAATGATTTAACTCATAAAAGTTTATATGTACCCAGTTTCACACACACACATACCTATAAAATGATGCAATGAAAAAAATCTATAGGAGGCTGCCTAGTTTGCATATTTCATCGACACAGTTATTGCTCATGAGCATAATGTTCCATATTTACTTGTCCAATATTCTTGCTCCTGCTGATTATTGGAGCATTGGAGTTTTTCAAAGTATAAAAACAGCATGTCACTTCAATAACCCTTGCTATTGTGCAAAGGGTTTAAACTTTTGTGCCTTTGTTTAAAAAAATCCTTAGCAAAAGCACTCATTAAAATGTAGAGATGATAAGCATCCAAAAATTTAACTTGAACTTGCATGGAAAAAAAAAACCCTGCACAAAGCCCTTGGATTGAACACTGTGCTTTTATCCTCTGACAATGTGGCAAACTTTCAGCATTTCCTGCAATATTTTCCAGCTCCTTTAAACACCTGAAGGGTTTTTTGCATGCTGGATTGGTTGGTAGGAAGGGTGTGAATAAAGAAAAAAATAGCACAAGGGGTGAAAAAGGGAAAGGGTGCCTTTTAAATTGCTGCCTCCCCCAAATAATCACATCCCTTAACAGTGACTTTATCAGGTCTAAAGCAAAGAAAACAACTGCCAGGATAATTAACAATTCTGGCTTTAAAAAGCCGAAGTTGATTATCTAAAAGGGCAGGCTGCTCTTTAAATTAAAGATGATATCTGAGGCATTTGCTGCACTATATGTTATAGCCACTGTATTATACATAAATATATAGGTCAGGAGTCCATTCCTGACTGTCGTGAGGAGCCAGGCAGGTGAAATAACTGAGTGGAGCAGGCTGAATAGAAACAGAGGCGAACTAGAGAGAACACACACTGTTAAAATGGGCAGATGTTTCTCAGGCAGATGTGGCCCCATATAGATGGAGCTTCCAAATTGCGGAAGGCAGGGATTCTAATTTTCATGTAAAATCTCCCTTTTAAAAGTATTGGTACCTATATAATTAATTGTGCATTTATGTACATATTTTATAATTACTGTGCAGGCTAAACAAAATATATATGCAAGCTAAATTTATTGGGACCGCTCATTTTGACCTATGTCCAAGTTCATTCCTGTTCCCAGACATTGTGTTGGGGGAACCTTCAGGGGCAGGTCCCCCTCAAAACGCAGAAGCATACTGAGTGCCAGTGAGAGGATGGCTCACCATGGCAAGGCCTTGAGGAATGCTCTGGTGGGCAGAGGATCTCATAGCCCTGGCCTTGGATGCCCTGGTTGATGTCAAAGAGCAGCCCTCCGGGAGGGGATCGTGAGCTTACCAATTTGCTCACACCTCAGTCATGCCAGGCAGAACACTCCTGGGGTTTGGTTTCAATATCTCTCCGATTCCTCCAATACCAAACAGTATGAAAGTGTGGCCCAGTCTGCTTTCTAGAACTTTTCTGAAGACTTGGGTTTCTGAAGGTAGAAGCAAGCTGAAAACAAAATCTTAAGAATTATATTTGGCAAAAGAAATAATGGTATTTCCTCTAGCTAGTGCTTTCCTAGTTTCAAATAAACAGATTTGGATTTTGTTTTTGTTTTTTAACCAAAGAACTACCTAATGAAGAAGCAGGGGGAGAGATATCTGACATCCTACAATATGTTATTTTAAAAAGAACAAAAACTTTCCTTCTGTATGCCCACATCTTTCAAGCTCTAGTATCAGATTCCCAAACCAGCAGGTCTCAGGGAAACTCTGCCCTCAGATACTTCAATTTGACTAGTGCGGGTTTATGTTTTGTTTCTAATGGTTTTAATTTTACCATTTAGGGGTGCATACCTTCCAGTTTAGTTACATGTCTCCCCACTCCCATTTGTCTTAAACCCTAGTAGGCACCTCAGTAGGTATTTGAATTTGCTACCTCTGGACTTTATTCCTTTTCTTTCCTCCATTCCTCTATTATTCTAATAGAAAGCAATCTCAAAATGAACTCTAAGATCAGAAGTAATGCATCTGAACCAATCACACAAAAATAGACCTACTGTATGTAGGCCTAAGGCACACACTGATGGAAAAAATAGTAAGTAGAGACATGAGCCCAGTGGTGTAAGAGCTCAAGGTCAGAATAGGAGAAATAAATCATCAAAAACACAGGGTCATCACCAAGGGAAAGCCATTGCAGGGGGAGATTGCATGGGAGCTAGGGACAAAGCAAAGACCATTTCTCAGTGGATTTCGGGGACTCTGGACGCCCAGGGTCATTCTGGACCTACTTTATTTGTTTATGCCTGGTGAGGATGAGAAGCAAGCTTTAATCAGGGGAGGTAATGTCACTGGGATTGCTCATTTTGACCTAAGTCCAAGTTTATTCCTGTTCCCAGACATTGTGTTGGGGGGGTCTTCGGGGGTGGGTCCTCCTCAGATTATAGAAGCATCCTAAGAGATGAGAGGAAGGGGTTCCTCTCTCATCACAGTTCGGCTTGGCTATGTGCTTTGGTCACTAGAGTGTGAACAGATGTTTCCAGGCAGAAGTTCAAGAATGAGGAGCCCATAGAGCAGAGCTTGCCTGAACCACAACCAACCTACATTTTTTATTTAACTAAAAGTCACCAAGATTTGGAGTTTCTGTGTTACACAGAAAAGCTAATTAATGCACCAGCACAGTTTACTGACAATTTATTTTTAATATATTTTATTGATTTTTTTTTACAGAGAGGAAGGGAGAAGGAGAGGAATAGAGAGTTAGAAACCTTAATCAGCTGCCTCCTACACACCTCCTACTGGGTATGTGCCTGCAACCAAGGTACATGCCCTTGACCGGAATCAGACCTGGGACCTTACAGTCCACACCCCCATACTTTATCCACTGAGCCAAATTAGGTAGGGCTGACAACTTATTTTTAAGAGGAGAAATGTTGACACCCCTCTGCTCAAATCATGTCTATACCTCAGCTGACCCACTCACAGGAACAGGAGGATCCACAAGAGTATAAATACAGAAATGGAAGAAAGTAGGAGGACCAATACCAAGAGCCTGTTATTTGCCCCAAAATATGTCTGTCCCTATTGATTTTGCCCATTTCAGGAAATAACTTATCTATCTTGTTGTACAGAATGCTGTGGTCATCCTTAACTGACTTCTAATTCTCTCACACCTCAATCAACAACAAATTCTGTTGGCTCCCAGCCCCCACATGGCTGGCCTGGATTATTGCAATGACCTCCTGATTTCCTACCTCTGTCCTACTCCTTGATAGTCTATGTTTTACCCACCTTTCAGTTTCATGATATTAAAATCAAATTTACATGAGGTTTTCCATTTCTTCAACACGTTCCAATGACTCCTTTCTCACTCGGAATAAAAGCCAAAGTTTTCACAGCAGCCCAGTTGGTCTCCTAACCTCTCCCTGTTCACTTGAATTGAGCCCCAAGATATCCTTGCTGCGCCCCAACAGGCAAGGCACATGCTCACTGCAGTTTTCCCATTTGCCGCTTATTCTGCCTGGACTGCTCTTTATGGAGAAGCCACTGGCTTTTTCTCATGTCCCTCAGGTCTTGGCTCAGCGCCTATCGAGGATGCCTTTACTGACAACTCTCTGTGAAGGAGCAGCCCAGCCCACAGCCTCCCTTTCTGTTTTCTTTACCAGGGTTCATCTTCTCCATAGCACTTCCCACAACCTGAGAACCCTGAGTCCCGCCACTAGGGGAGAGCCCCGGGCAGCTAACAATTTTATTTTGTCCATTGTTATCCCAGCTCCTAGAAATGCTGGGCACATAGGCAGTACTCAACATATATTTCTTGAGTAAATAAATTTTGGAACCAGACAAATTTATATTTGAATACCAGCTCTGACATTTACCGGGTGTGTGACCCTAGATAGACCCCATTCCCTCTCCGAACTTCTATTTAATCACCTGCTAAATGTGATAATAACCTCTCCCCTTCAAAGTGTTTGCAGTTTAGGTGCTCAAATCAATAAATAGTAGTTGTTCTTATCCTTGACCCCGCTTATCTCCCACCTTTCTGATGTCCTTATTCGCTGGGCTCCAGCCACTAGCCTGCACACTCCGGCTCAAACACACCAAGTGAATTCCCACATGACCCTTGCACCTGCCACTTCATTCGCCTGGAACAAGGATCCCCAGCTTTCTGCATCACTGGTTCGTGTCATCGCTCAAATTGCAGCTGTGATGGGACTTCCTCAAAGAAGACATCCCAGGTCTCCCAGCCTCAAGTACCCCATCAGTCCACTCAATCACATCATCAGTTAATTTCCTCCATAGACTTCCCTCGTTATTCACTAGTGCGCTCACCCTTCACATGGCTGCCCACACCAAGAGATAAACTCCAGACAGAGATAGCTCATCTATCACATTCACCAGCACTTCTGTAATAGCTGGCACATAATGCACACTTAATAAATATCTGTGAAAGAGCCTAACAAAAGACTTAATGGAGGAACCAAGATGGTGGCATAGGTAAACACCTATATGGCTGCCCTGTACAATAATTTTGAAACTACAACTAAGGGACAAAATGGACAGTATCCAGAACCACCAGAAAGCTGACTGAGTGGAAATTCCACAAATAGAAAGAAAGATAAAGGGACACTGTGACTCAGAGGAGCTGTGGAAGGCACAGTTGCAGAGGAGGTTAGGAGCTGCACGCAAGTGGAAGGAGCTGGTGGCTAGAGACCCAGCTGGTTCTTGTGAACAGGGAGGGAGGCAGACGTGTTCCACTATACTAACTCCCCAGTTCCAGACTCATACAGGATAAAACTGGACCTTAAGGAGGAAGCAAACTGAGATTTGGGAGCTGCAAATGTGTGCGAGCTAACTGAGAGGACATGTGGCTGGTTCTCTCATTCAGGAGGGGGGAAAAAAAGCACCGGACTGTATTGCTTTCCAGTTCCGGGTAAGAATTTGGGTGTACAGACTCATTTGGAGAGAAACTGTCTGGCAGCGATCAGAGCTCTCAGGGGCAGCTTTCTCTCCATTGCCGTGGGCACAGAGACCCGGGCACTGGAAACTAAGGCTGTCTTCTCAGCCTGGAGACTCCGCCCCATTCAAGCTAAGAAAAGCCGCTCTACCAGCATAAACACAGCTGATTCCCATAGCTAATTGGCCTGGAGGTCAACCCCTCCCAGTGAAACCAACAATAATCTAGGCTTGACTACAACAAGACTGTGCAATCCATAAAGGGGTGCACCAAGAGTATCCACCTCAGGTAACTAGGGAGGCTGAGCCACTGTCCCCTAGAGGACACCTACCACACAAAGCTAAGCGACCAACTTAGGGAAGTAGCCAAAATGCAGAGAAAAGGTAACAAATCACATTTGAAATAAATGGAGGAAAGAAGAAAAAAAAAACGACTGAGCATAGAGTTCAAAACCATGGTTTTAAGGATATTCAAGAGGCTCCTAGAAAAGGCTGATAAAGTTAATGAGACCCTCAAGTATATGAACAAGAACCTCAAGGATATTAGCGAGACCATCGAGGATATAAGCGAGACCCTTGAGGATGTGAAAAAGAACCAACTAGAAATTAAGCATACACTGACTGAAATAAAAAATATTATACAGAAACCTAAAAGCAGTCTAGAGGACTGCAAGAATCAAGTCAAAGATTTAAAATACAAAGAAGAAAAATACCCTCAGCCAGAAAAGCAAGAAGCAAAAAGAATCCAAAAAATTGAAGATAGTGTAAGGAGCCTCTGAGACAACCTCAAGCATGCCAATATCCAAATTATGGGGGTGCCAGAAAAATAGAGAGAGCAAGATACTGAAAACTTATTTGAAGAAATAGTGACCAAAAACTTCCCTCACCTGGTTAAAGAAATAGACTTACAAGTCCAGGAAACACACAGAACCCCAAACAATAGAAATCTAAAGAGGACCACACCAAGACACATCATAATTAAAATGCCAAGAGCAAAAGACAAAGAGAGAATATTAAAAGCAGCAAGAGAAAAACAGTTAGTTGCCTATAAGGGAGCACCCATACGGTTGTCAGCTGATTTTTCAACAGAAACTATGCAGGCCAGATAGAAGTGACAAGAAATATTCAAAGTAATGAAGAGCAAGAACCTACAACCAAGATTACTCTACCCAGCAAAGTTATCATTTAGAATTGAAGGTCAGATAAAGTACTTGGCAGATAAGAAAAAGCTAAAGGAGTTCATCACCACCAAACCAATATTATATGAAACTAGAAGCCCGGTACATGAAATTTGTTAATGGGGGTCAAGGGATATCCCTCAGGCCAGCCTGCACCTTCTCCAATCTGAGAGCCTTTGAAAGATGTCTAACTGTCCGTTTAGGCCCAATCCCACCTAACTGGGCAGTCAGACATCCTTCTCACAATTCAGGACTGCTGACTCCAAACTGCTCGCCTGCCTGCCTTCCTTATTGCCCCTAACCGCTTCTGCCTGCCTGCCTGATCACTCCCTAACCACTACCCTGTGAGCCTAATTAATGTCTAACTGCTCCCCACTAGCCTGTTTGCCCTCAACTTCCCTCCTCTGCCGGGCTGGTCACCCCTAACTGCCCTCCCTTGCAGGCCTGGTCCCTCCCAATTACCCTCCCCTGCTGGTCTGATCACCCAAAACTTCCCTCCCTTTCAGGCCTGAAACCTCCCAATGGCCGTCCCCTGCTGACCATCTTGTAGTGGCCATCTTATGTCCACATGGGAGCAGCCCTCTTGTGTGTTGGAGTGATGGTCAATCTGTGTATTACACTTTTGTTAAATAGGATATAGGTGCGTGGATGGGGGGCTGCTGGTTTGCCCTGAAGGGTGTCCTGGATCAGGGTGGTGGTTCCCTTGGGGTGCGGGGTGGTCTGGGTGAGGGGCCTATGGTGGTTTGCAGGCCAGCCATGCCCCCCGCAGTGACCCAAGTGGAGTCCCTGGGATCTGGGATTAATTTATGTTCTACAATTGAAATTTGGTAGCCTGGAGCAGAGCCAAGCCTTCTGCTCAGTCCATTGAGACAGCCATTTCTGTTTGGGTTTATTTAAATTCTATAATTGAAACTTTGTAGCCTAGAGTGGAGGCCTAGGTGCAAGGGCTGCAGAAGCTTGGCTTCCTCTATCACCCCGGCAACCATTGCCTCTGCCCTCTTCTCCATGGCTGGCACCATTTCTGTTGGACTATATCTTCTATAATTGAAACTTTGTAGCATTAATGGATGCCTGGGCCAGCAACAGCAGGTGGAAAGCTTGGCTTCTTCCATTGCCGGGGAAACTCAAGCCTCCCTCCTGCTCTCAGTGGCCGCAGCCATCTTGGTTGGGGTTTATTTGGATAATTTGCTCCTGATTGGCTGGTGGGCATGGCTGTGGGTGTGGCTTGATTGGAGGTATGGTCAATTTGCATATTACTCTTTTATTAGATAGGATGCTGAAAGGTATTTTTTAAGAAGAGGAAGAAGAAGAAGAAAAAGGTAAAAATAAAAATTATGAACAACAAATACACATCTATCAACAAGTGAATCTAAAAATCAAGTGAATTAAAAATCTGATGAACAGAATAAGCTGGTGAATATAATAGAATAGGGGCATAGAAAGGGAATGGACTAACAATTCTTGGGGACAAAGGTGGGTGGGAGGTGCAGGAAGAGACTGGACAAAAATCATGCACCTATGAATGAGGACAGTGCAGGGGAGGTAAGAGCAGAGGGTGGGATGGCTACTGGGTGGAGGGGAGCTATGAGGGGTAGGGGGTGAAAGAGGAACATTGTAATTAATAATCTGAACAATAAAGATTTGGAAAAAATAAATAATAAATAAATAAAAGACTTAATGGAAGAAAGGCACAGAGACAATACGGTATAAGCACAATAAAGCATTTTTATTACTATCATAGGATTTCAGTTCCCATATGGACTGAGCATCAGGTGATGATTGGGAAGAGGGAGAAGCCAAATGGTGAGAAACTTTTGAAGAATTCTGCATCCACAGGGAAGAGACCTGGAAAATATTTTAGTTTTTAAAAGACGGAATAGAGTGAAAGTGTAGTTTGAAGTAGGCATGAAAATGGGGAAAAATCTCTCTTCTTACCCAGCTGACACCAAAGACCTAGGAGAGCCAGGGACCGTTGGCTGGAATCACAACCCTGGTACTTACAGCAGAGCCTGGCACCACAGGAGGAAGCAGGAGCTCTGCCTGGTTCATGTATGAGCAGACGCACTTCAACATAGAGCACTAGTGAGTGATCGTGGCTGGATAATTCAGGGCCGACTCTAGAATGGAGACAGTTTTGCCCTTTGGGCATAGTGAGTGGCAAGTATCTCGTCTTTACACTTGTTCAAATTAAAGGCCAAGAGATACTGAGGTGAATATACTATCCAGGACAATCAGTGAAAATTCATTTCTTTCTTTCCCTTTAGTGTTTCCTATAATTCACTCTGACCGCCATGTATAGGCAGCAAGAATTGCCTGTAAAAAGGGGAGGAAGGGCTTTGAAACTTTCAGTTGTTTCCAAAATATTAGTAACGCTGTAAAAAGTTTGTTAATTAATGCTGCATTTTAATAGATTTCCTGGAAGTTTGTAACTGCCTACTATAAAGGCTTTCAAGATAATGTATGATACAGTAGTTATCATAAACTCCAAAGCAGTTCAAATGTTCCTTTTATGTCTCCATAACTTTCCCCCAAAAGTTCCAGTATTTAAAAGATTCAAATGCAGAAATAAAAAGAAAAATTTCCCCACCAGGGGCTATTTTAAATTTTTATATCTCATCATGATTAATCTCATTTCTCAGCAACACTGTACTTAAGCTTGTTTGTAAGCAAAAAGCCCTCTGCACACTCCATCAGTCACGTTAGGATAGACCGGCCCCTGTCTAGGTTCTCCAGAGCTCAGCCAGGTCAGACACCTCCCAGCTTCCAGAGTCTTGTGGGCCGAGACTTATACATATGAGCTTTCCCTGATCATTGTTTATCTCTCTAAGTTTGAGCAAAATGAATCATTTGCAGTTCTAAAGAGCCGCATTTTTCATGTTCCACAGGCAGATCAAAGAGAGAGTTTGAATGTAAGAGCATCAAGAGAGAGCAAATCGAAATTCAACATCAGCATTTGATTTAGGGCAAGTATGTCAAACTCGTGGCCCGAGGGCCACATGCAGCCCATAACAAATATTTTTGTGGCCCAACAAATATAACGGTATGTAAGAAACATCTTAATAAAAATTTGTCACTTAATTTTTACAATATCCTGTTATACATAATTATTAGTAACGAGCTACATCATTCGCTAAAGACTGATGACTATAATTGTGTTGCATTCACTTCCCTTACACACCTTATGTCAGGCGCTCCACTTCTCTCCACTAACACCAGCAGCGAATATTTTAGCAGCCAATTGCCCTGTCATTAGTCTTGGACTGATTTGTTTGGTGTGCAAAACAGGAAATATTTCACTTTTGGAGAACAAGAAAAATAGGTTTATTTGCATTATGCTTATTAATTTATGCAGATATTCAGTGTCTGGTAAGTTAATGTTCAAAAAAATATTAATTTTTATTAAAATGTTCTATTATTTTATGTTAATGATTACTCATTTATTTCAGCCCTTTGTATTCAGCATGTCTCTATCAAAATAAACCTACATTTCTATGAAAATTGAAACTTTTGGTTTTTTGGGGGGGTTCACATAAACTTAAACCTTATTTATCTGGCCCCTGTTAGCCTCTGAGTTTGACATGCTTGGTTTGTGGTGTTAAATTTAAACCTACAAAAGGTGAGGCCTCTGTGGATTTTTCAGGTAAAACAAATGGTTGGCCCCTATGCCACTTTGAAGGAGTTGGACATCTCATTCCAATATGAATCACCATTTCTGATGAAGATATACAAAAGATTTCTCTTGTGACTTTAAAGAAGAAAAATTATATGTATTGCCAAAAATAGATTATTTTTCGTGTAAATGATTTGACTAGTGACAACAGTGGAAAAACTTTAAGAACAGAAACCCGAAATGAGTTATACAAGTGAGGTTCCATTTCATTCTTACTTAAGGCCGTGAATCAAACTAGGCCACCGTGAACCTCTGAACAAATAAACCATGCACACGCACACACGTGCACACACACCCCACACACCTCACCTTTCATCTGCCACATTTAAATGCAGTATAATGAGAGCTTGTGGCTCTCAGAGAAGGCCTTGGAAGCTGTCTGTCTCTTCCTTCTCTCCACTTCCCAGGTCCCAGTTATAAAGCCTTTGTCACCTGGGCTCTGTATCTGACAGCATCTGCATATTCTGTTTAATCTTAAGTCCAGAAAAATAATATGTTTCCTGAACTTCTCAGCATCAGTATAATTTTTCCATCAAACTTCCAAGCTCTCACCCTGACCTGAGTTGCTCAGCAGTTGGAGTGTCGGTCCAAGAACCTAAGGGTCTCAGGTTCAACTGTTCAAGGGCATGTACTTGAGTTGCAGATTCCATCCTCTTCTCTTGTCAGGGCATGTGCAGAAGGCAACCGGTGAATGTGTCTTTCTCACATCAATGTTTCTCTCCTCATCTCTCCTTCATGCCCCCTCCCCTTCCATTCTATCTTAAAATCAATGCAAATAATATCCTTGGGCCCTAACCAGTTTGACTCAGTGGATGGAGCATTGGCCTGCAAATTGAAGGGTCCCAGGTTTGATTCCAGTCAAGGGCATGTACCTTGATTATGGACATATCCCCAGTAGGGGGTGTGCAAGAGGCAGCTGATCAATGTTTCTCTCTCATCAATGTTTCTAACTATCCTTCTCCCTTCCTCTCTATAAAAAATCAATAAAATATATTTTGTTAAAAAATATCCTCGGGTGAGGGTTAACAAAATGAAAAAAAAAACAAAACTATAAGCCCTCATTATGACTTAATCCAAGATTCTTACTAGAATCTCAACATGATCAAAATACATACGTGTGTGTATATCAACTTTGCTAGTTACCATGGCCAAAGTGAGTAATTCAAGGTTGCAAATACTTAAGAGATTTAACAACCATCAAACACTCAAGTAACTGAAGTGGAAACCACAGTAATCAGTGAGTGGCCGGGTGAGCAATCACCCTGATTTTCCCAGGGCAGAAGAATTCCCATGACGCTGAGATTTTCATCCCTACTCGAAGGACAGTCCTGGGCAAACTGGACAGTTGGTCAACTCAAAAGCTGTGTAATGAAATTAGCAATGGAGATTTTCTAAAAGGTCAAAAACTCCAAGTTCCTCTTAGAATCTATGATCCTACAAGGGAAAAATATGTATACTTTGCTATTACTAATCCTTTATTATTATCATTCAGAATGCTTATCTTCATTTAAACCCTCTCTCTCTCCATCTTTCTGCATTTCTTTGAAAATGTCTAATTTTACAAATGCCACTTTGAATTCATCCTTTAGAGACTTCATTTAAATATTTGTCAATAACACTTTTCTCTCCTCCTCCCCAGGCCCAGCGCCCACCCCCCGCAATAACATAAACACAATCAGTTGATTGAAAGCACATTTCACATTTTGCTTTTCTCCTAAGCGTCTCAGATATGGGGTCCACCCTGTGTGAGTCACTCATGCATGGTCCTCCAGGAAGAGCCAAAAAATGGAAGGGAAATACAGCCCGAGGAAAAAGTCTATAAAGATTTCTCGCTTTCCTAATCCCTTTTCTCTAATGTTTCTTTGTAAATTTGTCAGATGGGAATGAAATTGCCTCATAACTCTCCAGACGTGAAGAGCATCTCTGAAGAAAATTACGTACTTGTCAAAGCAAGGGGGAATTTATGTTGGTGTTCCTGAGATGTGATTTTATTCCTTCTATTTCCTTTGTGCACATCAGAGCAACGAGAGAGACAAAAAAAAAAAACAACAACAACTCGTTTATGGATATTTTTTTCACTCTAGTGCATTTTTTGCTTCTATTTTTCCCTTTTGTTTTCTTATTCCCCCCTCCTTTCATCTATGTTTATTGCCAGTGACAGTAAACTTCCATACACAATCCTGGGATGATAGTAGCAATGATTTCTACCAGCATAAGGCAGTTCAAGCAGGCACGAAGATGATTTCCCCACGGACACTTCAGGAAGGTGCCGGTTACATTTCTGAGTCCTTCCCAAAGCCGACCAGGGACAATCTGGGTACCAAAGTCTTGCTGTTATTCCTTCCAGGCAGTGGCATGCTTCCTGAAATTAAATTCTTTTCCCTAGACTGTACATTACGGCTTGCAGAGCCTGGATTTTGTTGTTTGGGTTTAGAAGCTGCAGGATCTTGCTTGTTTGGTAGGAACACTGTCCATGGGAGAGGAAAGGAGCAGGGAATTTAAAGGTGAGCATGCCTGGGTCTATTTCCCAGCTCTTCAACTAACCGGCTGGGCAGAATGGTCCATTTTTATGAGCTTCACTTTTCTTATTTGTTCAATAGGAACGCCGCCTTCGTGAGGCTAGTGTCAGGATAAAAGAGAAGGTTTCCTAACTGTGAGGTTGAGTTCCCCGGGAGCCTGAACTCTGAGTCAGACAGCCTGCGTTCTGTCTCGGCTCCTATCATTCCTAGCTAAGTGATCAGCAGTGAATCACTGCCCCCTCTGTTGCCTCAGTTTCCTCATCTGTAAAGTGGGGAGGGTAAGAACTTAACTCTGAAAGCTCTTATGAAGATCATGAGTCAAAACAATAACTTAGGGAGATGCCTCACATTGTACAGCTGTTTGCTATCTATAATAATAAAAGCATGATATGCTAATTAGACCAGACAGCTGAAAGACCTTCTGGACGTCCTTCTGGACCAAGCTGGGGCTGTGCGGGCTGAGCCCCTTGCAGGAATTTCGTGCATCAGGCCTCTAGTTTCATTATAATATACCAACTGCCCAGTACAAAATATTTGTTCAATAAATACTTTTCCTTGGGCTCCTTTTTATAAGCTCCTCCTCCGAGAGCCTGTTTCACTGCCAGCATCTCTTCAGCATCCTGGCCTCAGCCTGCTCACCCAGGTGTTCGAGAAATGGAGAGCTCATTCATGTCCAGACGCCTCGTGTCTAATGCTATTCTATTCATGTTGTTCATTTCCTACTGCTTTTCGATACATTTTAAGTATGAAAGAAAAACATTCTTCTTTTAATGTTCAAGCTTACCGAAAAAGATGCACCAAAAACGCACATGAACGCCTTAGGGAAAGCTGAGCAAGGAAACTATTGTATTTTCATACCAGTCGACAGTCTACATGACCACCATCAGAGGTAGTTCAAATCTCTCCAGAAGCCCATTCTCACAAAATAAAAAAAATAAATAAGACAAATGCTACATGGATGGGTCCAGCTGAATTTGTAAGATTTTTCCAAAGGGCTTTCTTGAGGAAATCTTTATTGGGATGTAATGGCTAAGAAGCTCCACCTCGTTCTGTGGGCAAGGGCCATGCGTGTCCTCCACCTCAGAGTTCTGTCCACGGCATGTCTGAAACTCAGCTGGAGCTGGAACAGCGCAGAGAACTTCTCCCTGGACCCAAACCTGAAACTGGAGAACCTCACAGATAAATCCTCGCTCTTCCACGAACTTTAATGAAGCTGGCACACACACACCTCAGGACTTCCAGAGGGCTCCTGGTTGAGTGTTCTAGGGACTAGTTCAATGCCTTTGAAATGCCAGAGCGGGGTTCCCAAAGATTGGGAGGCCAAGGCAGTTTGTAATTAGGTTTTCCTTCTGTTGGATAATGTTCAACCATTAGAGTAATTATAAGGCCTCAGAGAAGACCCAGCTTCTCCCCCAAGTCTGTTTCCCCTGCCGCTCTGATCAGAGCATACATTGTTTATTACCCCCTCCTTTGCCAGCCCCCAAATATCATTACAGTGTCTGTGCCGTGATATACGTATGGTTGTTACCCTTTTAATGGATAAAAAAAGATTTAAGTACTTCATTCTGTTGCATTTTGACAGCTGTTAGCCATCATTTTTCCATTCACCTGCATTTAGCAATCCCATAAAGGCAGGCAATCTCAGAAGGCACTGGCGCCCAGCCCCGCAAGGTGATAATTCTGCATCACTCCGGCCTATAAATACCTGCCAAGCTTCTGCTGAGTCAGCAGGCTGTGACGGAGTGGCAGCTGTGCCCTTTTATCTGTGCGAGTGTCTCACGCAATTGGACCACCGGCCCCTGCAGTGAAAATCCATAGTATCGATCAGGCCATTTCTCCACTGTAATTCTTTTGTAGGAAATCCCTGATGACAAATTTTATCTGCACCACTTTTTGATCGCTGGTTTGATGTAAAGGATCTCCAAGGGCAGAGTTAAGCGCTGGGCCGTTCCACGTTATCAAGCAGCCGTTTTATTTACTGAAACTACAATTGTGGTCACACACACACACACACACACACACACACACACACAGGAAGAGAGACAGAGAGTACGAGGAGAAAAAATAGAACCAAATGATATTTCAAAGGGAACGGAAGGCAAGGGGAGGGTGGACTCCAGCAGAGGTAAAAGGCTGGTCCACATTTGCAACCACATAAATAGTGGAAATGGTATTTGGATACTGATGCTGAGATGATGTAGGGCTATATATTGAAACTGAGTTGGTCTATTTCTCTCCCCATGTGACCCTAATTCTCTCCGCAGACTAGTTAGGCTTCTTGTTCTATGCCCTCAATATGTTAGAATAATCTCTTTATCTGATGGTATTCAGCAGAGATTAGGATCGGATGAATCCAAGACCCAGGTGACCTTCTGCCAAATATTGAAACCCCCAAAGAAAGAAAGGAAAGGTTGCCTCCGAACCTATATCCTCACAGAGTTGCTGGGCTTGCGATTTCTGGGCATAAGTGCAACGTGGAAAGAAAAGTAAATGACCCTCCGTAGACTCCATACACGGACACTTCCTCAGCTACAGGTTCAAGACGAGGCCCCTGAAACCCTAGATGTTGATGTGGGTGGGAAACGCTCTCCTCCCGGACTGCTTAGGTGAGCAATACACCTTCCACGTCCAGGTTTGTCAGCTCAGCACTGTGAGCACTGGGGGCCAGAGAACTCTTCATTGTGGAAATTATCCTGCACCTTGTAGGCTGTTCGGCTTCCACCCTGTCACATGCCAGTAGCACTCCCTCCCCAGCTGTGACAACTAACCATGTCCCCAGACACCGTTAAATGTCCCCTAGGCCAGGGAGGGCAAAATAGCCCCAGTTGAGAAGCAGTGATCTGTAGGGCACTTGTGGGGTGCAGGGTGTGAGAGGTGTCCAAAAAGTGGGAGATCCTTGCTATTTCATTTCAGTTGGGCACAAACAGAAGTGAAACACATAAACACTCTCAACCCAATAACGACTAGGCTGACGATTCCCTTTCAGGAGTTGCATACTGGATTCTCTTAACCTGACTTCTTTCCATGGAAGAGTTTAATTTGGCCAACAACTTTCATGATTGAATTTGAGCTTGTTAGGTAGGACCTGGGCACCCCCTCACCCTGCAGCTCTGGGCAGCTCCTCACCCTGCCTATGACCTTCAACCTGACGTTACTGCTGGGCCCCTGAGGCATCGGTGCCCTAATTCACCCTCATGGTGATATCTAGGACAGTGGTTCTCAGCAAGGGATGAATCTGCCTCCCCCGGAGACACTCGGGAGACGTGTGGACACATTTTGGCTGGCTCAGCTGGGGTGGGGGAGGAGGGCCATGCTGCTGGCATCTCGTAGGTGGAGGTCAAGGACGCTGCAGAAGATCCTGCCATGCACAGGACAGCCCTGCATCACGAAGACGTGTTCGACCCCAAGTGCTAATAGTGCCGAGGCTGAGAAACCCGATTCTGATCTCTCAGCCTTTCCTGCTGAGGCGCGCGTTTGCAGAGCCTCGGGTCTGAGCGAGGAGCAGTCTTGCACGGGTAGCTGCCTGCTTGTCTGTGCATCAGGCAGAGGTAGGACTGAAACACTCCCGCCCTCCCGGGCAGCGCCTTGCAACCAGATGCACGGAAAGCATCCCCAGCCGACAAGCCTGGCCTTAAGAGATGGCTGCTGTTGCCCCGGGAGGTTATCAGGGCTGGTCCTCTATCTGAAGTCACTCCGGCAGCAGCGACAGCAGCGCAAGCGGCCACGGGTTCTCTAGGTCATCTCGCTTCCCTCCGCGCATCAGCACTTTCTCGCTCAGGAAAGTCGCCCAGCGGTGCCGAGAGGCGTCAGATGACTTGATTCCTCGCCCTGGCGCCCTGGCTATACCTCGGGTCCACGTGTAAAGGCCCCCACACTTGAGGAAAGGGTGTTACACCGCTGGAAACAGTGCTTCAGCGACCACAGACCAGTGCTGCGGCTCAAATAGCACCTCTCAGAATCTTATTGCTAATCCCGGGTCCCATGCGGATGTCTATGGAAGTCGAGCTGGGGTCATGGGCCAGTGAGCCTGGAACGGGTGGGGGCGGCGGAGCGCTGCCCGGTAAAATGCAGGATGCCTCGTTATGCCGCAATTCCAGGTGCACACCAAATAGTTGTCGTGTAAGTATGCCCCATAATTTCAGAACATTCAAAATAAGTCTTTTAGTATAAGTATATCCCAAATATTGCATGGGAACTACTTATGCTAAAGAGCAAAACTATTCCGTTATCTGAAATTCAAATTTAACTGGGCGTCCTGAATTTCTGTTTGCAAACTCTGACGGTGGTGGTCTGGGGTAAACTGGAGGAGACTCATTCCAACTGAGAAGATCTGCTGGTTTACAAATTTGAGCAAATGTTGCCTCTAGCTGAGGCAGGATTGCCAGATATTCTGATTTCTGCAGGAAAATATTTTTATTATTTTTATGTAAAATCTACTGATTTTACAATTCTGGCAACTAGTTTTTTTAAAACCTAATAATTCTCCATAGAAGGAAGCAGGCAGGCCTGCGGGGTGCCTTTAGCTTGGGGCAGAGGCTCACCTGGGCCGTAGAAGGAACATTAGATGAATATTTGTTGCAAGCCAGGCCTGTTGCAGGGGCCCATGCATAACTCACTGACTCCTCCCATCTGCTCTCCATGGAAACAGCAGGAAAGTGAGGAAGGAAAGCCTAAGTATTTTGGCAAAGTTAATGGAGTAAGTGGCCCAGTTAGAATTTAAAACCAGGCAGCTCCACCAGCACCCGTGTCCCTACCCATCACACCACACCATCTTTCATAGCTTTCCAGAGGGCCAAATAATAATACGGAAATAATAAAGCTGCTTCTGAGCACCTTCTTCCAGACACAAAGTATGTGTGTTCGAGGCCAGAGGGGGTTATATTGGAGCCCAAAGCTAAAGAAAAAAACAATGATACTGACCCTGCTTTTATTTAAAACTAGTGGCTCAGTGCACAAAATGTGCATTGGGGAGGGAGGGTCCCGTGGCCTGGCCTGTGCCCTGTCACAGTATAGGAGCCCTGCAATCAATCACCCCGAAGAGGTAGGCCCCACCCACCTATCCAGGGCTCCTCAATGGATTGCCCCAAAGAGGTAGGCTGGAGCCACGAACCCTGAGGCCTCCACACCATGCAGAGATCCACCAGCCCCACCTCACCCCTGCCACACAGAGGAGGCCGGGCGCCCCAGGCCTCCTTGCCATGTGGGGACCCACAGGCTCCACCTCCTTCACACAGTGGGGAGCTGTGGGACCCCCAGGCATGGCTGTGTGTGGAGCTAAGATGAGGCAGGACTCCCAGGCAGATTCTATGCTGCCCATACAGTGTCAAACCCAGCCCCACCCACCTCCACACTCCCACTGTGCACACAGCCATCTTGTGACGGCATGAGGGCAATATGGCATGATGACCACTTAGGCTTTTATTAGTAAGACTAGAGGCCCGGTGCATGAAATTCATGCACAGGGGGCAGGGGATGTCCCTCAGTTCAGCCTGCACCCTCTTCAATCTGGGACCCCTTGAGGGATTCCGACTGCCCATTTAAGCCCGATCCCTGTAAGATTGGGCCTAAACGGGCAGTCAGACATCCTTCTCACAATCCAGGACTGCTGGCTCCGAACTGCTCACTTGCCTGCCTTCCTGATTGTCCCTAACTACTTCTGCCTGCCAGCCTGGTCACTCACTAACTGCTCCCCTGCCAGCCTGTTTGCCCCCAACTTCCCTCCTCTGCCAGCCTGGTCACCCCTAACTGCCCTTCCCTGAAGGCTTGATCACCCCCAACTTCCCTCCCTTGCTGGCCTAATCACCCAAAACTACACTCCCTTGCAGGCCTGGAATCTCCCAATGGCTCTCCCCTGTGGGCCATCTTGTGGTGGTCGTCTTGTGTCCGTCCACAGGGCGCAGCCGTCTTGTGTGTTGGAGTGATGGTCAATTTGCATATTACTCTTTTATTAGATAAAATAGAGGCCTGGTGCATGGGTGGGGGCCAGCTGGTTTGTCCTGTAGGGTGTCCCGGATCAGGGTAGGGGTTCCCTTGGGGAGTGGGGCAGCCTGGGCTGGGAGCCTGCAGTGGTTTGAAGGCTGGCTATGCCCCCCAGTGACCCAAGTGGAGGCCCTGGGATCTGGGATTAATTTGTGTTCTACAATTGAAACTTTGTAGCCTGGAGCGGACCCAAACCTTCTCCTTGCTCCATGGCAACAGCCATTTCTGTTTGGGTTTATTTAAATTCTATTATTGAAGCTTTGTAGCCTAGAGTGGAGGCCTACGCACTAGGGCCATGACTGCCGCCATTTCTGTTGGGATATATCTTCTATAATTGAAACTTTGTAGCATTGAGTGGAGGCCTCAGCTGACAAGAGCAGGAAGAAAGTTTGGCTTCCTCCATTGCTAGGGAAACCCAAGCCTCCCTCCTGCTCTCAGTGGCCACAGCCATCTTGGTTGGCATTTATTTGCTCCTGATTGGCTGGTGGGCATGGCTTGTGGGTGTGGTTTGATCAAAGTACTGACAATTTGCATATTACTCTTTTATTAGATAAGATGTTGCCATTTTGCTCATCATGGATTTGGATTTTTGTCATTAATTACATTTTTTTCTAATTACACTAAGATATTATTTTATCTCAATAACTAAGATTCACCATGCCTTTTACAGAATAGCATTACCACATTTCTTGATAACTTTTCAGATTTTTTTGAGTTTTATAGGGGAAAATGTATTCATTACCTTTTTATTCAAAACAGTGAAAAACTAGTAATAACTACAATGTTGAACAGAGGGGAGTTGATTATATAAATCACAGTATGCCAATACAAAGAAATAGTAGGCACCATTGAAGGGATGCTTACACAGAGGTCTTGAAATAATGGTTAAGTAATAATGTAAAATGAAAAACATGAGAAAGTAAATTTATTGTTGCAGCATGATCTCATCTATCCTTTTAAAAATAAAAGGGAAAAGAGCAAACTAGGGGGAAATGCAGAAAAAGGTGACACTAGCTTTCTCTAAGGTAGACTACAAGTGATTATTTTTCTTTCTTCTTAAAGGTAGTGTGATGCCCTGAAAAATCAAACATGGGTTTTGGAATCAGAAAACTCTATGCTTGAGTTCTACTTCTTTTTTTAATTTTTTTATTGATTTCAGAGAGGAAGGGAGAGGGATGGATGGATGGATAGATAGATAGATCATTGATAAGAGAAAATCACTGATTGGTTGTCTCCTGCACACCCCTTACTAGGAATTGAGCCCATTACCCAGGCATGTGCCCGTGACTGGAATTGAACCTGAGAACCTTCAGTCTGCAAGCCAAACCAGCGAGGCCAGTGGTCGACAAACTGTGGCTTGTGAGCCACATGCGACTCTTTGGCACCTTGAGTGTGGCTCTTCCACAAAATACCACGGCCTGTGCAAGTCTATTTTGAAGAAGTTGCATTAGAAGAAGTTTAAGTTTAAAAAATTTGGCTCTCAAAAGAAACTTCAATCGTCACACTGTTGATATTGGGCTCTGCTGACTAATGAGTTTGCTGACCACTGGGCTAAGACATTGAGCTCTATTTCTAACAGGCATTTTGGGCAAGTCACTTAGCTTCTTGTTTACAGCTAGCTTTGTCAGAGACCTGTCATTAGTACTTAGGATTATGTATATTTGTGTATGTGTAACATCTACACACACACACACACACACACACACACACACGTCATCAGCATCGTGTTGACTCACAGACATAATGGTAGATAGGTTATCAAGCATTAGTCATACTTTCTCAGTAGTTGTCAAACATTGGTAAGAAACAAATATAACTATTATAATCAGAAGAAAATAAATCCTTTGCCATCCCTAAGACTAAGGAGTTGCAAAACCAATTTTCTACAAGGACCAGGAAAAAACATAAATAAGTGAAATGGGCTTTGTGTGCTACAACTAGAACTGGGGAGACTATGGGGAACTGGGGAACCCATGTCCTGAGGAGGGTGCCCTCCACTCATCCCAAGAGGATGCAAACTCAGCGTTATCACATCTTCCTCTGATTAAAAAGAAAGAAAAGTGGATTTCCTGCTACATATGTAAAATGCTAGCAGTTCATTCAAATTTTTAAAAATAATACTCTTAGATCAAAACAAACATGTTTATGACTCTGTGTTTCTCGACCTCAGGAATACTGACATTTGGGGCTGAATAATTCTTTATTAGGGGGCCTGACTCTCCCCAGACATTGTGATGACAAAAAATGTCTCCTGACATTTCCAAATGTCCATTGGAGGTAAGATCTCCCCCTGTTGAGAACCACTGCTATCGCTGAACCTGGCCATGGGCCACCTGTTTAAAGTTTGAAAAGTATTAGTCTCTGCTTGGTCTCCATCTCTAAATATCTGCCTCCACACCAGCCTTTATTTTTTAAATATATTTCACCTTGCTTTGCTTCCAGTTCCTTTTTGAAGAAGACAGAAGAACAAAACAAACAAACAAAATAACAGAAAAAAATGGAAGAAATCAAGAAGACATGAAGGACTAAGGGAAGAACTAAGTAGCTGTGGAAAATAATGATTCACAAGGAAAAATGAGAAATGGGGGGTGTTAAATACCCAAATCTCAACATATAAGACCCAAATGATCATAAGAAGAAACCCATCCTAGACAAGCAAACTTTTTTTATTATTTAAAATAACTCCCAGGCCCTCACAAACATTCTTCATATACAGATTCACAACTAATAAAATTGGGGAAAACCAGCCTTCAGATACATCTTTATGAGGTTTCAGGCAAACACTACAGATCCTTCTGTGTTCATCCTCCTCTATATCAATCACAAATTCATTTCTGCACTCAAAACGTCTTACTTTGCTGGGGAGCACTCATAATACCTATGTAACATCAGTGTCGATCTTATTATTGAAGTACTCCATTTTCTGCACTCTATCTAAAATACTATATCCAGATGAACAACTTTAATTTAATAAGCTGACCCAATGGTCAGCTAAAATCAAGTAGCTTTCCCCCTCTTTCTGAACCCTGAGCTTGCCTTAGAAACCGAAGCTGTTGAGTTCTCACTAGGAAAGCTGAATTCTTTCAAGGTGGAATTCAGTCTCATTTGTTGGTGTTAGAAGAAAAAGAATCCCCCTAGGCCAACTTATGCACGCTAATACGGGGGTAAGTATTTTGATATGTTAAGGGTGTGTTTTAATTCCTGGTAATTTATTCCAACCTCTTGGCTTTTCTCCATTCAAAGTTTATTCTTTTTATAAGTGAAAAGGTTCCTATACCTTGTCATATCTTGAGAGGTGCATAGAGAATGGCAGATCTTGTCTCACTGAGGTTTATCATCGAGGATCTGAAGGACAAAGTTATCACAGTCTTAGGTTTTTGAGTTTCAAAGTCAAGGTCCAGGAAAAAAATAAAATTTATAGAAAAGGTATAAAAGGTCATATTATTAGGTAGAGCAAGATTTGTCCACCCAATTAGAAATGGGGGAAGAAAGAGCCAAAGTAAATAGATTTATATGCTGGTGGAACTACCAGTTCCTAGAAAGGGTCCCCATGTCCCAGGATAGCCCCCAAATGAAGAGCAATGATAGAAATTGCAGAGAATTGTGAGGGATCCAAAGGATAAGGTGCTGGGCTCTGCTCCTGGGTGAAACTTAAAGAGGTGAAAGCTTTGGGGGAATTTTCTCAATTCAGTTGGTGTTATAACAATGCAGAATGGGTCTGGTGAACCCCCAGAAAATAATGGTGTAGAGAAACTCCATAATGCATGTTTCTGTCAGTGTGCCCAGAATGTTGGGTGTGTGGTTTTTTTTTAATCTTATGGCCAAGAATGATGCAAATGAGGCCAACAGAGTGAGCAGCCATCTGGCTCAGGACACACAGAATGCAGGGCCAATGTATGTACACTATACAAGCAGAAACCAAATGGCAATATTAAGTATTTCATCCACTGACAGCCTGGATAGATGATGGAGTTAGCCCAGGTGCTATCCCCATTCCATTCTAACCATCCACTGACTCTATAGTCTTACTTAAGTCCTTTTAGAACATGCATGCATCTCCAGGGTGTCATGGTCTGAATTATGTCCCCTCAAACTCACATATTGGAGGTCCTACCCTCCAGGCCCTTAGAATGTGACTATAGTTGGGCATTGGGACTTGAAAATAATGATTAAGCTTAAAATGAAGCTGTTTAGGTGGGACCCCATCCAATGTGGTGTCTTTATAAGAAAATGAATTTTGGCCCTAACTGTTTTGCTCAGTGGGTAGAGCATCGGCCTACAGACTGAAGGGTCCCAGGTTCGATTCCATTCAAGGGCATGTACCTTGGTTGCGGGCACATCCCCAATTAGAGGGTGTTCAGGAGGCAGCTAATTGATGTTTCTTACTCATTAATGTTTCTAAATCTCTATTCCTCTCCCTTCCTCTCTGTAAAAAAAAAATCAATAAAATATATTTTTAAATTTGAAAAAAGGAATTTTGGACACACAGAGAGACACTGGAGACATGCATGCATGTAAAAAAAAAAAAGACCATGAGGATACAGCTATCCATAAGCCAAGAAGAGAGGCCTCAGAAAAAACTAAACCTGCTAACATCTTGATCTTGGACTTCTAGCCTCCAAAACTATAAGAAAATTAATTTCTGTGCTTTAAGCCCCCAATTCTGTGGTATTTTGTTATGGCAGCCTTAGCAAACTAATACACTGGGGGAAAGAGTTTGAAGCGGGGAAGACCTTTAATTGAAAAAATTGGTGTATCAGTCAAGATAAGCTAGGCTATGCTATAATAACAAATGATCCTAAACATTAATGGCCAAAAACAAAAAGTTTAGCTTTTCCTCATGAAAAGCCATCTACAGATTCAGGTAACTTTTGGGAGCTGCTGACCTCCATGTGGTGCAATATAATTTGAGGCTACCTCAGTTTTGCAACATTTATGTATCTAAATTTTTTCACAAATGAGGGAAGATGAAGAGATAATGTGAACAATTGCATGCCAACTCCTAAATGCTTACATTTTATTGGATAAAAACAGTCCTATAGTCATATCTACCTTCAAGGAGGTGGGGAGGTGCCATCCTCCTGGGCATTCAGAAGGAGAGAAGAACTAGAAGTAGAAGTAGCATCTCCCATAAACACATGAACCTAAATTAGCAGGAATCAACTCAAGTTAAATAACTAATTTTCTGCCTCATTATGGAATGGGGATCAGAACAGTAAACAAATGTAGTCAATGGAAAATAAAGTTACAATGCTTTCACACCTGAATTAGCCATCTGTGAGTCTGAGATCACTAACCCAAGTTTAAAATCAGGACAGTTAGATGTGTGGGACTTCTATCTTGTTTCAGATAGCTTTTGCCACAGTAACTCTGTATAACAAACACTCACAATACCAAGCAGCTTGAAGCAATACCTGGGCTATTCTCATGATTATAGCAAGAAAGAGAGAGAGAAGGGTGAGGTGGGGAGAGAGAGAGAGAAAAAAAAAACAGAAATGTGGGGCAAAGAACGGAAACTGAGTGGTTTGAAAATAACACCCCATCATTTCTAGCACAGTCTATTGACCAAAGCAAGACACAGGGCAGCAAATATTCAAGGGTTGGAGACATAAACTCTACTTCCTAACAGGAGGAGCTTGCAAAAGGTATGAATACCAATACGATGCAGACTTGAGATCATTTTCCACGTACATGGAAGGGGACTTATTCCAAGTTCCAGTAGTTCTCACACTTTAACAAGCACCAGAATCTCCTGGAGCAAATGTTTTAAAAAAAAACCTCCTGGTTCTACCCTAGAGTTCCCAACTGTGTGGTCTATATGGGACCCAGGAATCTGCATTTCTAATTAAATCCTGGGAGAAGTTAATGCTGATGCAGCAGCTAGAGGGTGACACATTGAGAATCACTATAATAGCCTCACCTGCGAAATAGGGAAACCTGGAGACGTAAAAGAGTCACCTGGGTTACAATTCCTGTTTGGGCTGAGGCCAGAAATAGACGCTGCCAACACTGGCAGCCTGGGTCTTCTCCCCGGAGCACCTTGCTCAGCTCCACAAGTTGTTGCCTTGCCTTGTTCACCTCTGTCTTGAATATTGTCATTATTTTTACTATCATCGTTAGTAATGATTAAGAATTGTGAAGCATGACAAGGTGCTTAACGTTCTGCCCAGGGCATATTAAAAGCTCTGGGCCCTGTCCGAGAGGCAGTCTCAATCATAGCCAAGCATGCGATACTCTGGCTGAGAAACCCCCTAATACGACCCTGAAATTAAGCAGTCCCTGTCAACTAAGCCATTCATCCACGTAAGAGGTCAAATATGTCCCTATGAATCACGCATGAGCTGTGTTCCCAGGTGAGAGCAAAGCAAGTCTATCTATATATTCTCCAACCTAGACAGATGGTTTTCATTATGTCTCCTGTTAGCCACTACCAGGGACAATCTCCTTCAAAGTGACATGACATTCGTTTCTCTATATAACCATGCTACATAGCAGAGTCTCCTAATTATTCCCTTTACCTGTATACCTTTTTCTGGGCCACAAAATCTTCAGGGAAACTTCTCACTGACTTGCTTTAATGTCATGCCCTTGGATTTTCTTGAACAATGCTGTAAGGTACTATCCCATGATAATCACCCTCCTATTTGTTAATTCACATATCCCTCCATGACCCTGTGTAAGATGCCACTCCAAGTTCAGGTTCACAAAATGCTTTGCATCCCCTGAGAATTAACGATACTTTGGATTTCCTTGTTAATGAGTATTATGAATCCAATTGTGCCATCCATACCCTTTTTTCTTTGGCTACTAGGAAGCTCAGAGCCAAAGTTAAAGCTCAGTGTTAGTTGAGCTTGGTGATAAGCTTACTAAACTCTTTTTTTTTCCTGAGTGTATATTTTACTTCCTATTTTCTCTTATCCTAAATTTCTACAGTTTTATTCATTTCGTTTACTACTTTTGTCTGGATGTATTACCTCATATTCCTTTTAGGACAAAGCAAGATATAAATATATAAACACTTTCTCTGTTTTCCTAAGCAAAATCAAACACTAATCATATACTACCCAACAAACATAAATCCTCCTCAATTGGTTTTCTTGGTATGTGGGGGAACAGGGAGGAGTGTGGGAGGAAATGAGACACCTCTGTTTTGGGGAAAGACAAAAACAGATCTTTAAAAACACCCATATTCACTTGATAGGACTCACAAACGTTAAAGAAGCAGGAAGTTAGAATGGGAAGCAAGTCTGAGCGACTTTGAAGCCACTCTCTGTATTGGTGACCACAGCACATTCTGGGGGCTGTGCCCCTCGGGCTGCGGCCTTCCGCCCTCCACAGCTCTGCCCCTTCCTGAGAGTCAGAGCCAGATAGCTGGGGAAACAAAATGTTCTGGTTAAAAGCACTGTACAGTGTTATATTACCCAGATGCATGATTTATGATGTGCTTATGAGGTTAATCGGGAACAGATCCAGAGGAAACAGGAAAGAAGTAAAAAAAAACAAACACCTTTACTCTTAATTTTTAAAAAGTCCAAAGAAGAATAAGTTTTTTCAATCAAAATGGTACTTCAGACAATCTTGTGTAAAAAAAAAAAAAAAAAAACAGTGAAAATTTAAACCCTGGATACCCCCCTGATGGCTTCTTTTTGGATGAAAACCCTGACCTTGTACCCAGAAGGTCAAACAAGACTGAGATTTTGCCCAGTCTAAAAATACTATGTGCTTCCTGGACCACTTAGCATGCAAGCCTTTTAGAAATGCTCCCTTCTAAAACTCACTCTGCCGTTTCCCGAAGGTGGGCATATGATGACAGCGAGTGATGCGGCGTGGGGAGCATGTCTCAGGGACAGAAAGAACACGAATGCTGTGGGCCAGGGACGGGGAGGCGGGAGTGAGCACAAACATCCGCCGCACCGCCACAGAAACTCCGCTTTGTCCTGTTGCAATCCCCGTGGCCTAACCTGCAGCTACTGAACCACCCAACATGAAGTGATCAGCTTTACTTTTCTGATTTGAAAGTCATTTTTGACGCATTCCATTAAGAAATGGTAGAGAAAAACTCGTCTCTCATTAAACGTGATAGGAAGGGTCTGAGACGCTCTTTATTCCATTCACCTTCTCATTACGAGAAAAGCTGCAGCCAGTGTCACTCAGACACAGACTGAAAGGTCAGTTCTCCCGCTTGGAGGCTTTGTAACGGGTCAGAGAACACGGCCGTGACACCACCACAAGCAAGTGGGGACCATCGCCCTGCCGGTCCACAGCTCCCATCTCTCTGCTCCATGCAATGGAGTTGCATTTCTTAGGACAAATGTTTTTTTTTTCTCATTGTTTAGACATTTCCTATGCTTCATATCAGAGAATGGTAACTCCATCTTGCCCCTAATCCAAGAGATGCAGCCTTATCTAAGCCCCATAGCACAGTTAGCTAATTCCCACCATCTGTCTCCAAGCACATCACCTCCAGAGAACTTTCCCAATTCTTCCTTCATCCCTCCCTGCAGGCTGACAAAAGCCATTTCTCCTGGCCAACTTGGCTGGAATGCTCACCTGATAGGCCAGTATGTTATCTGCACATCTCTGGGCAGATGAGTGGAAGTGGGTGCGGGTCTTGCCTCAGAGGACCCACTCATTCACTCACTGAATGAATATTTATTGTGTCATTTTCTAGCACTTTCCTAAGAGTTGAGGACACTTGTAAATAAGCCATCCAGGAAGCCTGCTCCTGGGAAGCTTACATGTTGTCAGAGGGACAGGCATTCAATCAAGTGCACGCATACGTTAGCTGTTTGCCGGTGTAAGAAGGGCTTCAAAGGAGAACAAAATCCTGAAGGATGTGTCACAGCAGAGCCTGCTCTAGTTGCCAGATAGGGCATGGAAGAGCTCTGAGAAAGTCTCAAGTGAGCAAGTGTCCAATGGTCAAGGGGAGAAAGTGATGCTACTGAGGCAGAATGGAAACTTCGAGGACCAGCAAGTGCTGAGAGTGGCTGTTAGAGGCTACATAGAGGCTCCATATTCTTGTGACATACTCTTTAAGAGCAGTTGGGAATCACAGAAAGTTCTGATGGGATTACTTCATGAAAATCAAATGTAAGAGAAACATTTCTAAAGTATTTCTAGGCCCCGGATCAGCTGGTCCCTGCTCAGCTTTCTGAGCCCATCTCTCCAACCTCCCTCACTATACTCGGTTACTCGTCCTTTACCACCCAGGGCCTTTGCACATGCTGTTTCCTCTTCCCTCCAAGCACATGGCTTCATTCATTCCCTCACTCCATTCACACTTCTGCTCAAACGTCCTCTCTTCAAACAGTCTTCTCTGAGGGCCTGATGTAAAAAACCACCCACTGCCACTTCCTGTCCTCCATCTTGCTGTGTCTTCAGACTCGTGCCTTCCTGATACCGAAATAGATATCCACTTGTCCATCAGTTGTGTTCATTCTTCTAGACTCTGAGCCCCACAATGGTGAGTTCCTTGTCTGTCTTGTTCACTGTTTAACAGCAGTGCCAAAGTGCAGGCCCTGGTAGGCACTCGATGACAATGTGTTGATAAATGAATTAGTAGAGAATGGGTCAAAGGGGGACCATGCTGGATGCAGGGCATTCATTCAGGAGGTGATTTGTAGTAACTGAGTTGAAAAGAACTTGATTTTTAAAAAATTCATACAAAAAATATTTAGTCATGCTTTACCCCGTACTAAGTACTGGGCTGGGATTTAGAGAAAAAAAAAACAGGGCAGATACAATTCCTGTGACTACAGTTTGTAACCTCAGAATTTATAACATGATATAATATGACAGGATATGAAATGATGTGACATAAAATGATAGCTTCCATTCATTGAATACCTACTAAATACCAGATCCTGAGCTCTCTGTTACACACATTCACCCCTTCAACCTGATTCACATATCAGTATTATCTCCATTTCACAAAAGAGCAAATGGAGGTGAGAGGTGAAGACTAAAGCTACACAATTACTGAGCAATGGAGAGAGGTTTGGGAGTTAAGTTTATATGGCTCCACAGTTCAGGCTATTAGCCAGGACTGCTTCTTGTCTCTCCTCACAGCCTCAAGAATGGAGCTATGTCTTGTCCACTGTGTGTCCCCCACGGCACAATCCCTGACAAACTAGCACCCGCTGATGTAACAGGTATATGACTGACAGTGGAGCTCTACGTGTCACATGTGTGCCTGTAGCCACCATAAACCCTTTTAAGTTCCACTGCCTAAGAAATAACATGTGTCCACATTTTCTCTCTCCAGTAATAACTAGAATATCTAGCATTAATCAGACGTTGACTACCTCGGCGCTGTGCTAAGGATTTCGCATGAATCATCTCATTTTATTTTCCCAGAAACCCCAACTCCAAAGTGTAAGAACTATTACTATAGCAGCAAGGGTTTTTTTATTATTATTATTCAAGGAACTGGACTTTAAACTGAACCACTTTTTAAAAACCAACCATTTAAGGAAACACTTTGAAAATGACTTTTAAAGAGACAGCAGCAAAGTCCCACATACAGCTGACTTCAGGCAGGATGGATGCAGAGCCTCCACCAGCTTGGGAACACTGTCCGGAACCAGCCACCGAGACGAGGGAAATGGGACTCCTGACTGGTCAGGCCTGGGTGCACAGGGTGTGAACACATCACGGTAATCTGGAGGAGCTTATGCTCCCGGGAGAAGTCACTCCCATCCACACCACAGGGAGAGGAGGGAAGGGCAGTTCCAAGAGAAATGGGCTTTGTCACCAGATGAAGGGGACAGAGACTATGGGTAGGTCAAAGCAATAGATGCCCATTCTACATACTGTTCCCACTTCACAAGTGAGTTTGCTCAAGGTCACACAGGTAACAAGCAGATATGGAAATATACATGGCCTAAGCCTAGGTATGGTATACTTAATCCTCTATGTACCTACCTACTCAAGTATCTCTGTGTCCAGCAGGTTTGTGAGGGGAAAAAAATTCCAAAACTGCTGAAAAGCTCAGAGAATCACCAAATGTTAGAGTTAAAAGTAACCTTTTAAGTCACCTGGTTTAGGGTTTTAAAAGATGTTAGTTAACTTACTTGAGGACACATAGCAATCTAGACTTGAATGCAGGTTTTTTTAATTATTCATTCATCAAATGTTTATCGCACACCATATTTTCCCATCACGAGCCTATGGGCTAGGGACAGAAATGTAAGTAAAGCATCTTTGCTGTAGGGAAGTTTATAATTTTATAGGTCATCTGGATCTTAGCCCAAAGCTCTTTAAATGTGACATAGAGGTCACCTTTGAACTACAATTGTTCTACAGTATTCTTATTCATGGTTAAAAAAATGATTTCTTTATGGTGAACTTACTATGCACCAAACAGGATGCTGAGCATATTACACAAGACAAACATTTGATTCTGTCAAGATGCATTTAAAGGCTAAAAAGCTAACTACACAACTTTTCTAGGCATGGCATTTAGGCACTGTATAAATTAGGGAACTGGTGTGGTTGATGCAACAAAAGCAAAAATAACAATGGCTTAAAGAAAAGAGATATTTTCCCATGAAACAGCCCAAGTGCCAGCATCCAGGCTGGTTTAGGGTTATTCTAGTATAGCCAGGACAAGAGACACCCTTAGTGTAAGGCTCTGAAGATGTAGGTCTATCTTGTTCATTGTCTTGCTCTACAAGCAACTTCTCATGGGCTAAGATAGCTGATGCAGCTCCCACCACTCACATCTGCATTCCAACCAGTGGGAAAGGGAAGAAGGCTAGAGGAAATGCCCCCACCTTTTAAAGTGCTCATTAACACTTTGGTCACATTCTATTGGCCAGCACCCCGCTCAAAGGAGGCTGGAAAATGTAGCCTTTAGCTGGGCCACAAGTAAAACCAAGAGTCTCAGTAAAGGATAAGGGAACAACTGATATTGGACACAACTAGGTTCCTCTGCCCAGCCAGCATGAAGGCAGTAGATGGCATGATCATAAGACTGGGCTTTCATAAGGGGTAAGGACAACGCTTTATTCGTCTTTACATCCTCAGAGCCTTACACTAGAAGTGTCTCCTGTACATGCACAACTCACACCGGGACCCAGGTGGTAGACAGAGACTCGGCCAGCAATAGCTGCCCTATATCTAAATTTAATTTATTACAAGGAATTCTGAGGACCTACTCAAAAATGCAAATATTCCTTTCCACAAGTATTTACTGGGTAAACTAAGATTTCTGCTTGAGTATTAAAATTGACAGTAAAATAGTAATCAAGTTTTAGATTAATTAAATTGGACAAGTGAAATAAGTGAATACTCAAGAAAATCTAACCGTACTGGACAAAAAGCTTTTCCTAAAACATTAACTAAATTATCTATTAGTAGTTCATCTCACTGCAAAATTGCCTAACATCCAAAGAACCTAAAGCAGTAATATTTGTATGCAAAAATTAAAATTTAAAATTACCAAGACTGCAAAATAAAATTTCCAAAAGCCCCTATTAACCAAAAAAAAGGGGGGTGGACAGTGGGGTAATATCATGTAAGGAAAAATATCCTATAAGTAAAATACATGTAGAAAATTCTTACTCCAGAAAAGAAATTCCATTTGTAAAACCAGCTGCAGGACACCCATAAAAAAAAACACACATGGTGTCAAAATAAGCCAAAGGAAAATCATTTAGGCAAAAATAAAAAGAATCCCAAAGTCTATTTTGCAGAGAGGATCCCTTTGTTAACCTTTGGTCGAGAATGTGTTTATGTGTTTGCAGAGAACAACTCCAAGACCATGTGGGTTCCTGCGACAGTGAGGAACTGACGGGCCTGTTCCAGCCACGAGGACGGTCCAGAGATGGGGGACGCTGACGACACCTTGCCATGCTAGCAGTCGGCAGCTGTGCGTGGCTGCAGGCGGCCCAGGACCATACCAGAGAGGATGGATCTTGCATTGCCATGATGTGTCCACCATCTGGATACCATTGCTGACATGTACACATGAAGAACTATTTGACATTGAAACTGGGACTCAAACTTTTTTTTCCTCTTATACGTTTGTTTTCAGTATGCAGAGGCAAGGTATTTTTGAAGAAAAGAAACAGGGGAGAGTGATTGATATAGAGGCAGGGTGGCCTCAAACAGGCTGTCAAGCTACAGGGGGAAGGCTGGAGTGGAGGGAGGCAGATGCTGGGGAGATCAACCGAAGGACTTGTATGCATGCATATGAGCATAACCAATGAATGAAAGACTCTGGGGTGGGGAGGGAGGCAGGTGGGGACATGTGCTGGGGGGTAGGGGAGGCTGGGAGGAGGATATTGCGGGGGGAGGAAAACATATGTATTACTATTAAATATAAGTTATATTGTAAATAAAATTAATAATAATAATAATAAAAGGGTAAAATGCTTTAAAAAAAAAAAGAAGTGTCTCCTGTAAAGTAGGCACCCTCAAAGAGTCAAGGAAGAAAACAGATAAATGAATTTACACATTTGTAAGAAATAAATGTTTGTAATGTCTTCCCCCTTTAAATATAGCAGGTCAGTCATTACTATAATATAATCATTACCTGACAGAGCTGCTCCTATAACCTGATTACCTAATTCCAGAATTCCTAGGTGGGGGATTAAAATGCTCTGAGACAGGTGAGAAACATCCAAATTAAACAGAGGCAGATACACAGTGGTAGAGGAAACCCTGAATCTGGAGACCAAGAGACAGACTTGAATCCTACCTTAGCTATTTATAAACAGTATGGTCTTGGGCAATATTCTGAGTTTGTTTTATCTGAACACTGGTTTGGTCAATTAAAGAAACTGTGAAATTAATAAATTAGCACCCACTTTACATGGTTGTCATCAGGGTTAAATTAGAAATTATATTTAAGAAATTCGGCATAGTACCTGGCACACATCTCTACTTATTGAGTATAATTATTGTCATTAACAACAAAAATAATAATCAGCAGGGTACTAGAAAGACCGTGTATAACAGAGTGGCACAGCTAACATTTTGAGCACTTTCCAAGTGCCAGGCACCATTCAACGGACTTTTTGAGAAATTGGCATTTAATCCATTGATTTATTTCAATCCCTGGGAGGTGGGTCACATTGTTTTCCCCGTTTTATGAATAAGGAAAGTGAGATAAGCAGCCTCCATGATGGCCCTGCTTCCTGGTATTCCTGGCCTATGCAAGCCCTCCATGGCGCATCACAGGGGTGTGCCTAACTTCTGAGTCAATTCCAAAAGCTGTAACTTCTCTCCAGCACAGCCTCTCCCTTGATGAATTTTATAAAGCAAGTCGCCATGTTGAAGAAGTCATGGCAAGAAACTGAGGGCAGCCTTCAGTCAACAAGATGAGACCTCAGAGCCACACCCTAAAGGAGCTGAATCCTGGCAGCATGCATGAGTGAGCCCGGGAGTGGGTCTTGCCCAACTGAGCCTTTGGATGAGGATGCAGCCCCAGCTGGCACTTTGATCATGACCTCATGACAGCCCATAAAACAGAGGACCTAACCAAGCTGTGCCCAGATTCCTGACCCATGGAAACTGTGAGAGGATAAATGTGTGTTGCTTTAAGCTGCTAAATGTGGGGATAATCTGTTAGGCAGTAATAGATAACTAGACAAAAGGCTATGAAACATGCCTAAGAATATCTGTAAAAGCACCAGCCTGCAACTCAAGAGGCCCACAATATCGCATATATTTTGTGAGCAGGGCTGAGGCCTCAGCAACGCAAAGCATGGTGGGAAAGGTATTTCAAGAAGAAGGAACAGCACGGAAAAGGCTTCAAGATGAAAGAACAAGGTTTTATCTACTTAAATAAGTGCTTCTAAAATTGTAATGTGTACATGATCATTGGGAAAATCGTTAAGATAGTGATGCTGACTCAGCAGGTCTGGGGTGGGGCCTGAGATTCTGCATTTCTAATAAACTCCCAGGGGATGCTAATGCAGTTAGTCCAAGGGCCAAACTGAAGAGCAGATGGTCAAACAAGGACACTTACTTACTGCTTAACAAAAGGATCAAAAGTGGATGGTGCAATGTTGACCAAGCTGCTAGGTCCATTGGCCAGAGTCTGACAGTAGGAAAGACTAGATATATGACAATATATGCATAATATTATCTATAGACATAAAAGCCTAAGCAACCAAACAGACAACCAAACAGGCTGTGTGGGGCGACCAGACCGGCAAGGGGGTTAGTGAGGGGTGACCAACCAGGCCAGCAGGAGAGCAGTTAGAGGCGACCAGGCCAGCAGAGGGGGGCAGTTGGGAACAACCAGGCTGGCAGGAAGGCAGCAAGTGGCAACCAGGTCAGCAGGGGGCGAGGGGGAGGGCAGTGAGTGGTGGTCGGGGCAGTAAGGGTTGACCAGGCTGGGGGGGGGGGGTGCATTAGGCACAACCAGGCCGGTGGGTGGTGGGCAGTTGGGAGTGACTAGGCCAGCAGGGGAGGGGGGTAGTTGGAGTGATCAGGCCAGGAGGGTACGCAGTTAGGAGTGCTCAGGCAAGCAGGCAGGTGAGCAGTTAGGAGCCAGTGGTCCTGGATTGTGAGAGGGATGTCCAAATGCCAGCAATCAGACATCCTCTGAGAGGTCCCACATTGGAGAGGGTGCAGGCTGGATTGAGGGACACCCGCCCCCTCGTGCACAAATTTTGTGCACTGGGCCTCTAGTATAATATAAAATAATTTTATATATATTTAAATTTATACATGGACATATTTTAACCACTGGCACTAGTGGTCATTGACAAATCAAAACAAATGAAGGCTGTGAATGGTATGACCATAATGACATATAGTAACTATGTAATGTGTTACATTTATATGCATATATGTATATGTATGCATCAATATACACATAAATATATACACATGTGTCTGTGAGAGAGGGAGAGAATTAAGAACCCAAGAACAAACATACTTAAACTCTAATTTCTTAGGAATAAAGGAGTCACACACACACACATACACATACACCATGCATGTACCGTGCAGTTTCCTTCTCTGACAACAGCACCAGAGCAGGATCCCACTGTGGCATTGTAACAGGTGGTGGCAGTGCTCTTTGCTAGCCCATCTGAAACAGTCAATGTTCTTCCTGCAGGCCAGGTCTGTCCCACCAATAAATTTCATCTGGCTTGAACAGTGCTTTCAATGTTCCTTAAATTGAAGATTCAATGCTTTAAAAAAAAACAAGGGGGGGGGGGACTTAACATGAAAATCTAGGTTTCAGGCTTCTCTCAAAAAACAAAAATCAGAATCCCATTAAATGCTGAGCCCATATCCCCACACAGCAACCACAGGCTTGAGCCAAGAGTTCATCCCTTCAGAGGGGGACAGGTCACTAGCTGTCCTGCCTTGGTGCCTGGAGGCTTTGGATTATGCAGCCCCTGCTTTAATGCCTCTGTTTTCTGGCCATGGCTCTTCCACGGTCCACACAGGGGGCTGAAATCATTTAACGACCTTCATCTGACTTAGGGTGGTGACTGCCCACTGCATCTCCTCCAAAAATAACCCTGGACTTAGCTCTTCCCACCTTGACGTCTGTTTGGGGCACAGGGATAGCACCATGCCATAGCCCAGATCCAAGTGCCAATGCTTTTGGACAAGATGAGGCCCTGCCATTCTTGGATCAGCCCTGATGCCTTCTAATAGGCTGATGACCTTCCTGCCGACCATCACCATACAACAGTCGAAGGCCTTTGAGAACATCAGTGATCACAGAGCTGCTGGGTAGAAGCACTGCTTTTTCTCTTTCCCTCAATCCTCCTAATGTCAACAGAGGTTACTCACAAAAGTAACCCTCAGGGGCCGGGCTGTCTTGCTTTATATTTATATCTTTATGATAACCAGACCTTGGTGTCCTTTGCCTTTTGGTGTGATCCATGGAAATGACTCCTAACTTGTACCTGCAAACACACAGACACTTGAGATGAAGCAGCTCTAGTTAAAATGCTTACAAATTACAAGCGAGGTTAAACCGGCGCCTCCAGGTAAGTGACAGGTATAGATACAGGTTAGGTGTTTGGGATGTTTCTAGATCCTAGAGTCATTTATAAAGGGTTTCCCAAGCTTATGGATCAGAAGGGTCATCTGCAGTGTATGTCAAATGTACATATTCCCAAGGCCCTCCTGAGGGAAGTCTCAGATCATGGAAGATGGAACCCTAGTGTTTCTGCTTTTAACAATGAGTCCCAGGCAAGGCTGGGAGACATGCTGATGGACCTGTGAGTCCCAGACCTGGCTGAGCCTCAGTTCCTGGGAGGATTTTGAAGCATGCAGATAATAGGCCACATTTGGAAGCCATCACTGGGGCCGTGCATCTCTGACTCAAAGTGCACAGGAAACCACAAGGGGTCTTGTGAACATGGAGATGCCGAGGCAGCAGGTCTGGCGTGGGCCCTGAGATTCTCCCAGGTGACCCCACTGTTGAGAGTCAGCCAGGACCCACACCTAATTTGTGAGGCTTCTTAGAAGGGAAAATGCAGGAATCCTTGTGCTTTCTTCAGTTGTCTCTCTTTCCATTGGTCATGATGTTTTTTAATTTGCTTTTTCATGCTGCACGCTCTTTTTTAAAAAATCTTTATTGTTCAGTTTATTAATTGCGTTGTTTCCCTTTTTTTCCCCCTGTAGCTCCCCTCCACCCGGTACCCATCCCACCCTCCGAATTCATCTTCCTCCCCACTGTCCTCTCCTGTAGGTGCATGATTTTTGTCCAGTCACTTGCTGTACCTCCCACTCCCCTTTTCTCCTCAAGAATTATCAGTCCATTCCCTCTCTGTTATATTTACCAGTTTATCCTGTTCATCAGATTATTAATTCACTTGATTTTTAGGTTCATTTGTTGATAGATGTGTATTTGTTGTTCATAATTTATATTTTTACCTTTTTCTTCTTCCTCTTCTTATAGAATATCTTTCAGCAATTCATATAATATTGGTTTGGTGGTGATGAACTCCTTTAGCTTTTTCTTATCTGCAAAGCACTTTATCTGACCTTCAATTCTGAATGATAGCTTTGCTGGATAGAGTAATTTTGGTTGTAGATTCTTGTTATTCATCATTTTGAATATTTCTTGCCACTCCCATCTGGTCTGCATAGTTTCTGTTGAGAAATCCGCTGACAATCATATGGGTGCTCCCTTATAGGTAACTAACTGTTTTTTCTCTTGCTGCTTTTAATATTCTCTCTTTTTCTTTTGCCCTTGGCATTTTAATTATGATGTGCCTTGGTGTGTCATTTAGATTCCTATATTTTGGGGTTCCTATATTTTGGGGTTCCTCTTTAGATTTCTATATTTTGGGGTTCTGTGCACTCCTTGGGCTTTTAAGTCAATTTTTTTCACCAGGTGGGGGAAGTTTTCAGTCACTATTTCTTCAAGTAGGTTTTCATTATCTTGCTCTCTCTCTTTTTCTGGCACCCCTATAATTCTGATGTTGGTATACTTGAGGTTGTCCCAGAGGCCCCTTACACTATCTTCAATTTTTTGGATTCTTTTTACTTGTTGCTTTTCCGGCTGAGTGGACTTTGCTTCTTTGTATTTCAAATCTTTGACTTGGTTCTTGCAGTCATCTGGACTGCTTTTAGGTCTTTGTATAATATTTTTTATTTCAGTCAGTATATGCTTAATTTCTAGTTGGTCCTTTTTCATATCCTTGTAGGTCTTGTTCATTTCCTCATAGATCTTGTTCATTTCCACATAGTTCTCATTAAGTTCATCAGCCTTTTCAATGAGCCTCTTGAAAAGCCTTATAACCATGGTTTTGAACTCTATGTCCAGTTGTTTTTTTTTTCTCCATTTCTTCTTTCACATCTGATTTCTTTCCATTTATCTGCATGGTGGCTGTTTTCCTGAGTTGGTCCATTAGCTTTGTGTCGCAGATGTCCTCTAAGGGACAGTAGCTCAGCCTCCCCAGTTACCTGAGGTGGATACTCTTGCTGCAGCCCTTTATGGGTTGTACAGTATTGTTGAAGTTAAGCCCAGTTTATTTTTGTTAATACTAGAAGGGTTTGACCTCCAGGACACTTGATTGTGAGGGTAAGCTGTGTTTAGGTTGGATGGGCAGAGTCTCTCGGCTGAGCAAGCAGCGTCAGCTCAGCCCTATCTGGCACCAGGGTCTCTGTGCCAGGTGGTAATGGCTGAACACACCCCCGAGAGAAAGCCACCGCCGAGCTCCACCAGCTGCTGAACAGTTCAGCCTCTCCCCAAATGAGTCTGCACACCCAAAGTCTCGCCCAGGGTTGTAAAACAATGCAGTCTGGTGGTCTCCCAAACAAGGGAGCAAGTCACCAGTCCTCTCTGCATGATCACGCACTTCTGTTCCCAAGTTTACATGCGCTCTCCACAAGCTCGCAGACCTCTGCCTCACTGAGCTTCAGCGTGCTTTCCCACTGCCCAGTTCTACCCTGTAGGAGTGTGGGCTCCCCGGACCTTGTCCGTAACTGGGGAATCAGTGCAGTGGTATGCCTTCACCCTCCCTGTAGAGAAAACCAGCCGGGTTTGCCGCCACCGCCCTCTCCGCTGTCGCGGGCAGGACTCCAAACCTCTCTGCACGTATCTTTAACGCTTCACTCTGCTGCTCCTCTGAGTCACAGTGTCCTATCTTTACTTTTATTTGTGGAATTTTCACTCAGCCAGCTTTCCGGTGATTCTGGATGATGTTTGTTCTGTTGTTAAGTTGTAGTTTTGGAATTGTTGTGTGGAGCAGCAAGATAGGTGTTTACCTATGCCAACATCTTGGTTCTTCTTTCCCATGTTGCACGCTCTTGAGCACGGGATACTGGTGGGGTGAGTGCACCTTGGTCAGGCACCAATTGAAGTAGAGGGCAGCAGCCATCACCCATCACTGGGCAGTTCTGGGAAACAGGCTGCCAAGAGGAGCTAGGATGGGCTGAGGCTCAACTTTCTAACACAAGTGATGTCCATCGGACTAAAAAAAATGCAAATTAAAGACAAATTTAAGGATTTCAAGGTGGCGACCACAGAGCATTGCACCCCAAGTGGGGGATCCCCATCTGAGTGCAGGACCCTCTGTCTCTACATTGGTTACATGCCCCTGAAGTCACCCCACACCATCAGCATCCAGGAATACAAAGTGTTCTCTTTGTGGGTTACTGATCCAATGAAGGACACTTTGAGAAATAAAAAAGGAGTCAGCTGAAATGCTTTTCTTATAAAGAATAGTACTGTTTGCACTAAGATTAAAAGAGACAGTCTAGAATAGTGGCTAAATGTCCAGGCTCTGGAGCCAGACAGACTGGGTCCATGTCCTGTTTCTACCACTTATTAGCTGTGTGTTCTTGGGCAAATCACTTAATGTCCTTGTCCCTCAACTTTGTCATTGGCAAAGGTAGATGATGAAGCTCTCAACACACCTATCACGTAAGACGTTTGTTAGGATTAATAAATTAATTCCCATGAGGTACTGAGAACAAGAACTAAAGATGAGCTTTATTAGATAGAAATTATGCAGCAAAGTTGGCACCACCTGTTTTTTGCAAATAAAGTTTTATTGGAACAACACTGTACTCGTGTATGTATCATCTATGGCTGTTTTTGTGCTGCAGTGTTGAGATGAACAGATGTAGGGCTGAAACATTTACTGTCTGGCTTGTGTTCACATCTCACCCTATGTATCAAAAGCTATGATAAATAGCCTTTTACAGGAAAAATTTGCTTTGGGAGAGTATAGAACCTTGCCATTCAAACCTTTAAGAGGCAAGATTTCACATAGGTTTTCACAAGGTGGTTTGTATATTCAATTTGTTTAAATTACATCTAAGTCCTCTTAAAATTTTAAAGAGAAACACACACTCTCAACTGTGTTGTAGATCATCCTATGACACCACTGAGGCCACCACTGTCCTCATTTTAACAGCCAGCATAACTCGATTTTGTGCAGTCCTTGGAATAAACCGTCTAACCATGGAAACATAGTTGAAGTACTTGTAAAGGCGTCATTGTTTGAGAAGGCTGTAGATCTGCCCTGGTTCTGAGCTGCACACATCCACTTCCATAAATTCATACAGGCAACTGCGTGTGCACAGGTAGGGCACATGCAGGACATCAGAGGTTAAATGCCAGGTGAAGGTCTGGGCATCTGCTCAGAGTGGGGGCCAGGAAACAGACAGCAATCCAGAAGGGATAGTTTTACCCAGCTGGCTAGCTAACATGCTCATCAAACCATGCCAACTGCATAAGGTAAATGTTATTTTATCCCCATTTTATGTATGAGGAAGTTCAGGGTCAAACTGGTTATGTAACATGCCCAAGGTCACACAACTGTATTGGCAAAACCAGGATGTGAACATGCAGTCTTGTGTGAGGGTCAGCCTCTAATACAGGGGCTGTGTTCTGTAAAGGGCCGTCAGATAGAAAACATTTTTAGCTTTTTAGGCTGTACAACCTCTGTCATAACTACTCAACTCTGCTATTGTGAGGGAAAGCAGTCACAGACAATATGTAAATAAATGGATGTGGCTGTGTCCCAATAAAACTTTATTGACAAAAACAGGTGGCTATCTGGATTTGGCCCATAGGCTGTCATTTACCCACTATAACTCCAACCAGTAAGTTTCACTGTTTCTAATATATATATTGGGAGCCTAAAATATGTCTGACCACACAACAGGAGTGGGATAAATAATAATATTGACTACCATTATAAAAATAAGAACTGCTTGTCTTTGCACTACACGATGCCAGGATTCTTTTTTCCCCAGAGCTACATTTCTTTCTGAGCTGAAAGGCTTCTTTATGTCATTTCATCTTGCCACAACCTAAGAGGGGAGTGCTCCATTGAAACCCTCCTCTCTGGTGGGATTAGTCAATCACAGAGACAATGCAGCTGGCCTCTCCTTCAACCGGGGCAGGCGTGGACATCTGTAGCTGCTCCTGGGTCACAGCACAGCAAGCTGCTGCCATGCCCAGGGCACTTGTTTAAATCCACTCCTGGATTTTAGCCCGAGTCCTATGGGCTGAGAATGCCAAAATGCACCCCAAACTACCTGTCAGCAATTAGGAGCCCAGGAAAGAGCCCATAGGCAGGCATTTTAAGCATCAGAAAGGTTTGCAAAATTTGCACAAGGGCAGGCTTGGTGAGGGGATGGGGAGAGTGACTCAAAACCATCAAATAGCAGAGTCAAAGACACTCCGTTATGGTGATGCAACGCAGCCTCTGATAAGGAGGGACCATAAGTAACAGGGGCCGACAGAAAAGCAGGAAAACTCGTTTTTCGATTGAAAAGTGGTGATCGGGCTCGACAGGATCATTTCTACTCATTTTACCCCCTGCACTTTCCAGAAGCAAACGCCAGTCAGCAGCGCGTTCTCCTTCCCCCAAAGGTCAAAGGGTGAGATGTGAACATAAGCCATAAAAAGCCCTGCATGTCGGTGGCTTGCCGGGGTCGTAATTCTTTCCCGCAAAGTTACCTTTCCTGTTTCTATGAATTACTCTTACATTCTTGTAAGAGATATGGTTTGAGGTATTTATAGTGCATTCAATTCTGCTATCATTGATTTATTGAACAAAACCAGCTCAGGGATATGATGGAAAGGGCCCTAATTCCAAAAACTCTTATATCTCCGCACGAAGAGCATTTTCTGCCCTGCTGGCCTCCCGCAGATGACCAGCCGAGATAAACAGAGGGCACTCCTCTCCCTGTTGCAGTGTGCGTGCCGATGTGAAGGAATCAATCAGACAAAAGCAGATTATTACAGTGTCTGAGAGAGATCAAACAGGGCTGGCATCCGCACCCACACACGCCTGATTTACAGGCGAGCTGATAAAGTGCTACAGCTCACTGTCAGGAGAACATGACAACTCCTTGAGCTGTGTGGATAAATTATTGCTGAAGCCCATGATAACATTTCTCCACCTAGCAACCAAACATAACAGGATGTGGCTTTGAGTACTAGGAGCCAAATGATACAAAGACGAGACGCCCAGGAGCTCTCCCCGAGCTCTGAAGACTTACACCAAGATGGAATAGTGAAGCAGCAGCCTCATGAAAACCTACATGAAGTCTGTGAGTAATTAGTAGCAATGCAGAGGACGGCCAGAACTTTCCTCTCCTGGCCAATGCACGGCGGACACGTCCTCTTTTACGATGAATGCTACCATAGCCAACAGTTCCCCCTCTGTGCCAGGAACCGAGCTCAGTGCGTGTTATTGCATCCTAGTAGCGACTCCAAAGGTGAGAAAGGAAGTTAACTTGGACAACAGAATTAAACAACATTGAGTCCCACACAGAGAAAAGTTACCCCTTTTCTGGTTCTCTATTGATGTTCCCAGAGACATGAAGGAGAAAGTCTCGGTGAGGTGTTAGTCTGATGGAAGCACCTCTCAAACAATTGCAAATCTCTTCTCTAATGAAGGAAGAGCAGAAAGTCTCTGTGAGACCAACATTGTTTTGCTATTCTAGCTTCATTTTTTAAAGCATCATCACTTTCAAGTGATACTGGTTTTCAACTGATTCATTTGATACCAAGTGTCTATTTAAAATAAATGCTGATGGAAAGAGACTTGACTTTGGATAGTGAACACACACAACAATATACAGATGATGTATTACAGATTTGTACACTTTAAACCCATATAATTTTATCAACCAGTCACTCCAATGAATTCAACAAAATTTTTTAAATAAATAAATAAAATTTATTTGGTTTGAGTTTCATGAGGGCATGGAGTTTGGTCATTTTTTTTAGGGAGAGAGGAGGGAAAAAATGGGTATATATCTATTTGTTGTTCCACTTATCCATGCACTTATTAGTTGGTTCTTCTATGCGCTCTGACCTGGGATGGAGCCCACAACCTTGGCATATCGAGCCGATATTCTAACCAGCTGAGCTACCTGGCCAGTGCGGGCTGTGTCTCCAATTAAGTATGTTTGCAGTCGGGCCCTACAATGTGTATTTTAAAAAACTACTATAATGATTCTAGCATTGATAGTCCATAATCATATATTAAGAAATGTCCAGTTTAAGTAATTTAATCCATAGCTTTTGGGAGGTGCTTCAGTTAAAGAGTCTATCACTTGCAGGAAACGAAAACTTGGACTCAAGCTGGTTTCAAAGATGAAGAAACCTTAACAACAGAAGGAGAAGTGGTACAATGGGCTCTGGGTGGGCTGACTTAGGAGCATGGTGATGTCTACACCAGTGAGGTATGATCTCTCCATCTGCATCCCCACCATGGGGCTAAGACAAGATGGCTCTAGCAATCCCACATGTCACGTCCTGGTTCAATATACAAAAGAAGAGAGAGGCTTCCTTTTCCTTGAGGTGTCCCTTTCCCAGAGACTCCCCTCCATTATCACCTTAGCAAACTTCCCTTCACAGCTGATTGGTCAGAATTATATCATTCCTGAGCCAATCACGGCCAAGGGGAATGGGAAGACCTAACACTAATCAGGCTCACTGAAGATGTGGGGTGGGGTGGGCTCCCCTTAAGGCAACTGATTGAGCAGAAGGCATGGACATCTGAACAAAACTAGGATTCTATAAGCAGGACAACAAAGAGCACAGGCAGGGACAAAACAGGATTATATGGGTGTCTTCACAGTCATTCATTCCAACTGTCTTTGCATTTCTACTAAGAAGACTCTTGTTTGTTCCATCAAACATTCCATCTACTTTATTTTTATCAACCTTATAGGTTACCATTTTATTCTCTATATTTAGCATAGCTTATGAATTCTACTTATGTCCCATAAGATTCTTCCATACGCATTATTTATTCTTCACACTGCCTGTGAGTATCAGCTATACCACACAGGCCAACCAGCTTACTTATCCTCCATGCTTAAAATGCCTTATGAGTTTTACCTATCCCATTTACTTTCTTGTGTTATCTAGCAGATTTTAATATATTCAAATAATACAGAAAACCCACATTATAAAATATCTAAAATGTTGTAATTAAGGTGAAAGATAGGAGGAATGACTTACAGATTAAAGTAAATTTAAGAGAAATATTAATCAGATGCAATTTAAAAAATACACGTTTTAGATCATTGAAGGAATTGAACTTTGTCAGGTTGCTAGATAATATCAAGAAATTATCATATATATTAGGTGTGAAAATCATATTTTAGGTGTGAAATAATAGTTTTTATGTTTTAGAAATGCATACTGAAATATTTATGGATAAAATTACATGGTGTCTGAAGTTTACTTCAAAGTAAGCTGATGTTTTGCAATTTAGATCAACAAATAATTCTTGAGCTTATGCTAAGTAGAGTTTTGCCAACTGCGAATCATGACTCATTAGTAAATAAATTGTTTAATGAAGAATAGAACAGAATAGAAAATACCAGCGTGTGTGGCATTCTGTCATAGTGAATTTTCTTCTATGAAACTTTTTTTACAATTTTGTGTGTGTGTGTGTGTGTGTGTGTGTGTGTGTGTGTGTGTATTATGAGCACATGTAGTAAATCAGGTGTACTATGTATTTTTCCCCCAGACTGCAGCTAATGAAGCTTGAAGATGACAGTGGAAAGCAGAGTCCTGATCATTGATGGGCACAGCTGATACAAAAAGCATGCGAGAGGGCCTTCCTTTCCTGAAGAGGCGGGCACGACAGACAGGAACGCTCTGAGCTCAGCCAACAGTGAGGTCCTGGCACTGTTAAAGACAAAGGACGTGATGAGTAACTGGCCTGTGCTTCACAGAACAGATGATATGTGAAACTAGAGGCCTAGTGCACAAAATTTGTACATGGGTAGGGTCCCTAGACCTGGCCAGTGATCAGGGCTGTTCTGTGGGGCAACTGGTGAGGCAATCAGGGGGTCCCCACTGGCACCTTCCTTGGCTGACCTGGCTCCATCCACTTGCTGGCCCTGTCCCCTGATTGCCCCACCAATTGCCTCCCAGGTCTGGCCTTCTCGTTAACCAGCCCTGCCTCTCATTGCCCATTCAATAGTTAGCCCTGCCCTCCCCCGCCCCTCTCCCTCACCACCACAACCCAGTTACCTCCCTCTGCGGGGTGAAGTGAGGTGATAGGAAAGGAGGGACCCACTGAAACCCACCTTGGCTGACCTGGGCCTGCTGGCTGGGGGTAGCTCCTGAAGCGTCTGGCTCCTGGTGTCAGTGCACATCATAGAGACCAGTCATTCCCCTATTTTGGTTGATTTGCATATTAGGCTTTTATTCTATAGGATGAGTGTTGAAGGATAAAAAAAGGTGAAAGGGCCATATCTTGGGGAGGGAATAAAATGACACAGAGGTAGAAACACACATGTGATACATTTGGGCAAAAGAAAGTAATTTGGAGAGGCTGTGATCTGGCTGAGCAATGATGGTGGCTTGGAGTGAAGCAGCTGAGGACACTGATTCAGAATGTCTCTCGCTTCCTAGGATCTTCCGAAGGCTCTTTACATGTGATGTCCATTTGTCACATCTCAGGTCAGAGCACTAAGATCACCTTGATGCTTTATTGGTGGGGATACTGGGCCTTTCACCATTTCTGTGCACTCGTTCCTGGCTGTGGGTCTCTTTGCTTCTCTCTTGGAAGATTGCTTCTGACATCAGAAAGCTGGAAGTTACACCCACAGGCACCCCTGGCCAATGACTGGCTGGTATGGGAGTATGTAAGCTCAGCTCCCTTGGCATAAACTGGGATCAATGTGGGAGTACAACTTAGGTCCCAGAGTTCCCTCTGGGGCAGAGCTTCTGCCACCCAATGGGGGCACTGCCTGAAATCACTCCTTTACTGGTTTCTCCTGGGAGCACAACCCTAAGAAATAAATCACTTTCATGTGAACTCTCGTCTCGGGGTTCTGCTTTGGTAGAACTAGAACTACTAATACATGTCCCACATACAAAGAGTCAGGAAGTTCCTTTAACTCTGCATTTCCTAATTCTAATAACCTAGCTTAAACAAATGCATATATAGTTTGCTGTCGCATAGTTATCACCGGCTTACTTTTATTCATTTATCCAGCACATTGTTTTGTGTCTCTGCTATATTCCAAGTATTGCTACTCTCTCTTAAATTTGTCTTTTATTAATTTGTCTTCAGACACCATTGTCACAAGGTCACCTTGTTGATCAAAACTTCCCAGTGGCTGCCCTGGCTAGGTGGCTTAGTTGATTGGAGAATCATCCCATACACCAAAAGGTTGTGGGTTCAATTCACGATTAGGGCACATACCTAGGTTGTGGGTTCAATCCCCGGTTGGGGTGCATACTAGAGAAAACAAATCAGTGCCTCTCTCTCTTTCTTTCTCTCTCTCTCTCCCTTCTCTCCCCCCCTCCTCTCTCTCTCTCTCTCTCTCTCTCTCTCTCTCTCTCTCTCTCTTTCTCTCTCTCCCTTCTCTCCCCCCCTCCTCTCTCTCTCTCTCTCTCTCTCTCTCTCTCTCACTCTCGCTCTCGCTCTCTCTCTACATATCCTCAAATGAATATTAAAAATAAAACAAAAACCTTTTAGTAGCTCCCACTCATCTCAAGAGGTTTCTCCTTGGGCTTAAGTATTTTCCTTTATAAAGGAATATATATATATTCTCATGTACCCTCAATGTAATTTTAAAAATTCATTATAATTTAATTTCAATATGTATAAATATAAAACTAGTTATAAACTACTTATACTGACAGCTTTGATATAACCATAAATCCAGAATAAATTTTCAAATTATATTCAAACACAACTACAAAACCAATAAAATTTAAATTTCCAACATTAATTTAATGTGACAGATGATGTTATTTTGCTGGAACAAAATTGCTGATATTTGGTTTAATAGAGGAAAGATGTAATCTCAGGTTTGTTTATTTAATCTGTTCCTGTATTTCAACTTCAATAATATTAATGCAAGGAATAACCCTTCTCACAAGCATGCTGTCTAACATTGTATTAATCACTGCAATTTTTAACTTGTAATTCAGGATAATCAGAACCAAAAGTCTGCCTAAGAATAACCGTTGCCTGTTAGGTGTATTGAGGCATATACTAATAACTGCAGGACTATTTTCTCACTTAAAGATAATGTTAGCACCTGGCCAGCATGGCTCAGTGGTTGAGCAGTGACCTATGAACCAGGAGGTCATGGTTTAATTCTCAATCAGGGCACATGCCCGAGTGACAGGCTCAATCCCCAGTGTGGGGTGTACAAGAGGCAGCTGATCAATGATTCTCTCTCACCATTGATGTTTCTGTCTTTCTCTTCCTCTCCCTTTCTCTCTGAAATCAATAAAAATATGTTTTAAAAATATATAAGGTTAGCATTGTGATGTTATGAAAATCTCATCAAATGGATCTTTATTTCAAATGCTTTGGAATCAGGATCAGGCTAGTTTCTGTCACAAGCAGAGATTTGGAACAGGGGTTATTTGGGATGTGATCTTGGGTAGTAAGCACCTGTGCATAATGAGGGAAGTGACACAATGAAGGCAGGGAGGACGATAAAGCATGCATTGGTAGCAGGTTCCTGCACAGGCAGCTGGAGCTCAGGGCCACTGGAAGCCTCAGAACCAGCCCACCACGGGGTGCAAAAGCTTGGGTATTTTGTCCTCCAATTCCCATTTGCTATTGGCAGATGGCTGCTCCCTAAATTAAAGCCTAGGCAGATTCAGATCTACTGCACATGCCAGAACAGTGAAGGCCAATTTCTTCACTGGGTGTTCACAGCTCTATTGTCCAGCACTGAAGGGTTTCGAGGTGGTAAGTCCCATCACAGGATCTGCTCACATGGGTAGGATACACTCTTGAGGAGATGCCTCTACTGGGTACTGTGGGCAGATTAAATGTCCATGACTCTTCTGCCTGCAAACAGCTGTGAGCTCCTTATGCATTCAGCTATTGTGACACCGTTTAGTCTTCTCTGGTTGGTTCTTCATGATGTTTGTTCATAATGTTTTCTGGTTATCATGAAAATTGGGAGAATAACAAGTAATCTTTTATAGAAACCAGAATTTCACAACCATGTTCAGACCCCCAAAGTTGCCGGGAGGATCCACTAACCCCATCATAGAAAAACTGCTTTACTGAGTGAAAGTCTGGATAGCCTGAAATTCAGGAACAAGTGGTCTACCTTCAAGCTCCCTTTGTAAACTTTTCATAAGCGGATGGATCTATTAACAATGCAATGAGCATGCCTGGCCCTTATCACTTGTAAGATTCACACCTTACAATCTGCCTAGAATTTATCTGTACCAATCTAAGTCCTACAGGGAGGCCAAGCATTTTCATATTGCTCTGATTCACTACACAGAACTCCTCTCACTTGCCAATTAATCAAATACTGCTGCTTTTTCATATCTTTGATCATGAATGGCTGGGTAACATTCCACATATGGCATTTCCTCAACTAGGCTGAGGTCTGTAATGAGTCAGAGCCATCATGGTTCAATGGAAGAAGGTAGATTCTATAATCCACCCCCATATGCTCATGGGCATGGGCTCAGCTGCTCACTAGTCATGATCTTGGGTCCCCACTTCTCCATCAGTAAAAGAGAGACACTAGTACCTTCCTCACCATTGTTGCTCTATGGATCAATATTTGAAAGCACTTGCCAAGTGCCCACAATAGCCCAGATACCCAATAAAGAGGTGTTCCCTGCCTGACTTTGTAGACTTTTTGTTTCCTTTCATGGTTCTTTTCCAACAGCCTTGAGAAATTCACAGGATCATCTTGAAGGTCTGGCCCTTATGATGAGTGGAGAGACCCTTGGCTCCTCTGTGATTTGCTAATAACCTAAACAGCCTGGAAATATGTTTTTATCAGATACTATTCTGGGGATAGAACATCTGGATCTCGCTCATCCTTCTCTTAAAAATTATCCTGTCTGTGCCTGTAGACAGATAAAGAATCGATAAGCATATTCTCGTGGCCATGGTTACATTGTATTTATAAGACGCTTCTTTATTGGGCTGAAACAGATGGTCAGCTAAGAAGTTTTTTGCTGGTATGCACCCTCTCCTAGAAGCATATTATTGATTTGTTTGGGATGGCTCTGTAGCCAGGAACTATGCAAAGTTATATCTTTCCTGTTCGTAGGAAAGTAGAATTTGAGAAACTTGGTTTCCATAACCCTAACAACCAATGATAATTGTTCAGAATTCTATGAATCTGACTCAGTACTCACTCATGGTGTTTTATTTTGTTGTTTTGTTTTGTTTTGTTTTGTTTTTCTCTAATACAGACGGCTGAATTTTGCTTCACGTAGATGGTTTCATCTTGGCCTCATTGACCTGTAGTATCCCAAACAACCCATCAACTGAGGACACCACCCATTGAGGTGCAAAGAAACAGTTTAAAAGTCATTCGTGCTCCTTAAAAAACCAGTAATAAACTACTATGAATAAGATGCAACTTTTGAGAGAAAGACTCTCCTTGCATAAGTGAGTGTTTAAATCTACAATACATGGCACAGTTTTCTGATATTTTTCAGATGAAAACCAGAAGCATCAGGAGGTATCTACAGTTCACTGGGTAATTATATCATTTGAATTGCAAAATAAAAATCGTTTTAAATGGGATGAGCCCTTGAAGGGGTTATGAGGACTTACAGGTAAACTGCTTGTGGGACCAACAAAAGAAGTCTATTCATGATGCGCTCAGTACATAAGGCATTATGTTAACACCGCCACTTCATCTTGGCCAGTAATTGAAAGCAGCTGGGCACTCAGTAAAGGAGGTGAGGTTTTGTTTTAGAATAATGGTGTGGCTCCCTCAGGTCCCTTCTATTCTGTATGCACTCCCAACATCCTCTTCCAGGATTCTCCCAAAGCCTTACAAAGAGTTTTCAGGAGCATCACCTTTTGTTACGGCCACTTTAATTCACAGTTTGTCTTGATAGAGCTAGCTCTGCCCTGTGGCAGGATTTTCTCTCTTTTATCCTATATAATCCTATACAATAAAGAGGTAATATGTAAATGGTCATTACCTGTGATGCCTAACCATCGACAGATTACCAGGAGGGCAGGGCAGTGCAGGCAGCGAGCTACAAGCCTCTGAGCACTACAGCGGCAGTGGGCTGGGAGGCCAGCTAAAGCAAGCGGCAGCAAGCTCACGGCCCACAGATTTGTTGTGAACAGGGGCACTAGTTTTTAAATAATGCCTGTTCGTTGCTAGAAAAATGTTTGGCTATAAATAAAAAGAACTCAAAACATAGGTCTATTTTTTTTTCAAGTAAAGAAATTCAGATAGACAATTCTGAGATGCTTCAGCTATTTGTGTATATCAGCATGGATCAGAGTTCTGCATCTTGCTTCTTCATTCTTAAACTTTATGCTTTATCTTCATGGTCACAATGTGGCTGCTGAATCTCCAGGCATCATGACTGTAGTCTAGAAAAAGAATGGGGAGAAAGGCCAGAAAGAATGTGACAGTCAGGTCTAAATCTTCTTGCAGAAACTCTCCAGAAATCCTGCTGCTTATTTCTAGCTAGATAAAACTAGGTTGACTGGAAGTCTTGGTTGTAAGTATTTTAGGTGGCATATTTCCACCCAAAAGAAAGTCAGGGTTTAATACTACTAAAGAAGGGCATATAATTAATATCAAGATAACAGCAGTGTCTGTTATATCAGGGTCTAGGGAGAAGAGTCATCTCTTAATAGAAAATCACTTTCATTAAAAACACTAAAACCTCTTTTTCTGAAGAAATGTCTATTTTCAACAGGATCATAAGCAAAGCTAGCCAAAACCTCAAAATGGGAATGCTAGCTGGGTAGAAATAATGGGCTTCAAACATCAGTGAAGTAATGAACTTTGGGTCATAAATGTAACTCTGAAAATATTAAATTTAAAGAGGCCCTTTCCATCATAAGGTGAATTCATTCCTAAAACCATTTGCTTTAAAAGCAAGATGCTCTGTGTTACAGCTTATCGTCCTGCTATCTTTCAGTTTTAAATCAGAGTTCTATTGCCCTGGCCAGATGGCTCAGTCAGTTGGAGCATTATCCCATACCCCAAAAGCGTTTTGGATTCAATCCCCAGTGAAGCGAGTACAGGAGGTGACCAATCTCTCTCTCTCTCTCTCTCTCTCTCTCTCTCTCTCTCTCTCTCTCTCTCTCTCTCTCTCTCATCAATGGAAACATGTCCTCAGGTGAGGGGTTTTTTTTAATGCTGACCACCTAAAATTACATCCAAGAAAGTAGCAAGCTGGCCAGCAGAGCTCAGTGGTTTTGTCCTATGAACCAGGAGGACATGATTCAATTCCCCATCAGGGCACATGCCTGGGTTGCGGGCTCAATCCTCAGTGTGGGGCGTGCAAGGAGACAGCTGATCAGTGATTCTTTCTCATTATTGATGTTTCTATCTTTCTTTCCCTTTCCTCTGTCTGAATTCAATAAAAATATATTTTAAAAAATAAGAAGAAAGCAGCAAACTTCAAAATCACACTTTTGTTTTCTTTCTCCCACCATCCCCCCACTGGATTATTAAACCCATCAGGGAAAGAACCCCATCTACTTTATTTACAGCTGTATCCAGGCATTCATCCCAGGAGCTGAAATATAGGAGATAGTCATTAAGGATTTTATGAACAAATTTGTGTATTTAAAATAAAAAATATTGTTTTCTTAAAAGTGCTATTATTAAATCTCAAAATAAATTTAAATTACAACTATAAAATAGGAACCATAATAATCTCAAACATCTTAATCTGAAGAGAAATGAATTAAAATTCAGGATTAACTTCTGACTGAAAAATAATGATAAACTCATAATAAACTTGAGGTGAAAGTGAACTTCTAAAACATGAGGATATCCATCTTAAATTAACACAAAAGATTACTCTTTAAAAATCCTAACAGCCATCCCACTACGACTACAAGGAAGACAGAAAAATTATTTTTTAAAAGCCTCTCTTCTGGCCAATATTCTTCAACAATATTTTTGAAACCTGGCTAATAAAGTTAGACTAAAATATAATTCTCAATACAATTATTGGAAAGGGTAAGACAACTATATTAGCTGATTATGTGACAATTCTCTAGAAAACTAAAGAGGATCAACTGAAAAATAACAATTAAAAATAAAAAGTTTAGTAAGCTGACCAGCAACAGAATAAATGTTGAGAATATGCCAGCAATAATCAGAAAGTGTTTACAATATAATGTTGATGAAAAATGAAAGCTTTCGAGAAGCCATAAAAATACTAGAGGAATCCACAGGAAGAGAAATCTCAGACATATGCCAAAAGAACTTCTTCACTGATACTGCTCCTAGGGCAATGGAAGCTAAAGACAAAATAAACAAATGGGACTACATCAAAATAAAAAGCTTTAGCACAGCTAAAGAAACCATCAACAAAACAACAAGAAAATCCACTGTATGGGAGAACATATTTGCAAATGTTATCAGTGATAAAGGTTTAATCTCAAGCATCTACAGGCAACTCATACAACTTAATAAGAGGAGGACAAATGATCCAATAAAAAAAAATGGGCAACTGACCTAAATAGAATCTTTTCAAAAGAAGATAAAAGGAAGGCCCAGAGACATATGAAAACCTGCTCAGTCACTAATTATCCGAGAGACGTAAATCAAAACGACTATGTGGTACCATCTCACACCAGTCAGAATGGCTTTCATAAACAAATCACCAAATGATAAGTGCTGGCGAGGATGCGGAGAAAAAGGAACTCTCGTGCACTGCTGGTGGGAATGCAGACTGGTGCAACTACTGTGGAGAACAGTATGGGATTTCCTCAAAAAACTAAAAATGGAGTTCCCATTTGACCCAGTGGTCACACTTCTAGGAATATATCCCAAGAAACTAGAAACGCAAATTAGAAAGGATATATGCACCCCTATATTCATAGCAGCACAATTTACCATAACTAAGATTTGAAAACAGCCTAAGTGCCCATTAGCAGATGAGTGGATTTAAAAATGTGTACATCTACACAATGGAATACTACACTGCAGTAAAAAATAAGGAGTTCCTACCATTTGCAACAACATGGATGGAGCTGGAGAGCATTATGCTAAGTGAAATTAGCCAGGCTGAGAAAGATAAATATCACATGATCTCACTCATTTGTGGAATATAATGGACAGCATAGACTGACGAACAAGAACAGAACAGATCCAGAAACAGAAAAGTCCATCAGAAAGTCAAACCTCAGGGTAAGTGGGAGTGGTGGGAGTAAGGGGGAAAGTCAATATATTTGACCTTTTGAACTAAGGTAAGTAAGTGTTTTTTGTGTTTTTACATCCCTGACAAATTGATAAAAGTTATTTAAAAAATTGGCAGTTAATTTGAGATTGAATTGACATGGCCTAGAGCTTGTCATTTCCTATGGACAACAGTCCTTAGGCTAGGCCCCCCCTTAACCTCCTGTGATAGCATAATACCCTTGGTGTTATTCTACAATGGTATTATTCTACAATGTCATTATAATTTTTGATATTTGACAACAGCAACTTGTACAATTATCCCAAAGAAACTTACAAACTAATTCTTTGAATGTTTGGCAGCAATTTAAAAAAAGGATAGGAAAAAAAATTAATCCCTTTCAGAAGGAATTAAGGCACTGAATCTTTCTATATTGGCCCCTCTTGCCCGTTTTGCCAAGAGGGACCCTCTTCTCACAATTCAAGTGCACACAGCTGTTGCCTGAGCTTTCAGTTCAAGCTGTGGTTAAAGCCTCTGGGTGGCTGGCACCATGGATCTGTCTCTTGCCCAATGGTGTGAGCTGGGCCCTCCCTGGAGAAGAAACCTGAGTCCCCCAAGATATGTGATCAGTAACAAGACCCCACCAGCAGGCAAGGGGATCCCAAAGCAGGTGTTTAGTGTGGAGGCCATGGGGGCATAAACTACCAAGAAGACAGAACTGAACCTCACATCACCCTGCTTGGCCCCTGAGGATGGCTGGTTAGCCAGAGACAGATAAGATTCCTCAGGGAAGGAACAACCTAAGACAGGCACAATCCCAGAGGGGCCAACAGGAGAGAACTAAAAGGTCAACAGAGGTGGGGCACAGACCCTCACCCCCTAACCTTTCAGGGGCCTGAACTCTCACCCCTTCTGAGGGAGATCTCCTGCCCCCATGGTTGCTTTGCCTCCCACGCACAGCTCAGATAGGGACCCAGGTGGCAGACAGAGACTCGGCCAGCAACAGCTGCCCTATATCTAAATGCAGTCTAGTACCAGGAATTCTCAGGGCCTACTCAAGAATGCAAATAATCCTTTCCACTAATATTTACAGGGTAAACTAAGATTATTGCTTGAGTATTAAATTTGACAGTAAAATAGTAATCAAGTTTTCAGATTAATTTAAATTGGCCAAGTGAAATAAGTGAATACTCAAGAAAACTTAAGTGTACTGGACAAAAAGCTGTTCCTAAAATATTAACTAAAATTCCTATTAATAGTTCATCTCATGGTAAAATCATCTAACATCCAAAGAACCTAAAGCAGTCATATTTTTGTGCAAAAATTAAAATTTAGTTACCAAAACTGCAATATAGAATTTCCAAAAGCCCCCATTAATCAAAAAAGGGAGGAGGGAGAGATAGTGGGGTAATATCATGGAAGGAAAAAATATCCTGTAAGTAAATTACATCTAGAAAATTCTTACTCCAGAAAAGTAACTTCCATTTGTAATGCCAACAGCAGGACACCCATGAAAAATACACATGGTGTCAAAATAAGCCAAAGGAAAATCATTTGGGCAAAAATAAAAAGAATCCCAAGTCTAATTTACAGAAAATATCCCTTTATTAACTCTTGGTTGAGAATATATTTGTATATTTTCAGAAAACAACTCCAAGTCCATATGGATTCTTGTAACAAAGAGGAACTGTCAGGCCTGTTCCCAACTGCAAAGACAGTCCAGAGATGGAAGATGCTGACAACACCTTGCCATGCTAGCAGTCAGCAGCTGTGCATTGCTGCAGGCGTCCCAGGACCAAGCAGAGAGGGTGGAACCTGCATTGCCTCCATATCTCCACCATCCAGATACCATTGCTGACATGTACACATAAGGAACTATTTGACATTGAAACTGGGACTCAGAACAGTTGGACAGTGAAACTGAGACTCAATCATTTTTTGTTCTTATACATTTATTTCCAATATGCAGATATAAGATCTTTTAAAAGAAAGGAAACAGAGGGAAAAGATTGATACAGAGGCAAAGAAACATTGAACAGACTGTCAAACTACAGGGGGAAGGCTGGGGAGGGTTGGGGGTGGGGGCTGTAAGAGATCAACCGGACTTGTATGCATGCATATAAGCATAACCAGTGGATATAAGACACTGGGCAGGTGAGGACATGTGTTGGGGGGGGAGGTTGGGGAGAGGACAATGGGGGGGAAGGAAAACATATGTACTACTATTTGTAATACTTTAAAGAATAAAAATTTTTTAAAGAAAACTGAAAACTTTAAGACATCTGCACACATGGGCAACCACCTCAATAATGAAATCCTATATAATAAAAGGGTAATGTGTAAATTGACCCTAATGGTTGAATGATGCACTATGATGTGCACTGACCACCAGGGGGCAGATGCTCAATGCAGGAGCTGCCCCCTGGTGGTCAGTGCAATCCCACAGGGGAAGCTCTGCTCAGCCACAAGCTGGGCTGATGGCTGTGAGCCAGCCTTGGTGGCGGGAGCCTCTCCTGCATCCTCAGCAGCGCTGATTTCCGACTGATGGGTTAAGCCTGCTCCCCACTGGGCCTAAACCATCAGTTGGACATCCCCCGAGGGCTCCCAGACTGCAAGGATGCCCCTCAGTGCATGAATTTTTGTGCAACGGGCCTCTACTATTGAAATAAAAGTGGAAATGGATGTATAGAGATAGATAGATATAAGTAAATTATGTAACTTCACCAGTGTTAGACAAACAGTATTAAATTAAGAAATCCCTGATTTTATTTTTTTTTTACCTTTTATCATTCTACAGACTGGCCATGTGAGAAAGCATCATCACAGTAACCAACACAGGACATGAGAGTGAGACAACTGACACCAGCCAAGGACCCACATTCAAGGCCACTTACTTCCTCTGTCCACGAATCTTACTAGACATGGACCTCTTCCTGCTCACTCAGCTGCACATTCTACCTTAGTTTCAACGCTCCTAAAAAGTGACACCACTTGCTGAATTGTCCTTCAAAAGTGTATTTTGGCATTCCCTGGTTTGGCTCAGTGGAGAGAGCATCGGCCTTCAGACTGAAGGGTCCCAGGTTCGATTCTGGCCAAGGGCACATGCCTGGCTTTCAGACTCAGTTCCCAGTGTGGGGCATGTGGGGCATTAATATTTCTCTTTTTCTCTCTTTCTCCCTTCCTTTCTGAAATAAATAAAAATATATTTTAAAGTGTATTTTGTAAATGGTACATAGCATTTATTTAATGGAAGGTTATCCTAAATCCACCCTCCAAATCCAGTTTAAATCAATCCAGACCAAGAGTCAGAAAATTAATTTTATTTTCATCCATGTATCAAAGCTTGAGAGGAAATGCACTAAAACGTTTTAAATAAGATTAGAGATGTTTTTATGCTTTCACTTTCAGATTTTCTTCAAGAAAGAGGCATTCCCTTTAGATTTTTTTTTAAATCTTGATTCATCCCCTTTTCCTCATCCTTCACTTCCTGCCTCTCAGCTAGTCTTGCTGGGATAGCTCTCACATCTCAAATCTTCCAACTGTACTTCGCACCCAGCCAGCGCTCTTCTCTATGGCCACACCCTAGACCAAGGCACTGGGTGAACACACAACCCCAGTTTTGCCAAAAGGTGGACCACATCATCATGAGAGTGGTTAAGACGCATTTAGTTTCAACTTCAAGCCACATTTACCCTCCTACTCAATTCTCTTTCAGTAGGTCTCTGAACCCAAGAAATTCAGTAGCTTAATGTTAGTAGGTCTCTGTGTCCACTAAAAACATTCTAAAATAAGCCAATAAGTGAAGACGGGACATTTTTTAAATTGAAGGATAATGAGTGTACACAAAGACTAATAATAGGTGACAGTTACTATCAGATCTGAACAGGCAACCCTGGAACAATCATCCTATATAATAAAAGAGAAAGATGTAAATTGACCACACCTCTGCTACACTCACCAGCCAATCAGGAGAAGTATGCAAATTAACCTGCCATGCACAGGCTACTAGGCCCTGAGCAGCCAGGGTTCCAGAACACCCTTGGGCCTATGGTTGCAGGCACAAATCACCTGGGGGCCAGACAAAACACCTGAGTTAGTAGCCAAGCATCAAAGGCAGGCATCTGCCCTGCCCCGGCTGCTCTGGGCTAATGGGCAGCATGTGGAGGCAGTGGGGCTGCTGGTGGGCTGGGCGGGACACCTGCCCACCCACCTGCCCAGAGCACCCTGCCCAAGGCAATGAAGCCAAGTGCCTGTCTCTAGGCCTGTGGGCAGCATGAACAGGCATGGATAGGTCGGTGGGTAGGGCAGGGCGAGATGCCTAACTTTGTCGCCTTAGACAGCGGGTGCAGGTGCAGAGCAGCCATGGGCAGCGCACTTTGGGCCAGTCGGCAGCGCGCACTGGCATCCCACTCCTCCCAGGCTGCTACAGGCCTGTAGGCAGGGAGGAGAGAGCCTCTGGGAGGGGGAGGGGGGATGGCAGAGGGCGGTCAGTACTCCCCACATGGCTGCAGTGCCAGCCGTGAGCAGGCCAAGGTGAGCCTGCCAGCTGAGCTGAAGCAGCACATGCAGGTCAGCAGTGCCAAGGGGTGGCTGTGCAAGTCCCGTCTCCTGGCCCAGAAGGTGTGCGATTGATCTCAGGGACAGCCACCATGGTGGGCCAGATTGACATCCTCCTGGCTACACCACAGGGGTTTGCGGATCTGCACAGCTGCAGGCCTCCAGTGCAGTGCATGATTCCTCTCCTCCTCCCCGCCTTGGCGTGCAAACACTCCCAGTGCACCATCACCCACACACACCTGCAACAGTACTAGACCATGGTGTTCCCAAGTCCCCCCACCCTTCTCTCCTCAGCACTTCCATCAACCCCAGCGTGTCTACATCCCCCACAGGACATGTGCACGTCCCCTCCGGCGCGCTCACGTCCTTTGGAGAGTGTCTGGGTGCTCTGGGTGCTGACGGTGGGCACCTGTGAGATGACAGTAGAGGGCCCAGTGGTGATGTCCTGTTCTCACGGAGGCCAGTGTGGCCATGAGATTACCTCCATGGGGCTAATGCAGGTGCTGAGGGGGAGCAGGTACAGACAGACACACCTGGAGGGTGTGGACAGCCCTCGCTGAGGTGCCTTTGGTCAGCGTTCAAGATCAGAAACCCAGAGGAGGCGAGAAGTTCCATCCTCTCAGTGAAACGGTGGGATAGTCAGGGCGACTGCAGAGGAGGAATGTGCACTTTGGCTCCTGGCACCCATGAGCAAAGGCTGCTCTGACTGAGCCTCGCTGGCTTGGGGCCTAGTGCACTTCTCCTGGGCAGTGTGTGACAGGGACGTGTTTTTCTGAGTTAATGAGTGAAAACATTGATTCTCCTGCTGCCCTTGAAGGTGGAAAGTGGAGTGGGAGACACTCAGGGAGTGCGCAAAGTTCCCTGTCTGGGTGTTCCAAACCTGTCGTTGGTTCCTTTCACAGCTGACTAGAGATATACAGAGTGTCCCCCAAAAATGTATACACACTTTGAATATCTGCTAATTCCAGTGGGTTCAAGCATGAAAAGAAAGAAAGAACAATGGAGCTGTCATCTGTTAAAAGAGCAGGCACAAACTGGCAGTTGGACATTTCCCGAGGGGTCCCAGATTGGAGAGGGTGCAGGTCGAACTGAGGGGTCCCTCTTATCCCAAACCCCCACCCAATGCATGAATTTCGTGCACTGGACTTCTAGTACTATTAAGAAAAGCCTATGTGGCCATGACGCCCTACTCCACAAGGAGCCATCACCAGGAGGGTGTGTGTGCCGCAGGATCATGCGTGTGGGCAGGGCTGCATGTGCACACAGGTGAGCGAGGGCTCGATGCTGCGTGTGCAGCACAGAGGCAGGGCACACAGCACAAAGGTGGGACCCCCGGCTCCAGCCTACGTCTTTGGGGCAATCCATGAAGGACCCTCAAAAGGGTTGGTCGGGCCTATCTTTTGGGGGTGATCAATCACAGGGCTCCCGCACTGTGGGAGGGCACAGGCCAGGCTGGAGTGCACAAATTTTGTGCACCAGGCCTCTAGTCCTACCTAATAAAAGAGTAATATGCAAATTGACCATACCTCCAATCAAGCCATGGCAACAAGCCAATCAGGAGCAAATAAACCCCAACCAAGATAGCTGTGGCCACTGAGAGCAGGAGGGAGGCTTGGATTTCCCCAGCAATGGAGGAAGCCAAGCTTTCAGCCTGCCCTTTCTGGCCTAGGCCTCCACTCAATGCTACAAAGTTTCAATTATAGAAGATATATCCCAACAGAAATGGCAGCAGCCACAGAGCTGGAGAGAGCAGAGGCTAGGGTTGTCCAGGCAATGGAGGAAGCCAAGCTTCTGCAGCCCTAGTGCTTAGACCTCCACTCTAGGCTACAAAGTTTCAATTATAGAATTTAAATAAACCCAAACAGAAATGGCTGTTGCCAAGGAGCAAGCAGAAGGCTTAGCTCCGCTCTAGGCTACAAAGTTTCAATTGTAGAACTTAAATTAATCTCATATATCAGGGCCTGCACTTGGGTCTCCGGGGGCGTGGCTAGCCTGAAAATCACCACAGGCCCCTTGTCCAGGCTGCCTCAGGCCCCAAGGTAACCCCCATCCTGATCTGGGACACTCTTCAGAACTAACCAGCTGGCCCCCACTCATGCACCAGGCCTCTATCCTATCTAATAAAAGAGTAATTTGCAGATTGACCATCACTTCAACACACAGTCGGCTGCCCCCATGTGGTCAAAGATCCTGCCCCCATTTGGACACAAGATGGCCACCACAAGATGGCCAGCAGGGGAGGGCTGTAGGAAGGTACCAGGCCTGCAAGGGAGGACAGTTGTGGGCAATCAGGCCAGTAGTGGAGGGCAGTTAGGGGTGACTAGGCTGGCAGAGGAGGGGAGTTGGGGCAAACAGGCTGGCAGGGGAACAGTTAGACATCAATTAGGCTGGCAGGGTAGTGGTTAGGGGGTGATCAGGCTGGCAGGCAGAAGCAGTTAGGGGCTAGCAGAGAGGCAGGCAGGTGAGCAGTTTGGACCCAGCAGTCCTGGATTGTGAGAAGGATTCCAACTCCCCGTTTAGGCTCAAAACAGGCAGTTGGACATCCTTTGAAGGGTCCCAAATTGGAGAAGGTACAGGCTGGACTGAGGGACATCTCCTGTCTCCCATGCACAAATTTCATGCACCAGGCCTCTAGTTGTAAATAAAAATTTTGTGCAAATTGTTCTAATTATATAAAGCCATTTAGAGGCTGACCATCTGCATACTCCTGTGTGCAGTGCCTGGCACACAGTGGGTCCTCAATAGATATTTGTTTGAGAAATGAATAGATGCTGCATCACAAGTGAGGACAAGGGTCTTCTAATGCTTTGACAATAATTTTCTTGACACAATTTAGAAACCATCTAACTAGACTACTGGTCCTGCTATTTAACTACTTTTAGAAATGTCTTAATATTAACTGCTCTAAAAACAAAAATCATTATTTTTGACATATGCTTTCTAAAAATGTAATTGGTTTAACGCCAATAATGCCATCTAACAAGCTAATTTACTTAGCTACTTGGGGCACATTTTGCAATTACATCTTTCCAGTGAGTTCACCATGATGCTCATTGCTTACATTTTGATGATTCATAAAAACATCATTGAGATTTTCTATGACTGCCCTGGGTGACAGCAATCCCTGTGGTGAAAAATTTTCAAGATAAAATTACCTGGGCCCCCCTCTATAAAGTGAGAATTTCAGTAGTTAATTGATCAATCATTTATTTGTAGAGATGGTGCCAGAAATTATGAGTGAGCGTGAGAGAGAAGGAAGTGAAACTCTTGCTTTGCTTGTTGATTATAAGGTCCACGTTTGTAAGATAGTGAGACAGCCTGACAAAGTAAGCTCCAAAAAAATGTGTACATATTATGCAAAATTTACCACTGCTGACCTAGCAAGGATCTGAGTCCAATCCCAGAAAAGACTTTTCGACATTTGACAGTAGATTCTCATCAGAAAATGCACTTTCTAACTCTCCAGGTCTGATCAAAAGCCTATTGAGAGAAATGTGTTGTACAGATTTCACAATCAGATACAGACGTAACTTTCTCTGTATGTGAGCTTCACCCAGAGCAGAGGTAAATCTAGTCACGTGTGGTAACCACCTGCCAAAGTGGCCTTCAGGGGTCCTGGCCTTTGGGGGGGTCTCTTACTACACACAGTGGGGCTGCACTGTGTAGCCTGTAGGATGTTGCAGAAATGAGGGTGTGCAGCTTCTGAGACCAGGTCCTGTTCTGCAGCTCCTGCTTGGCTTTCCCTTGGGTGACTTGCTCCGTGGGAAGCCAGACGCCATGTTGTGAAGACACATATGGGTGTGTGTGTGTGTGTGTGTGTGTGTGTGTGTGTGTGTGTGCGGGTGGCGGGATGTTTCCTGTTTAAGAAACTCAGGCCTCCTGCCAACAGCCCTGTGAGTGAAAACAGCTCCCGCAACCCCTGTCCTTTGCCAGGTGACCTACAGCCTTGGCCAGCATCTTGACTACAACTTTCGGACAATCCCTGAGCCAGAGACATCCAGCAGAGCCACCTCTCAAAAGTGGGTAGAGGCAGTAAATGTGCGTTGCTTGAACCCACTAACACTGGGGACAACTTGCTATACAGATAGATAACCAATGCACTTCTTCTAAGAAAATTCACTCAAAGCGGTGACTCTTCAGTCATATGAGGGTTCACAGTCAGTCACGTGGGAACCTGACTTCCTCTTTCAGTGTTTGGGGTGGGATGATCTAAATCCCAGAGGACTAACCTCAAGGTGGGAAAGGACTCTCCTGCCATTCATTTCTGCCTCAGTGGGATGTTTTTGGCACTAAGTGACAGAATAACTGAGTCAAAATTGTTCAAATAATATGCATTTTTATCTCCTAGAACAGTATATCGGGAAGCAGGTACTGGCAGAGCCACCTAATTCAGTGGCTCCCCACCTCAGGGCTTCTGGTAGCTTCTGTTCTCCCCACTTTCCCTTTATGCTATCCTTTTTTTTATTATCCTCTCCAAGGATATGTTTATTTATTTGAGAGAGAGAGAGAGAGAGAGAGAGAGAGAGAGAGAGAGAGAGAGAGAGATGGATGTGAGAGAGAAACATCGATCAATTGCCTCCTGTATGCACCCCAACCAGGGATTGAACCTGAAACCTAGGTATGTGCCCTGACCGACAATCGAACCCACAACCTTCAGGTCTAGGAGACAACGCTCAAACTACTGACCACCCAGCTGGGGTGGTATCGTTTTCCTGTGAATTGTCCTTTCTTATCTTTTAGCTAATTCCATCTTTAGGCTGTTGGTCATTTCTTACCCATTTCTAGGAAGTTACACATTCAAAGGTTAGCTTTTGGTGTGTTATTGTAAGTTGCAGTTTGCCCAGGTTGTCCTTTGACATTTTATTTCGTATTCTTACTCATGCATATGTTAATGAAATGCTTGCACTTACCCCATCATTGTCTTTCAGGGTTTCTGGATTTAAAACCTCAGCTTCCAGGCCAAGGTCAGAAAACAATTACCTCGCGGTCTCTGTTAGTGCTTTCTGTTTGTTTGCTTGTTTAACACTGAAGTGCTTAAATCATAATTTCTCTTGGTATGTGAACCTAAGGTATGGGTCCAATTAAATTTTTCCTTCAAAGCCCCCATTTTATTTCCGGGGTAGTTCCTATTTCTCACCACACTCCCAGTTTGAGATCACATTCCACTAACCCTAACATCACCCCATTTCCCTACTGCAACCTGTGTTATGCCCAGATTTCAAGATCCCCAGAGACCTCAGGGAGCTGAGTCCGATGCAAAAGCAAGCCACCTTGGCCCTCTGCCTCCACCGAGGCAGCGGCAGGATGCGAAAGAGAAGAGAGCAAATTTTCGAAAGCACAATGAGTTTATAGGGAGGTGGGGCCGGACTCGAACAGCTGAGTTAGCCAATTCTGATTGGTTGGGTGAGGGCTGGGGCTAGTGTCGCAAAGGCAGGGTGTGGCCAGGGTCTGGCTACACAAAGACAGGATGTGACCAGCATACCCCTGGCCTCAGGCCAGTTCCCCTGCATTCCCATTGGCTGAATTAAGGGCGGGCTGAGCAACTGACATCCCATGGTTTTTACACAGTTACACTGGAGGACACGGAGTCAATCCCACTCTGCCCTTTCACCTGAGGGACTGGATAAGTGACGGTACTTCACTGCTCTGAAAGCGCTATGAGAACTCAGCAGAGCCAGTCTGTGCTGCAGAACAGGAGGCCCAAAGGGTGCCCTCCGCCAAAGTGGGCTGCCGGGGTTTGTAAGCGAAGTTGTACTGGGACGCAGCCGCACCTACTCCACGGTATTTCCTGGAGCCAGTGTTTGCACTGCAGAGGCAGAATTAAGTTTGGCCGTCCCCCCTTATCCACAGGGGATGCTTTCTGAATCTTCAATGGGCTCCTGAAACTACAGAAGCACTGAACCCTCTTAGGTACCATGTGTTCTCTATCCATGTCGACCTAGAATAAAATCCAGTTTATAGATTAGGCACAATAAGAGGTTAATGGGAATAATTACTAGTAATAATGAAATAAAACAAGTATACTGTAGGAAAAGGTATGCGACTGTGGTCTCTCCCTCTCTCAGAATATCATTGTGCTGTCTTTTTCGTGGCCAAGATGATAAATGCCTCATTAAGTGCTGAACTGTCTCCTTGTCAAGTGAAGGAGCACTTGGCGGCCTCCCTTGGCACGTGGCATTGCCAGCATCACCAGTCTTATGCTTTGGAGGCATCAGTTAGCAAAAGGAGGGTGACCTAAATGCAGCACCTCCATAGCCAAGCCGGCTGCCCTAGACTGGTGGGCAGAAGCACCCACGTAGAGACGCTGGACACAGTGAAACGTCGGGAGGTTTCACCACACTGCTCAGAACAGCGCATGATTTAAAGCTTATGAATTGTTTATTTCTAGAATTTTCCGTGTAATATTTTCAGACCACAGCTGGCCATGGGAAACTGAAGCCTCAGAAAGTGAACCCAAGACAAGTGGGCAGTTATAGTAGTTGCAACAGAGACCAGAAGACCTGTACAGTCTCAAATATTAACTATTTGCCCCTCTCCAGAAAGCTTCCAGCTCCTGTTTTAGAATTGGCTGGAGCATTTCAAAGCACATTAACGCCACTAAAGCCACAATCCAATGTGAAGCATTCTTCCCACTTCATCTGTAAAGAATGAGACTTGGGAAGATTAAGTAGTTAGTGAGAGGCAGACCCAGGATCCAACCCAAGTCCTATGATTTAAATTCCACAACTGTTTCTTCCATCACTTATACTGAACTTTACGATTTTCCAAGTCCTTTCACACACCCTCATTCTCTTGATATTTCCAATAATCCTATGAGAAAAATATGAGTCCCATTTTACAGATGTGAAAACTGAGTTACAGGGAGGATAAGTAAAATTCTGAAGTACTCACAAGCTTTTTACTGGTATGGAATTTAGGAATCTAGCACAACAACAACAAACAAAATTAGGACTCCTTCTACAATAGCTCCTGGCTGATATGTTAATGCAAATCCTAGCTCACTCCAACCCAAAATACTCTGAGCATTCTAGGTATTCATTAGCTAACGTTACTACAGCTATCTTTTCCTAATGCTGATGATTTGACCAAACCAAAACAAAAAACAATTGAACTCAGAAAAGGAAAGAAATAATAGGAGGAGGGACTAGAGGAGCCTGAAATTCAGGTTTTTAAATGCAGTACAATTAAACATACACCTATTCTTTGAAGCCAACAATCTTCTGAAAGGAGGAATTCAAGGAGTGGTAATCATTCCCTCAGGATCTGGATGCCTTCAGCACTCCCTCTGTTGCTTCTAGCCAGATTAAGAAAGGCTGTAGTGTACTGCTTGTGTGCCACCCCAGGCAATATACATCACGTGTCATGGAAATGTATACTTGAAAACTACATCATCTTACCAGCCAATGTCATCCCAGTAAATTTAATTTTAAAAAATGGAAGACCAGCAGAACAATAAGTATAAGATAATGTTTTAGGCATGTAAAAGAAAGAGGAAGGGAGGAAGGAGAAAGGGAGAAAAAAGAAGAAGAGGAGGAGGGGCGGGGGGAGAAGAAAGAATGAAAAGAGAAAAGAGAAGTTGAGAGAGAACTCCCAGGCGTTGAAATTTAAATTGGACCTCAAAGGGAGCAAGGACTTTCACTGGTTTAAAAAAAGAAGAAGAAGAGGAAAGAGTGCTGCACCATGCCTGCCAAATTCACTTTCTCAAGGCCATGTCATTTTCAGGAACCAGGAGGGTTCACACTGAGGCCTGAAAGCAGGATATTAAGCGCATTTTTTAAGCCATCTTTTTAATAAACAGCATCCATAATGTCTAAGCAATTCACACTATTCCCCCACAGACCCTCTGTGTTTCTACTTCACGGGCCCACTGACTCAATAAAGTCACTTTTTTTCCCTATTACTAATCAGGCAATTCACCTCAGGTAGTTCTTTAATTTCCTGTAGTTTTTCCAACACAAAATTAATTTGCTTTATCCCTTATCCCAAGAATGATAACAGGGTTTCTATAAAAATGAACATCCATGATCAAAGAGAAGCTTGCATTATAAACAAATTATTACAACTGGGCTCTCTTTGAAATGTTTTAACTTAATTAGGCTCAAACACTTTTGGCAAAGGTTTAAAAACTTGAAAGTAATTAAATAGCCATCTAGCTTGGCTGGATTTTCTTTAAATGTTAGAGTAAGAGAGATAGTTTTACATGGTCTTAGCCTAAGATGCTGCCCTGATATTATTTTTCAGTGGCTACTTTTTTAAACAAAAGATACTGGGCACTGATGGAATCTTACACAACTTGGTTACAGCACTCATTCCTTAACTGTACACACTTTTCAAAACACACAGAACTGCCCTAGCCAATTGGCTCAGTGGACAGAAAGTCAGCCTGGGGACTGAAGGGTCCCAGGTTCAATTTCAGTCAAGGGCACATGCCTGGGGTTACGGGCTCAATCCCCAGTAAGGGGCGTGCAGGAGGCATCCGATTAATGATTTTCAACATTGATGTTTCTATCACTCTCTCCCTCTCCCTTCCTCTCTGAAATCAATAAAAATATATTTTAAAAAATAAGAGACACATAGAACTATACACTAAAAGAATTTAATTTTACTGTTTACAAATTATCCCTCTGTAAACCTGATTTTTTAAAAATTGGATTGTGATGCCTCAGCTAAGCTGAAAGTTTTCTCAGGATATTTTTTGAAGCATTGCCTGTAGTGACCAAAACAAAGAAAAAATTACTAGAAAATATATACCTGTTGATTAGTAAAAACTTTGATTATAAAAAAAATCTACTGGAGGAACCAAGATGGCGGCATAGGTAAATACCTATCTTGCTGCCCCCAAAAGCAATTTCAAAACCACAACTTAATGACAGAACAAACATCATCCAGAATCACTGGAAAGCTGGCTTAGTGAAAATTCCATAAATAAAAGTAAAGATAAGACACTATGACTCAGAGGAGCAGTGGAGGGCAGCATTGAAGATATACGCGGAGTCAGAGGTTTAGAGACTTGCACGCCCATGAGCAAGCGGAGAAGGTGGGCAGCTGCAAAGACAAAGGTGTCCCACTACACTGATTCCCCAGTTCCAGGAAAGGTCTGGGGAACCCACAATCATACAGGGTGAAACTGGACAGTAGGGAAGCATGCTGAAACTCGGTTGTTGCAAAGATCTGCGAGCTTGTGGGGAGGGCGAGTTTGTGAAGAATGTGCATAAACTTGGGAATAGCAGAGGAGCACAAGCACACAAAGAGGACTCGTGACTTGCTCTCTTGTTCAGGAAACCACCGGACTGCAGTGTTTTTATAACCTGGGTGAGATTTTGGGTGTGCAGACTCATTTGGGGAGAGGCTGAATTGTCCGGCAGCAGGTAGAGCTCAGTGGCAGCTTTCTCTCAGAGATGCTTGCAGCCATTACAACCCCACACAGAGACCCAGGTGCTGCATAGGGCGGAGCCAATGCTGCCTGCTCAGGCCGAAGACTCCGCCCATCCAACCTGAGCACAGCTAACCCTCACTGCCAATTGGCCAGGAGGTCAAACCCTCCTATCGCTAACAACAATAATCTAGGCTTAACTTCAACAAGACTGTGCAACCCATAAAGGGCTGAAGCAAGAGTACCCACCTCAGGTAACTGGGGAGGCTGAGCCACTGTCCCTTAGAGGACGTCTACCATACAAAGCTAATCGACCAACTCAGGGAAACAGCCACCATGCAGAGACATGGAAAGAAATCATATGTGAAATAAATGGAGGAAAAAAAACCGACTGGACATAGAGTTCAAAACCACAGTTCTAAGGTTTTTCAAGAGGCTTCTGGAAAAGGCCGATGAACTAAATGAGACCTACAAGGAAATGAACAAGACCTTCAAGGTTATGAAAAAGGACCAACTAGAAATTAAGCATACACTGACTGAAATAAAAATATTATACAAAGACGTAAAAGCAATCTAGAGGACTGCAAGAACCAAATCAAAGATCTGAAATACAAAGAGGCAAAATCCACTCAGCTGGAAAAGCAAGAAGCCAAAAGAATCCAAAAAATTGAAGATATTGTAAGGGGCCTCTGGGACAACCTCAAGCATACCAACATCCGAATTATAGGGGTGCCAGAAAAAGAGAAAGAGCAAGACAATGAAAACCTATTTGAAGAAATAGTGACCGAAAACTTCCCCCACCTGGCGAAAGAAATTGACTTTAAAATCCAAGAAGTGCACTGAACCCCAAACTATAGGAATCCAAAGAGGACCGAGACAACTAAGATGGCGGCAAAGGTAAAACACCTATCTTGCCGTCATAATCAGCAATTTTAAAACTACAACTTAACGAAAGAACAAACACCTTCCAGAATCACCAGAAAGCCCGCCGAGTGAAAATTCCACAAATAAAAGTGAAGATAAGACACTGTGACTCGGAGGAGTGGCGGTGGACAGCGTTGAAAGATTCGCGCGGAGAGAGGTTTGGAGCGCGCGCTGCAGAGAGGGCGGGCGGCTGGAAACCGGCCAGTATTCTGGAACGGGGAGAAAAAGGCGTCCCACTGGACTGATTCTCCAGCTCTGGGCGAAGTCCCGAGAACCCACTATCACACGGGGTGAAAACTGGACAGTAGGAGGGCACGCCGAAGCTCGGGTGCTGCCGGGTCTCCTGGCTTGTGGAGAAGGCAGCTTGCGTGCGAACAGCTTGGCTGCGTGACGGCACAGAGAGCGCTCCGCGACTTGTCTCTCATTCAGAAAACCATCAGTCTGCTTTGTTTTATGACCCTGGGTGAGACATTGCGCATGCAGAGTCATTTTGGGAAAGTCTGAATTCCCTGGCAGCCGGTGGAGCTCGGCAGCGGCTCTCTCTCAGAGGTGCTGGTGGCCATTGCCCCCGCACAGAGTCCCCGGGGCCGCATAGGGCGGAGCTAACACTGTCTGCTTGGCCCGGAGACTCCGCCCACCCAACCTGAGCACAGCTGAGCTTCACAGACAATTGGCCTGGAGGTCAACCCCTCCCAGTGCTAACAACGATTAACCTGAGCTTAACTTCAGCAAGACTGTGCAGCCCATATCCAACTCAGGTAACAGGGGAGGCTGAGCCACTGTCCCTAGTAGGAAGTCTACCACACAAAGCTAATTGACCAACTCAGGGAAGCAGCCACCATGCAGCAACATGGAAAGAAATCAGATGTGAAAGAAATGGAGGAAAAAAAATGACTGGACATGGAATTCAAAACCACGGTTATAGGGTTTTTCAAGAGGCTCCAACAAAAGATTGAGGCCTATAAGGAAATAAGCAAGACCACAAAGGAAATGAATGACTCCTACAAGAAAATGAACAAGACCCTCAAGGATATAAACGAGAGCTGCAAAGAAATGATCAAGACCAACGTGGAAATGAATGAGTCCTACAAGGAAATGAAAGAGACCCTCAAGGATATAAAGGAGACTCTCAAGGATATGAAAAAGGACCAACCAGAAATTAAGCATACACTGACTGAAACAAAAAATATTATAGAAAGACCTAAAAGTGCTCTGGAGCACCCCAAAAAACAAGTTCAAGATTTGAAATACAAAGAGGTAAAATCCACTCAGCTGAAAAAGCAAGAAACCAAAAGAATCCAAAAAATTGAAGATAGTGTAAGGGGCCTCTGGGACAACCTCAAGCATACCAACATCCGAATTATAGGGGTGCCAGAAAAAGAGAGAGGCCAAGACAATGAAAACCTATTTGAAGAAATAGTGACTGAAAACTTCCCACACCTGGTGAAAGAAATTGACTTAGGAGTCCAAGAAGTGCACCGAACCCCAATATATAGGAACCCTAAGAGGACCACACCAAGGCACATCATAATTAAAATGCCAAGAGCAAAAGACGGAGAGAATATTAAAGGCAGCAAGAGAGAAACAGTTGGTTACCTATAAGGGAGCACCCATACGACTGTCAGCGGATTTCTCAACAGAAACGATGCAGGCCAGACGGGAGTGGCAAGAAATATTCAAAGTGATGAACAGCAAGAATCTACAACCAAGATTACTCTATCCAGCAAAGCTATCATTCAGAATTGAAGATCAGATGAAGTGCTTCGCAGATAAGAAAAAGCTAAAGGAGTTCATCACCACCAAACCAACATTATATGAAATGCTGAAAGATATTCTTTAAGAGGAAGAAGAAAAAGGTAAAGATGAAAATTATGAACAACAAATACACATCTATCAACAAATGAACATAAAAATCAAGTGAATTGATAGGCTGTTGAACAGGATAGACTGGTGAATATAACAGAGACATGGACATAGAGAGGGAATGGACTGACAATTCTTGGGGAGAAAAGGGTTGTGGGAAGTGAAGCAAGAGTCTGGACAAAAAATCTTGCAACAATGGGAGAGGACAGTGGGGAGGGGGAAGTGAGGGTGAAGGGTGGGATAGGTACAGGTTGGAGGGGAGCTATAGGGGGATAAAAAGGGGAAACAATGTAATTAATAAACTGAACAATAAAGATTAAAAAAAAGAAACAAACAAACAAAAAAAACAAAGAGGACCACACCAAGACACATCATAATTAAAATGCCAAGAGCAAAAGACAAAGAGAAAATATTAAAAGCAGCAAGAGAAAAACAGTTAGTTACCTATAAGGGAGCACCCATACGATTGTCAGCGGATTTCTCAACAGAAACGATGCAGGCCAGATGGGAGTGGCAAGAAATATTTAAAATGAAGAATAGCAAGAATCTACAACCAAGATTACTCTACCCAGCAAAGCTATCATTCAGAATTGAAGGTCAGATAAAGTGCTTCACAGCTAAGAAAAAGCTAAAAAAGTTCATCATTGCCAAACCAATATTATATGAAATGCTGAAAAATATTCTTTAAAAAGAGAAAGAAGAAAAAGGTAAAAATAAAAATTATGAACAACAAATACACATCTATCTACAAGTGAATATAAAAATCAAGTGAATTAGAAATCTGATGAACAGGATAAACTGGTAAATATAACAGAATCATGGGTATAGAGAGGGAATGGACTGACAATTCTTGGGGAGAAAAGGGGTGTGGGAGGTGCAGCAACAGACTGGACAAAAATCATGCACCTATGGGAGAGGGCAGTGTGGGGGAGGTGAGGGTAGAGGGTGGGATGGGTACTGGGTGGAGAGGAGCTATAGGGGGGAAAAAGGGGGATCAATGTAATTAATAAACTGAACAATAAAGATTAAATTAAAATAAATAAATAAATAAATACTACTTAAATCTATATATTGACCTGCAATGCTCTGTGTAAAACACTGTTAAATGGGGGGGGGGGGGGGGGGGAGTCGGGGCAGGCAAGCTGTAGAATAATGTGCTGGTAAACCCAATAATAACAACTGTAGAAGTAGTGGCATAATCGTGTTTAATGAATAATAGGAAAGGATTTGGGTAAGATCACAGTGAAATATGGTAGCAATCATCTCAGGTAGAAATTGCTGTTTGGGTTCTGTACTTATTTGTTTGCTAAAACAATAGAAAGTTATTTTGATTTTCTGGAATTTATGTATGCTATCCAATACTCCCTTGCTGGAGGTTTGAATGTCCCATTGATTGTGATCTCACTGGTCATAGAAGCTCATTCCTCTGGGCACCAGGACAGCTCAATTATCCTAAATTGTCTCAGTAGCTACAGATAACTGAGTTTCAGTTGACTCAGTGGTCCCGGAATCAGAACATACCCTAAATTGCCTCAGTAGCTACAGATAGTGCATTCCTGTTGACTCAGTGATCCCAGAATCTGGACAGCACAATTATTCTAAATTGCCCAGGTGGTCCCAGATAATGTGTTTCTGTTGATTTAGTGATTCTTACATACTAACTTGCTCAATTTTGCTCCTGTAAAAAAAAAAATGCTTTTTCGCAAAGCAGGTTCCTCATTCCAGACCCAAAGATGTAATCAATACTTTTGTGCTGTTCTGCCAATATAAGAGAGACGTGTCAAGCTGTTCAGGGCCGTGAGGTTTGGAGAGCATTAGCCACTCGTACGCCACTGGCTTTGAATAAATGACTCCATAATTCGACTTTTTGAGGCGTCCTGTGTAAAATGGGGTGTATACCACAACAACAGTAACTAATATTTGTTTATTGACCACTTCAATGTGCGGCGCATGATTCTAAGCACTTTAAAAGTATTATCTTGTTTAATTATCCCCAAAACTCAGCTTGAGTAGGGAAGGTGGTGGTGTGCCTTAGTTTACCTTTTGCACCCTTCCAGAGTTGCCTCACAACATAGTGGCCAACTTCCAAGAGAGGGTTAGAGAGAGTACCCAGCATCAGATCCAGTGGCATCTTGCAAGTGGCATTCCTTCACAACTCTGCTACATTCCATTTGTGAGAAGCAAGTCAATAAATCCAGCCCACATTCGGGGGGGGGGGGGGGGTTGTGTGAGAGAATACCAGGAGGAAGGGGTCACTGGAGGTCATCATGGAGGTTGCCTCCCCCAGAAGCCCACACCATGAATTACCTAATGTCCACAGTGGGATTAAAAAAAATTATATTCTGCATTAAGACATTTGAATACTCACTCATGCTAAATGGGCTCAGTGCTGACCATAAATAGCCTCCAGTCAATTTTAGGTCAGGGTTTGCTTCCAGATAAATGATGAAAACGATTTGGTTTTCACAGCCTTTTGAGGTTCAGAATTAGGGAACAAAGATCAGAGATCCCTACTATTATCCTCCACTTTACAGATGATGGTTCCAAGGCCCAGGAAGTTAACTATGTGTCTATATGTTTTTGAATCTCTGAGCTGAGATACAGTATAGTTGCATATGCATCAATCTATGTACAAAAGTATGCAATAGTATTCATTAACTGTTAAATTTTTTAAATAAGTTAATTTTTAGAAGAATAAAGTAGTATTTCTCCCATAAGACAAGGAGTTCACCATGTATGTTACAAGAGCCAAAGGTTTTATACACTTTATGTTGGCTTCCAATGTGCTGGTCTGTCTATAACCTGTGATACCACACAATGGAAGAATTAGGGAAAAGAGTAAGAATAACAGAATGAATAAGAGAAACAAAAGTATAACAAATTAGATCAATTCCCTCCACTTACACATAGTTGGGAGTACGCAGGGGACAAAATAGAGCCTCCGGCTTCAGAAAATATCTAGCTGTGTATCTGGGTGGGTAGGGAAGACTTCCGATTCGGTACGGTTTGGATGTGAGTTAATGAAAAACACTGCATCATTTAAAGGTTGACCAACCTTGACCAGAACGTAAATGCCGGTCAGGCTGAACCGTTATATTTGCCTTTTAAGTTATTCTCTCTCCCTGGTTTGCACTGATTCCTAATCAGAATTTTAAGCATGTATTAATATGAGAGTAGGAAGAGAACTGAGTCCTTTATTTCGGATTTTACTTTTTTTATGACCTGTTTAAACAGATAAAAACTGACTTTAATAACTGAAAGCGGTATTAGATATACTGAATGGCCCTACTTCTGATTCTGTATATGTTTAACAAATTAAGCATTTCGTCTTTATGACTAAAAGTAAAGTACTTAGCGAAGCAAGCTGAGAAATTCATACAATCTCCTTTAAGAGGTAGTAATAAGCCCAAATGTCAATGGCTTGTGTTGTAATACTGTAACTTTAAATATAACACCTCAATTCCAAATGCATTCATGTCAGAATAAGAAATGACTTTGTGACTATGACATGGCAAACATCTTTTTCTTTTCTTTTCTTTTTAAAGTAAATTTTAGAAACCAGGATAGAAAAGGGAATACACAGCCAATTCCCAAAGGGCAGTCAACACTGTCTTGTTCTGACTCAGCCTCCCACTAGGTGGCGATGCTTCTCAGCAGCTATGAAATACTGGTATCTTCTGTGAAGTAAAACGGGCTTTTCCTGCTATTTGTGGTACAGCTATTGTTGGCCTCACAGAGCTCATTAGCTCTACCCTACAAGCACCACCTCTTTTCCTGAAAGTAAAGTATTCCAAAGTGGGTTCGCTTGTGCAATGTATTTTTGGGGTACAACACGGAATGAGATTAATAATGAGCCAAGAATGTACTGAGGTGGGACGGGATCGTCCTAAAGTGCACAGACTCTAAGCCAGGGCTGCCTAGGTTCAAATTGCAGCTCTGCTACTTGTGGCTGTGTTACCCGGGCAAATTCCCAGACCTCTCTGTATCTCAGCTCCCTTGTCTATAAAAGAGATACAATAGCTGTGCCTAACTCAGAGGGTTAAGTGAGTGGGTCTAATAAAGTCACCAAAATAGAGACTGGCACTACTTACAAGGTAGCAATCATTCCCATGAACACCCCCCAAGAATGCAGTGCCAGCATTAGATCTATTTTACAGATGAGAAGAACAAGAATAAAGAAGTGGAATGAATTTCACAAGGTCTAAGTTAATGTAAGAGTTACAACATGAACCCATACCTACCTAACTCTAAATCCATGTTCATAACCACTATAGTATATCATACAAATATTATAATCAATAAATTTCAGAAAATGTGATGTTCAGACTAAGAGATAATAGCAATTGCACTCATAAAAGTGTTTTTCTCTTTGCTTTCACCTCTCCAACATAATTCTATTTCCTCTTCTTTACATGGTTTCCCCCAAAAAATTAAAACTTTGCCTTAATATTTACTTCTAAACCAGCAGGAGGCACCTATAACCTAAATCTTTAAAAATTCTAGAGCTATGGCTTTGAGAGGAACTTAAGAGATATTCAACTAGAAAAGGTTAGAGTATTTAAAAGTCAAGAAAAGATGATTCTGCAGTTCTGCACAAGGATAAAAATAGAATTCCAAGTCCTCTACCCAAAAGCTCCACCACCTTCCAACTGCTGGCTTTTCCCCCCTGTCAGTCCTTGAAATGACCTTGGCTTAATTACCTGCATCTCAATGAGTGAATCTACATAGAAAGTGAAGGTTAATTAATGAAGAATCGTTTCTTTTCCTAAGCCCACCGGGCAGTGGCTGACAGCAAGTCGGCCATTCAGGATCATCCTCTATCTCATTAGAAATGGTCAGATTGATGTTCTCGCTTTGGACCAGGGAAATGAAAGAAACTAGTTTACTAATGATGGCCGCTCGCGGTGCGCAGACACAAAGCCGTGCACCTGGCACCTCTAACCCCGAAAGGCACTGAGACTCACAGAATACAGACTCACAGAATCCCAAATGTTAGACCCAGCTAGAAAAGCAGAGGTCAGATTCTGATGAGGCTTACACAGCTGTATCAGTGGCGCAATTATTCACATAACTTACGCTGTTATTTTTCTTAACATTCCTTATTGAGATATGTGTACATATAAGAAAATATATACTATATGCACATATAAAACATGTATATAAACATATATATTAACTGAGTCGTTCTAGAACAGGGTTAATCAAGCTCAGCATTAATGCCATTGTAGACCAGATAAGTGTTGCTATTAGCAGCTGTCCTGCACATTGTAGGATATTTAGCAGCATCCCTGACCCTTATCCACTTGATGCCAGTAACATCCCCCCCTAATTGTCACAACCAAAATTGCCTCTTTACCCTTAGTCCCTAAATGTTTCCATGTTACACAATCCTGGTCCAATTACTAAAAGAGGAAATGAACACTGATGCAGTATCATTAAGTAATTGATAGGTCTTCTTCCCATATCATCCCTTTCCTAGTCCGAGAACTGGTAGGAAGGTTTGGGGATATACTCAAGGACCACACATTGCATATCAGTTCTTGGTCTCTTTTGTCTCCTCCAATCTGTGACAGCTCCTCATTTCTGTTTCATGACCTTGAGTTGTAAGAAAGGCACTGACCAGTAGTTATTTTGTAAAAATGTTCTGCAATGTAAGTTTGTCTGTTGCTTTCTCACGATTACATTGAAGTTTTGCATTTCTTACAGGAACACCACCTTAGTGTGCGTCTTCTCCAGTGGGCCATACCCTCGGGTACATAACGTGCTGTTAACTTGAACCAGTTGGTGGAGGCAGCATCTACAGTGTCTCCACAGTCAAGTGACTCTTGCTTTGTATTTAATGCCTTGAGGGGAAATTCTTTGAAGCTATGCAAGCATCCTATTTCTCACCTTCATTTCACCCACTGACTTTGGAGGCCATTGACAATTCTTGCTTGAGATAATCATTACTGGGGTGTTTGCCAAATGGTGATTTTCTATTTCCATCATTTGCATTTATAATTGGAATTCTACTATATGGAGTAGCTGTTCCTTTTCCTCCAGTTTTTAGTTATTTTAAAATGAAGTTTTGTCTCACTACCATAAATGGGAGGGGGAAGGGGGGAATATGGTTAAAACATTTTAAATGTCAAACAATAACAGTAAAAAATAAATTCAATTAAAAAAAGTCTATTAATGTCCAGCTGGATTGCAGCCTTTGAAAGCTCCCAGTTTGGTGTCTCCTTTTTTTTTTTGTTAAAAAGATAAATGGGCATTAAGAAAAGTGTTAAAAAAAAAACACACACATATAGACTAAAACTGACTTCCTCCTTGAGATATCATTAGGAGAATTGGAAGACAATCAGAAAAGAAGTCACTATGTACTTCAATACTATTTGGTGTTGGGCCTAAACAATACCTAGGATCTTCTCATCTTTCTCCAGTGGTCCATACCCTGCACTCTGGAAAATGCTAACTAGCTTCTCCCGTTTAACAGATAAAGTGGCTGAGGCCAGTGACTTCACTTATGGAGGATCTTTGTTACAAGGGACAGTAATAACTCAGAGAACAGGGCTGGAGGTATAGTGAGTTGGTAGGTGAATATTTATTATCGGGATGTCAGGGAGTCTCATAAAACCCAAGAGCCACAATGCAGCCAGACCAGGAAGAGCCTGGAACTTGGAACCTGGAACATAAAAGGGACCAGGGCCTCTACTTCTCCTTTCTATTTTTTTTAATCTTTATTGTTCAGTTTATTAATTACATTGTTCCCCCTTTTTTTTTCACCCTATAGTTCCCCTCCACCTGGTACCCATCCCACCCTCCGTCCTCACCCCCCCTCCACTGTCCTCTCCCATAGTTGCATGATTTTTGTCCAGTCTCTTGCTGCACTTCCCACACCCCCTTTCTCCCCAAGAGTTGTCAGTCCATTCCCTCTCTATGTCCGTGATTCTGTTACATTCACCAGTTTATCCTGTTCATCAGATTTCTAATTCACTTGATTTTTAGATTCATTTGTTGATAGATGTGTATTTGTTGTTCATAATTTACACTTTTATCTTTTCTTCTTCCTCTTCTTAAAGAATATCTTTCAGCATTTCATATAATATTGGTTTGGTGGTGATGAACTCCTTTAGCTTTTTCTTGTCTGCGAAGCACTTTATCTGACCTTCAATTCTGCATGATAACTTTGCTGGATAATCTTGGTTGTAAATTCTTGCTGTTCATCACTTTGAATATTTCTTGCCATTCCCATCTGGCCTGCATCGTTTCTGTTGAGAAATCCGCTGACAATCGTATGGGTGCTCCCTTATAGGTAACCATCTGTTTTTCTCTTGCTGCTTTTAAGATTCTCTCTTTGTCTTTTGCTCTTGGCATTTTAATTATGATGTGCCTTGGTGTGGTCCTCTTAGGGTTCCTATATATTGGGGTTTGGTGCACTTCTTGGACTCCTAAGTCAATTTCTTTCACCAGGTGTGGGAAGTTTTCGGTCACTATTTCTTCAAATAGGTTTTCATTGTCTTGGCCTCTCGCTTTTTCTGACACCCCTATAATTCGGATGTTGGTATGCTTGAGGTTGTCCCAGAGGCCCCTTACACTCTCTTCAATTTTTTGGATTCTTTTGGTTTCTTGCTTTTTCAGCTGAGTGGATTTTACCTCTTGGTATTTCAAATCTTGAACTTGTTTCTTGGGGTGCTCCAGAGCACTTTTAGGTCTTTCTATAATATTTTTTATTTCAGTCAGTGTATGCTTAATTTCTGCTTGGTCCTTTTTCATATCCTTGAGAGTCCCCTTTATATCCTTGAGGGTCTCCTTCATTTCCTTGTAGGACTCATTCATTTCCTTTGTGGTCTTGCTTAATTCCTTATAGGCCTCGACCTTTTGTTGGAGCCTCTTGAAAAACCCTATAACCGTGGTTTTGAATTCCATGTCCAGTCGTTTTTTTTTCCTCCATTTCTTTCATATCTGATTTCTTTCCATGTCTCTGCATGGTGGCTGCTTCCCTGAGTTGGTCAATTAGCTTTGTGTGGTAGACTTCCTACTAGGGACAGTGGCTCAGCCTCCCCAGTTACCTGAGGTGGATATGGGTTGCACAGTCTTGCTGAAGTTAAGCTCAGGTTAATCGTTGTTAGCACTTGGAGGGGTTGACCTCTAGGCCAATTGTCTGTGAAGCTCAGCTGTGCTCAGTTTGGATGGGCGGAGTCTCTGGGCCAAGCAGACAGCGTTAGCTCCACCCTATGCAGCCCCAGGGACTCTGTGCTGGGGGCAATGGCTGCCAGCACCTCTGAGAGAGAGCCGCTGCCAAGCTCCACCGGCTGCCAGGGAATTCAGACTCTCCCCAAATGCGTCTGCACACCCAACGTCTCACCCAGGGTCGTAAAACAAAACAGTCTGACGGTTTCCTGAATGAGATAGCAAATTGTGAGCACTCTCTATGCGGGCACGCAGCTGCCCTGTTCCCAAGGTCACACGCAAGCTTGCCTTCTCCACAAGCCTGCAGATCCTTGCAGCGCCCGAGCTTCGGCGTGCCCTCCCACTGTCCAGTTTTCACCCCGTATAATAGTGGGTTCCCTGGACTTCACCCAGAGCTGGAGAATCAGTCTAGTGGGACGTCTTTGTCTCCCCGTTCGAGAAAACTGGCCGGTTTTCAGCCGCCCGCCCTCTCCGCTGGCGCATGCTCCAAACCTCTCTCCGCGTGAATCTTCAACGCTGTCCTCAGCTGCTCCTCCGAGTCACAGTGTCTCATTTTCACTTTTATTTGTGGAATTTTCACTCGGCCAGCTTTCTGGTGATTCTGGAAGATGTTTGTTCTTTTGTTAAGTTGTAGTATTAAAATTGCTGAGCATGACAGCAAGATAGGTGTTTTACCTATGCCGCCATCTTGGTTATATTTTTCCCAGAACACCTGTTCGTTCTCTCTCTCTCTCTCTCTCTCTCTCTCTCTCTCTCTCTCTCGTCTTTCTCCCTCCCTTCCTCCCCCCCTCTCTCTCTCTCTCTGCCACACAGCAAACATATAGCAAGGCCAGAACAACCAAGTCCACACAGTCCATACTCAGAACCTCACTGGATGTCCCTGGATCCCAATTCTAAACTCCCCAAATGAGAATCTGATTGATTCATCTTAAGCCAGGGCATGCCCTTGGTCCAATCAGCTACAACCAGGGGGGCAGCATCATGTAATTTAAACAGGAAGAGTGACCCTTGTCAGCTGAGGAGTTACCCTAAGCAAGTACCACAAAGCAAACGCGTACATCCGAAGGACTGATTTCTTTCTAGGTTTGTTGGTAAACACTTTATGCTTGCTCTTAAACTTGAAATGTAGAACAGAATGAGACAGTTAAAATCAGAAATGAGACGTGTTGAAAAAATGAATGGCCTTGTTTTGTCATAGCAATAAAATACCAAGCACAATGACTTGATTTAATAAATCATATTTTAAAAGGAGAAAGAGGCTGGTGTCTCCATTGCTGGGCCAGGTCCTTAAAATGGTGTGTTCCTGGCATACATTATTAGTATACCAGCCATCCAAATGCCACATACAGTACATTTTCTTTATATTTTTTCTTTGACCTGACTCACACTTTTTTCTTAAATAAAAACAGTAAGTCAGGAGAGAGAACTAAGATGGCGGCAAAGGCAAAACACCTATCTTGCCGTCATAATCAGCAATTTTAATACTACAACTTAACGAAGGAACAAACACCTTCCAGAATCACCAGAACGCTCGCCGAGTGAAAATTCCACAAATAAAAGTGAAGATAAGACACTGTGACCCGGAGGAACGGCGGTGGACGGCGTTGAAAGATTCGCGCGCAGAGAGAGGTTTGGAGCGCGCGCCGCGGAGAGGGCGGGCGGCTGGAAACCGGCCAGTTTTCTCGAACGGGGAGACAGGGGCATCCCACTGGACAGATTCTCCAGCTCTGGGCGAAGTCCAGGGAACCCACTATCACACGGGGTGAAAACTGGACAGTGGGAGGGCACGCCAAAGCTCGGGTGCTGCCGGGTCTGCCGGCTTGTGGAGAAGGCAGCTCTCCCGCGAACAGCTCGGCTGCGTGACGGCGCAGAGAGCGCACCGCGACTTGTCTCTCATTCAGAAAACCGTCAGACTGCTTTGTTTTACGACCCTGGGTGAGACATTGCGCATGCAAAGTCATTTGGGGAAAGTCTGAATTCCCCAGCAGCCGGTGGAGCTCCACAGCGGCTCTCTCTCAGAGGTGCTGGCAGCCATTGCCCCCGGCACAGAGTCCCTGGGGCCGCATAGGGCGGAGCTAACGCTGTCTGCTTGGCCCGGAGACTCCGCCCATCCAACCTGAGCACAGCTGAGCTTCACAGACAATTGGCCTGGAGGTCAAACCCTCCTAGGGCTAACAACAAAAAGCTGGGTTTAAATTCAAAAACACTGAATACAACCCATAAAGGATTGCAGTAAGAGTACCCACCTCAGGTAACTGGGGAGACTGAGCCACTGTCCCTTTGAGGATAGCCACCACATAAAGCAGCCACCATGCAGAGACATGGAAAGAAATCAGGTGTGAAAGAAATGGAGGAGAAAAGACGACAAGACATAGAGTTCAAAACCATGGTTATAAGGCTTTTCAAGAGGCTCCTACAAAAGGCCGATCAACTTAATGAGAATTACCAGGAAATAAACAAGACCAACCAGGAAATAAACAAGACCAACCAGCAAATGAATGAGATTTACAAGGAGATGAATTATACTTACAAAGAAATGAATGAGACCCTCAGGGAAATGTGCAAGACCTCTGAGGATATGAACCAGACCCTCACAGATAAAAAAAAGGACCAACTAGAAATCAAGCATACACAGGCTGAAATAAAAAATATTACACAAAGTCCTAAAAGCAGTCCAGAGGGCCACAAGAACCAAGTCAAAGATTTGAAATACAAAGAAGCAAAATCCACTCAGCTGGAAAAGCAAGAAACAAAAAGAATTCAGATAATTGAAGATAGCGTAAGGGGCCTCTGGGACAACCTCAAGCAAGCCAACATCCGAATTATTGGGGTGCCAGAAAAAGAGAGAGAGCAAGTTAATGAAAACCTACTTGAAGAAATAGTGACTGAAAACTTCCCCCACCTGGTGAAAGAAACTGACTTAAAAGCCCAAGAAGTACACAGAACCCCAAAATATAGGAATCTAAAGAGGACCACACCAAGACATATCATAATTAAAATGCCAAGAGCAAAAGATAAAGAGAGAATATTAAAAGCAGCAAGAGAAAAACAGTTGGTTACCTACAGGGGAACACCCATACGATTGTCAGCGGATTTCTCAACAGAAACGATGCAGGCCAGACGGGAGTGGCAAGAAATATTCAAAATAATGAAGAGCAAGAATCTACAACCAAGATTACTCTATCCAGCAAAGCTATCATTCAGAATTGAGGATCAGATAAAGTGCTTCGCAGATAAGAAAAAGCTAAAGGAGTTCATCACCACCAAACCAGTATTATATGAAATGCTGAAAGAAATTCTTTAAGAAGAGGAAGAAGAAAAAGGTAAAAATATAAATTATGAACAACAAATACACATCTATCAACAAATGAACATAAAAATCAAGTGAACTGATAGGCTGATGAACAAGATAAACTGGTGACTATAACAGAAACATGGACATGGAGAGGGAATGGACTGACAATTCTTGGGGAGAAAAGGGTTGTGGGAAGTACAGCAAGAGATTGGACAAAAATCTTGCAACAATGGGAGAGGACATTGGGGAGGGGGAGATGAGGGCGGAGGGTGGGATAGGTACAGGGTGGAGGGAAGATATAGGGGGATAAAAAAGGGGAAACAATGTAATTAATAAACTGAACAATAAAAAAAAATTAAAAAAAAATAAATAAATAAAGTGATGTGATCAGACCAAAAAAAAAAAAAAAAAAAAAAAACAGTAAGTCAGGAAACTTATGATACTACGAGCTCAACTAGGAAAGTCAGAAGTTTTTTCAATACTAGTTCAAATGCATGCATATTACTAAAGACTGGAGTACACTCCCTGGCCATACAAGTCCCCAGTGTATGCACCTCCTGCTCCAGTAAGTGGGAGCTACGCTACAATCTGAAGCCTCTGTTCTGTTTTCTCTGTCCCCTGCAAGAGTCTTTGTTTAAATCATTCAGTTTAGAAGTCATCCCTGTTATTCTTCCTAAAATTAAATTCTGCTGACCTGAAAACTTGTGCATTGTTGGGAAACTAGCTTTTGATGGTTCTCTGAGCTCTTCATGCTGACCATTTTGAAAAATCAACCCTGCCCAGGTTTTGCTGGGGTTTTTTTATTGCCTTTAGTTGGGGATTCTTAAGGGCAGGTCTGGGTCATATTTTCAACTTGGTTTTAAAGGGCAATGCAGATAATTACCCAAAATGTACTTAAAGGGTCTTCCCTTCTGGGGATACAAAGATGAGAAGACCCTGAACCTGCTCTCAAAGAGCCCTCAGGAAGAGAGGAGGGCAGATGGTGTGGGGGCAGGGAGAGAAGCCCAAACAGACCTCGAAGTGGCATGGTAAGTCTGTGCAGATGTCCACTGACACACATCTCCCCCAGGAGGTGTGGAATGAAGGTAAAGAGCTGCTTAGTCCATTCTAGAAGGCTGGACAGGCTTTATGGAGGAGAGGGCACCCACGCTGAGACGAGAAGAATGTTCAGAAGGCAGGAAAAAATCAAGATGAGAGGGAAGCCTCCTACACAGAAAAGATCTGCCTGTGCAAAAAGCAGGAGAGAGCCACGCAGATAAATGACTGTCTTGGGTGATTCGTGTTCTACCGGAAACCCCTTGGAAAAGTTGAAGAAATCAACCAACCCCATTATCAGCAACCTACTCCTGACACCCTTGCATTTGGGAACAAGGAGCATGCAAAGAATCTGCACTGTCTCTGCTCTCAAGGAGCTGTGGGTTGGCTGGGAAGCTAATATTTAATGACAAGAAACAGTCAGTGGATAATAAAATTGCACCTACATAAAAATCAAGTTTTGTTCAGCAAATCTTTACTGAGTATGCACTACATGCTATCCCTGTTGGATGGCTGGGGATATAGGAGCAAAATAAACAAAGTCCGTTGTCTTCATAGTTTTTACATTCTAGAAAAGAAGCAAGATATAAACAAGTAAATGCATAGTAGAACCAACCTACATCAGAAGATTTGATGCAGGGTGTGACAGCAGTTATGGAGAAAGAGAAACCGAGTAAATGAGATGGGGCATGATGGTGGGAGTTGAGAAAAGGTTATTTTATTAAGTAGGAAGGTTTGGAGAAGTACTCATCGGCCAAGTAGCATCTGTGTAGAGACTTGAAGGAACTGGAAGATGTGACATGTGGCTAGCTGGGAGAAACTATCCGAGTCAGAAGGAACAGCAAGCACAGATGTCATGAGACAGGAGTATGCTTGATATATTCTGAGAAAGCTCAGAGCTGTCTATAGCTGGGACAGAGAGCAAGGGGACAGGAAACAGGAGTGGAACCAGAGAAGCAGCTGGGGGATGGGATCCAGGTCATGTGGGACCTTATGAAGGACTTGGGCATTTCCTTGTCCTGAGATAGAAGCCATGGTGACTCTTGAGCAGAGGACTGACTTTCATTTTAAAATGCTTCCTTTGGATACTTTGCAAAGAGTAGAGTGTAGGGACCAAAGGTGAAAGTAGGAAGCCCAGTTAGATTATTAGAAATAAAGCAGATAAGCAATAAGGGCAGCTTGGGTTCTGGTGGCACAGTAAAGATGGTAAGAAGTGAGTGAATTCAAAGTATATTTGAACTTAGCACCAAGGGGATTTCAGAAGATTTGATATAGGGTGTGAGAGAGGGATAAAATCAAGGCTCCATCAATAGTTATGACTTGAGCAAACGATAGGATGGAATTTCAGTTACTGAGATGAGGGAAGAGTTCTGGAGCTGTTAGGTGGGAGCTGGCAATCAAAGGTTTCGTTTTGGACATGTCAAGTCTGAGGGTCTATGAGATGCATCCATAAAAAAGGCAGCTGGAGACACGAGGTTCAGGAGAAGGGTCTACACTGTGAATAGGGGGCAGTATAGACTCTTAGTTCAGGACCTGATATATGGTTGTAATTCAATAAATGGTAAATGCATGAGCACCATGGTTTAGATCAGAAATATTTGCTTACAATTGGAAAATAACTAGGCCTTCACACCCTACTAATGGCGGGCCAATAGCATTTTCAGATGAGAAGAAAATCACTTCTTTTTCTTATCCCAAATGATCTACAAAATAAGATGGCGTGGTTTCACTTAGGTTGCTTTCTATCTCTACATTAATAAACAAGTTTGAGATTACACAAGTACAAACGTACATTATTTACATTGCGTTTGAAGAGCTCAGAGGACTTTGTAAGGTAAATAATTCATAAACTCATATTTTCTTTTTTCACTAATTAAGGGTAAAAATTTTACCAATAAATCATGACAGGTTTCGGGAAGTACATGAGGGAGATCAATGTAGTGCAACAGGCACTTGGCTGGTGATATGCAGCTCAGGGATCTATGGGATGGAGTTTCCACTTGTAAGGAGCTGCCTGTGTGGGAGGGGAAAGGTAATTCTGAAGGGCTAAGAGCATGAACTGTTTACCACTGGGTTTTGATGCTCTGTTTTGCAGGCACATGGTAGGATGATAATTCTCCACTTGCCTCAAGAATAGGCACAACTGTGGGGCTTGCTTCACCCAGTGAAATGTAGACAAAAGTTTACGTGTTACTTTCATGTAGAAGCTCTGAGAGGCGATGAGTGATTTGTGGTTGCTATGGACTGAATGTTTGTGTCTCACCACCACCACCACCACATTCATATGTTGAAATCTAATCCTTAACAGGATGATCTCTGAAGGTGGAACCTTTGGGAGGTAATTAGATCACAAGGGTAGAGCCTCATGAATTGGATTAATGTCCTTATAAGAAGAGGTCAGAAACCTACTCACTCTCTTTCTGTCTTGTGAGGATATGATGAGAAGTCGCATTCTGCAACTCAAAAGACTGGCTCTTACCGGAACCCAATCAGGCTGGCCCCCTGATCTCAGACTTCCAGAACTCTGTGACATAAATTTCTATTATTTATAAGCCACCCAGTAGCCTGGCCACATGACGGTGATAAGAATTATTGTTGAAGTGTTTACCTCCTTCAACCTAGGTCCATGGGTGATGACTGTGGACGTAGTCCCCCCGACCCCAGTCAGATGACCTGCTGAATGTATGGCAAGAACAGGAAATAACTTTGGGTGTGTTGAGCCACTGATATTTGGGGGTTGTTAGTTAATGCATAATCTAGCCTGTCCTAAATGCTATCAACTCTATATTGATAAAAGATACATCTTTTGTGCATTTCTATGTTGTAAATTCCTCCCTTCACCCCCATCCTTTGAGCTTTCAGTATCTCTATTTTAATTTTTTTTATATTTATATAGACTTGACAGAGAAAGAGAAACATCAATGTCAGAGAGAAACATTGATCAGTCACCTCTCGCATACACTCGATCAGGAATCCAACCCATAACCTGGGAACGTTTCCTGACCGGGAATCAAACCAGCAACCTTTCCATGCTCAGGACGATGCTCAACTGACTGCGCCACACACTGGCCAGGGCTATGTCTCTCTATTTTAGAATATAATTTCTGCCATGAGTTTCCCAAATAATCTTTCTATGTTCAGTTATAGAAACAAAGTCATAGATCCAAGCCATCCTTCAAATGTTTTCCTCCACTCCTTCATTAATTTAAAAATTCCATTTTTAGCCTGAATTGCCTTGTTTGCTTTTCAATTGCCCTTCTACTTTCATCATCTATAGCCTTTCTTAGTCATATCATTTTTTGTGACTAAAAGCAGAGTTTTAGTAGTTGTTGCTGTTGATTTCACAAGAGTTTCCGGGTATATGACAAGGTCTAGGGAACCATGTGAATCCTGGATTGTGATTGACTCCCTGGCTCCCTCTGTACCCCCACCTCCTTTAATAGATTGAAACTGGACCTCAGCAAAGGTTATAAATACATATTTGTTAAGGGCCTTTCAGGGACAGGCAAGTTAGCAAAACTATGAAAGTTGTTCTGTTTATGTGTATCTTTTTTATGTCATCTATCTAGTGCCTTCAAAATGTGTCACACTCAGTAGGTGCTAAATAAATACTGTGATAGGAAGGAAAGGAGGGAGGAAAAAAGAAAGGGAAGAGTGGGGAGGGAAATGGAGGTATAAAGGAAGAGAGGAAGGGAGCAAGGAGGGGAGAGAAGAACTATAATACTGCTCAGTAAGTGCAAGGACAGAGGCAAGGGGATGGGGTGCCCAAAGGAGTCAAGGGTTGCAGAGTGGAGAGGCACAGAATGTGAATGCTTCTTGGGGAACATAATAAAACAAAGGCCAAAAGATACTCTTCTCACAGTTCTGGGAAAATCCCACCATCATTAATCCTAAGAAGGATTTCTATAGGTCAGCAGTTCTAATGGTTTGGAAAATCTACTCTGGATCAAGGGCAAATGCTACCCATAGCAAAGGTATTGGGTATTTCTTTAAGAGCAACCAAGTGCCATTTCAACTGTTCCGGTAGATTGAGTTGGGAAAGGTCAAGGCAAAGAGAAAAGAGAAAATGTGCTTATAGCAGTGGAAGGGCCAAGATGGGGTGGGGGGAGGGAGGCCATGGAGGGCTTGAGCCTGCCTCCCACCACTTAAAATCCTCAAAACTCACCCCAAATAAACCATAGTAAGATGTCTTTATTTTCATTCATTGGCATTGTCTCAATCTTAAGAAAATACTATTTTTCAAAACAGCTCCTCACCCTGATGTGTAATGCAATCTAAATACGTGATCTTTCTGCAGAAATCCAGCTTTAGGGCAAATCTCATCGTCACTACAGGTTGATCTTGAACTGGATTTGGGAGCAAACCTTGGGTTTTAGTGAATGATTCATTCTTAGCATCAGCATCAGTAAGTACAATGTCCCATCCTCAGACCCCAGTTCCAACAGGGGAACTGATATTATTCTATGTTCACTTTCACCATTAGTTTATGTGTTTGCTGATTGCAACCCAGTATCCATTTTCACTTTTCTGCCTGGAGATAGTAGAAACCCACTCTGTCTTAGATAAGATGAGGTCTTTTTGTTTGTTTTTTAATATATTTTTATTGATTTTAAATATATTTTTATTGAATGGGTAAGAAAGTGCCCGTTCTCTCCTTTTAAATACATTACCCAGATGTTTCATTGCAACTAATTGGACAAGAACTCAGCTTTATGGTCCCAGGTAGGAGCAAGGGAACCTGGGAAATTTTGCTTTATTTGGGGCTTCCACATGCCACTTAACAATTAAAGGTCAATTATGAGGGAATAAGAGGAGACTAGTATTAGGGAGTAATTGGCACTTCCATCCCCTCCAATATGGTTTACACCAGATTTTAATTCGTCTCCTTCTGCCTCTTCTCAAGTGCTAAGAAAAATAATGAGATATATAAAGTTTTCTGAAAGCATGAAACCGAACTCATTTACCTTTATAATTTTCTATTAATCTACTACCAGAATTCATTGTACATTTAATTTCAGCCTCTAACACTTTAATGCCACCGCTTTAGTCTTCACACATCACTGGCCTCACTCATGTCAGACTTTTTCATCTCTTTTATGTCCATTTATTTTAACTTTTAGTGGTCTTCTCGCCAATCCTTTATCCTTTTTATTACAAGAGCATGAAATTTTATAATCCCCTAGAGCTTTGTTAGTCAGCTGCTACAAGCTTTTTAACCTTCACTAATTTATGCCCTCATTTTTTGACTTTCAGGTATGAAATAGGCCTTCATATTTTGTTTTGGAATATGAAAGTAACTTTTATTAAGTAGGCTTATTGCATTAATAGGTTTTTATTTCAGTTTTTACAGTTATATTTCAGTTCTCTGCTAGTTATGCTGCAGATCACTTTAACAACAATTTATAATGCTATGCAATGTAATTTATATTTTAATATAATAAAAATATGCATAGTGTAATAAAGAAATAGTAATTTTATAAAACTTTACCTGGAAATCATTTCAAATACCCATGTATTTTTTAAACTGCTGAAAAAACAATTTTATTGATATTTATTATAATAGAAATTCCCTAAACAATAATAGCTTCTCTTTTGAGGGAAAAAATAATAATAAAGATAGTGGCGCCTGTTAAGAGACCCCATACGTTAGGATGTTTTATTTGCCTCATGCTCTTTCCTCACTGTTTTGATTTCTCAAAGTCAGAGAGGGAATTGTTTTCCCTTCGTCATCCAATTACACGAATGATCAATACCTGGCTGTGAAAATTTCTAATTCAGGTTATAACACTGAGAACAATCATGTCAATATTAACTGAGATATATAAGTGACAATAAAACACTAATAATAATTATAAAACACTCTCTTCTCCTCCATTGAAAATCAGGAAGGGATTATAGGAAGACTGATCGAAATGCAAATGTTAGTCATATATTTGCACACAAGACAGGGCAGGGAGAAAAACCGAGGAACAAACTTTGGGACTTGAAATCTTGGGGGTTTCATAAAGTGAGACCAATACTAAGAAAAGAGTGGGTCGCCAGAGGGTTGGGCTCTGATGATATTTCTCTTAAAAGGTGTTCCGTGGTCAAATAAGTTTGTGAAATGCTAGGTCAAACAAAGGTGAGAACCTAACACTAGAGCCTGTGTTGCGTAACACACCTCCCCCAAACTCAGTGCTTAAAATAGGAGCTTTTCTCTTCCCCATAAGCCTGCATATTGGCAGGTGGGATTGAGAGTTTCTGTTTGATCTCAGCTGAGACTCACTGTCGGGTCTGTGGTTGGTTTCTGAGTCAGCTGGGGGCTGGCTGGCTGTTGGCTAGGACACCTCAGCTTGTGTCCACATGAAGTCTTATCCTCCCACAGGCTAGCTCAGGCTTGTTCAAATGGCCACAGAGTTCCAAAGCAGCAAGAGGGCAGGCCCGGTCCGTGGGAGCTCTCCAATGTCCCATTGTCCAAAGCAGGGCAGATTCCCAACCCAGATGCAAATGGGGAGCAGGGAAAACACTCTGCCTCTTTGTGGAAGGAATGGACAATTGTGGGCATTTTACACTCTACTACATCTTACCCAGGGTAACTAGGATCTTTGTTAAGTTCTTGAATCCTCATGGCCCATGGAACATGCCATTCTCTCAAAAATAATGAGTTTCCTTTGTAACGAGCCCTGGTTTTAGCAGTAGGAGGAAGGGGGGTGGGACAGGAGGGCAGAGTCTGGCTTCATGTAGCTTGCATTTTAGTGGTTCTAGTGAGGCCCCATTTCCAAAACCCATATCCTTTTTAACCCTCTACCTCCTCTGCGCAGTGATGGAGCTCTGTGGGTTTTCCACATTTGATAACCCTTCCCTTTCCTTCAGGCAATAGACTCTCTTTCTTCCTTTTGGGACCTTCCCCTTCAACCTCCTGGAGACTGTCAAACATGGGTCTCTCTTTCCTGCCACACATTGGATCACGTGACCCTGTCCAGCCAATTATAATACTTCACCCTGGACACTGTGGTTAGTCCAGGGTTGGGCAAATGATCCAGGAAACTGATACACAGCTATTTTTTCTAAATCTGGACTTTACCTATAGACTGAATATGAGCTAGCAAAGCCAGTGATCTTAGATAACGGTGAACTTAGATACCCCTATACAAATAAATCACCAAGAGAAAAATCATAGCAAAATAAAAAGAAGAAGAAAGAATCCTGGCAATGTTGCTTGAGCTCCTGCAAACAGCCATGCCTGAAGCTGCTTCTACTCCTACTCTCAATTACATAAATCAATAGCTTATCAAGTTGGAGTTGGGTTTTTGTCATCCACAACCAAATGAGCTGTGAGTAATCCAATTTTCTACATTGAACATTGCTGTCCCAAACCTCTCAAATCCCTGTGCTATTTGCGGAACATCATGAAATACACTGTATATAACACTACTATACCCACAAAGAGCAATTGATTAATCAGAAAATGACCACATAATACAATTACAATATTACAGCCGAGACCGGTTTGGCTCAGTGGATAGAGCATCGGACTGGGGACTGAAGGGTCCGGCAAGGGCATGTACCTTGGCTGTGGGTACATCCCCAGTAGGGGGCGTGCAAGAGGCAGCTGATCGATGTCTCTCTCTCATCGATGTTTCTGACTTTCTGTCCCTCTCCCTTCTGCTCTGTAAAAAATCAATAAAAATATATTTTTTTAAAAAAAACTACAATATTACAATCACAAACATATATTTTCTTTAAAAAATGTTATTAAACTAAATGAGCTCTACCATTTCCAATTTATTACTAACAATCATTTGATTTTTATTTATCCACTTCATCACTTACAGCTAGTCATAGAGAAAGGCTCAAGAAACATTTATAGAAAATAAAATAAAGATGAACCAAGTTCTATCTGTGAGTCATATTTTTCTACCAAGGTAAAAGCAGAGTAGCTTCCACCCAGGTCACAGAAAATTCTGCTCTTCTCCTGGCACCTTCCCAAGGAACACCTGGGCATTCTAATGGAAGCCTCTTGGAAGTCTATTACCCCAATTACAACCCCACCCAGCTTTTCTCAAAGGTGTCCTTTGAAATGTTACACACACACATGCACACACACACACACACACACACACACACACAAGTTCTGAGTTCAAATTATGCCACGTACACATTACCTTCTTTAAGAGAAATTATGTACAGTCAGTACAGTAAAAGCATTTTGAACATTGTTTGACCCAGTATTTCACAGACTTATTTGACCACAGAGCACCTTTTTAAAAATCACGTTTATGTTCAGGAAACCAGTTGTCCGTGGAGTAAATACTAGTCTACCATCTAAAATGGGAGTCAACAAACTTTTTCTGTAAAGAGCCCAAGAGTAAATAGTTTGGGCTTTGCAGGCCATACACTGTCTCTCACAACTGTCCAATTTGGCCACTGTAGTGTAAAAGCAGCTATAGTCAATACATAAATAGATGGACATGGCTGTGTTCCAATAAAACTTTATTTATAAAAGCAGATGGCTGGCCAGATTTGGCTTGGAAACATAGTTTGTTGGCCTATGCCTAAACCAACAGGAGACATCAAGTTTGAAACAGGGGAACAGATAATACCATGGGCTTAGAATCAGTCCAGGCGGGAGTCCCAGCTCCACCTGCCAGCTGCTTAGCCTTGAGCAACTTCCTGAACCCTTTGTAAGCCCTGTTTCGTAGCTGCACAACCTTTCACATGCCTATGGAATTTCTACATGAGTTCTCTGAATGGAGGGTGTGTGCCTGTGTACATCATTCAAAAAAGGAGTTCTGTTCCCTACATGGGCTAACCGAAGTCACAGCACAATAGGATGATGGGAAAATTCATAAGCCAAAGTTAGGCAGCAAACACAGTCCTCAGATCCAAAATACATAGCTCTTCTGGGAACTTCTGAAATTTGGAGCGATAGCTCTGAACTTCCAGTGTCTGGGGCGAGGTGTGGGCGAATCTTATCTAACTTCTCAAGGGCCAGAGAGACCCAGTTAACATCTTGTTTCCATAAACCTACTGAAGCTATATTTGGATTTATATTGTGTCTAAAGAGACAAAAGAAAACTGCCATCCAACTCACTTGCAAAACACATTTTCACTATTTAATTTTCAACCAGAGCCTCTGATGACCAAATAGACCATCCGAAGGTTGTTTTCCTTTTATTGGTAGGACAAAATGAGGCTATAAATTGTGTTGTGGTTCTAAATGATTGGAATCGTTTACCCAAGTGTTTGCTTTCATCAAGTTTTCTTTGCACTCATAGTGGCGAAAACATATTTTTATTTTGCCACACTATGTTCATAATTTCCACTTCTGCCTAATGTAGATAGATCTTTCCCATCCACGCTATGTTTTACAGGTAGAGATGACAGAGGAAGGAGACAAAATGCTCGAATCCCTCCAGAATTCCCCCTTTGGCTCCACAGGGACCTAACATTTATCATGATTAATTTTTTTCTTAAAAAAAATGAAATGAACATTTCTTTGTCAGGTAGAAGCTTTTAGTCATCCTGACACCAGGCTTTCACGCAGCAAAAATATTACTAATACTATTTTCCCTCCGAAGTGCATTTGTTATCAATATGCACTTAAACTGGTGATCAAGTCTTGCTAGGAGAGACACCTGCTCTGCATTTTCTCTCTGTTTAATACCTTGGGGATACATCACTTAATAATTTAGTGCTAAACCATTTAGCATCTTAGCCCATCATCGCTTATATTACACACAGGATTTCAGTAATGTCTGATAAAATTATGTGTTAGCTGCCTTATGTGTGTGTAAAACTTAATAAGTCTTCTTTCCCCCCTCAAGTTTAATAACTGATTTTCTTACATTTATGGATGTGAAATTTTATTGCTCATGGATATCGTTTGAACCTAAATCTTCATATCTTATAAATTGATTTTTAGTTTCCTTTTTGACCTTATGAATTTCAATCAGACATTGACCTCTTGTTGCTCATGAATCTGACTGATTTAATGCCTTATAACAATAACAGTGGAGAAAAGCATTATCATAAGAGCCCACGGGGTTTGCAGAAGCCCATAACTGGATCTTGGAGGCCTCAAGCAATAATAATTCTTGACCTAAGACCACTCTCTAAAGCCGGCATTCTATACCATACGGGATGGCCCGGCCTTGCTGCAGCGTGAAAGAGATGGGCTAACATTGTTTCAGAGATGCAGCCGTGAACATAAGCCAATAGGAGGAGAGACCCAGAAAGCTCATTTATTCTCAGTGTAGCATGATTGGAAACAAAAGAGAATTAATAGACTGGAACTGTCTGTTGGGCAGGGGGAGGCGCTTTAAATATTTTAACTTGATAAAAAATGAAAAATTAATACTAATTGTCTTTGCAGACTGTATTGTTACTATTCTGCCTCATATTGTGACTGCTGAGTCTCTGGTATAAGTGGCATTGTTGAAGGATGGCTCCTTTGTTTCCCCGGCTATGCTAATTTAATTTAATTGGTTTACTGAATAACTGGGTGTTGATGTTCATTATTCCTTATTAAGAAAGACTCTCTTTCTTGTTCTTTCTTTCTTTTTTTTTTTTTTAATGAACACAGGGGTCCGACTTTTTTCTTGCACAAGGATCAACATTTCTCCAAGATAAAACAGCGAAAATTCGGGCTAACCCAAGCGTTTCTCTACTACCCCCGACCCCGACCCCCGCCAATGACTCAGTCTCTCAAAAATCTAAGAACCCTCCACTGCTGACTACAGTTGACATTACTTGGGAGAATAAATCTTTCTGCTCAGACAACTGAGCCACTTGCTTTGGGGGCAGCTGCTTAAAGTGAAAAGGAAGACCTTCACGGCTCTGGCTCTGATGAACCCACCTCAAATCCCAGGTGGAGTTCAAAGGTACCAAAGACACTAACACTTACATCCCGTTTCAACCCACTATCACGGAGACGAAGACTGGCAGTTGGTTCTGCTCGCCAGTGTTTCCAAGTCTCCTTCCAAGCATTTGAAAGGATTGTGCTTTCCTGCCTCCCTGAAGCGAGGGGTATCCCTGGGACTAATTTGAACAATGAAAGCTGAACAAATGCTGGCATTCAATTCCACAATGTCCCCTTCTGGTACCTAGGTGATGGTGGGCCCATTGACCTGGGGGTGCAAGGCAGGGCCTCTGAGCGCCACCTGGGATAAATGGCGTCGTGGCCGACTTCACGTGAGCGGGAAATGCATGTTGTTGTGTGAGCCCATGTGTTGGTGACATCAAAGCCTGTTGTGACTGAGACACCTGCCCTTTTGATCTCGTTTGGGGAGAGGATCTCCACCACCACACACGAGAAGTAGGACCTGGACCACGAGGAACTGAGGTGGAAATGAAGACCTGAGCCCAGATATGAGCTCTGTGAGGGACTGAAATGGGTCCTGCTGAAGCAAACTGCAAAGATGAATAAACACTTATTGGCAGTCATCTACTCCTCAGATCACATCAGCAAAGCTTTCTGGGAAAGGGTTAGGGTCCAGGGTAAAAAGGGTAGAGGAAGGAGGCTGCTCCGCAGCAAAACAGTGAGGAGCCCTACTCCTGAGAGAACCTGCCAGCATCGCAGAAGATGGGGAAGAATGGAGTTAAAAGGAAAAGTGTCATCATATCGTAACCCGGACTCTGGAGCTGCTTTCTCAGTCATTTTTGCAGTCTTTCTTGGTGAATGCAGACTTAGAGTTACAATTGCCCCCCTGGAACAGTGAGTAGTCAGCAGTGGTTCACTTACTCCTGAAACAAATACCTATGGGACAACTTCTGAGGGCTGCCCAAAGTCAGACCACACTGCCAGGGTCTTTCACACTGACTTCGGCCTCCAGCTTCACATCAAGGAGACACGTGAGGTAAAAGTATTCACTCTGAAGTGCTCGTGGCAACATGGGACATCACAGGGAGGGAAGGGTGTTGAACAATGAGAATGAGTCTCTCCTTCCTGTCCCATTTCATCTGTGACAAGCAGTCGGGGGACTGTCGGGGTGAGCCAGGCTCCTCAAGCAGGGTTCACATTAGGGGGGAAGCCATTCCAGAAGAGGAAACTATTGTTTTCAGAAAAGCACAGGACCACCAGAAACTACGCATGCCACTCTATCCTCAAAACTATGAACAGCCCTAGCTGGTTTGGCTCAGTGGATAGAGCGTCAACCTGAGAACTGAAAGGTCCCACCCAGGTTCAATTCCCGTCAAGGGCACATGCCCAGATTGTGGGCTCAATTCCCAGTGGGGGCATGCAGGAGACAGCCAATCAATGATTCTCGGTCACCATTGATGTTTCTTTCTCTCTCTCCCTCTCCCTTCCTCTCTGAAATCAATAAAAACATATTAAAGAAACAATTATGAACAGTGTCAACATGAAAAAGGATGACATCTTACTTCTACATTTTCCTTTTTAGTTATGTTTTTTTCAAATGCACATGTTGCCTCTGATAGTATATGAAAGGGGGGAAATACTACATTTTAAATTGCATTTCCACTTCCAACACCAATTGTTTCATCACTAAGATTACAGTCTAAGCCCGTGATGGGGAACCTATGACATGTGTGTCAGCACTGACACGCATAGCCATTTTCGATGCCACACGGCCACATGCAGTCACATACAGAGAAGTATCGGGTCGCATGCTGAGAATGACGTTTCATCCTCGGCTACTGAACGGCCAGGTGCAGTATACGAGGATGAAACATTTGCTGTAGTGTAGACACTCTGTGCCAGAAGTCTATAGGCCAAAACAACAGAACTCCGGCACAGAGCGTCTAGTTCTGGGACTTCCGGATAGGCCATTAGGGGATCTTTGACCTCACTTCTGGCCGGCAGAGCTGGGAGCAGTGGAATGCCATGGGGGATGCATCTCTGGGGGCCCTGTGATCGCCATTACCAGCAACCACATAACCACAGCAACCATCATCCAATCTACTGTTCTGGGGTGTTCTGGATTTCTAATTGATCATCATTACTGAGATAAGTGAGGGGGAGGCTGGGAGATGCGAGGGCCTATGCTATGGGTGGCATTTCCCGCTATTAGAAATAGTGGCAGCCATCTTAATTTATATAAAGAATGTCATTTTGTAGCATAGTGCAGACTCCATTTCACCACAATTACTGTTGTGCATCCTTATTAACCCCTATTTCTGCTTATTAACCCTGCCTTTTCCTAAAAGACAGTTACATGTGCCATCTTATGGTCAGTTAGGCTAGTTAACCCCTAATTGCCTGCAGGACTAACAGGCTATCTATAATTCTATCTTCTGTCACTGCAACCCTGATGGAGAACCCAAAAAATAAAAAATAAAACAAGGTTAAGTAAAGGAAGTGGTAGTAGCAGTGGCTGACCATTTCAAGAGACATGGACTGAGATGTATGGCATTATAGAAAAAAATGGCAGATCATTTTGTGTTCTATGTACGGAAATGATAGTAAGCAAACGTGGAATATAAATAGACATTTTGAAACTTATTATTCCCAGCTCTTGAAAAGAAGTGAGGATGAAAGGAAGGAATACATTTCCAGGCAACTACACCTTTATAAGAGCCAATCTAATGCCATCCTTAAATTTATAAAAGGCTCAACAAATTTAACATCTGCAAGTCTGAGCATTGCTGACTCCATAGCTCAGCATGGAAAAGCACTCAGTGAGGGAAAATTTATTAAAGAAACTCTCCTGAGATGTACACCAGTTCTATTTCATGATATGCAGTATAAAGATGCAATTATTAAGAGAATATCTGAGTTACCACTCAGTAGAAATATCATAAAAGACTGAATAATGAGAGTGAACACAAATGTACAACATCAATTAAAGAGAGACATAAGTAATTGTAAATGTTTTTTATCTCTCTTGATGAAACTACTGATGTCACATCAAATGCTCAGTTGGCCATTACTGGTCAATATTCTGATGGTCTCACAATGAAAGAAGAGTTGATAAAGTTAGTATCAGTGCCAACAAGTACATCAGGAAGCAAAATATGTAAGGTTGTTATTACAAACATTCCATGACCTAAGCATTGATATCTCTAAAGTTGTGTCAGTGACGACAGATGGGGCACCAAACATGGTGGGAGAAAAAGTCGGATTTGTCCAATTGTTTACGGAAGCTATTGGCAGCCAATTGTGCCTTTTTATTGTATTACCCATCAGGAGGTTTTATGTGCCAAGGCAGAATTCAAACGACTTAATGTCAGTTGTTACAAAAATAGTTAACTTAATAGCTGCTCGCCCCCTTCACAAGTGAGAATTTTCTGCACTTTTACTGGAGGTTGATTCCACATACAGTGGACTGCTGATGTACAATAATGTAAGATGGCTGAGCCGAGGCAAAGTTCTTGAGCGCTTTGTGGAGTTCTTTGAAGAAATCAAGGTATTTCTTGAGGATAAGGATCTGGGAAACTTTTCTCAGCTCAATGATGATAACAACACCCTGATATTTTTTTTACAGATATCTCTGTTCATATTAATGAACTGAACTTAAAGTTACAAGGTTTTGGCAAAACCTTTGAAGTTATGTTTGGATACATAAAAGCTTTTGAAAGTAAACTGAAAATTTCAAGCGAGATGTAGAAACTAAAAGTTTTAAGTATCTTCCTTGAATAACAAAATATTTTGAGAAGGCCAGTGCAGCTGTACAAAATGAAATGGGACCCTTACATATAAAGTACCAGCATGTTTTAGACTCGTTACTTGACCAGTTCAGTGATAGATTTAATCAATTTAGAAGCCCTGAACAGGCTTAAAAATAATTAAGTATCCTGATGTAGTAGTCTACAGTAGTTTGGAATTAAATGGTTTGGAATGGATGCAAATTGATGATTTGGAGATGCAACTTGCAGAATTTCAAGACAGCATCTGGGCTCAGGTGTTTGTCAACCTGAGGTCAAAGCTTGAGAATCTGGAAAGGTGCCACTTGGAGAATCAAGAGGAGTGTCACTACGAACAGGAAATTTGGAGTGCCTGGAACCAATTACCAGACACTTTCAGCATCCTGAAAAATATAGCAATGGCTTTACTCACAATTTTTCCTTCTATATCCTTTTGTGAGACCTCATTCTCAGTGTTAAATAATATCAAAACCAACAAAAGAAACAGATTGACAGATGAAGTTAGTAGCGCTTGATTCGTCTTGAAGTGTACAAAATACCAACCTTCAGTTGAAGGTTTTGTCAATGAAATTCAGCAACAAAAAAGTCACTAATAGGCAGGTTAGTTGAAGAATTCCCCCTCCCCGTCCCTTATCTTAGTTCCTGGCACCCCACACAAGTTAAATAATATCAAGACCAACAAAAGAAACCGACTGACAGATGAACAAAGAAACCACTAAGCAGTTAAGTTAAGTAATTAGTTTTTGGTTTATTAAATGTAGTTATATATTACAATTATACATTTTTGTTATTTAAACTATAAATATCGCGAAATTATGGATTTTTTTCTCTAAGTGACACCCCCCCCCCCCCCAGTTATGCTTGGTTTTTTGGCGAATTTTGACACTCCAAGCTCAGAAGTTTGCCCATCACTGGTCTAAACTAAACAATCTCGACTTCTGAGAAAGGCAAACCTCTGGCTGAACATCCTGAAATGTGGCCATGCATTCCAAAGTTATCCGAATGCTCTGGCAATAATATCTAAAGAGAGAGGAGGAGGGAGGGAGGGAGGGAGAGAGAGAGAGAGAGAGAGAGAGAGAGAGAGATTCAATGACTTCTCAAATTAATTATGGAAGGTGGGACAAGTTATGAAAAAAATCAATCCATATTTTTTTCTGGCCTTCTAAGTGCCTCTCCTGCTTCTGTTTTCTAGGATTCATTGGAAGTAAGTTCTTCAGGGCAATCTCATGGTGGCTGGGGTCTCTTCCTCATTTTCTTTCCTTCGGGGCCATACTCCTTACAATGGCAGCCAGCTAACTGACTGTATACCAGTACTCCCCCCTTTCTGCTTATGTGTAGTTGCCTGTCAAAGCCAAGAAGCCTGCTTTGCATTAGAGCTTGGAAGTGAAGTTGAGGGAGAGGAAGTCCCTCTAGTGAAGGTCACCGACGTGCGGGAGCCCGTACCTGAAGGAATGCCCAGGCCAACATCTGCCCGTGTGGCAATCAGGCCGCCTCAGAGCAGGGAGGGAAATTCCCCAAAGGCACACACATATATGCAGGAACGCCAGCTAGCTTTCTAAATATAAAAACATAGGTTTTTTAAGCATCTTACCTTACCAAGATTGTGGCTGTAAAAGTTAACTCTCACAAATGCCATTAACATAACTAAGAAGAAAATCTCATTTCCTTCTTAGCTTCCTCCACGAAGAAGTCTTATCTTCAATGGAACCAAGTCCCTGAAAGAGTGTCCTTAGAGCACAGCACACGGAGACAGCACTGGGATTACACCCCCTTCTTCACCTTGAAGACCTCTTTGATATTTCCCAGAACACGCTACAATGATCACACGTTCATAATACTAAAAATTGCCATGTGGCTGTGATGAACTTTACATTGCTAGGCCCTTAATATGCATTATCTTTTCAATCCATACAACTCTAAGAGGAAAGCATTTTTGTACTCATCTTACAGATATCAAAAAGAAGAGTCAATTCATTAAGTGATTTGACAACTACAATTCATTAAATTGTTTTCCAAAGGCACATTACAATATTTATAAAACTCTTCTAATAAAAAAAAATCATGCATGCACTATGTAAAATACCTCTCCTATTACCTATTATATATGAATCCCAGTTTAGGAAATTCAAAAGGAAGGGAAAAGAAAAAAATTTCTTTCTGGATGCCTCAACATGCCACGCCCCTCACCTGTGCTTTCCAAACTGTTGCTGCACCTGAGGTGTGCAAGCCCAACCAGGCTGTTACTAAGGTCAAGTGCAAGCCTTGGGCAGAGCTGGGACCTGAACACAGGTCTCTGAGAAGGGCCTGGGAAGCAGTGTATCTACAGCCTCTGAACTCAGCTGTGTGTGTAAAATGCAACCCCAGCTCCACCACTCACTAGCCGTGTGACCTCTGAGAATGAGTGAAACTCTGAGTTTCTCAGAGTAGAGGATCCCACCAAGATCAAGGGCGTGGGGGCAGTGTCTGCTGCCCAGTAAGCTCTTGTTGTAACCAGCCTCCAGGAGGCCCCTGGAGTTCACACCCTGGTGAACCCCCCCACTAAGCAGGCCTGAGCTGTATAGGATACCATGGTGGTGACTGCATGTGTCCTGAAACTGGGCTGTACACCTCGTTGTAACTTATACCTTAGTCTTGGCTCTCCCTGGGGTAAACCACCCATTATGCTGTGAAGACACAAACCTCTGGAGGGGCCAATATCCCAGGAGCAGAGGCCTCCCACCGATAGCCACGCCAGCTTGCTGGCCATGAGAGTGGGCTTTCTGGGAAGTGGGTCCTCCAGTCCACTAGAGGGCAGCCTTCCCATGGGTACAGCCCCAGCTGAGATTTGGATTGCAACTTCATGGGGGAAATCAAGCCACTTTGGAATTCCTAACCCATCGAACTTGGTGCAATAAATGTTTATTGCTGTTTTAACTCAATGAGGTCTGGAGTAATTTGTTATGCAGCACACGGTGCTCAAAAATGCCTTTGGTAGAAGCCAAGGTCTATGTTCTTTCTGTGTCAATGAGAAACTTCCTTCTACAGAGCAAAGGCTTACCTTTGTTGTAATGTTAGTCTTCCAGTACAGGATGGGAGATGCTAGTAATGAGGGGGATTTGTGTGTAGGGGTAGGGGCTAAGAGTGGTGCCATTCAGATGGCCACGTATCTTGTCCACATGCCTACAGGATCACATCAACTGAGAAGTTCAAAGTCCCATTACTAACACCACCAGTTCTAGCATCTACCCTAATACAACTGAAAACCAGTAGGCTGTCCTGCATTTTCAATATCCATTTGCAGACCCCAAACACACCATCTTGCCACACAATTCCCGCCATTTGCTGCCTAGTTTCTTTTCTTCCGATTTCTCCGAGCCACACAAAACTGAGAGATAAGCGTGCAAAGTAATAATTCTAGTAAAGAATCTTGTTTTCCTCCGTGTTATATCTTTCCCATCGGAGGCGCACAGGGAGCAGGAACGGGCTGAATATTTTTGTATTAGCAAAACTCCAAGTAGTAACATCCCTCTGCAGTCCTCGAAGTCACATCCAAATTCATCACCATCTTATCACCAGGTCCACGCACTCCAGGTTCCATCGTCCTGTACAGCACTCCTCATCAATTGTTCCAGAAAAGAAGTTTCAGAGCCATGGAGAGGGCCTTAGCGTTTTCCCTAGGTCCTGGTGATTAATGGACTGACTTCCGCCTGCCCTAAATGTAGGGATATATATATGAATAAGTGATCAAAATTCTGTACCTAGACCCTCTCTCTACAGCATATACTGCTGATGGGAATAAAATTGGGTACAGCCACGGTGGAGAAGATTTAGTGACACAATGATTTTGCATCAAGCACCAATTTAACTCTGACTTCAGACCCTAATGCACATGTCAGATGCAATCTCTCTGTAAGGTAAGGGGCCGTGAGAGCAATACCAGAGGCACGAGAATGATGGGGGCAGAGCAGGAAGTGACAATTTAGGAAAATGGGTAGCGACATTCTTTTTTAAAGAACAAAGTAGATGTCAACTTGAGCATTAAACAAAGCAAACACATGTGGAGCCCCTACTATACACCTGGCTCTGTGTATAATTTGTTTTGCAAACATTCTTATCCCCTGACTCTTCGGAGCAAACCAATCTATTACCTTTACGGAATGGCATGAACCAAGGGTGAGTAACCTCAGGCCTGGGGGCCACATCCAGCCACCACCAGCTGTGTAAAGAAGTACTCCTGGCATACAGCCACCAACCTGGCCACACAGCAGCTGTGACTGTTTCCACACTGCAGTTGAGTAGCTGGGACAGTGTCTGTACAGCCCGTACTGTGCACTGAATTGTGCCCCCTCCCCCCACCAAATTCTGATGTTGAAGTCCTAATCCTCACTATCACTTACCTGGAGAGAGGGTCTTTAGCAAGTAACTACAGATGAGAGAGGCCATCAAGGTGGGGCTGTGGCCCTATAAGAAGAGGAAGCTATGTCTCTCTCTCTCTCTCTCTCTCTCTCTCTCTCTCTCTCTCTCTCTCATCTCTATCTCTATCTCTATCTCTCTCCAACATGTGAGAACACTGTGACACGGTGGCCATCTGCTAGACAGGAAGAGTGCTCACCAGAACCCAGCCACCCTGGCACCTTGATCTCAGACTTCCATCCTCCAAACTGAACATTAACTTCTCTTGGTAAGTCACCCAGTCTGTGGTATTTTGTAATATACAGCAGTTCTAGCTAATGCAGCCCACAAAACCTAAAGTATTTCCTAGCCCTTCACAGCAAAGGTTTTATTACCCACAGAGACGTTGCTAGCAAGACAGATCCTTGAGAATTCTCCACCCACTCTCTCTTCCCTGCAGGGAGACCTACAGTTTTGAAGCAGGATGGCTGGGTTTGAAGGCCCAAATATATGCTCACATACTTCCCTCCTGCTTCTGTTTTTGTCCACGGCAGTTCCAGGAATCGAATGAGCCTAACAGGAATCTGAAGCACAATACATCTAGAATGGAACTCTGACCTCCAATCCTTTCCTAAACCTGCTCTCCCATCTCAGTCCATTGCATGGAAAAGGGAATGTCCAAGGGACCAGAGGGACTAGGAAGTCTGGGGCCTGGACTGGACCACACACAACAAAGAGAAGACAGAAAGCATCGTTTCTTCTCTGAACCTGCTATGGATGCAAAACAGAAAATTAAGCTGAAATTAAAATGCTTCACTCCAACTGTCTAGTACCTTGCTACTCAATGTGTGGTCCATCACTCAACAGCCTGTCAACCAGGAGCTTCTTAGAAATGCAAAAATCTCAGGCCCTATCCCAGACCTAGGTCAGAATGTGCATTTCAACAAGGTCCCCAGATAAGTCACAGACAGACAAGTTTGAGGAGCACTGTTCCAGAGGGTTCAGTGACAGCTCTGACTAGGAAGTGCGTAGAAGAAGCCCTGACTGCCAACTCTGAAACTTAACTATCTTGCCCGACTGAAGTGGCTCAGTTGGTTAGTGTCATCCTGTGTACCAAAATGTTGCCGGTTCAATTCCAAGTCAGCTTACATACCTGGGTTGCAGGTCCTACCCCTGGTCATGGCACATACGGAAAGCAACAGACCTCTCTCTCTCTCTCTCTCTCTCTCTCTCTCTCTCTCTCTCTCCCTCCCTCCCTCCCTCCCTCCCTTTTCCTCTCTCCAAGCATGTCCTTGGGTCATGATTTAAAAAAAGAAACTTAACTGTCTGTAAAATAAATTGGTCATAAACTAGTCACCATAGGCCATCAACAACACCATGGGTTAAACACTGCTGCATTATTATTGACAGATGAGAAAATTCACCTGATTTTAGTAACTTGAACCAATTTCACATGACTAGTAGCTTGGCAGAAACTAAGATGTGAACCACTCCTGCCACAGGTTGATCCTAGAATTTTATTTCTTCTGTGCCACTCAACATCGTCTGTTTATAGGAATGAAATCATCTTTGCAAAGGACTTAATACAATGCTTGGTACTTTATATGCATAAGCAATGAAGAGAAATAATCTGACTTACTTTAATGAGACTTGAACCAGTGCACTCTCAATCACTAAAATGTGGCTATATCTTGAAAACTTCTAATGCCAGCCAACTTCTACTGACACTCAGAAAACTTTTCAATAACTTTCCTGTCCCATTGGTCCATGTTCTCTCAAATGAAAATAAATGTTCCTACTGGCCTGAACAAAATGCAATTCGAAGGGTGAATCTGCCGCCTGAAGTCAAATATGGACTTTCAAAGTCTCACATGAATGATTTTGGGTTTTCTACCGTTTTGAATTATCCACACCACCGCTCCCTTTATTGTCATTGATAACAGAGTGTTAACTACATTACATGCAATTAAATTCAAAATATTTGTGCAGCAATTATATGGATTCATCAAACCTAATGGTGCAGTCAGAATTTCATGTGTTCTCATCAGTACTGCTCAGGAGGGAAAAATTGGCATATAGAAATATATTCCCACAAACTGATAATTAGAAAGTAAACATTGTGTCTAATGTCCTCCTGTTAGCTGATGTCTATCAATAGTAAACAAATTAGAAGTTTCTAACAACATTGACCCTATTGCTAATATTGTTATGCATTCTTCACCAGAGATTGGATATATTCTGCAGTCGATGAATGAACCATACTTCTGTTTCCTCTTCTGTTGATAAAGTTATTTTTGTTATTTTGAGATTTTCTCAGCCTCTCACTTTTGGTCAGCCAGCACATAAATCCATTGAAGAAGACATCGCCAGAGGCCACCCAATACCCATGGTCCACCTCCAAATCTACCCAGAGCCAAGAGGGACAATTTCTGTGCACACCGACAGCGTCCCACCTCAAACATTCATGGCTCTCCCTCTCTCTGAGAGTCCACACTGGCACCCAAGAGCGTACCTATCTAGGGATTTAAGGATAACCCTCAACCAATGAAGAATGGAAGTTAGAGAAATCATATGGTAGCTTTCCCATCTCTAGGAGGTCCCCAATAGGACTGAGGCCCAGATACCCACAGGGTTTGCCATGTTCCAATGAATCTTTTATTGACTCTCTCCCTTGCTTGTCTCATTTTCCAACTTCCTCCCTGGTGCTTCCCAGAATCATCTTCCAAATATAGTCCTTGCTTCCAGGCCTTTGGAAGAGGGTCTGCTTCAGGAAGAAACCCTGTCAATGCACCTCCTTTTTTTAAGGACTTGACCCTCTTATGAAACTCCGTGGAGGTCAGAAGCAAATTCCCAGAGTTCAGATTCATACTACTTTCCTGAACTCCTTTGCCGTTAGGATGCATAGCAATCGGTGAGTTTTGCAAGGTTATGACACAGACAAGCATGGTCTACTCTGGCAGCAGCAGCAGCAGGGCTACATCCATCCCCAGAAGTGGCCATGGCTGCAACTACAGCTGAAATGATTCCAGCTGAAACTCGCATTTCAGGTGGGATCAAAGGGTGCTAGCAGCAGAGTCTTCAGGACACAAGTTCCTCCACACCCTGATTTTGGCCCTTTTCCTGATTTCTCTGGTCCCCTGGCCATCTGCAGATGCTCCAATAAATTCCTTTTCCTTTTCAATAAAGCTAGAGTTCGTTTTCTATGGCTCAACACTGAAAAGACCAACTGATATGGGTTCTGTTCTGCTTATCTATACTAAGACAAGAGAAAGATGCAAGTTGATCGTACTTTCATTACACCCACCAGCCAATCAGGAGTGAGTATGCAATTAACCCAACAAAGATAGTGGGTTAACTTGCATACATGGGCTCCAAGCAGCTGGGGGCAGGGGTGGGATGCTTGCATTGTTGCCATGGTGATGACACAGGCGTGCCATACCACCCCAGCTGCTCCAGGCCTCTGGGCAGTGTGGGAAGGTGGAAAGGCTGCTCTGGCTGGAACTAAGGCAGTGCCAGCAGCCAGGGGAAATAAAGCCCATTCTTGCACAAATCTTCGTGTACCAGGCCTCTAGAGTATAAAAATAACAGGGGTTGTTCATTATTACATTGTCTTTCAGGGGCAAATATTGGATACAACCTAAATATCCATCAGTAGGAGAGTGATCAATGATGAAATAACAAGTCAATGGCTAAAAGCTGACAGGCTAGCTCTGACGTACATATACAAAATTATTGCAAGATTAACTTTTTAAAAATCAGAGCCATGCATGTCATTTGTTTTTCTTTGTTTTAAATAGATAAATATGTGTGTATATATAGTCATATATTGACGTATGTATGTATATAAGTATTTGTGTGTGCGTGTGTGTGTGTGTGTGTGTGTGTGTGTGTGTCCTATGTGACCTATATGCTTGTATAAGTAATTACTGTCAATAGAAGGGTCTAATAATCTGGAAACAAGGATCCTAAAAATAAGCTATGGGACCAAGTCTTACATTTTCCTATATATCCTTTTAAATCTTTTGAGTTTACAATTATGAATATATATCATCTATGCAAAAGTAAATACAATTTAAATTGTGTAAATGAAAGTAGCCATTTGAAGAAGAAGAATACAGATCCCAAGACCCTGACACAGTTGGTCCAAGTCAAGACCAAAGACTGGAATTTTAGCAAACAGCTCAAGTGGCTGTCCCAAGGGCACACTTCTGAAACCCAGGCTTACATTTTCAGGGACCAGAAGTGAATTGTGCAATGTTCTGCTCCTTATTGACCAAATCTCTGCACTGAGCCCAAATTAATATTGTATCTGTTTGTGTAAGTCAGTATTTTTTTAGAAGAGTTTATGCTGAGATGAAGCACATTCATTGGCATCCAAAATTTTCACCCATGTGCAAAGGGAAGCATTAACATTGACAACCAGCAGAGTTTCCTAAACTAGTACCAACTTCCCAGGCAAAGATCCTTAATTTTACTCCCCCATCTTTCCTGAAATATTAAGTGGATATGATCATCTATATATATAAAAGCCTAAGCAACAGAATGATCAGAACAACTGGAACAACCAGTCATTATGATGCGCACTGACCACCAGGGGGCAGACACTCATCACAGGAGTTGCCCCCTGGTAGCCAGCACACTCCCACAGCAGGAGTGCTGCTCAGCTGACCAATCAGCTGACCCACCCAGCCCAGCGACCCACCAGCACAGAAGCAGTCACTCAATCCCTCAGCAGTTTTACAGGTTAAATCTTCAAAGAATGGCACTTACAGACCAGCACCACCAGCAGGACACTGATAGTGCTGCTGGCCACTTGGAAGTCAGCCTCCCCGACACTGCAACTACTTCCCCTCCTTAGATGCTCCACAAGGAAGAAACAATATAAAAGCAGCCACCAGTTGGCTCCCAACAACCAGTATTATGGATCAGCATTATGGATCCGGATCCGGAGCTGGCAAAGACATCCCACCACCTGCCCAGAGGGCTGATCTGCCCCGCCTCTCTCTAATACCCTCCAGACCCCATCCATGCACGAATTCATGCACCAGGCTTCTAATATGCTCATAATGTGCTTTTTATTTCAACATCAACATACACACACCACACACACACATGCTCACTCACCTGATTTTGGAATGTTTCCAACCAGAATATATTTTGAGCATGAGGACAAAGGTCACTCTTTGAAAGTTGAAAGGTTACTATTTTCACTGCTATTAGTGTGGTCATCTTTCTCAGCTAAAACACTTTTCTGCCCTATCCCCACTTTTGTCCCTTTCTTACTTTTTTACTTTTTCCTCTGGGAGTCATGCCAAACATGAAAGGAGGTGACCCACTTTATCAATTTATTATATTCATTTAAAGCCTCTTACAGCCTGGCTGCATGGCTTAGTGGTTGAGGATCAACCTACAAACCAGGAGGTCACAGTTCTATTCCTAGTCAGGGCATATGCCCTGGTTGCAGGCTGGATCCCCAGTGGGGTGTGCAGGAGGCAGCCAATCAATGATTCTCTCTCATCATTGATGTTTCTATCTCTCTCTCTCTCCCTCTCCCTTCCTCTCTGAAATCAATAAAAATATATTTTAAATAATACATAAATAAAACCTTTGCCATTCCAAACCAATTTATTTTCATATCGCATCTTCTATAGAAATTATCTCAAAATACTTTGTTGAAGAGAAATAAAAAGTATGATAAGACAGTTTAAACATTTTTTAAATTCTTGGTTGTATGGATCAAGAGTTAAGCATGTTTCAATCATTTCCTGTAACTTCACAGCTCTTGGTGTGAGAAGTTGTTGTTTTTTACTTAGCAAGTCCTGAATTAGAGAACAGTGACTGTCAAAAACTTACACTTAGGTCTAGGTTATCACAGTGTGATCATCACGTAAGGGCTGAATTGGGAAAGTGCAATTGCATTCAATTCAGACCTTCGGCCACTTCCTAAGCCAGTATCCTACCTGACTGTCTGCCCCTCAACACTGACCTTGCTAATTCCCTTCTGGTTTTCTCGGTGACATGTGCTTCTAGTCCTCTTTTGCAACCCTTTTTCTCCTCCCAATGGAGTCATCCATTCTGCTGACCGACATATGTTGTGTAGATTATTCATCTTTTATTCTATTCAGAATCTATTCTCAGTTTGGTAATTTCCCCAAGATCTCTTTTGGAAAATTTCCACCAACTGTGTGCCATGTGTTTTGGGTGTAGTTTTGCCCACATCCAGATTATAGAGGCAGGGCAAGATCCTGGCTGGCCCAATCAGAGTGCTCCATTCCCCCAGCGTTGAGTGGTTCAAGGAGGAGGATGTGGTAGTTTTTGTTTTTTCGTAAGTGATCTCAAGAAACAGCAGTAGTGGAGTGGGGACCTAAGATAGAAAAGGGGAAGCAGTCTATACAGAGTGTGTTATCAATGCAGTTACGATGGTGGGGTACGTGGAGATGATCCTTCTCAGCAACTCTGGCACTCCGGGTAAAACAGGTCTACCCACAAGAGAAAGACCTTTGGCAAAGAAATGCAGCCCTGACCGTTGGGATTTGGGCCAAGTAGCAGTAAAATGTTGAGTGCACAGAGATAGGGGGTGGGAGCCTGGTGGAGGCGATGGTGAGAAGCAGGAGCTGCTTTGGGAAACGGTGCTCCTGTGAAGCTGTCCAGACCTGGGCTTTCATTTGCTTGGAGTTTTTCATTATTATTATTACTGCTTCAGTTTTTTTCTCATTGTTATAGACCTGTTTCTGATTTACTTTTGAAAATTATATTTTTCTAGGAATTTGTCCATTTCATCCAGATTGTCCAGCTAGTTGGCATATAGTTAGTTGTTCATAGTATTTGCTTACAAGTCTTTGGTTTTTTTTGTGAGGTCAGTTGTTATTTCATCTCTTTCATTTTTTATTTTATTTGTGTTCTCTCTCTGTTTCTTGATGAGTCTGGCTAAAATTTCATCAATCTTATTTATCATCTCAAAGAACCAGCTTTTGGTTTCATTGATTTATATAGTCTCTGTGTCATTTATTTCTGCTCTGGTCTTTATTATTTCCTTCCTTCTACTTCCTTTGGGCTTTTTGTTTTTGTTTTTTGTTCTCTATCGAATTCTTCAAATTGTAAGGTAGACAGTTTACCCAGTGATCCCATTTCTAGGAATATATCCTAAGAAATCCAAAACACCAATCAGAAAGAATATATACACCTCTATGTTGTAGCAGCACTACTTATAATAGCTAAGATCTGGAAACAGCCCAAATGCCCATCAGTAGATGAGTGGATGAAAAAAGAAAAGCTGTGGTACATTTATACCATGGAATACTATACAGCTGTAAAAAAGAAGGTTATCTTACCCTTTGAGACAGCATGAAGAGTATTATGCTAAGTGAATAAGCTAGTCAGAAAAAGATAAGTATCACATGATCTCACTCATATGTGGAATCTAATAAACAAAATAAACTAGTGAATAAAATAGATCTAGACTCTATTCTAGACCCATAAAAGCATGGAACAGACTGACAAATTTCAGAGGGAAGGTAAGGATGGGAGTGGGAGTGGGGAGAGATTAAGAAAGGATTTACATGCACATATGCATAACCCATGGACATAAACAATAGTGTAGTGAAGGCCTGGGGGGAGAGGGAGGAGAGGAGTCAATGGGAAAAACACAGAGACATCATGTAATATTTTCAATGATAAAGATAATTTTTTTAAATATGGGCTCCCTCCCTTTAACAAAAAAAAAAGTGTATTCCCTCCAAATATGTGATATTCAAAAGAAATTAAATATCATAGTGGAAAATAAAACAAAGCAATGAAATAAAACACTATCCTGTTGGGAAAACATGCACAGTCCAATTTCCCCCCCAACACAGTATATTGGTGTGCCTACTTCCAGAAACTACTGCCCGCCCCCCAAAAAAATAGAAGCATTTGAAGATAATTTATTACACTGACTGGAATATCTAATTGAGCCTCACCCTGTTCTAGACTCTGCTGGAAACCAGGGATAACAAGATAAAAGACAAATTTCCTGTCTTTTCAAACAAACACAGATTAGGTGGGGAGATGCATCGTTAGAATAATAATTACCAACATGTTGCCACAAATATCTTTCCAGAAGGCAATGAGAAAGCCAAAGCAGGGGGCACCTCACTCAGCCTGGGGGTACCTAATTACCAGTTGCTTAAACTGTGCTTTGAAGTTCAAATAGGACTGACTGACCCAGAAAGAGAGTGCAGAAATATGCTTCAAGAAGAGGAAATGGCATGAGCAAAGTCAAGGCTCTGTAAGAGGGTGTGAGAACTTTAGGCAGATCAGAGGAGAAGGGAATGGGAAGGTGTATAAAAATCCCAGAAAGCCCCTGTATCCTTTCCTAGTTAGGCAAATCCTATCATGGCTTCCTTTGTCCAGAAATGGAAGAAAAAAAGGGGGGAGGTAAAGAGGGAGGAAGACATTTGAGAGAAAAGATGAAGGCTGTTGCTTGCCACCCTCTTTAGAACAAACATTATCCAATACTAAAGGTCACCTCTGAACACATGCTGCACATTTCTGTAACTTACCATGTGAGCAAAAGTTGACTGAGCTGATGGGTCCCAGGCATCAGGAATCAGAGTAAAGTTGTGTGTGTGTGTGTGTGTGTGTGTGTGTGTGTGTGTGTGTGTGTGTGTGTTTAAAGAAAGATCCCTTTTTTTTATCCACTGTTCTTTTTATTCTTTTTTTTATTATTGTTTAAGGTATTACATATAGTAGTACATATGTCTTCTTTTTCTCCCCGTTGACCTTCCCCCTACCTCATCTACCCGCCAGCATATGCCCTCACCTGCCCACCCCCCCCACCCCCCGCAGTGTCTTGTAAGAAAGATTCTTAATTATATTTTTTGTTGTGGTTAAGCCTTACCTGAGGACATTTTTTCTATTGATTTTGTTTGTTTCTTTCTTTGTTTAGAGAGAGTGGAAGGAAAGGGTGAGAGAGAGAGAAACATCAATGTGAGACACATTGATTGGTTGTCTCCCACACAATCACGAACCCAGATATGTGTTCTTGACCAAGAATCAAACCTGTGACCTTTTGGTGCAAGGGCCAGTGCTCTAACCACTTAATAATGCTGGCCAGGTTTAATTATAATTTATTTTTAATGTGATTAAAGGTGTGGATTTCAAACTAGTCCATTACTCACAAGTAGAAACCATTATTTTTAGAAACACAGGCATATTAGTTAGGATGACTTAGCTTTCTAAGAAAAGAAATACCTAAGCCCCACCTGGAATCTTATTTTATTCTAGTGCTTATTTAAGTGTTTGTTATTATTAAAGAGATTGGGTGGCTGTTTCTGTATTATAGATGTGTCCTCCCTGTGTCTTTCTTATTTGGAACATTGCTGGTCTCATTACTTCAAAATATATTCAATTGTCTTATAAAGGTTGACCTTTATTCAACTTCATCAGAAATTTCATTCTGGTCTTCACAGCAGTCACCAATATAAGAAATGTCAATTATTCATTTCTCTTTTTGATTTAAATCAAATCAATGAGCCTTATTGAATACTGGTGACTAGTACAGCACTTAGTACTGAGAAACTAAATTTTCTTCCTGTCTTTTTGTATTTATTACTACTTTTTTGGCAAGGAAATCCTTTTGGGGGTCAAAAACAGGAATTATATCCAATTTTTTATTATTTAACATAGGTAAATAATAAATGGATCTTTTCATTCTGAAAGGCCCAATATTTTTCAGCAAACAGATCACACATGATTGTGTTATGGAACACATTCTGTTTTGAATCTATGTAGGATTAAAATTTAGATGGGATACTAGGTTTAAAATCAAATTTTCCCAAAATATTCAAGCCAAAACATAAATAAATAAAATGTGGACTAGATACATCTATAATAGCCCTTGTTCTGACATTTAATGTAAAATCTATCTCCTCCTTCCAGATTTGTGAAGTAATTTATCCGGCCAAAAGTCTAATTTAAATTTATATGTAATTTTGGATTTGTTTGCAAGTGGAGGAACCCAGATGTTAGGGGAGTAAAAGGTTTGTTTGGAAGAAGTGAAATGAATGATCGACATGTTGAACAAACAATCATATTATTTCTACTCTATAGACCCAGGCTAGAAATTATCAGAAACTTGGGATTAGCTGGGTTGATTATAGTGAGAAGAGGTAGCATGATGAAATCTGGGGATTATTTGATCTTAAAACCCCCAAGGAGTAACTAGTGACCTTCAGAAGAGAATCTTTTGCATGGTTTCAGGTTGATTTTCATGCTCCTTGAAGGCAGCTTTGCTGTACTGTAAAGAGTAAGGTGCGCTGTAAGCCAAGTTCAAGGTGCAAACACAGCGATGTGGCCGCGTGCACAGGAGTTGGGTTCTGGGGGGGCAGCACACGAACTGCAATTTACAAATGGTCAGAATCATCCTTAAAAGTTATCTTTAAGAGGGTGACCTGTCTACGCCGATGCACCGCTCCACCCAGCCACCTCCCAGCCAGCCCAACACCAACCATTTTTCTGCAGAATTGAAACAGACGGTGGCTTTTCTGTTCATCTGTAACTCACCTACACTTAAAGGCCAGGTTATATGACCTATATACCTCTTTAAATGCTACATCACAACATGATGGGATGCCTACTTTTTGAGTGAAATGCAGGGACTGGGACCCCCGAAGGCACAGCAAAGTCTCATTTTCCATCTCATGTACAGTATGGACCATAGAGTATCACATAAACTGGTGAGTATATTTGCCAGGTGAGTTTATTTAAATTGTCTTTCTCTTGCTCTCCTTTGCTTCATACAATTTCAATTAACATATGTTGAAAGCATGTGTGATGGACTCCATGCATCCCTAAGACAGAGGCTGTGTGATCAAATGGCACAAGGAATGCATGAGCCATGTGGAGTACATTGAAGGCTGCATTTGGCTGGGACACCCAGGGCCCTGCATCTGCTTGGATCACCTGAGCTTCACCTTTGAATGGTTGGGGCCTGTGGTTTCATAGTTTAAATATTGCCACTGGGTACAGTTCCCTAAATCTAAGGCTACAAGAAAATCAGACCATTGACAGAATTTGCAGGGAAAGTCTTGATAGGCCCCAGCCTAAACAATATACAAACTATTGACACCTAAAAAAGTGAGAACTTCTAAGAATCCATTTATATAAAAGCCTAAGTGACCATTACAAACAACCAGAACAACCGGTCACTATGATGCTCACTGACCACTGGGGGACAGACACTCAACACAGGAGCTTCCCCCTTGTGGTCAGCTCCCACAGCCAACCTCCCCTGGTCCTTCCCCTGCTAAGGCTCCGGGCACTGGAGAATCTGGATGCAGGAAGCCTGTAGGAGGAGAGCGACCCTAATGCTGATCGATGTTGATCAAGACAGAGTAGCAGCTCAGAGGGGGCAGAAGGGGCAAAGATGTAAAATAAGTACAACTGCCACCTTACCTCTGCCACTGCACCACACTGCTCTCCCTTCTATCCTGTCAGCCACCTCTAGCACAGCCCACACCTTTCCGGGCTCCCAACTGCTGATCGGCTAGTGCTCCTACAGCAGTGTGCCACCATTGGCCAAAGTCAGCTATCATGCTTAAGAGCAGAGTCCTGAGAAAATGTATGGCTAAGGTAGCAGAGACAATCTGTCTGTTAGCAACTCAGACCCTTGGACAGTAAAACACCTGAGGGTGGGCAGCAAAGTAGAGCTGTATTTCCACCTCAGAGCATAGCTGGTGTTCAGCTGTTTTGGGGGCTCTATCTATGGTCCTTGCTTGCCACTTCCACAGCACAGCTACACAACTAGATAGGACCTGTCAGACAACCTCCCGTGTCCCTCCCCATCCCCTGCACAAATTCATGCACCAGGCCTCTAGTAAAATAAATGTTCTGCCCTCTTTGACCATCCAGGTGTGATCAAGCGGGCTCATTTCCCCAGCTCTCCCCATCCCCAGGAAAGCCAACCCCAAGAACACCTACTGCTCATCATGTGGGAATTCGCAGGCCTTGTGACTCAGCCTGATAAAGAGCATCATGGTGGGAGCCTCTGACGGGGAGATGCTTGTCACAGGCCCTAATGGCCCCTTTGTTAGATGGTCATAGAGTAGCTGTCAGCAGTGACGACCACTGATCGCCCTCTCCTCCCATCAAAGTGCTAGTCTTCCTTCGGCAGCCGCACAAAGGCACCTCGGGAGGGAAGAGCAAGAGGAAAGGAGACTCAGAGAAGTCACAGAGAAAGGCTGGAGTGAAGTGAGAGAACTGAAAGAGGCAGCAGGTAGGAAAAATTCACCAGATCCCTCCCAACTGGGCACATCAACCTTGGCCAGAAAACAATGGTGCTGCCATCTCCATGGCTTCAGCTGTGAGGAGCATCCTTCCGGCGCTCATTCCTGATGTTCTGCGGCGCAGCTAGCTTCCTCCTTCCTCCCTGGTTATGCAGAGCTCATGTCTGTTTCCAAAGTGTCACCTTCCTGGGTTGGGCAGGAAGACCTGATCTCCAGGCTCGATGTGAGCACGGGCGGGGGCAGGGGAGCTGCCAATATCACATTCAGTGGGCTCGGAGTGGAACCTGTTCTTGCTGATGAAAAAATATTAGCTGGCTTCCAGAGGAAGGCGCACAGGTGACCCCTCTGGCCTATCCCACTGTCTGCATCTCAGAGCTGGATTTATTCAGAATCTACGAACCAGCACCAGAAGTAAAGACTACATCTAAATTCGACTTAACTTTTCTCCCCAGCCGCCAAAATCATCCTGCGTGCTTTTCCTTGTGCTAAGGGAGTGGGCTGTGGGCAGCCTGTGAGGGGGATTTCCTGCCCTCCCCTCACTCTGTCACAGTCCTATGAAGCCATCTGGGGGTGTTTGTGATAATACCATGCCATAACCACATCATACGTGTGTTAAACTCCTGCTTTCAAGACCAGGAGAGACAGAGGAGGGAAGGAAGGGGACCATGCAGACTGGGGAGTGTTCCCCATTTCCCTCGGTGAGTATGTGCCCCAAACTGGTGTTTGAATGAGATATACTAGTGAATCTGACTTCCCTCTTCCCTTCATCCCCACATTCTTGCACAGGTGAGCCTCTCACCTTGCTGAGCTCAGATTCTGTGCGAATTTTTCACACAATGTGGCTCCCAAACACAGGCCAACTCTCTCAGCAAGTCCCACCAAGAAGCTCTGGTCTGAACTAAGCCTGGGAGAAAGCCTGACTCACCTGAACTCCCTGGATGATGCTGTGGGAAGCTGGTTTTGACTTTAGGAGAATTTCCCCTTCAGTGATGGCTTTAGAGCCCAACTCCTGTACAGGATGAGCAACATCCTAGTGGCTGGTGAGAACCTAAAAGAGACCTCTAAGGGCAAGGCTTCTGAAGTCAGGACTCAGGACCATCCTGTACAGCCCCTGGTCTGTGTCACAGTTAAAGGAACATGTTGTACACAAGGAAAAGTGATTTCAAATGATACCAGTCTTCTCTGTATTCTTGACTGTAAGAAATAACCCTTCAAATGTTTTTCCTGTCCTTCACTTGGCCTCACACAGCCCAGCTTCTCACTCAAAGCACTCTGAAATGTTCCTCCTGCTTAGTTCTTCACTTTCCCTCTTCTTTCTCCACCAATAAGACCCAAGTGACACAAGATGCCCTCTGAAGACAGAGAAGGAGAAGAGATGGAAGCGAGCCGAGCAGAGTCTTCCTTAGCAGGCAAGGAATGTGTAAAGGATGAGAAACACTCCATAATTGGTACTATTTTTATCCTGTCACATTTTCAGACTTTTGAAAATCTATTTTTTAGGCTCTGAGGATGTAGCACTGATGGTGGACTGCCAGGTAGTAGAGGCACCTACTTGGTGTCTCTTCAACAACACTCTAGAAGCCACTGAATATTCCATGTCACTCCATATGGACAGTTTGTAAGTCTCAGTTCGACAGCTTGGATCCACCAGAATTTACCTCATCCAACTGCAGTTTTCTCTATCACTGTTCTTTCTGTGCAAAATTTACCTACTCGCTGTTTTCCACATACATTCATGATTCCTTCCCCCACCCCTTTGCCTTCTCCCTTTCCTCCACATGCTGAAAATCTGCCCCATCTCCAATTCTCTGTTCAAATGCCACCTCCTTCATGAAGCTATTCTTGAACTCTGGTGCCCCTTTTCCTCCACCTACTTGATGGCACTTAATACTGCCTATCTACCTTGTGTGTTTGGAGACTCGTTTTATTATTACTGAATGAGTCTGACGTAACCAAGGTACAGACCTGGACAACTAATGAGCATCTGTTCACTCCACACATAATGTAAATGTAAAGAGAAAACAAAGCATGCCACTATCAAAGAAAACCACAAAATGTACTTATGCCATTGCTATCCCATGCTTCTAAATCCGAGTTTGCCAATAGATGACGTGTGCTGTCTTGCATGACTCCTACGCCCATAACAGACATTAGCAATCCATCATGGCTCAGAACCCCAGCACAAGCAGGCCTCTAAATCAGAGGTGGTAAATATGTAGCATGTGTGCTGACTTGCATAATGCCTAGACTCACAGCAGACATTATCAGTCAATGATGCTCTCTTTCTGCCTAAACCCTAGCACAACCTCAACATCCCTCCAGGCAGATGCTACTAAGCAATCTGGATTACCACGAGATGAAACCATTGACCTGTAAGCTCTCCTTACCCGGAATTGTTTACTCCAGTTATTTGATACAACACATTCCTTCTTTTCTCAATCCCTCTAGCTTTCAGATTTGTGCTCATTCCAACACCGGGCTTAGCAGTGGGCATTGTGTCCCACACAATAAGCTCAGCAAGGCGTCAGCCACAGGTGTCTAGCTTTCCAGACAACTGAGCTGCTCCAGGTGTGCTGGCCCCTCAGTCTAACTTACTTGTAGGACCCTTGCTCCTTCTTGGGCACTATTTCTATCCAAGAAAAAGAAACTCCTGTTATGTGCTCACCCCAGAAACAAGAAATAACCCCCTTAGGTCAGGAAGGCCAAAGACATAGCATATAAACTGTAACTGTCCTTGCCCATGTCCAAGGCCAACATCGCTGGTTAAATATGGTACTCTCCTATGAATCTAGAGGCATTCCCAGAAAGTTTTCTTAACATGGGACACCAGACAATCATTAAAAATCAACCTCTGTTTCCATTTGAGAGGAAAAGTATTTGCTAGTCATGCCCCATGAATCAGTGGGGACTCCAGTTCCAAAAGCATTTAACCCTGTAGAGTGGTTTGGATTGCAAAGACCTCTCTTCAGTTTCTTCTTCAATCCTGGGAGAGTCTTGGGATGCAGCTGGAATCCAAATGGACCACACAAGAGCCACATCAAACAGGACCAAGGTCTCGTCTGGAAACTGCGGCCCAGCACCTGAGCAGTGGATCACTACTGTGGCCAGCTGAAGCATGGCCCAGATTCTGAGGTACTGGGCAGTAGAAACCTCACATTCATTTCCTGCTTTACATTTGAAGAAACCTTACCAAAATAAAAATTACAACCTGTCACATTGCATTACATCAAAGCAATGATGTAACATCATCATTTCTAAAAGCTCTTGCTCTAATTTATGGCACTGCATGATGCCTACAGAAAGGCTCTTCTTCCCTGAGTGCCAATATATTTTGACAGTGATGGTTTACCCCCAAACTTTGGCAGGCTAAAATGAAGGTTGGCCAAAACCAGGTCTTTAGATGCTACTGAAAACCTGCTTCTGAGTCACTAGGGCTCTATCCATCTCATGACCTGAGCTCACACTCTACAGTCCTGTGCTGTCCAATAGTGTAGCCACTAACCAGCATGGCGATGAGGACTTAACATGGGACAAATCTAAACTGAGAAGTGCTACAAGTATAAGCTGAAAATACATTGGATTTTGACAGCTTAGAACCAAAATCACATATCGTATCTCATTAGTAACTTTTTTTATCTACTGGGGGTGGGTCCTTCCATATCCTGGGGTGAGTGCCCTTCCCTGCATTGGTGCTCTGACTCTGCCCACACTCTACAGTCCTGTGCTGGCCTTTAAGGCTGGTGACTGGTAGGAACAGAAGAAGCCCAAATGCTATCTAAGTTGCTTACCACGGGTAAAACTCTGGACCAAGGGGAACTCTAATTACCTCTGATGCCCTCAGCCATCTTTTGGACTACATACCAGTCACATATCTCCAGGAGCCACTCCCCATTGCCCTTGGCTAGGGGTGTAGAGGAGTTTGGGGGAGATGAGAAAGCACCTACACTTTGAAAAGCCCAAGGAATGTACATTCCCTGCCATCACCACTGAGATCCACGAATGACATTTTATTAGTAACTTTTTTATTTTTTTAACTTAATACATCTTTATTGTTCAGATTATTACAATGTTCCTCTTCCCCCCCATAACTCCCCTCCCCCAGGTACCCATCCCGCTCTCCGCCCTTATCTCCCCGCCACTGTCCTCATCCATAGATGTACGATTTTTGTCCAGTCTCTTCCTGCATCTCCGAAACCCCTTTCCCCCAAAAAAATTGTCAGTCTACTCCCTTTCTATGCTCCTGAATCTATTATATTCACCAGTTTATTCTGATCATCAGATTTTTAATTCATTTGATTTTTAGATTCACTTGATAGATGTGTATTTGTTGTTCATAATTTTTATCTTTACCTTTTTCTTCTTCTTAAAGAATACCTTTCAGCATTTCATATAATACTGGTTTGGCGGTGATGAACTCTTTTAGCTTTTTCTTACCTGTGAAGCACTTTATCTCTTTAAGTCTGAATGATAGCTTTGCTGAGTAGAGTAATCTTGGTTGTACGTTCTTGTTATTCATCACTTTGAATATTTCTTGCCATTCCCATCTGGCCTGCATAGTTTCTTTTGAGAAATCAGCTGACAATCGTATGGGTGCTCTCTTGTAGGTAACTGTTTTTCTCTTGCTGCTTTTAATATTCTCTCTTTATTTTTTGCTCTTGGCATTTTAATTATGGTGTGTCTTGGTGTGGTCCTCTTTGGATTCCTTTTGTTTGGAGTTCAGTGTGCTTCTTGGACTTTTAAGTCTATTTCTTTCACCAAGTGAGGGGATTTTTTGGTCACTATTTCTTCAAATAGGTATTCAGTATCTTGCTCTCTCTCTTTTTCTGGCACCCCCATAATTCGGATGTTGGTATGCTTGAGATTGTCCCAGAGGTTCCTTAAATTATCTTCAATTTTTTGGATTCTTTTTGCTTCTTGCTTTTCCAGCTGAGTGATTTTTGCTTCTTTGTATTTCAAATATTTTGACTTGATTCTTGCAGTCCTCTAGTCTGCTTTTAGGTCTCTGTATAATATTTTTTATTTCAGTCAGTGTATGTTTAATTTCTAGTTGGTCCTTTTTTGTATCCTACAAAGTCTCGCTCATATCCTTGAGGGTGTCATTAAATTTATTGGTCTTTTTTAGGAACCTCTTGAAAAACCTTATAACCATGGTTTTGAATTCTGTCCAGTCGTTTTTTTTTTCCCCTCCATTTCTTTCAAATGTGATTTGTTTCTTTGTCTTCACATTTTGGCTGCTTCCTTGAGTTGGTTGAGTAGCTTTGTGTGGTAGGTGTTCTCTCTGGGACAGTGGCTCAGCCTTCCCAGTTACCTGAGGTGGATACTCTTGGTGCACCCCTTTATGGGCTGCACAGTCTTGTTGTAGTTAAGCCTAAATTGTTGTTGGTATCACTGGGAGGGTTGACCTCCAGGCCATTTGGCTGTGAGGATCAGCTGTGTTTACACTGTGAGAGCCTCTGTGCTCAGCTTGGATGGGGCGGTGTCCCCAGGCTGAGCAGGCAGCCTTGGTTTCCCGTCAGCCCCACCCTAAATGGCTCCTGGGTCTCCGTGCCCCATGGCAATGGCTGCACACACCTTTGAGAGAAAGCTGCCAAGAGCTCTGCCGGCTGCTGGACAGTCTAGTTTCTCCCTAAATGACTCTGGACACCCAAAGACTCACCCAGAAAGGGAGAACAAAGCAGCCTGGCGGGTTTTGTTTTCTTTTCCTCCCGAATGATAGAGCCAGCCATGACCCACCTCTGAGAGCTCGGGCGCCTCTGCAGCTCCTGAGTTTCAGCGTAATTCCTTCTAACTGTCCAGTTTCACCCTGTATTAGTCTGGGTTCACTGAGACTCGCCCGGAACTGGGGGTCAGTGCAGTGAGACGCCTTTGTCTCCCTCCCCATTCAAGAAAACCAGCCGTTGGCATGTGGCTCCACACCTCTGACTCCGCACATATTCACAACTCTGCCCTCTGCAGCTCCCCTGAGTCTCAGTGTCCTTTTATCTTTCCTTCTATTTGTGGAATTTCCACTCAGCCAGCCATCTGATGGTTCTGGATGATGTCCGTTTTGTCTTTTACTTGTAGTTTTGAAATTGTTGCATGGGGCAGCAGTATAGGTGTTTACCTATGCCACCATCTTGGTTCTACCTTATTAGTAACTTTTGATATTGATTACTTATTGATATTATATTTGGGACATATTGGGTTAAATAAATATATTATTTAAATGAATTTCTGTTTTTCCTCTTTTACTTTTTAATATGGCTGCTAGGCCATTTTAAATTACATTTGTGACTTGCATTATATTTTTGTTGTTATTACAGCATACCTCACTGCCTCCGTGAGCAAGAAAATTAAAGAGTTAAAATTGTTAAATAAAAGGAAACTTAAATTTCCTTTGGGGGTTCAGACAAGAGACTGTAGTCAAAGTGAGGATTCTAAGTGACTGCAGATCATGTCACCCCTCTACTCAGGACTTTTGGGGACCTCTTGTTTCACTCAGGGTAATAGCCAAAGTCCTCAGCTGGGGTGATTCTACTTCCACAAGAAATTTGGCAATGTCTGGAGACATTCTGCTTGTCACCACTTGGGGTCAGGAAAAGTGGAGCTACTGGCATTTAATGGGTAGAGGCTAGGGATGCTGCTGAACATCTTCCATTGCACAGAATGGCACTCACAACAAAGACTGACCTGGCCCCAAATATAGATAGTGCTGAGGTGGGGAACCCCTGTCCTCTGGGGCCTGGGTGGTCTCCCCTTCTCATCTCTCCTTTGAGACTCTATCATCAGTGCCTTTGGCAGAGTTCCTCTCACACCCCACTCCAGTCACACTGGCCTGCTGGGTATTTCTTCAACATGCCGGATGCATCCTGCCTCAGGACCTTTGCACTTGCCATTTCCTCTGCACACAACACTTTTCCTGCAGAAATGTGTATGTTCTCTCTCTCACCTTCCTTGTGTCTCTGCTTAAAAGTTCCTCTAATCACTGAGCCCACCCAAATTGAAGTGGCATCTCACCCAGAGCTCCCTCTCCTTCCTAATTTTCTTCATAGCATGTATCACCATCCCACATATTATATATTTTACTTGTTTGTTTTATTATCATCTGTCCCCCAGGTAAAATATTCCCCTTTGCTTTTCTGTTGTGTTCATTCCCAGCACCTAGAACAGTCCCTGACACAGAGGACTCATAACAAAATTTTTGCTGAATAAATGAATAAAGTTGCACAATGATTTGTTGAGAAACTTTGTCAGAAAAGTATTTTAATGTATTATTTTTGCATGGAATTAAAGACAAAGAATGCTGACTTTGTATAGTCTGGGACAGATACATCTGATTTTAAACCTTGGACAGATGGTATTACTGAAGATGTTTTATTATCTACGTTTACACCTAAAAGACCCACCGGTTGCCCAACGTTCCACGGGATAAGCTCATTTCTTAAATGACCCCATTTTTTTCAAAAACTTGTATCTATTAAGATGCATTTCTAGCCCTAGCCAGTTTGGTTCAGTGAATACAGCACAGACCCGCAGACCAAAGGATCCCGGGTTTGATTCCGGTCAAGGGCAGGCTCTTCCCCAGCGCAGGCCCTAGTCAGGGCATGTGCAAGAGGCAACCAATCAACGTGTTTCTCTCACATCAATATTTCTGTCTTTCCCTATCCCTTCCATTCTCTCTAAATATCAATGGGAAAATATCCTTGGGTGAGGATTCTTTTTTTAAAAGATGCATTTCTAAAACATTCATATTTCCAATCTTAAAAATTAGTAGCATTGCACATGGGATCTCTTGATGGGTGGTAGCTGACTGTTATTTCCTCAATGAGTTATAAATCCAAAGCAAAAAGTGAATAAATGTGATATCTCCGTTAATTTATGAGTACCTATGCTATATAAATCTCAGGTTTCAATTCAGGAGTTTGAAAAATTAAAATTGCCTTGTCTTTCTCATTTTTAATCTTCACGTAGCCTGAAAGTCTGACTACCTCAGGCTGATTTACTCCCAACCTTCCCATTTTACAGATGACAAACGAGAATTTAAAGGCTCTTGATCTCCTCGTGTAATAGAGCAATTGCCTTAAAGCAAGATGGGCCCAGACTTCAGAGTTTGACCTGCGCTGTCCTTACCTCTGTCATCTATTGGCTGGAAGCCGCCTGTATTGGCATGCACCATGCACTCCTTTGATTTCAAGTGACAGAAACACCAACTCAGACCTATCAAAGCATAAAAGTCACAGCTGAACTTGAGGGGAGAGGAACTTAGTCTTTCTGCTGCTTTCTGTTCTGCTTCGCTCTGAATTAGCTCCATTTTAATTCGAGCTTGTGCCTCCTGGTGACAAAATGGCTGCTGGCAACCCTAAACTGGCATCCTTACCACTCATGTCCAGCAAAGAGAGAGGACATCATGCTCCATTTGCTCCAGTAAATGTCCTAGGTTTCCAGCTGACTAGCTCTGCACATTCACCCAAGAACTGTTCATTGGAGCCAGAAGATGCTCTCCTCTGATTGCACAACTGGACCCTCTATTTATCTCTAACACTCATCCCCCCTCATTCTCCTGCCTTTTCCTCTTGTGGCCACACTCCCCTCCCAAGCCAAACTAGCAAATCCTTCTGTTTCATGCAGAAAACCTTTTCCCTTTTTCTGAGCCTCATTCCTCAGCAACTAAGATTTTGAGTTTCAACTTCTACCCAAAGACATATGAAATTATTTCCCCAAAGATAATTTCATATATTAGAGAAATTCTAGTGCTACTTGTCAAGAAAATGTTTTCACCTTGCAACATTATTTGTTTAAATTTTGGTTATTTTAACCCAAAAAAAGAAATATAGCTCATTCTTTCATTATGCAGATGAAACTTCTGAATATGAAAAAAGCTATATGAAAGAGACACAAGTTGAGACCGGTTTGGCTCAGTGGATAGAGCATCGGACTGCGGACTGAAGGGTCCTGGGTTTGATTCTGGTCAAGGGCATGTACCTTGGCTGCAGTCACATCCCCAGTAGGGGGCGTCCAAGAGGCAGCTGATCGATGTTTCTCTCTCATCGATGTTTCTGACTTTCTATCCCTCTCCCTTCCACTCTGTAAAAAAATCAATAAAATATATTTTTAAAAAATGAAAGAGACACAAAAAAATAGAATTAAAATTCTAGTTTCTCAAAAAAAATTCTAGTTTCTTAAATTTAAAAAAAATGTGGGAGGCTATAAACAATGCCTTTGGACACATAGAAGCTTAGTTTGGCACAGAAAAAAATTTTGAAACATTGAAAATAATGATGGTGCTCTGGCCAGTGTAGCCCAGTTGGTTGAGCATCGTCTCAAGCACCAAAAAGTTGCTGCTTCGATTTCTGGTCAGGGCACATACTTAGGCTGTAGGTTCCAATCCCCAGCCAGGGCACATACAGGGAGGAGGCAACAATTAAACATCTCTCTCACATCGATGTTTTTCTCTTTCACTCTTCCTTCCTCTCTTTAAAATCAATATTTTAAAAGAAAGAAAATAATGATGGTGACAGTGAAGATGGTAACAAAAGAGCAGCATTTACTAAACACTTACTAGATACCAGGACTATGAAAAGCTCCTTAATACACTATTACATTTAAAGCCCTAATTTCATTAAAATTAAAGAGTATCATTATCTGTATTGTACAGATGCAGAAACCACAGTTAAGAGAAGTGAAATGGTTTTCCCAACCCCACACAGCTAGTAAATAGTGGAGCTGGATTCAAACGCCTTCAGTCTAACTCTGACTGCCTTTATCTTTCCCACCTGTTTCCAGACAGGCCATCATGTCCACTCTTCCCTGGATATTTCTGTCAAGCTGTGACACCTCCTAGTTCTTGCAAAGACTGCCCCGTGCCTGGGTCTGCTAAAAATTAATTGAGTTTCCAAGACCATGGCCTACCCCCAATCTGCTTTGTCTACCTAAGTGCTTACCTCTGAGCACAGAGCTGTCTCTTTAAACGCCTGGCAACACATAACTGCACCTTACACACACACACACACACACACACACACACACACACACACACTGGATGAAAGTCCCACTCTCTGCTCCCACAAGCAAGTCACTTGTGCAATGTCTGAGGATGGGAGGTTGTCATTATGTGAACACTTTGGATTCCGGGGCAGGAAGGGGTGGAAAAGGCATCGTGGTGTACTCTGCAAAGCCAGGAACCACGGGGCCAGCTTCACCCCCTGGCACAATGCGGTGGTGGGCCCCATAACTCTGTAACCGGAGGGGAGGGATCTTCCCTGTGCACAGATGCCAGTGACATTACCCCAACTTGTACCAACCCAAAACGCCCGCAAACATTGTGAAATGTTTCCCTGGAGACCGGATCAACGCTGCTTCAGAGCCACGTTCACAGACGACCAGCTGACGCCTGCCGTTGGAGGATCTGCTCCCAAGAGAGCGTTTCTTCCCAAATCAGCGCTCCTAGGCCGAACCTGCAGTGCAATCCACCAGGAGCGTCTGGAGGCCCTGCATCCAGGGAACTGCAGCAAAGCCCAGCCCCGAATTCACAGCAGCTCACACCTGGGCATGCTCCCACCTCTCTGCAAATCCACTTAGCTATCTCCTCCTACCAAGGATGCTCCAGTTTGCCTGGTTCTCAGAACTTAATGCTTTTAGTAGAAAAGACACACACACACACACACACAGTCCTCACTATCACAGACTTCCTGGCTTTCATCCTCAGAGTCTAACACTGAAAATAAAAACGAGATTCGCTTTAACTTCCTGCAATCCATTTTCATGTCCCCTTCCCAGCCCCCCATTGTTTATGTCAGGGCTTCTCATCTTCTGTTCCAGGGACATTTGAGGCTGCATAGCTCTTCTGTTGTGGGGCCACCCTGTGCCTTGCAGGTTCTTCAGCAGCATCCCTGGCCTGCCCCCACCTGATGCGGGTAGCACCCACCAGATTTGGCAATCAAACATGTCTCTCAATGTCCCCTGAGTGCAAAATTGTCCCAGCCATTCTGTTTGGATTCGCTATTCCTGGCTTTATCCCCCAGCCAAGGCATCGTCCCAATAGCCATTCAATTTTTCAATCCTTCATCACCATGAATACATAGATACATTGTGTCTGGAGCTATCCTCTGTTAATAAACCCAGACATTTCTTTTTGAAAAAAACAGGAATTGTCACATAACAGGAAGCAGCCGTTGCAGCCTCTTTCTGGAGAGTTCGCCAGCTCTCTCCAGCCCAGGAACTGTGTGCACCCCCTGACCACGACAGCTGCGCCCTGACATCCATCATCTCAGAAAAACACGGAAAGAGTCTCGAATCCTTACTGCCCCCTAGAGAAATTCCGGCAGAAGAGCTCAATCTGTCGCAGTCAGCAGAAAAGCAAGGCTGCCAGATGCAACTGCGCCCAGCAGCTGTAACACCGAGGATTTATTTGCTGAATTTTTTGAAAGACGAGTCCACTCGCCCCTGCCTTTGCGATCGCGCCCCTGAACCAGGCGTGGGGGTTGGCTCGCGGGCTGACACAATCGTAATTTTGCCAATTCCAGGTCCATTCTCCCACACCAGGACTCTATGCGCACAGATGAATCAAATTCTGAGATTCTACCCAAGTAACAGTGAACCGTAATTTAAATGCAAATACTCAGTTTGTACAACGTGTTCTCTGGCCTTTGTTTCCTACCTGCCCATGGACAGAGATTTCTTTTTTGTGCGTTTCAGAAAGACCAGGATGGAAGAAGGAATTCACTAAATCTTTATGTTTACATTAGGTTATGGTAAATGGGAACTTTGCAGCACATTTTGGAGCTAACCATAACATCTTTTTCTTTTCTTTTTTCTTTTCAAAAAGTCATTTTTTTAAAAATTTGCATATTGTTTAGATAAACACTTACCAATTATTCCAATGAGAGCTTCACCAATGAGATTAAGGTGAGTTTTCCCCATCAAAGTCCTGAAAAAGTTACCCCAGGCCTCTTTAGCACAGTTGGAAATTTAACCAAATAACATTGAAAAGTATAGGCTTGAAGACATACATATAATAGGAGATCTTCCAGTTTAATCAGAATTTTCAAATCATTGTTTCCATTATGACAGGCGACAGCAAAAAAAAAAAAATATGCTGAATGTTTATGTCTAATGGGTTTGCCCTTTGCCAGACAAATCCTTTTAGCTACAGCAGGAAAACATAATTTTTATGGGCTCTTGGAGAGAGTGCATACTGCCCTCTGATGGGAACACATGCTCACGATTTTATGGGGTCCCTTGATCAGGTTCCAGAAGGCCGTAGAATGTTACTATCACAGGTAGATCAATAATCCCATAGTGCCAATGGCTATCTTTATTATTTCCATTTTTCCATCCCTTTACAAGGAAGTAAGATATTTGATCCTTTCCTTCATTATCAATAGCTGTGAGAACTATTTTGCCCAAATGGAAATATGTCAAAAAGTAATACTTAGGGCCGGCCAGTATGGCTCACAGGTTGAGTGTGGGCCTATGACCTGGAAGGTCACAGTTCGATTCCCAGTCAGGGCATATGCCCAAATTGCAGGCTCGATCCCCAGCAGGGGGCATGCAGGAGGCAGCCAATCAATGATTCTTCCTCATCATTGATGTTTCTATCTCTCTCCCTCTCCCTTCCTTTTTGAATTCAATAAAATATGTATTTTTAAAGTAATACTTAGAATATTTCAACTCCATTAGACACAAAATAATATATACACACACCACAGACATAAAGCCTCAATGAAATAATGCTTTACTGCTGAACAAAAGCAGTTTCTCTCTGAATTTGAACTATCAAGCCACCTATGGTCTCAGAAATGCAGTATCAAAATAAGCCAGAAAATTTTTGGAAGGATTTTTGGGGGGGCAAGGGATGCTTTAGCATAGTCTATAAAGGAATATTTTTGTGTTAATCCCCACTGGAGGTTTTTTCCATTGATTTTTTTTTTTTAGAATGGAAGTGAAAGGGAGGGAGAGAGAGAGCGCGAGCAAAACATGGATTGGTTGCCTCCCAAACATGCCCAGAGCAGAACTAGGATGGAACCTTCCACCCAGGTATGTGACCTTGACCAGGAATTGAAACTGTGACCCTTCAGTATGCAGGCCAATGCTCTAATCACTGAACAACACTTTTCAGGGTTATACAGGTACTTTGTTGATGAATGTGACAGAAAATACAGTGTAGGATAAATTTTCCCTGAAGCCCTTTTGAAAGATAAGACACTGGTTCATTTTGACCTCTTTAAAAAATATGTTTTATTGATTTTTACAGAGAGGAAAAGAGAGGGACAGAGAGTCAGAAATATCAGTGAAAGAGAAACATTGATCAGCTGCTTCCTGCATGCCTCCTACTGGGGATTCGTCCCCCCATCAAGGTACATGCCCTTGACCAGAATCGAACGTGGGACCTTCCTTTCATTCCACAGACCAACGCTATATCTAGTGAGCCAAACCAGTTAGGGAAGTTTTGACCTCTTTAAAAGTGTGCAGATGTATCATATCCAAATTACAGATGACTCTTACTGTTGCTAATTCCCAACAGCCAAGAAAGAGAAGGGTTGGGGGCGGGGGGGGGGGGGGGGGCAGCTTGTTCACTGCCACAGCAGAGTTCTCCGAGCGGAATCCAGAAGGAACTGTTGATCTGTGGAAAAGCAAATGTCACTTCTAAATATAGCCTCGGGAGCCAGAGAACCAGCATTTCTGTTGACGAAACACCTTTCCGGGAAGCAGCACGTGCAAAGCAAACGCTCCTCTCTGACACATGGAAGAGTCACGAGTTTTCCGCTCAGCCCTCCATCCCGGAGGAGCCCAGCGCATCCTCGTCGATTTACTCCGCTTGCTACCCCACCACATTGTGAATCAAAGCAAAAATTTGCTGTGCCTCTCTCCTCTCACCTTAAAAATAAAAAAATAAAAATAGAATTTCACTGTGTCCAAAGGGTTCTGTCATTCTTAGGGATGCTGGCCACATCCCACAGGAAACCAGAAGATGGGGCGTGGAGCAGAACCATGCAAGGGGGATTAGAACAGGAGGTAGGGTTGACTGCACACCCACCAACTACAAGGACACCACCGTGGCCCGCTTTTCAGCCTGACTGCTGCTGTCCCCCTGCCTCCCGGGGTGCTTTCAGGGTCTGGAATGTGCCGTCCTTTTTCCCACTTCAGATCCTCTGTGCAGGCTGCTCCCTGTGCCCCAAACCTTCTCCTGGGTGCTTTGCGTGTCTCACTCTTCCTCCTCTTTTCCACCTCCAATTGCCACTTTCTAGAAGGAACATCCATAGGCTGTGACTTTAGTCTATTGCTGCCAGGTTGGGTGTGCAGCTTCTGCTCAAAAGGGCCCCATATGTGGTTTAATCCTCTGCTGTAGAGATTTGAAATTCTTAATTTTCTTAACAAGGAAAGAGCCCTGCATTATTGTTTTCTACTGGATGCCGCAAATCGTGTAACCAATCCTGATCACAGCCCTTCATTTCCTTCATGAAAAAGAAATTGTAATTGTGGATTTGTCTATTTACCAGGGCGGGAGGTGGGGAGCTGATCTATGTTCTCCACTGGAGCAGAAATGGGGTCTTCCGTTTATTGTCTGACCCAGTGCTGGACCATAGAGTTCCCTGCACTCATGATGTTCCATATCTTTGCAAATAGGGTAGCCACTAGCTACATGTGGGTACTGAACACTTGGAATGGGGCTAGAGCAACTGAGGAACTAATTTTTTTTAATTTTCTTTAACTTACTATAAGTTAATATTAAAATAGCCCCATGTGGCTGGTGGCGGTCCTATTGGGCAAGTCTAGCCCCTGAGGCCCAGCACAGCCACGGGTAAATTTATTTACAATATTATTACTGTTTTTTCAAAGAAGCTCCGTGGCAGGAATAGGGCACTTTGGGGTGACTCAGCAGGATTCCCTAAGGAGCTTGTTGAAACTATTTGTGTCCCTGCCCCACCCTCTAAGACTCTGATTCAGCAAGTTTATAAAATGCCTGAGGATCCGGTATACCCCAAGGTTTGAGAAGCACTGCGTATAGTTTATTGTCTTTATATCAATTATTTAAATCCCTTAAATTCTTCCAGGTCACATAATGTTGACACAAATACCATTTCTAGGAGGATTTTATTATCCACAAAATGTCCCAGCTATAACCAATGGCTGTTTTGAGCAATATCTAGCCCAGTAAAATTCCAGTGGAGAAAATAGATTTTGACCATGCCTTTAGTGGTGGTGTAAGAAACTCTGACCTATGACCTTCACTTTCCGAAGCCAAGAATGATAGATAGCTCTTTCTTTCTCAAGACTTGAAAATAACTGGTTAAATGTATGTCTACAGCACCCAGCATTGAGTAAGTGGCAGGACTTTATTAGGGAGCAACATAGAATTATTAGAGTCAGGGGAGGAAATAGGAAAGTCTTTGTTCATAAATGTGGAGTGTGTCCTTTTTTAATGACTTCATCTAATCTTATTCTTCCTTCTCACACACAGACACAATAATGCAAAAGGCTGTTAATGTCCAGCACTCTCTTTATGTACCTTTGTCTTTAACTGTTATTGTAATTCAGCCCTCTAACATGAGCCCTATTTCCTCCACTGGGCCATCAAAGACACCTTCCTAATCAACATTACACACAGTAGCATAATAGATGGCGCCGTGGCGGATACAAGGATATGCCCTAATTCACTCCGGGGCTCTGCTGATGACACACACCACACGGCCAGCTTTATGGAGAGTGGCTGCACCCAGAATGTGTGTTCCTCTCTCGGCTCGCTCTGAAAGCCATCTGTTAAGGAAACAGATTTAAATGCAGACCTTTTCATCTCTGTCGTTTACAGAGATTTCAAACTTTTCCTGTAAAATTTAAACTTTTCAGCCATGAACAGATTAAAATTCCTTTCTGGAGGCACATTTGGTTGGGTAGTCCCTTTTTTAACAAGCAGATTAGTGATCTTACCACCCATGGATGCAAGCCTATTTTAAAGGAGAAAAATGCCCCCTGCTCTTGTGAATGTTGTGGCTACATTTGTCTGTTCCCAGTGCCCTGAGCCCTTCCCACTGCAGAGACTGAAAGACCAGAGAGTCACCTTCCCAGCCGCCCTTCCAGCACAACGAAGAGCTATGTGGACCCAGTTCTGGCCAGTGAGACCTAAAGGTGTGTTATCCTTGTTCCAAGGAGAGAAGCAGGAAAGACCTTTATCCCCTGCTGCATCTCCACTCTTGCCCCAACCCCTGCACATCCAATGTGGGATGCCCAGGGTGACGTGCAGTCTCTGAAGCTGCAGCAGCCACCTGGCATCATGAAGGGACAAACCCACAGATGAAGGGCCACCTGCTTAGGAAGGAAGAGGGGGAGGATGAAAAAGCCTGGGTGCCAGATGACCTTGCAGAGCTGCTGAATTAGCATCCCTAGCCCTGTCCACCTCAGGGTTTCCTTTCAGTGAATACTTTACCCTGGGTTCCTCTAGAAGCACAGCCTGAGACAGCATTGGGTGGGAGTAATTTATATGGAAGGGGATCCCAGAAAGCACCAGTAGGGAGTGAGAATTTAGAGAGGGAGGGAAGGAATCAATCCAGAGTGTGTTGATGAGCAGGTACCTCCTGTGGGCATCTGGTGCCCAGTCCAGAGAAAGCCCTGAGGTAGACAACCGGCTTTGAGTGATAAACCAGGGACAGGTACAGAAACATTACGTATGTATGGGGTGGTGTGACATGCATGAAAACATTGTATATGTTTGGGGGTGTGGGAAAGAGATGACATGAGGAGGGATTTCCATAGCTCAATAGCACCTTCTACAATAAACCATAAGTCTTACATTCTGAGTTACTATTTACCAATAGTGTGCTGCTGGCAGCAGAAATTGTCCCTAACTGACATCTCTGTGGAACTGTTCCTGAAGTCATTGTTGCCACTCACATTCCTCTGCAATCCCAACCAGTGAAGTGACACAATTACCAGTTTAATCTGACAAGTCTTGCAGAGCAATGTCTCGTGTCCATGATCAGCAGAGTGTGGTGACTCAAGCAGGTGTGGTCCCTGCCAGCGCAGTGCCTACTCTTCTGGTGGGGGAGGTGGGCAGGAACAAGCACCCCTCTCCGGCTCCAGCCGGAGCACATTGGCAGGTGCTGTGAAGACAAAAAGGAAAGGACAATGAGAGGGTGCACAAATGTGCAATGTGGAGTCAGGGTAGAGTCCATGAAACAGAGACTGGAGGGATGAAGGGAGGCAGCCAGAGGGAGAGAGGAACAGTGCCCCAATCCCAGCACAAGTGGGAAGAGGTGCTTCCGGACACAGCATCATGAGACCTTTAATGAGCAGGCCATTCAAATAACACATTTCACGGTGAAAGGAAATAAGAATTTGACCTCCACCCAAAGCCTTATCACTAGGTTGGTTTGACTGAAAAGTAGATTGGGTCATTTCAAGAGACATCTTTTTTTCTTGAAGTCACAGACCAACTAAATAAATTCTGATCTTTCTGCTTCTTCAAATTAGGAGACAACTCCTTTGGGACTTAATAGGAATAATAAATGGTTATTCACAAAAACACAATTTTCCTGTGGGGGGAAGTGAAAATCACCCTGTCTTTACCACCATACATGGACTCTATATTGTGCAAATACAAGGAAGGGCTGATTCCAAAGATGGTGTCTCAATGAACACACCACCTGCGTTGGGGTAGTGACCCCCGCTCACTGGACCTCATCCTTCCATCACCTCCCAGACTCTCATGCAACTCCAGGGAGATCCCCAGGGAGAGAGAGAACAATTTGAAAACACTGCTATATGAGACATTTTCCCCAATAAGAAGTCAAGAGCTATATCAAGATATTGCTGAACTTTTAAGTCAGGGGTCAGGAAATCATGGTCCTTGGGCCAAATCCCAGCCTCACCTGTTTAATGAAACACAGGAAACCCAATCATCCATACTGTTCACAGCTCTTTTTAAAAAATATATATTTTTATTGATTTCAGAGAGGAAGGGAGAGGGAGAGAGAGATAGAAACATCAATGATGATAGAGAATCATCGATTGGCTGCCTCCTGCACACCCCCTACTGGGGATCAAGACTGAAACTTGGACATGTGCCCTTGATCAGAATCCAACCTGGAACGCTTCAGTCCAAAGACACTGAGCCAAACTGACTAGGGCCACAGCTCCTTCCTAACAGCAGAGTTTAGTTGTGACAGAAACTTGTACAGCCTGTGAAACTTAAAATATTTGCTCTCTGGCCCTTTACAGAAAACGTTAACCAACCTTTGACCAAGTCATTGTCTGCAGGAAGTCCAATCTTGTCCTCAAACCTAACAATCGGATTGTATAGTAAAAGCACGCAAGAGATTAAGAGCAAAAGGAAAGTGTCATTTTTGAGCAAGCCCAGCCCTTGGGGTAGCAAGATGATCATGGAAAATTTCAGCCTCCTATATGAGACCTTGAAGGCAAGAAGGAGGTACTGAGGTCACCAGGAGGCAGACCTACCTTGCCTCCCATCTGAGAATACCAGGCCTTAGCCCAGCCTGGGGCGGGGGGGCGGGGGAGGAGATCCCTCCATCCCAGCATCCCTGATTCCTCATCTCCAGGGTTCCCATTCAGCATCCCTGATCTCTCATCTCTGAAGCTCGAACATCCTACTACCTCAACCTAGAGCACTCTCACCCACCCGTTTGCTTGCTAAATCTGCATCTTCTAGTGCCATTATAGCGAACCTATGACAGGTGTGTCAGTACTGACATGCATAGCCATTTTCAATGACATGTGGTCCCATACAGAGAAGTATGGGGCCACATGCCAAGAAGGATGTTTAATCCTTGGCTACTGCATGGCCAGGTGCAGTAGCTGAGGATGAAACATTTACTGTAGTGTAGTATAGACACTCTGTGTCAGAGGTCTCTAGGTCAAAACAAGAGAACTCTGGCACATAGCGTCTAGTTCTGGGACTTCTGTTTTGGCCATTAGGGTATCTTTGATCTCAATTCCGGCCGGAGTTCTATGTACTGAAACGGTAGTAAGCAGAACATTGAATATAAATATAGATTTTGAAACTAATCATTCCCAACTCTTAAAAAAAGTGAGTTTGAAAGGAAGGAATACATTTCCAGGCAGCTACACCTTTATAAGAGTCAATCTAATTCCATCCTTAAATTTATCAAAGGTTCTACAAATATAAGATCTGCAAGTTTGAGCATTGCGACACTCCATAGCTCAACATGAAAAAGCACTCAGTGAGGGATAATTTATTAAAGAAACTCTCCTAAGATGTGCACCAGTTCTATTTCATCATATGCAGAATAAAGATGCAATTATTAAGAGAATATCTGAGTTACCATTCAGTAAATATATCATAAAAGACCGAATAATGAAACTGAACACAAACGTACAACATCAATTAAAGAGAGACATAAGTAATTGTAAATATTTTCTGATCTCTCTTGATGAAACTACTGATGTCAAATCACATGCTCAGTTGGCCATTATTAGTCAATATTCTGATGGTCTCACAATGAGAGAAGAGTTGATAAAGTTAGTATCAGTGCCAGTAAGTACATCAGCAAGCAAAAAGTAAGGTTGTTATTACAAACATTTCATGACCTAAGCATTGATATCTCTAAAGTTGTGTCAGTGACGACAGATGGGGCACCAAACATGGTGGGGGGAAAAAGTCGGATTTGTCAAACACTCGGCGAGCTTTCTGGTGATTCTGGAAGGTGTTTGTTCTTTCGTTAAGTTGTAGTATTAAAATTGCTGATTATGACGGCAAGATAGGTGTTTTACCTTTGCCGCCATCTTAGTTCTCAATGGTTAATTTAATTTAAGCTGCTCGCCCCCCTTCACAAGAGACAAATTTTCTGCACTTTTACTGGAGGTTGATTCCACCTATAGTGGACTGCTGATGGACAAGAATGTAACATGGCTGAGCCGAGGCAAAGTTCTTGAGTGCTTTGTGGAGTGCTTGAAGAAATCAAGGTATTTCTTGAGGATAAGGATCTGGGAAACTTTTCTCAGCTCAATGATGATAAGTGGGTCAACACCCTGATATTTTTTACAGATCTCTCTGTTCATATTAATGAACTGAACTTAAAGTCACAAGGTTTTGGCAAAACATTTGACATTATGTTTGGATACATAAAAGCTTTTGAAAGTAAACTTAAAATTTTCAAGCAAGATGTAGAAACTAAAACTTACAAGTATCTTCCTTGAGTAACAAAGTATTTTGAGAAGGCCAGTGCAGCTGTACAAAATGAAATGGAACCCTTGCATATAAAATACCAGCATGTTTTAGACTCATTACTTACCAGTTCAGTGATAGATTTAATCAGTTTAGAAGCCTCAAACAGACCATAAAAATAATTAAGTATCCTGATATAGTAGTCCACAGTAGTTTGGAATTAAATGGTTTCCAATGGATGCAAATTGATGATTTGGAGATGCAACTTGCAGAATTTTAAGACAGCTTCTGGGCTCAGGTGTTTGTCAACTTGAGGTCAAAGCATGAGAATCTGGAAAGGTGCCGCTTGTAGAATCAAGAGGAGTGCCACTCTGAACAGGAAATTTGGAGTACCTGGAACTGATTACCAGACACTTTTAGCACCCTGAAAAATATAGCAATGGCTTTACTCACAATTTTTCCCTCTATGTACTTTTGTGAGACCTTATTCTCAGTGTTAAATAATATCAAAACCAACAAAAGAAACAGATTGACAGATGACGTTAGTAGCGTTTGCTTGGGCTTGAGGTGTACAAAATACCAACCTTCAGTTGAAGGTTTTGCCAATGAAATTCAGCAACAAAAAAATCACTAATAGGCAGGTTAGTTGAAGAATTCCCCCTCCCCCTCCCTTATCTTAGTTCCTGGCACCCCACACAAGTTAAATAATATCAAGACCAACAAAAGAAACTGACTGACAGATGAACAAAGAAACCACTAAGCAGTTAAGTTAAATAATTAGTTTTTGGTTTATTAAATGTAGTTATATATTACAATTATACATTTTTGTTATTTAAACTATAAATATCAGGAAATTGTGGTTTTTTTCTCCAAGTGACACACCACCCGAGTTATGCTTGGTTTTTTGGCGAATTTTGACACACCAAGCTCAGAAGGTTGCCCATCATGGTTCTAGCGTCTTCTGCAATGTCACAATCTTGAGAGTCTCACCCAAGGTCCTGGCATGGGCAGTTTCCCTCTGCTCTGCTCCCACATTGCATTCTCTTTTCCTGCACCTTCACCTGTCACTCTGTGTAACAGTTGATGGATTCCTTGTCTGAGGCCTCCACTGAGTATAAGCTCCACAGAGTCAAGGTGGTACCTGTCTAACTTATGGTTGCACTATCACAAGACTGAAACAGTTCCTGGCAATACATAAATGTTTGTGAACGAATTCCTTTGTGTGAGGGTTTTGGGCTAAAGAGGGGGATTGTAATGAATGCATAGGCAGTAAAAACAACTACACACTGTGTCTTAGGTGTTATTTCCAGACCCTATTTCATTGCCAGTTCCCATCGAATGAGGTCTGAGTGAGAGATGGTCAGACAGAGAGGACAGCATGTGCAAAGGCCTTGAGGCAGGAAGAAGCATTCAGTATTGAGACATTGAGGCTGGAGCACAGGAAGCCAGAGTGGAAGAAAGTCAGAGCCAGAGCACACAAAAGTAAGACATCATGTTGAGGACTGTTTATCTCATCCTAAGAGCAATGGAAGAACCACCGAAGCTTTTAACTAAGGCAGTGGACGATCTGATTCACTCCGGCAGAAGTTGTGAATTCAGAGGTAGTAGATAACATACCTAAGTAATGCCTTCCAAGGTGCTAGATATTAGGAATCAGATGCATAAGGAGCCCTTGTCCCTGCGCTGAAGGTGTTTTACATAAAGAAATATAAAGGTGGTTTGATAAGGGCTTCCACAGAGTTGAGCTAAGTGGCCATGGAGCAAGCTCTGAAAGGAGCCGCCACACGCTGCTCAGCTGCATGGAAAAAGTGCATCCCTGCTTCTCCCTGGGGACGGACCAGTAAAGGCGATCCGCCCCACCCAACAAAATTACTCCAGAGCCAGAATTCATAACAATTTTGACGACCCCGAAGACATGAAACTGTTCTCAAGAAACCATTAAGTAAAAAGCACTTTTTACAAAGAGCCCGATAGTAAATATTTTTAGGTTTCGCAGACCATCTGGTCTGTGTCACAACTACTGAACTGTCTGTTGTCGCATGAAGCAGCCATAGACAATCTGTGAGTGAATGACTATGGCGGTGTGCCAATCAAACTTTATTTACATCAACAGGCAAGGGGCCAAATTTGGCCCTCAGGCTATAGTTTGCTGACATCTGATCTATTTTGTATTATAATTCTAATCAGATAAAGACATAATGTTATGAACAGAGACAAAAGGGAATGCAGGAGAATGGAAGTGCTCATTGTGTTTGGAGAAAGGAATTCTGAGTTTGGTGGCTCTCTGTTGCTTTTTCCTAAGCAGCATGTATTTATCCTTCTGGGAACAATGCTCTGATGTGTGGGGGGGATGCAAGGGGACAAGAGAACCAGTTTTCCATCCTCTTTAATCCATGGGGTCCCAGGGCTTACCCCACCCCCAAATCCATAATGAGGTGCATGCCCCAGTGGTGGTCCTCATAGGTCGTTTCTTTGCCTTGGGCATGGTACTTCATCCAGAGAGGTGATTTGGCCTAAGCAAACCATTGAGAATCAATTTCATGGTGTGTTTTTTATATATATTTGTATTGATTTCAGAGAGGAAGGGAGAGGATGAGATAGAAACATCAATGATGAGAGGGAATCACTGAATGGCTGCCTCCCACACGCCACCCCCCCCAATGGGAATCGAGCCCACAACCCAGGCATATGCCTGTGGCCGGAATCAAACCTGGGACCCTTCAGTCCGTAGGCTGATGCTCTATCCACTTAGCCAAACCAGCTAGGGGAGTGGGCAACAAACCGTGGTTCTTGAGCCATATGTGGCTCTTTGGCCCCTTGAGTGTGGTTCTTCCACAAAATACCATGGCCGGGTGAGTCTATTTTGAAGAAGTGGCATTAGAAGTTTAAGTTTTAAAAAATTGGCTCTCGAACCAAGATGGCGGCATAGGTAAACACCTATTGTTCTGCCCTGCTCAACGATTCAGAAACTACAACATAACAACAAAACAAACATCACCCAGAATCACCAGAAAGCTGGCTGAATGAAAACTCCACAAATAAAAGCAAAGGTGGGACACTGAGACTCAGAAGAGCGGCGGGAGCGCAGCTGTGAAGACGGAAACAGGTTAGGAGCAGTCCTGGTCGCACCCGTGGGCGGGCTGTAGGGCTGGAGCAGCAACCCTGGCTGGGTTTCACCAACGGGGAGGGCGGAGACATCCCACTGCACGGATTCCCCAGCGCCAGGCAAGGTCCGAGATCCGGGGTACGTGGAGACGTCCCACTGCACAAATTCCCCAGTGCCAGGCGAGGTCCGAGGTCCAGGGGACGCACCCTGGAAGCGGGGTGCAGCAGACGTCTCCTAGTCTGCAGAAAAACCAGGCAGCTGGGAAAAGAAGTTTGCGCGCAAATTTTGCACAAACGCGCGACTGGCTCCCTGGAAAATTGTCTCCTGATTCCGGAAACCACCTATTTTACAACCCTGGGCTAGACTTTGGGTGTGCAGACTCATTTGGGGAGAGGCAGAGTTGTCTGGCAAGGTGAAGAGACTGGCGGCTTTCTCTTGGAGATGCCTGCAGCCATCCCCATCCAACAGAGACCCGCGCGCGTGAGAGCACTGCATAGGACGTAGCTGACACTGAGGCTGCCTGCGCAGTTCAGAGACTCCGCCCATCCAACCTGAACACAGTCTCCCTTCACAGCCAATTGGCCTGGAGGTCAAACCCTCCTAGGGCTAACAACAACAAACTGGGTTTAAATTCAAAAATACTGTACAACCCATAAAGGATTGCAGTAAGAGTACCCATCTCAAATAACTGGGGAGGCTGTGCCACTGACCCTTAGAGGATATCTACCACATAAAGCAGCCACCATGCAGAGATATGGAAAGAAATCAGGTGTGAAAGAAATGGAGGAGAAAAGACGACTAGACATAGAGTTCAAAACCACGGTTATAAGGCTTTTCAAGAGGCTCCTAGAAAAGGCCGATGAACTTAATGACAACTACGAGGAAATAAACAAGACCAACCAGGAAATGAATGAGACTTACAAGGAAATGAATGAGACCCTCAAGGAAATGAACAAGACCTCTGAGGATATGAACCAGACCCTCACGGATATGAAAAAGGACGAACTAGAAATCAAGCATACACAGACTGAAATAAAAAATATTACACAAAGTCCTAAAAGCAGTCAGAAGGGCCACAAGAACCAAGTCAAAGATTTGAAATACAAAGAAGCAAAATCCACTCGACTGGAAAAGCAAGAAACAAAAAGAATTCAGATAATTGAAGATAATGTAAGGGGCCTCTGGGACAACCTCAAGCATGCCAACATCCGAATTATTGGGGTGCCAGAAAAAGAGAGAGAGCAAGTTAATGAAAATCTACTTGAAGAAATAATGACTGAAAACTTCCCCCACCTGGTGAAAGAAACTGACTTAAAAGCCCAAGAAGTACACAGAACCCCAAAATATAGGAATCTAAAGAGGACCACACCAAGACATATCATAATTAAAATGCCAAGAGCAAAAGATAAAGAGAATATTAAAAGCAGCAAGAGAAAAACAGTTGGTTACCTACAGGGGAGCACCCATACGATTGTCAGCAGATTTCTCAACAGAAACGATGCAGACCAGACAGGAGTGGCAAGAAATATTCAAAATAATGAATAGCAAGAATCTACAACCAAGATTACTCTATCCAGCAAAGCTATCATTCAGAATTGAAGATCAGATAAAGTGCTTCGCAGATAAGAAAAAGCTAAAGGAGTTCATCACCACCAAACCAATATTATGTGAAATGCTGAAAGATATTCTTTAAGAAGAGGAAGAAGAAAAAGGTAAAAATATAAATTATGAACAACAAATACACATCTATCAACAAATGAACATAAAAATCAAGTGAATTGATAGGCTGATGAACTGGTGAATATAACAGAAACATGGACATAGAGAGGGAATGGACTGACAATTCTTGGGGAGAAAAGGGTTGTGTGAAGTACAGCAAGAGACTGGACAAAAATCTTGCAACAATGGGAGAGGACAGTGGGGAGTGGACTTGAGGGTGGAGGGTTGGGATAGGTACAGGGTGGAGGGGAGATATAGGGGGATAAAAAAGGGGAAACAGTGTAATTAATAAACTGAACAATAAAGATTTTAAAAAATTGGCTCTCAAAAGAAATTTCAATCATTGTACTGTTGATATTTGACTCTGTTGACTAATGAGTTTGCCGACCACTAGGCTAGGGTGTGGAGAGCGCCCTTGGGCAACAGAAAGTTCCCTGAGAGGATGGACCTTGCCGTCTGCTCTCTGCCCCCCAGGAGGATGATTACCTTCAATTGTAGTTTAGCAAACAACACTGCCCTCCAGCACATTAACATTGCAAATGGCCAAACGTCTATGGGATATTTGGGAAAAGATTTAGGTGTCCCCTTGGGTGGACATAGCCTAAGGAAGTTAGTTAAGATAAGGGGTTTATTGGGGGGAAATGTTAACAGTGGAATGTAGCTTTGTTGCTTGGGGAACAAGGAATTGTGTGATATGTAAATCAGAACTGTTTAAAAGAGTGGAGTGAAATAAACTCGGGCCGAAGTCCAAAAGAGGGCTTTGCGGACCTCCTGATCCCATAGCTTTTGTTTCCTCCTTATTGCTGTCCATCTTTCTATCTCTGTCTTTCCGTAAGCCTCACCCCCCTTTCAGGGACTGCTCGACTGATGCCAGCTGGCCCCGGCACTAGGGCCATGGGGTTTTTAATATTAAGAAAAAAGGAGACTTTCTGCTGAAGTTGCTGGAGTTGTTCATGACCATCTTGCCACCTAAAGGGTTGGTCCTGCTCAAGAATGATGGCCACACATTGAGAAACAAAATGAAGAAGAAAAGAAAGGCTCAGACCAGATGAACACTGAGTCTCTAGGTCGAGCTTTATCCAAAACTTGCCCTCTTCCTGGATTTTTCAGTGATTTAGGCCCATATGTGTTTCTCTACCTCATCTTACCTTAATTCAGTTCCTGTTACTGTCAACCAAAATTCCTAAATGAGGTCATTGTTAATGGGGCTTCTTTATAATTTTAAAAAGTCCTTCAGTATCTTTATACTATCACTTTAACAACAAATAAAATTGAAAAAAGATGGATGGAGGAAAAGGTCACATATTTTAAAAATGCATTTCTCAAATGAAAGTCATGCTCCGTTTTTCTCGGTGTTCCTTATCAGTTGAGAGAGAGAGCCAGTTGCAGTTCTTAAATTTGACCAAGAGAAGCTAAGCACACTCTCTAAAAATTGATTGGAAGCCTATTTTGAAGAAAATATATAAAGACAGGGCTATAGTGGAGATCACAAATGATGACAATAGAAAATAATTCAGGAAGGATTATCTGACTCTGCAAAAATATAGTGACATATGTAGGACAGCTGAGCGTCTCCACCAGGATGAAAGTGATCCATGGCCATCACATGGCCACCACCTCCCAGAAAAAAGACTTCGGAAGAAAACACAAATCTGACAGTGTCTCTGCCTGCTCAGACGCAGGGAAGAGTCCCAGTTGCCTATGTGAGCCCAGACTCCCATAGTGGAGATGATTTTCACTGAGTCCAAACTTGCATGTGCAAAAATATCTTTTTTTCATTTTTCTATGACAATTGAATTTCTTTTTTTCTCGTGTTCCCAGTCTATCTAATAGCAGAAAATTTAGTCACTTCCAGGTAAATGCCATCAATTGGGGTTAAATACCATCAACTCAGGATTCTGGACACACACGCACCCATGTGCGCACTCCTTCCTGCCCCTCTACTGGCCTGCCGCTGTGCTCTGCTCTCCTTTGCATCTGGAAATATTTTCTGGTCTTTGGTGGTATTGCCATTTCTCTCCTGGCGTGTACCGAGATGCCCATGTTACCCCTGTGGCTCTGGTTAGTAGATGCACCAAGGTCAACACTTGGCTCCATATCCAAGTGCAAGTGTACCATTCTCACACCGAGCACCCCAGTCCATGGCCTCTCCGGGCAAAGACGCTCCCAAATTGTGGCCAAGAGCACTTCTACTTACAGCCCATTGGCCAGAAAATGGCCAAGTGACCACAGCCACCAAAAAGCTGGGATGTGTCATGATATTCCCAGTGACACATGCCAGGGTGACCTTTGGGGTTCAATTCCTAAGAGAGGTGGGGAGAGAGAACCAGCAATCTGTTTCTGGTGTTTAACATGCACCCCAGAACTGGTCAAGACAGAAAGAGAACCCCAGAGAGGCAATCAGGCCAAGAACAAAGGAGCAAAGGAAGAGGACCCAATAGAAAGAAGGAAGTTAACATTGGCCCTAAGACTCACTAGGACCAAAAACTGAAGCAGGAAGAGAAAGCAGAGTCAATAGCTGAGGGTTACGAGGAGGAGATGGGGCTTAGGGGGACAGGGGGATCTGGGGTGGGGGTTGCTTCCAGCAAATGAAAGTATAAGAATTGAGGCCACCTCCAATTGTGAGCCAATGTTTCACAGTCATTTTCTTGATCTTTCAGGGAAATAATCTGAGCGTGAAGCAGAGAAGGTGAGAAAAATGCAGCTTATAAATGGCAACGCACAGAACAAAGTAGAAAATTCACATCAAGACCCCAGAAAGTCTAGAACAAAGAGAAACTTTCTAGGGTCAAAAAAAGGGGGTGGGGAGATTCTCACATAGAAACATGTAACGGTGCAGAGGAAGGTAAACTTGGGGAAGAAGTCAAGAAAGGGCCCTTACCTAAAACTGACCCACGTTTTGGTTTTGCAGAAGAGAAAGTGGCATGTAGGTTTCAAGGGAGAGCTTGATACCTTGTGTTTCTCCACCCTCTGGTTTGCATGGAGCTATTTCCCAGAAAGAGATGGAAGAACCTGCCTGCTTTGAACAACACGCAGATTAAGGTGTGGTTCCTGGCTCCTTTTTAAATTATGTATCACCATCATCTGCTCCGGAATAAGCTCGATCTCTCCCACCCAGTTCATTGCTCCTTCTGTCTTTTTCAAAATGCGTTTTAAAGCTTCGCGTTTCTTTCTAGAAAATCTACCATAATGTAGCAACAGATTTTTTTAAAACTTAAATGTATATTAATCATGATGCCAACAACCACAATCTAATATAGTCCTTACCTTTTACTGACAATGTGAATTTTAATTAGGTGCATAATGCATAATTAAGATCCGAAATGCGGAATATATTTTCGGTCCTGTTTACCATGTGTAAGAAACTCCGGCAGGGAATGGAGTTTGCCTCCCTGCTACAAAGACCTAACATTGTACAGATTGGATGAAAGATGGCTTCAATGGGGTTTTCAAAGACACGTTGATGACTCATTTGTGATGGCTGTCAGAAATTGGAAACAAGCTTTATGCTCATCAATGGAGTAGGGAAATGCTCAAATAGATTATTGTACATCCATTCTACAAAATATACACTTTCCTCAAGATAACAAAGTAGCCCCATAGGCACTGTGATGGAGAAATATGCAAGATATATTATAAACATCATTATTCATAGTATGACTCCATTTAGCTAAAAATATATGTGTATGTGTATATGTATACCTGTGTTTGTGTATAAAGATGTGTTTGTGTGACTGCATATATACACACTTGGACATATTCAAAAACATGAAAAAGAGTCTGAAATAACAGACACGATATATAAACATTGATTACTCTAGAGCCAAAGTTGGCAGACTTTATGTCAAAGAACAGACAGTAAACATGTCCAATACTGTGGGCCATACAGTCTCTGGCACAACTATTCAACTCTGCCCTTACAGCTCAGAAGCAAAGCGGAGAGTTGTGGCTAGGTCCCCATAAGATTTATTTTTAAAAGCAGGCAGGGCAAGGGGCAGCTGGAGGTGGCTTGTGGGTGACATGTCACAGTTTGCCAAGCCCTGCTCTAGAGACACGGGTGTTCTGTGAGCAGATGGGTGAAGAGGGACTTCTACTCTCGATTCTGGATAAATTTGATTTGTTTTACACCCTCTCTTAGAATTGCTTTTCAACATTGAAAGAACTACAGACACTGAAATTGGGTTAACGTCTGCTTTTAAATTTAAGTAAGTGAATAAGCTGTTTTGTGTCCTCCAGGTTGGGTGTTTCATACAGTTCCTTCTAAGGTGGGGATTTTTATCCCCTTTTCATAGATGAAGCAGTAGAATGCATGGAGTCACACTAGCAGACCTAGAACCTGGCAATCGAGGTTTGAATCCCGAGTCTGTGTCTCCCTAACTTTTAGACTTCACACAAATCATTTAACCTCCCTAAATCTCTAGTTCCTCATCCATAAAATTGGAATTATAATACACTTTACTTATAGTGGTGAGACATCAATGAGTTAATACATATAAACCTTTCACCCAGATTCTAACTCGTATGTAATACACTCTCAGTAACTTCGAGTGTTAATATTACACCTTCAAATTACTGTAAATAGAATTCTTTCCTTAATAAGATAAAGAGGATATGTTTGGAAGTGGCTTTTTTGGGGCTATAGTGAGTTCATTTACTCCTGGCTATAAGTTCTGAGTAACCATCAAAGTTCTGAGTAATCACTGTATAAACGAAAGACAGCAAACCATTTCCAGGAGCCAGTCTCTCATTCATCCTGTTAACAACAAACAAGCAGGTATGTCAGATGGGTCCACAGCCACCCAACTGGAGAAGACGTTTCCCCGTCTCCTCTTTAGCCTGGGACTTCCCACCAGCCAAGAGGATGTGGATGGAAATTAAATACAAACTGTGCACCTCTTCATGCAGGTGGCAGTAATGACCAGATGTGCTGGTGTCAAGGGCAACATTCCAGGAGACGGTACAACCATAAGAGAGAAGGAATCTAGGTCATGGTTGACACCATGGAACACCCGGACTCCTTATCCCCAAGGTCTTTAGATAAGAATGACCATATCTTAGTCAAGGCATGTTAAATGGGGACAGTAACTGTAAAAGGGGGATAATAGGACTGCATTAGTTAGAGCAACTCTGGCTGATAGTACAAATTGACCCAAAAATATAAAAGGGCTCAGACAGCCCAGACAGGGTGGCTCAGTGGTTGAGCATCAATCTATGAACCAGGAGTCTCCATTCGGTTACAATCAAGGCACATGCCCAGGTTGTATGCTCAATCCTCAGTGTGGGTCATGGTGGAGGGCAGCCAATTCGTGATTCTCTCTCATCACTGATGTTTCCATCTCTCTCTCCCTCTCTGAAATCAATACAAAATTTTTTCAGAGGCTCAAACATAATTGACACATATTTCTTGCTAACGCAACAGTACTGAGTGGTTCCAGAATGGCGTGTCTGTGGTTGGGAGAGGAAAGATCTCGGCTCCATGCTGTCATTCAGGGCCAGGATAATAGATTGCTGCCATCTTCAAGAGATGATCCTCACCATCCCAGAGGAAGAACCATGGATGATCACATATAGGAGATTTGTATGGGCCAGGCCTGGGAGTGACCCAAATTACTTCTACTCACATTCTATTGGCTAGAATTGTCAGATGGTCACACCTCACTGAAAGAGAGGCTGGGGAATGCAGTACAGCTATTGCCCAGGAGCAGTTTTATTGAACAGTTAGCTATCTCTGCTGCTATGTTAGCTAGTAGTGCTATGTAATGTCCCAGAGATTGGCAAACATTTTCTATAACAGACCAGATAGTAAATATTTATACTTTGTGGGCCATACTCTCTCTGTTGCAACTGCTCAACCATGCCACTGTAGGATGAAAGCAGCCATAGACAATCCTATCTAATAAAAGAGTAATATGCAAATTGACCATACCTCCGATACACCCACAAGCCACGCCCACAAGCCAATCAGGAGCTAATAAACCCCAACCAAGATGGCTGCGGACCCTGAGAGCATGAGGGAGGCTTGGGTTTCCCCAACAATGGAGGAAGCCAAGCTTTCTGCCTGCCCTTGCCAGCCTAGGCCTCCACTCAATGCTACAAAGTTTCAATTGTGAGAAGAATGTCCAACTGCTTGTTTAGGACCGATCCTACTGGGATTGGTCCTAAACAAGCAGTTGGACATCCCTCGAGGGGTTCCAGATTGGAGAGAGTGCAGGCTGGGCTGAGGGACATCCCTCATCCCCCCTTCCCATGCATGAATTTTGTGCACCGGGCCTGTAGTATATAAATGAATGAGCATGACTGTGTTCCAATAAAACTTTATTTTCATAAACAGGCAGAGGACCAGAGTTTACCCTTAGGCCCTGGTTTGCTGACTCTGATTTAGAATAGTGTCTGACACTGTGATTGGTATCCAATACATGTTTATTTGTTTGTTTTGTGTGTGTTTTTTATTGAATTTGGGGGGGGGGGTTACATTGGTGAATAAAATTATGGGTTTCAAGTATACAATTCTATAATACATCGTCTGTGTATTGTATTGTGTGTTCACAGCCCAAAGTTTACTAAACAAATGATAGGGAGCAAATATTGTCCAGGTTTGCCCTGAGAAATACTTCATAGATTGCATGCAGAAGTTTAGCCAAGTGCCTGATAAATGCTGTGTCCTCATTATTTGGAGATATAAAACAAAATTTATTCCTCAAGGAATAATGTAGTAGAGCAGATTGCTATCTCTAGGAAAATAATTAAAATAGTGTTTGCATGACATTATAGGAGCATGTCCAGGACTCAGATACAGTACCAGCTGGTTAAATCTGGAGAGGAGTGAGTGGGCCAAGTTCAAAATCATAGAGGGAAAGAAACCTAAAAAGGGGGTGGAGGAATATAAACGGACCTGCATGGGCATTCTAAGAAATGAAGTTTTTCCCACCTCTCTGAGCCAGAAACTCATTAAAAGAAAGCTGATGGCAGACACCAGAAACTGTGTACATGTCCTGTCTGCCTGGATGCCCTCCTCTCTCATCTTTTTACATTGAGTTTCTACCCTCCTTTCAAGGACCAACTCAGTCATCATTTCCTGAGGGTAACTGCTGCTGTCCAACTCACCTTTCTCCACGCCTCACTGACCAGGTCAACTTCTATGCCTGAATGCTCTTTATCATTTGTTTCTTATATAGTAAATGCACTAGAGGCCTGGTGCATGAATTTGTGCACCAGCGGAGTCCCTTGGCCTGGCCTGCACAGTTGGGTTGAAACTGATTCTCCAACATCCCCCCAAGGGTCCTGAGTTGCAAGAGGGCAAAGGCCAGAATGAGGGACCCCACCAGTGCATGATCAGGGCTGGGAAGGAACATGAAAGGTTGGCCAGCTAGGGAGGGATCATGGAGGGTTCCAGGGCATGTCTGGCCTGTCTCATTCAGTCTCGATCTGCCGGATCCCAGCAAGCTAACCTACTGGTCGTAGCATCTGCCTCCTGGTGATCACTACACATCATAGCGACTGGTCAACCAGTCAACTGTCTGTACCTTGGTGGTCAGTGCACATCATAGTGAGTGGTTGAGTGACCTTAGCATATCATTAGCATATTAGGCTTTGATTGGTTTAATGGACAACCAGACACTTAGCATGTTAGGCTTTTATAATATAGGATATTCTGCTGACCGTGTGTACATGAGTGTACACATGTGCATGTGTGTGTGTATGCAATATCCATTTCTGCAAAGGACAAGGAGCAGGACTGACCCTAAGGCACATAGAAAACTTTGAGTGAAAACTAATTTTTGCATTGTATTCTCTTGACTGTAGATAATCAGAGCCTCAAATTAAGGTGCAATCTATACCTAGGAAGCTAGATGGGCTGGTGATAAAGTTGATGATTTGGTAAAATCTTATCAGACAATAAAATGCAGTGCTGAGGGGGTGGGCTCCCATGATCTCTGCAACATTTTTGTAAATCTAAAATTGTTTCAAAATGGAAGTTTATTTTTTCAATAGCAAACTCTAGAGCTGGCTGACCATGAGGACCATAGTCCTGGCCATGCCATGTATTTATTCAACATCATTGGGTGTTTACTCATGCCAGTCTTACCTGTCAACTGGGGAGGGAGGAAAGAAAGGCGTGGACTCCTCAG